>CM046675.1:12893602-14093602 GCA_025594165.1 Tamias sibiricus
TTTTGTAAAAAGATGTCTTTTTTCATGAGTAGAAAGAAAGCTGACTATAAAATAAAGCTGCTACTCAGAAGCCACGAGTGATAAAGAAAGTAGGTTTTCGTCAGCTTTTTTGTCACTGTGACCAAAAGACCTGACAAGAACAACATAGAGAAGGAAAAGCTTATTTTGGCTCATACTTTCAGAGGTTCCATCCACAGATGGCCAACTCCATGGCTCGGGGTGTGAGGTGAGGCAGAACATCATGGCGGAAGGGCATGGAGGAGGACCTGACCACAAGGAAGCAGAGAGAGCTCTGCTCACTGAGGACAAAATATACACCCCACAGTCACATCCCCAGAGACCTGCTTCCTTCAACCAGTCCCCACCTGCCTACAGTCACCATCCTGAAGGACCCTATCAATGGATTAACCCACTGATTGGGGCAAAGCTCCTATAACCCAATCATTTTCCCTCCAGACTTTCTTGTATTGTCTCAGACATGAACTTTTTGAGGACACCTTATATCTAAACTATAACATAGGACAAGTGAGCCTTAAAGAGAGTGTCTTCTGCCTCAGAGGGGCCTCAAGCCTGAGTCTTAGTGGTCACAATCACAGAAGACAGAGAGACCAAGTCTTGAACCTAGACAGGGAAAGCCTGTGCCCCAGAACCCAGCCAAAAGCCAGTTCCCCATGAGGAGATGTGTTCAGAGAGAAAACTAGAAAAACATTGTCTCAAAGCAGGTCAGTGGCCGTGTGCCTATTCTGGCATTATCTTCTTTGCCAATTTCTGCAGAAAAGTTAGGATGCATACAAATTTCAGGAAATTCATGTTATTTGTGTAAACTCAAGCCAAAAAAATTAATTTTGTGTAGTTATAGATTGAAAGCCATGAACATCTGATAGAAGCAAACCCAAATTGTTTCTAGAAGAAGGCACCCTTAACCCAAATTTCAAAAGCATTTTCACCCATGAGTTCCAACAAATATTAAGTGTACCATATTTCACAAATAACCAGGTAAATAAATAACAAAGAAACAAGCTGATCTGAAAACTAGCAGAAACAACTCCTTCCATCTCATAGAAAGTGAAGCTGGTGGAATGTTCACCGCAGCATGTGTGTGTTGAATCTTTTTTAAAGAGGTGGAAGGTGATATGTAAGATGTAATTGTTACATTATAAAGCGTGGTCTGGGTTGCTTGGCCAACAGAAAGAAAATACTTGAAAACAGCAATAAACACAAACTCAGTGAATGTCAGATAACACAGGGTTGGAGAAAGAATTTATAAACCAGAGGATAGATATGAATTACCTAGGATACACTTTAGAGAGTGAAAAATATAAAACATGAAATATGAAAGGAAGGTTGAGACCAAGAGTGCGTAATAACATGTTTCAAGACAGGGCAACGGAAATTCCAAATGGAGGAGATAGTGGCAAAGCAGCATTCCAGGAGAGATCCTGCAGGACTATGGAGACAAGATGGGATGCAGAAAATCTTAAATATCCAAATTCCTCAAATATTAACCAGGATAAATAAGAGTGATGTTGCAGAAACCTAAAGACAAAAGAAAAAAAAAGTTTTAAAGAATCCCAATAAAAGAGAGAGATGATTTTTTTTTCTCTTTTTTTTTTTTTTTTTTGGTACCAGGGATTGAACTCAGGGGCACTCGACCACTGGGCCACACCCCCAGCCCTTCTTTGTATTTTATTAGAGACAGGGTCTCACTGAGTGGCTAAGTGCCTTGTCATTGCTGAGGCTGGCTTTAAACTCATGATCCTCCTGCCTCAGCCTCCCCACTGCTGGGATTACAGACGTGCGCCACCACTCCTGGCTGAAAGAGATGATTTTATAAGAATGACAATTAACTGAAAATTTACTTTTTGAAAGCAAAAGTGAAAACAAGGTGCCCAGTGGAATAATGTCAATTTGCTGGGCTGGGTGTATAGTGCATGTGTTTGGCATACAGAAGGATTGGGGTTCAGTCCCCATCACTGAAGGAAACACACACACACACACACACACACACACACACACATATACACATACATATATATATACATATATATAACTTGACATTTTATATATATGCATATGAACATATATGTGTGTGTATACTCACATATAGGAAATGTCTGAGCAAATAGAAGTAAACATGCAATACATAAGTGTATATACACATATGCATATGTATGTATATATATTTTCACATATGTGTATGTGTGTATATATGTATATATATATATAATGTCAAGTTTCTGAGGGACAATAGCTATCAATTTATTACTACATACCCAGTGTGGGGAATTAATCACTAACGCAAAATGAAAACATTTTCAGGCACATAATAACCAAAGATATGTACCACCAATGAATTCTCACTGTAGAATTTGTTTAAAGTGCATTTCATCAGGAAGAGGTGAGTAGCATGAAAGAAGGAAAAGTAAAGAAAATGGAAAATGTCTGAGTAAATAGAAGCAAACATTTAATACATAAAACAATGATAATGTCAATTTCAAGGATTTAGCTATTCAAGATGGTACCGAATTTTTATTAATTGATTAGAACGGAAGGATAATGAAATAATATCAAAATTTGCAATGTAACTAAAGCATTATTTAGGTGACAATTACTACTTAAATGCTTTCATTAGCAAAGAAAAATGTGGCAATTAATGAATGAGCCATCTACCTTAATAGAAAGGAACAAATAAGCAATTCCAGGAAAGTCCTAAAGAGTGCAAATTATGAGAAGTAAAAGGAAATATAGAGAAGACAGAACAAAGCGTTCTTTTTAGATGCTTAGTCCAATTAGAAAGCTTTGTGTGACATTAATCAAGAAAAAGCGGAGTCAGATCAGTCCCTAGATTGAACAGAAAGTCATATATGCACAGATGTATCAATAATTAAAATTGAATGTAAGATACCATGAGCTCATGATATCGGAAGAGGATTGTCCCTGAGTCTCACACTTCTACATATCTTGAAAGTGTGTAGCAGCCAGTTTCTTTTCCCCACACTGTCTTTAATTTTTAGAACAGTTTTAGCTTTATAGAAAAGTTGAGCAGACAGGTCAGCCTCCTCTCAGGACCCCTCCACCCAAGTCATTTTCCCTGTTGCTCACACCTTGCATTGGAAAAGTGCCTTTCTTACCACTGGTAAACCCCACATTGATACTTGAAGTCCACAGTTTACATTAAGGTTCACCCTTGGTGACTCTGTGGGTCTCGAAAAGTACATGATATCCTATACAATGCATAATCGTCTCTCCATCCCATTCCTATGCTTCTCCAATTCATCTCCCAAATCCCTACTCCCAAATCCCTTCTCCCAAATCCCTGAGAACCACTGATCTTTTCACTTTTTCTAGAATGTTGCTTTTTCCAAACAGTTGGAACATACAGATTGACCTCTTCCTTTAACCAGTATGCACTGAGGTTTCTTCTATGATTTTTCAGTTTTGAGAGCTCATTTCATTTTATGACTGAGTAATACTCCATTGTGTGATATACCAGAGTTGGGTTATCTGTTCACCTGTGAAAGGGTATCTCGGTTGTTTCTAGTTAGTGTAGGGAAATCAGGGCTAAAGTTACTGTGAATATTAACATGCAGGTTTGTGTGTAGATATCAGTTCTCAACAAATTGGATAAATATCTAGGAGCACAATTCCTAGATGACATGCTATGGATATGTTTGACTTTGAAATAAATCCTTGGGCTCTCTTCCAAGTACCTGTTCAGTTTTGTATTCCCAGCAATAAAGAATGAGAATTTCTCTTACTTCCTGTCCTTGACAGTGTTCTGGTATTATCATCATTTCTTTTTCTTTTAGCCACACTGATAGGTGTGTACTGATCTCACAGTGTGATTTTTAATTTGCACTTCCCTAATGGCACAAAAAAACGCTAATCGTCTTTTGAAGAGCTTATTTAATTATTTATATCCTCTTCTCTGAAGTATCTGTTCATGTCTTTTGCCCATTTTTTAAGTAGATTTTGGACTTCTTCATATTTTGTAAATGTCAAGTATGATTTTCTACTCTGTGTTTTGTACATCTTTTTATAATTTTGCATTTTACATTTAGGTCAATAATCCATTTTGAGTTAATTTTTATGAAGTTAGAAGGTCTGAGTCTAGATTCATTTTGTTTCATTTCCCCTCCATGAATTTCAAATCATTCAGCGTAATTTGTTGAAAATGTACCTTTCTCCATTTAATTGTCTTTACCTTCTTTTCAAAGATCAGTTAACTATATTTGTGGGGGTCTATTCTGGGCTCTCTCTTCTGTTCTATTGAAGTGTAATTAGAAGCAAACATTTAGTGCCTTATTGTATACCAGTTATTTCACCAGATAGCCATCTATTGGCCAATTATTTCACGTACTAGTACCACACTGGGTTGGCAGTTAGTCATGAAGCTGGGTACTTTCAGCTCTTCTACTTTGATCTTCTGCTTTGTGTTTGCTATCCTGGGTCTTTTAACTTGCAATATGAGCTTTAGATCAGTTGTCAATATCATAAAAATTACTCGCTGGAACTTCAAACAGGATTGAATTGAATCTTTGCAGTTAGGAAGAATTGGCATCCTAATACCGTTAAGTCTTATCTATGAACATGGGATATGTCTCCATAAACAGTCATATGTCACTTAGGGATGGGGACAAGTCCTGAGAAATGCGTCCTTAGACTTTTTTTTGTAATTATGTGAACATCATAGAACACGCATTGACAAACCAGGACACCTGTGATGTTGCCGGGGGTTATAATCTTACAGGCCCACCATTATATATAGGGTCTGCCATTGATTGAAAGGTCTTTATGTAGTGCTTGACTGTGCTTAGTTCTGTGCTTTCTTGCATCAGAGTTTTGTAGTTTACCTCATATAGATCCCACATGTTTCCTAGATTTATATCTGAATATTTTATTTGGGGGTACTACTATAAATGGTGCTTTTTAAATTTCAAGTTTCTTTGCTAATGTAGAGAAAAGCAGCTGACTTTTGTACATTAATTTGCAATGCTGCAGTCTTAACAATAATAGTTTACTAGTCCCAGGAGGTTTAGTTTATTTTTCAGTTCTTTGGGATTTTTTTTTTTTTACATAGATGTTTATGTAAAACACAAACAATTTTACTTCTCCCTTCCCATATCGTACACGTTTTATTTCCTTTTCTTGACTTATCGAATTAAATAGGATATCAGGGGAGGCTGAGGAGGAATTCTGAGAGGGACTACATTTGTCTTGTTGATCATTCTGCAGAGATTGCATCTGGTTCCTTATTATCAAGTGTGAAGCTAGTTGTAGATGGTTTGTAGGTATTCTTTACTAAGTTAAGGAATTTCTACTCTATTTCTATTGTTGGGAATTTTAAAAAGCAAATCATAAGTCGACATTGAATTATCTTGAAGGTTTTTCTATTTTTGATTGATAAGATCATATGATTTTTTTTCTTCACCAGTCTGCTGATATGATACACTACATTAATTGATCTGTGCATATTGAATCAGTTTGTGTTCCTGGGATAAATTCAGCTTTTGTTATGGTATATCATTCCTTCTTTTTAGAATTTATTTTTTTATTTTTTTGTGGTGCTGGGGATTGAACCCTTGTGCATGCAAGGCAAGCACTCTACCAACTGAGTTACTTCCACAGCCCTTTTCATTCCTTTTTCACACTGTTGAATTCACTTTACAAATATTTTTCTCAGTTTATGTTTGTTTATTGCTGTAACATTTTGCTTTGAACATCACAAATGCACCAGATGAGCCATTCATCTTAAGACATCTGTATCATAACTAAAATGCACTGTATTGATGTTTACAATGGATTTCTGACATCCTAAAATTCATGAGTGATATTGTCCTTTAATAATCAAATACTTCATCATCAGCTCAAAGTAATCATTAAATTAAAAAATTCATTTTTCACTTGGAAAGAGCACTTATTTTAACAAGTTTTAAATAAAACCCAGCATGCCTTAAAACAGGGGAAAGAAAGGGAATTTTTTTCCAATAACGATTCTATTTTTTTAATTTTTAATTTGTTTTAATTAGTTATACATGACAGTAGAATGCATTTATGCACTTTGATATGGTATGCATAGATGGGGTATAATTGCTCTTTTTCTGATTGTACATGTTGTAGAATCACATTGGTCATGCAGTCATATATATATACATAAAGTAATAATGTCTGTTTTATTCTATTATCCTTCCTATCCTCATATCCCCCCCCTCCCTTTCCTTCACTCCCCTCTACCTAAGCTAAGGTAACTCTTTTCTTCCTTAGTGCTCCTCCCATTGTGAATTTGCATCTACATATTAGAGAAAACATTCGGCCTTTGGTTTTGGGGATTGGCTTATTTCACTTAGCATGATATTCTCCAACTCCATCCATTTACCGGCAAATGCCGTAATTTCGTTGTTTTTTAAAGCTGAGTAATATTCCATTGTGTATATATACCACATTTTCTTTATCCATTCATCTATTGAAGGATACCTAGGTTGGGTTCATAGTTTAGCCTTTTGAATTGAGCTGCTATAAACATTATTGAGCAATTTTGTATCTATGTTTGTCAGAAATATCGGTCTGTAGTTTCCTTTCATGGAATGTTTCTATCTGGTTTCAGTATTAGAATAATTCTGGGCTCATAAAATGAATTAGGAATTGTTTTCTTTTCATCTTTATTTATTTCTTGACTTTTAATCCCTCTGTCTGAATTTAAAGTGGGTTTCTCCTAGACAATATACAATGGAGTTTTGCTTTCTGCTTTTATGTAAAGATACCTTACAAAGAAACAGACTCTATGCAAACCATGTTCTCAGACCACATATTAGGGTGATGGTTTGCTCTGTACCTTAAATTCTCTGGCAGATCTAAGAAAAGTCATTTATCTGCAGCTTGATCCACTTTTTTCTTCTTGTAGAATGAGAATAATGACGTGCATTTCCTGCACACGTTAGAGCTAGAACCAGAGGTGTAGACTTTCTAGGATGTATTCACAGTGCGAAAAGTAAGTGATAGAGATATTTCCCTCCAAAATGAAAGGCCGTTTTCTTCCAACTTTGGAAGATGCAGATAATGTCTCTCCCTGCGAGAGAGGTTAGACATTACAAAAGATTTGGGCAGCTAAATTCATATTTCCTTTATCATAATGTAACCTGTTTCCCATATAAGTGACCTGGCCTGTTAATTTTTATTCTGTGGGAATTGGGGTTTAGGAAACTTGTACAAAATTAGTGATGGTCTGCAGTTTTCCAGTGTTGTAAGTGATAAACTGTCCTCTGACTCTGGCTCAGGTAACCTGTATTATGTTAGCATCCTTGAAACTGTCTGGCTCACTTTTTATCTTGGAAGTCAGGCAAACTATCACATCCTTCCCAGTTTTTCACACATTACCAAGACATTTGCAAACACAGTGAAAGGGAAATACTCTGAAAAACTACGTGCATCAACAGCCAAAACCCATTCAAAAAGCAATAGAAAATATCAATAAAATTGCATTAATGCTTCATAAAATTATCACAAAAGAAACATCACACTCAGATATTTTTTAGGGGGAATTTTACCCAGTATCCCCAGTATCCAAGGAGGAGGTAATTACATGTCTTAGTAAGTTTTTGTGTCACTGTGACCAAAAGACCCGACAAGATCAATGTAGAGGAGGGGAAGCTTATTTGGGGCTCAAAATGTCAGGGGTTCAATCTGTAGATGGCTACTCCATAGCTTTGGGCCCAAGGTGAGATAGAACATCATAGCAGAAGGGTATGGAGGGGGAAAGCAACTAGGGGTATGAGCATCAGGGAACAGAGAGAGCGCCACTAACCAGGGACAAAATATATACCCAAAGTCATGGCCCCAGTAACCCACCTCCTCCAGGCACACCCTACCTGCCTACAGTTATGATCCAGTTAATCCATATCAGAGGATTAATGCACTGATGAGGTTAAGGCTCTCATAACCCAATCATTTTACCTCTGAATGTTCTTGCAGTGTCTCACACATGAGCTTTCGGGGGACGCCTCATCTCCAAAACATAACATTCCAATTTTATACAAATGTATTCACAGAATAAAAAATGAAGCAGGATTGCCTTTCCTTTTGGAAGGTGGTATAATCTTGATAAACCAAAGCAATTAAAACAAATACCAAGAAATTCTCTATGAGGAGGAAAAATTAGCAGGAATGTAATTCTGTAGCATAGATACAAAGACCCTTAACAGCTGAGTTCAGTGGCATATTAAAGGTCATACAGCTTGGTCATTTAAATTTCACACAGCAATACAAAATTAATTCTGCATTATATAATTTACCACATTTCCATGATAAAGAAAGAAAAATAAGATAACCATATCAATAGGTATTTTTTACGTTAGCAACCACTATGGATAAATATCTTTAAAATTACAAATATAAAAGGATTTCTTAATGGAGGAATCTACCGTAAGTACTGTGCTCAGAGGAAACATGAAGAATTCTTGTCAAAAATCACAATGAATATAAAGATGTACAGTGCCAACATTGACATTCACTGTGAAATGTAGGTAGAGGCAGCACAATCCACTAAGAAAAAGAAATAAATTGTTAAGAATTTAAAAGGGAGACACCAGTCTGCCCTTATTATTTTTCAGACTGTATGCTACTTTGTATACAAACAGTTGTATGTAAAAAGATGCCATATATGTGCATTATGAATTGTAGTACATACTACTATTATAAATAAAAAATAAATAAAAAAAGAAAAAAGAAAGAAAATAAAAAAATGAAGAACAAGAGCATGTTTCTCATTGCTAGATATGAAGTTAATCTACACAATCCAATTGAGCAATTCATAGACAAAATAGTTTTGAGTTATTGGCCCAATAACAACAAAAACAAAAATAATGTACTTTGAAATAAAATAAAACAAAAATTTTGAAGAGATAAATTTTTCAAACTTTAAAAAATTTATTTAAAAACTGTAATGTAGAAACACATATCATATTCAATGCCTCTAACACTTGATAAAGGTATTTATTTACCTGAAATTTCCCTGGATAGTCAAAGAACTTCCAATAAATCCCAATATTCTAATTTATTTGGAAGTCAGAAAGCTTGACAGAAGTGATTTTGATGAGAAGGAGAAAAAAAAACTTTTAAGAGGAGACAAAGATAGGCATGACCTAATGACCAAGAGATTGACGGAGCAAAGGCGATGCAGTGATTTTTATGTCTGTAAGCACCTTGATGTCAGAGCACCCAGTTTTTAAAAACACACACTCTTAGACATAAAAGGTGAGACAGGTTCCAACACAGTAACTGTGGTTTACCACCCCACTTTCATCAATGGAGAGATCATCCAGATAAAACAATAACAGCAACAACAAAATCATAGCGAAACTAAGGACACGTTAAATGGACTTAACAGGCATTAACAGAACACTACATTCAACAGCTACAGAAAACATGTTCTTTCCATCAACACATGGGACTTTCCCTAGAGTGGACCATCTATGAGGCTGCCAAACACGTCAACAAATTTAAAAGCAAGAACAAAAGCATATCATGTATGTTTTCTCATCACAATGGAGAAAACCTGGAAGCCAAGGACAAGAAGTTTTAGAAACTGAACAACACTCTTTTGATTGAACAGTCTTTGAAGGAATAAAAAGGAAATTAGAAAATTTCTTAAAACAAATGAAAATGGAAACAAAACATCCAAAATCTCACGAGAGATAGCAAAAGCAGAAAGCTAATGGTTAATTCAAATTGCCAACTTGATTGGATTAACAGATGCTGAAGATTAAGAGGTTCTGGGTGTGTCAGTGGGGGTGTGTCTAAGAATGATTGGCATGTGGGATAGCAAACTGAAGTGGATATCCTCCCTAAGTGTGGGCAGCACTGTCCAGTAGGTTGGAGGCTTAGATGGCATAAAAGTTGGAAGAACAAGGAAGCAGCAGCAGATGCAAGCTTGATTCTTCTTGAATAGGTTCTTTGTTGCTACTGCCATCTCATGAGTCCACCAAAAGTCCACCAGACTCTTGCTCCTTTACTCTTCCAAAACAGACTCTGCCAGTGATTCTTTAGAGAATTTCCAGAAGCCTTTAATCTTGGACTAGCGCAGCACCATTGATCCCTCTTGTTCTGAGGTTTCAGCCTCTGGGACTGCACAGCGACTGGCCTCTCCAGCTCTCCAGCCTGCAGACAGCCACTGTGGACTATCCGGGTTCTGGTTATATAAGCCAAACTAATAAATCCCCTTTTTTATAATCATACTTCCTATTGATTCTGTTCCTCTAGAGAACTCTAATACAAGAGGGAAGATTGTAGCTATAAGTGCCTACTTCAAAAATAGATTCAAATGGACTAATGAACCATGTCAAGGATTTATAAAAGCAAGAAGAAACCAAATCAGAAATAAGGAAAGAAATGAATAAAGATGAGAGCAGAAATAAATGAACTAGAGCCTCAAAACTCAAAAACAAAACAAAATTCCAAAAGATTATTAACAAAAAATCCTGGTGTTTTGAAAACAGAAACAATACCAACAAATCTTCAGTTAGACTAACCAAGGAAAAAAGGGAGAAGCCTTAAATAAATAAAATCAGAGATGAAAAAGGAGATACCATAAACAATAGCAGAGAAATACAAAGCATCAATAAGAATTATTATAAAAAGCCATGTGCTAACAAATTGGAAGATGTAAAATAAATGTAAAAATTTCTGCACACACGTGGCCTACCAAAATTGAACCATGAGGACATAAAAAATGTGAGTGGGCCAATAGCAAATAATGAGATTTAATCAGCAATAATTATTTTAACAAAAGTCTTGCAACAATGAAAATCCCAGGAGCAGATGGCTTCACTGCTGAATTTTACCAAAATTTTAAGGAACTAATTCCAGTTCCTCTCAAACTACTCCAAATAATTGAAAGGGAGGGAACCCTTCCAAACTTATTCTATGAGACCAGCATTACCCTGTTACCAAAACCCAACAAGAATACCATGAAAAAAGAATAGCACAAAATCTTGTGAAGATAGGTGCAAAATTTCTTGATAAAACAGCAGCAAACCTAGTTTGACAGCATATCAAAAAGATCATTCTCCATGATCAGATTGGTTTCATCCCAGAGATACAAGAGTGTTTCAAGATATGCAAATCAATAAGTGTTATACATCACATCAACAGACAGAAGAATCACAGGATCACCTCAATCCATGCACAAACAGCATTTGAAGAAATTTAATCTTTCCAGGGTAGAAATCCTGAACAAGTTGAGATCATGCATTGAAAGATCATGCCTCAAAACAGTAAAGGCAATCTCTGACAAACCTACAGCCGGCATCATAAGGAGTGGAAAAGCTAAAAGCCTTTCCTCAAAGATGAGGAACAAGATGAGAAAGGCCACTCTCACCACCCTGAATCAGTCAATATCATGGAAGCTTTAGGAGGGAAATTAGGCAAGAGAAAGGAAGAAAAAGGCACACAGATAAGATGGAGGAGGTTGAACTATCCCTGTTTGCAGATGTTATGATTCTAGAAGAACCTGAAGACCCCACCGAAAGACTGTTAGAATTGACGAACAAATTCAATAAAATAGCAGATACAAAATTAGCACACAGAATCAGTAGCTTTTCTGTACACCAATAAGAGATTGATGAGAAAGGAATCAAAAACATTATCTAATTTACAATAGTTACACACACACACACACACACACACACACACACACACACACATACACACACAACCTAGAAATAGACTTAACCAAGGAAATGGAAGGCTTCTATAATAAAAATTCCAAAAACACTTAGGAGAGTAATTGAGAAGACATAGAAAATTGGAAAGACCTCCCATGTTCATGAATGGAAGAACAATTATTGCTAATATATCCATGCTACAGAAGTGATCTACACAGTCAGTGCAGTCCTTATTAAAACATCAAGGACATTCTTCATAGAACTAACCCAAACAATCCTGAGAGCACAGAAGACCCCATATAGCCAAAGAAATCTTTAGCAAAAAGAAAAGGCTGGAGGTATCAGAATACATAATTTCTAGCCATAGTCCAGAGCCATAGCACAACATCAACATGCAGACACAGGGCGCACAGGAACAAAACCTAGATCCTAGAAATGAAGCCATGTATGAAAAACCAACTAAACCTTGATGTGGGCACCAAAAGGTGTCCTTGGAGAAAGGACAGCCTCTTCTATAAATGGTGCTGCTGTGCCAATTGGAAATCCACATGTAGAAGACTGAAACTTGACTCCTCATTCTCCTCCTGTACAAATTGAACGCAAGATGGATCGAAGCTGGAAATGGAAGACCTGAAATTCTGAACCTACTAGGAGAAAATGTAGGGGAAAGACTCCTAGAGATTGGTTCTGGCAAGGATTTTCTGGATAGGACCCCAAATCACAGGAAACAAAAGCACAACTGACAAATGGGATTACATCACACTATAAAGCTGCACAACAAAGGAGACAATTAACAGAGTGAAGAGATAGCCTTCAGAATGAAAGAAAATGTTTGCCTAGCATTCATCAGACTGAGAGATGATGTCCAGAATCTATAATGAACTAAAAAACAATAACAATAACAACAAATTTAGCAACAACAAACACCCCACAAAAACAAGTAATCTAATTAACACATGGGCATATTATCTGAATAGACACTTCTCAAAAGGAGAAAGGCAAATAAGAAATATTTGGAAAAAAATTCACTATCATTAGCCATCAGGTAAAGGCAAATAAAAGCCACAATGAGCCACCATCTCATGCTAGTTAGAATGGCTATTATACAAAAGAAGAACAATAAAACAAATAACATATGCTGACGAGGATATGGAGAAAAAGGAACTCTTGTACACTGTTGGTTGGACCATAAAATAATGCAATAATTATGGGGAACAGCATGGAAGTTCCTGGAAAAAAACAAATAGATCTGCCGTATGATCTAGCAAAGTCACTTCTGGGTATATATCCAAGGGAAATGAAATCAACATGTCAAAGAGATGCCTGTGCGGCTGTTTATTGAGGCACTATTCACAGTGTGGAATCAGCCTAGGTGCCCATCAACAGATTGATAGATGAAGAAAAGGAGAACTGTATGCCCAATCGGGTATTCCTCAGCCATAAAGAATGAAATCCTGTCATTTTCAGCAAGATGGATGGAACTGAAGGACAAGAAGTGAAATAAGCCAGACCTGGAAAGATAAGTACTACATATCCCTCTTTTCATGTGTGGAAGCTTAAAGAAGACAACTTGAAAGAATAATGTTTATAAGAGACGGAGAAAGGTACCAAGGGTGGAGAGTGGGAAAAGGGAGGTTGCGTTTGATCAGTGCCCACTCTATGCATGTATGAAAATGTCACCCTGAGTCCCATTAATATGTAAAACTAATATGTGCTAATCATTTTTAAGTAATAAATGTATCTTCTAATTTTCATCACATGGGCCATCCAAGTAAGATCTGGCTGGATTTTGATTCTAACAGGAGGTTGATAGCCAAATTGGGTAGTTTCCTTGAAGATATGAATATTTGTTGAAAAGTTTTGGCCAGAAGTAGTTAAATATACTTAATTGAGCTTTGTGTTTAGTCTTTTGACCAGCATTAGACTTTCCCCATTATGGACTTCCCAGGAATGCTTCTCAAGAACATCCTAATAAACTTGCCATCTCTGAAAATGTATGGATGTTTTCTCATATATATATAAAATCTGTACTCAGCAATAAAATAAAATAAAATAATGACATTCACAGGTAAATGGATGAAATTGGAGAACATAATGCTAAGTGAAGTTAGCCAATCCCAAAAATTCAAATGCCGAATGTTTTCTCTGATATAAGGAGGCTGATTCACAGTGGCTTTGGGACAGGGAGCATAGGAGGATTAGAAGAACACTAGAAAGGCCAATGGGGAGGGAGGGAAAAGGAGGGAGCAAAGGGGTAAAAAAATAAAAAGAAAAGATGGTAGAATGAGATGGATATCATAACGCTAAGTACATGTATGAAGACACAAATGGTGTGAATATACTTTGTATACAACCAGAGATGTGTAAAAATGTGCTCTATATGTGTATTATGAATTATAATGCATTCTCCTGTCATATACAACAACTTTGAATTTAAAACAATCTGTAATGTCATCATCATACCTATCAAAGTTGATAACAACGTTTGAACATTTAGGACAAAAAAAAAAAAAAATGCTCAAAAAGCTGATGAACTGTAACAGATGAAGAGACCTGCAAAACTTCTTAAATACCTGTGGCTCAGAATTACAGGAGAATAGTGCTTGTATAGGTCACAATACTTCTTACCTTCCTATCTCTATTCTTCTGTGAAATTTCCATTTTCACAAGAAAATGCTTTCTTTCCTTTTGGGAAGTAACATCTATTTGTCCCAAATGGATGCCAAAGCCTGTGGTATGGACACAGGAGTAGAGGCCAACCAGGCAGGAGTAAGAATAGGGATGTCCCTGGACAGGAGCATGTGCCTCCTACGATGGTGAAAGCTGCAAGGAAAAGCTTGCTCTATATTGCACAAATCGCCTAGCAATTGAGGATATGTCAATCAGCAGTCAGAAATACTTTTCTTTCATCTCACAGTTCACATTTCATCTTTTGCCATTATATGCTTCAACATCATGGACGTGGGAATGAATGTTAAACCCCAATTAAAACGATTTTCCTGCAGATCATTTAAGCTGCCTGCATTAGTTTTGGAAGCACTTACAGACTAAAATGCAAAGCACTTTCTTACATTGTGATTTATGGTTCAATTTTTTTTTTTCCCTACAATGATTAACACTCCCAGTTATTTGCGATGATGCTAGTGTTGGAAGAAAGATGTTTGACAATAATTTTAACAACTTTACTTTTAAATTCATGTATCAATCAAAATGCTTCATTAGGATAAAGATTTTTTTTTTTTTTTTGTAAAGAAGACATCGTTCTAATTAATTTCCAATTTTCTTCAAAAATTTTGTGCAGGTGTATTTGAATACTTTATACTCATTATACAATCTTATCAATATTTTTGCAGTTCACTCAAGTTATTTTCATTCATATGTGAAGTATCTCCCACAAACTCACCAAGAATTGGAGCATTTAAAAAACTTTATTTAAAAGAATGTTTTTTTTTTCCTGAATTACCATCATACTTTTGAGCATCATGCCAAAACACTTCACAGGATTTATTACATGATAAATTAATTCTTTATCCTTATTAGAGTTCTTGGTGCATGTGTCACAGTTCTTTTTAAAGTCACGCAAGACATTTTCCAATATGTTCCAGGCTCTTTTAAAACTGTCCTTTAGTTTTGTGAACCAGTGTTTAATTCAATAGAGTCCCTTCTTAATTAAAACACCAGTCATCGTATAAAATACTGTCTTTCTTTGCCTCTTTGAAATCTGGAGTGATACTGATTGCTTTAGGCTATTGTGGTTTAAATACTCAATTCTTTTACTGACAACCCAAAACTCTGTGGGGAGCCGAGAATTAAATTTGCCTCTGAATTTCCCTTATGTCTTTAAGCCCAACGAGTGTTCCTTCCATAGAACTTATTTAATTTTATGGATCTATCATTGAATTGCTCAATTGCTAATTGATCCTTCTGTATGCTTTTGCCAATCATCTGTACAAGGTCAAGATTCCTGTTTATTCTGGGTGTTGGATGGATTTAGTTGGGATGTTCAACATCTCATTTCTCAAAATTCAAAGACTGATTCTAAAAAAGTCTTGAGAAAATGATAATTATACTCGATTTGAATCATGAACCTCTGGATATTCAATTTATACTATCTCTTGAAGGCAAAATTAACACTAACTTCAAATCACCTTCACGATTTATTTTTTGAATTCAATTACTATAAATACCATCCATCGTCTTTTTTACAGTCCTTTTTAAAGAAACCCCGGTGAGTATAAAAGTTCCACAGTAAAGTGCATCAGTAAACCCGGTATACTGTCTCTGTTAAAATAAACTGCATGGGCATTTGAGGGCTTAAATAAATTCTGATTTCTCACAAAAATGTTATACTTCAGTCATGTCCTGAAGACCAAATATTAAATAAAACACATTTTGAGAAAGCAGCATGCAACAAAATATAAATAAAGCAGAACAAACCTTTCAATCAGGCAAAACCCAATGCAGTCACTTCTTGAGCAAACGCCTGGGCCAAGGAGAGGTTTATTCAGTCTAAAAAAAAAAAAAAAATTGGCCTCCTGCCTGAGCTAGCAGAGCAGGTCACTGAGGATCCGAATGCTGCCTTTGGCTGACATATCAAGCGTTAAATAAGAAAGAAAGCAACAACTTAATCAACCTTAGCTGAACCTTCTTTAGACACTAAGATAACTCCCTATGAACTCTGCCCTCCTTGCATACCTTAAGGATAGTTCCTGAGAGAAAACTGCATCCCGAGTAGAGGCTGAGTGCTGAAATAGGGACCTATTTCAGAGTTGCTGTGTGTATGAGTCAGCTTTCCCTCCCTGTAACAAAACACCCGAGACAATCAACCGGAGAAAAGTTGTATTTGGTCTCGTAGTTTTGGAAGTTCCTGTCTGTGATCGACTGTCCTTGTTGCTTTGAGCCTGTGGAGAGGCGTCGCATTGTGGTAGGAGCGTGTGGTGGAGCAGAGCCTCCTACACCATGGCCAGGGAGCCAAAGAGACCAAGGAGGGAGGCAGTGCTCTTCATGGCCTTTCCGCGGTTACCTGAAGGCATCCCCTAGCCCCAACTCTACAAGGCCCACCGTCTCCCCATGGCACCAAGCTGGGAACCAGGCCTTGAACACACACAGGATCCTTAGGGTGAAAATCGTGATCCATACTATCGGAAAATGTCTCCAGTGTCTCATTGTCTTCAGGGTCTTCCGCCATGTTGTTTAGTCACCTCTCCCTGTATTCACTCCTTTTACACATGTCAGGGCACAAATAGATAGAAGGTCGGTCACCTGAGTGTCCCTGCAGCATTGTCACTGGGCTCAAAGTGTCATTTCAAGTGGCTACAGATTTGCATCTGCCATTTTTTTTTTTAACTAGGAGAAAGTGTGGGTGCTTAGAGCTGGTGGGCACACCCAATAATGCAGTCTGAATCTAACATGTGGCTTAAATTTCCCCATGCTTGAATTTTAACTTTGGAGGTAAAAAGAAGTGATGATCAAGTTAAAGCTTACTTGTTGTTAGGGGAGTGCTTAATATAGATGGGAATGTCACAGATCACTGGTATACATCAGCATTAAGCAAATTCCAAATTCCTGGTATTCCAAATATTATGCAGTCAATTTTTAGTACTTTTGTTGGTACCTGGGATTGAACCCAGGAATGCTTAGCCACTGAGCTACATCCTCAGCCCAGCCCCACCCCTTTTTTTTGAGACACAGTGTTGCTACGTTGCTTAGGGCCTCACTAAGTTGTTGAGGCTGGCTTTGAACTTGAGGTCCCTCTGCCTCAGACTCCCGAGCTGCTGGGATTACAGGTGTGTACCACCACACCTACCTTGATTTTTCTTATACACTATCTTTATTTTTATTCTAGCTTTGCTTGAAGTAAGATTGCACGGGTTGAAAGTTTACTACCGAAGCTTAGTACTTAAGGTTAGTAGGGAATTAGAGTAGAAAGTGTGAAGGAAATTGGACCCAAGGGAGGCAGATCTCCCTTTTCTTAGGGTAGGAATGATTAGAGCTTCTTTCTTCTCTCTTCTTTCTTCCTTCTTCTTTCTTCTGTCTTCTGTCTTCCTCGGGAGCCTCGGCCTTACTCTGACCAGGTCCTCTGGAGCCTCGGCCTAACTCTGGCCAGTCATTACTTCTTCTATCTGGTTTCTCTTCTGTAACCGCTCTGCCTACGTTCTGGCCGCTCTGATTCTTCTGACCGACCGAGTGACTGCCCGGCTGACTGAATTCTCCGTTCTCCTAACTCGGACTGCTTTCACCCGGTTATATACCTTTAGGTTTGCGGGGTGCCTACAGGTGCGTCACATACATATCAGGTGGAACCCATGGCTTCCAGCTAGCTACAACAGCCCTTCCTCGCAAATTAGGGCTCCTTCATATTCCTTCCTTTTAGTTTAAAAAAGGTGCTTTAATTCTATTTTCTCTATTTTTATTTTCTCTATTTTCTTTTGTTTTCTTGTCCCTACCTAGCTTTTCACCTTTTATTTTTGAAAGGGTGGATATTTGAGCCCTTTTTGAGAAGGTGCTGTGGCTTTAAGGAAGCCTAATGCTGAGGAGCAGCTAACGCACTTAGTTAAGCACAATTGCATAAGCGGCTTTGACTTTTTTTTTTTTTTTTTTCTCTTCTTTATTTTTCTTTATGGCTTTCTTGCCCAATAGCTCAATGGCTTTTTTTCTGCATGGTTTTTACCATGCTATTTAATTCTCTATTTTCTTTTAAGCTCATGGCTTTTTTCTTTTATACTAAAGCTCAAGGGCTTTTTCTCTATATTTTTTGAATTCTCCGTTTCTCCTAACTCGGATGCTTTTTTCCACCACCCGGTTATATACCTTTAGGTTTGCGGGTGCCTACAGGTGCGTCACATACATATCAGGTGGGAACCCATGGCTTCCAGCTAGCTACAACAGCCCTTCCTAATTAGGGCTCCTTCATATTCCTTCCTTTTAGTTTAAAAAGGTGCTTTATTCTATTTTCTCTATTTTATTTTCTCTATTTTCTTTTGTTTTCTTGTCCCTACCTAAGCTTTTCACCTTTTATTTTTGGAAGGGTGGATATTTGAGCCCTTTTTGAGAAGGTGCTGTGGGCTTTAAGGAAGCCTAATGCTGAGGAGCAGCTAACGCACTTAGTTAAGCACAATTGCATAAGCGGCTTTGACTTTTTTTTTTTTTTTTTTTCTCTTCTTTATTTTTCTTTATGGCTTTCTTGCCAAAGCTCAATGGCTTTTTTTCTGCATGGTTTTTACCATGCTATTTAATTCTCTATTTTCTTTTAAGCTCATGGCTTTAGGAATGCCGGGTTGTTAGAGTTCAGTTCCTGGCCACATACAGTGTGGCCAACGGACCTCAGGTAACAGCTGTACTTCTAGTTTAATTACTCAATTTCTGCATGAATCTTCCCCACCTCATTCATCCCTTCTGTTTATATTCCTTAATTTCTCTTCACACTGGATTCCATATATTTGTTTTACATGGGTGCTATCACAAAGGAACATACTCTTGGTGACTTAAAATTTTTCACATCTTTGTTTTATAGTTTTGGAGGTCAGAATCTAAACTACACTTCCACTGAGCCTAGGGGAGAATCCGATTCTTTTTCTTGTCCAGGTTCACAGCAGTGTTTCTTGGCTTTGGGTCCTTCTCCATCTTCTGCTGCAAGACGTGGCCATGTAGCCTCCCACTATAGCCTTCACGTTGATTGCATCCTCTACAAGCTGAGCTCCCCTGCTGACATCGCCATCACTGTCTTTTCCCTCTCCTTCCCCACTTATTGTGGTAAATATAGTGTAATTTCTTCTTTTTTATTTTTATTTATTTACTTTTGGTACCAGGGATTGAACTCAAGGGCACTCGACCACTGACATGCCCAGCCCTATTTTGTATTTTATTTAGAGACAGGGTCTGACTGAGTTGCTTAGCACATCGCTGTTGCTGAGGCTGGCTTTGAATTTGCAATCCTCCTGCCTCAGCCTCCTGAGCTGAGCCACTGGGATGACAGGTGTGTGCCATGGCACCTGGCTTGTTGTTCTTTTTTTTAATACTTTAAGTTCAGTACAGTATTTGTTATTCTGTTTACAATGTTGCACAGCAGATCTCTGGAGCATATTAATCTTACGTAACTGAAACTTTATGCCTATTGGTTAGTAACTCCCATTCTGTCTTATGCCCAGCTTCTGGAAACTATCATGCCATTCTTTGACTTTAGGACTATGACTATTTTAGTTACTTCATGTAACAAGAGTCGTACAGTATCTCTTTCTGTGAATGAGCTGTTTCACTTAGCGTAATGTTCTCATGTTTGTGCGTAATAGAAGTTTCTTGTTTCAGGCTGATGTGTGTCTGTATGCCACATTTATTCTTTGCAACATTTTTTCTCCCTGGGTTGTCTTTTCACTCAGTTGATTATCCCCTTTGCTGTGCAGATACTTTTTAGACAGATACATTTCCACCAGTTGAGTATTGTTCCTGCTATTTGTGTCATATCCATTGCCAAGGTCAGTGTTCGGAAGCTTTTCCTTATGTTTTCATCTGGGAGTTTGACAAGTTTAGGTCCAACATGGAAGTCTTAGATCCATTCTAATTTAGCATATCTGTGTGGTGTGAGAGAAGAGTCCAGGCATAGTATTTTCCATATGTATGTCCAGCTTTCTTTTCTTTTTTTTTTTTTTTTTTTTTTTGTATGTAGTTGTTCATAGCACTGTTTGTTGTAAATGGACACAATACCTTTATTTTATTTATTTATTTTTATGTGGTGCTGAGGATCAAACCCAGTGCCTCATACATGCTAGGCAAGCACTCTACCACTGAGCCACAACCCCAGCCCTACAGCACTGTTTGTTGAAGAGGCTGTCCTTTCCTTCCCCATTGGGTATTTTTGTACCTTTGTGGAAGATCAGTGGATCCTATGTGCATTGATTTATTTCTGGGATCTGTTTTCTTTTTCCTATGTCTATAGTACTGTCTTGGTGCCCAAAGCATACTGTTCGTATTGCTGTAACTTTGTAATATATTTTGAAAAGCCATTATTGTGATGTCTCTGACTTCATTCTTTCTCAAGCCTGATTTGGTCACTTGTGATCTTTTGTGGCTCTTATAAATATTAGAATTGTTATTTTCTATTTTGTAAAAATTGTCATAGGGAATTTGATGGTGATTGTATTGAATTTCTAAATCATTTTGGAGAGTATGGACATTGAAAAAATACTAAGCATCCCAATCCATGGACACAGGATGCTTTTCCATTACTTTCTGTCTTTAATTTCTCTCATCAATGTTTGATAGTTTTCAGTCACACACCTTTCACCTCCTCAGTTATCTTCTGAAGGGTTTTATTCTTTATGGAGCTTTAGCAAATAGAATTGTTTTACTAATTCCTCTTATGTATTTTTTTGTTGTTGTTTGTGCCTAGAAACACCTGATTTATGTGTCTTGCTTTTGTATCTCATCACTTGTCCAAAGTCCTTTAGTTCTAAGAGCTTTTAAGTGGAGTCTTAAAGGTGTTCTATATGCAAGATCTTGTCATCTGCAAACAAGGAAAACTTCACATTTTTTCAGTTTGGATGTGTTTAATCTGTTCTTGCTCCAATGGAGACTTCCAGCACTATGTTGAAAAAAAAAAAAAAAAAGAAGAAGAAGAGAGAATCTCCTGGGCTTGTTCTGGAGTTTAGAAGAAACACTCAGTTTCATGCCATGTTAATTGTTACCTGTGGGTGTTACATTGATAGCTACAGGTGTTTCATAGTGGCCTTTATCAGGTTGAGGTATTTTCTTTCTATTTCTGGTTTGTTGAGAGTTTTATCATTAAAGGGCACTGAATTTTGTCAACTATTGACTTCTGCATCTTTTGAGACCATTCAGTTTTATCCTTTCTTCTGTTAAGGTGGCACATCACACTAAGTAACTTTCCATGTGGAGCCATTCTGATCCCAGGGACAGCCTGTTTGATCAGAGTATATGACCCTTTTTCATGTCATGTTGGACTTGGTTTCCTAGTATTTTGTTGAGAATTTTTGTATCTGTTTCATCAGGGATTTAGTTTTTTTTTTTTCCCTTTTCTTTTTCTTTTACTGTGTGTGTGTGTGTGTGTGTGTGTGTGTGTGTGTGTGTGTCATCTTTGGCTTTCATATAAGAATAATGCTGGCTTCATAAAATTGATTTGGAAGGGATGGCTCCTCTTCCATTTCTTAAAAGAGTTGGAGAATAGTTGGCTTCCTTTCTTCTCTAAATGTTTGGTAGAATTCACCAATGAAGCCATCTGGTCCTGGGATTTTCATTGTTGAAAGATTTTTTTTCTTCGTTTTATTACTGATTCAATCACCATATTAATTACAAGTCTAAATTATTTAGAGTTTTGTTTGTTTATGATCTAGTTTTGCTACGGTTGTTTTTAGACATTCATCCATTTTTGCTAGGTTATCCTGCTGGTTGGTGCATAATTTTCATGGTAACTGTAAAGTCATTTGTGATATGCTTTAGGGCCAACTGGGGTAATCCTGAAAACATCTTCACCTATAGATTGTTAACTTAATTGTATCTGTAAAGTCCCTGTGAAGAATAAGGAGCTATTCACACCTTCCAGGGATTAGAGTTTGAATAAATAGGGAGTCATTTTTCAAGGTAACATACAATGCTATGCTATTTTATTTCAAAGTTATATTCATTAAAAATGATAGGGCTGGGGTTGTAGCTCAGTGGTAGAGTGCTTGCCTTGCATGCATGAGGCCCTGGGTTCGATCCTCAGCACCACATAAAATAAATATGTGTGTGTGTGTGTATAATTGATATTAATCCAATTATTTTCCTAAATCATAAAATGGAATTGATCATAAAGAGATGGAAAACACTAAGCACCGAAAGCCCTGGGAGAGGCGGGGACAACTAGAATTAGAGAGGTGAGCGATTTCAGAGCCCTTGCTCCTTCCCACACAGACCTGTCTTTTTAATAACCGATCCCTCCATTCTCTCTCACCCCAGGTCTGTCCTCCCCATCTCTGCAGACTGGTCCTCTCTGTTTCCCTGGTCCACAGTTGCCAACAGTTGCTGAGCTTTGTTAAGGGTTAAGTGATGCGGGCCCCTAAGAAACTGCCATGCATTTCGGAGCCAAAGGTCAACAACTGTAAGACGTAAGCTGGTGTGTAGTTCAGTGCAAGCAATACAGCTTGGACTAGTCCACTGAAGCACTGCAATGGTCCCCTTGGCTAAGAGTGGCTGTCTTCATCCACTGACCTTGACAAGGGGAACATAGATGGGCAGTAACTAGAAAGGTAGTGAGGTGGTTCCTGGGCACACCTTTCCATAGATGCCCTTCACCTAAGCAACTTCACTCCTGCAAAAACCAATCCCTCCTTGGGAGTGAGGTGGGACAGGGGAAGTAATGTGCATTTGATAACAGAATTTTGCATAAAATGCTTCTTTTTTAAAAGAAAAATGTTTTTAGTTGTAGATGGACACAATACCTTTATTTTATTTGTATGCTTTTTATATGGTGCTGAGGATGGAACCCAGTGACTTGCACATGCTATGCAAACACTGTATCACTGAGCCACAATCCAAGCCCTAAAATGCTTCTTCATATAAATGATTTACTTATGAAATAAGTAAGCATTATTATCTTTTGTCTGTCGATGAGAACATGAAAATCCGTAACAGTTACATGCCTTGTAAAAGTTGGCTTGCGTAGGTCTTCTAATAATAAAAAATATTATTCCTTTCTTCAAGTGATGGCATAAAGTTGCAAAGATACTAAGTGAAGAGTTAGGGGACCTGGGTTTATATTTCATCTCTGCTACTTAAAACCACCTCTTGGGGCTGGGACTATGATTCAGCGGTAAAGCGCTGGACTCACATGTGTGAGGGCCTGGGTCCAATCCTCAGCACCATATAAATAAAATAAAGGTATAAAGGTATTGTGTCCACCTACAACTAAAACACACACACACACACACACACACACACACACACACACACACACATATATATATATATATATATAAATAAAATTCCCTCTGGTTCTCTTTATGTCCTCTAAAGTGGAATAAAAATTCCTAACCCCCAGGGTCATGCTTTCAGGTTCAAATGACATAATTTAGTAAAAGTATCTGTACAATTAATAATTTTTAAAATCCTAAATAAATGCCAGCTCACCTGTCTCTGATTATTTGATGCCATTCCTGTTATTCAAACTGTGCTATTGTTAAAGGATTTGCAGTAGAGTCTGTTATAGGTTTAGCCTAGTATGCACGAAGACATTAATCAGAACAAGAGTTTCAACTTAAGTGCCAGCGATGGGGGCAAGTGCCACTACTTGTCGGCAGAAGAAAGCATTTTCCAGGCACAAGTCTCTTGGCTGCTGAGGTGGGCAGGGAACGCGTTCCAAGAGATGTCAAGTTCTGGATGAAACCCAGAACAGCCTGCTTGCTTACCCTGGTGGACGCTCATATTCCTCTCAAGTCCAATTTCCTCAGTATTGCTCTTCTTGAAGGGGTGGGGGGTGGGGAGTTCACTTCTATGTGGAGCAGGACCCCCCTGGCAGCAATGAACTGAGAGAAAAATGGAGCATGGGAATCGGCGGCTGAGAGCCAGCGTCTCAGGCACTATCATGAGAAGATGATGCGGATAATGTTTTATTAACAGTTCCAGAATGCACAGTTCTATATTTAATGATAATTTTAAAATGGCATGGGGCTATTTCTCTACCAGATAGATCAACATTAGCCAATTGCTTGATGATAATGTTTCCCGCTGCTCTCTTTGTAGCATATGCACATTGGATAGATAAACTCAGAGGTTTAAGAATAACCTTGAATGAGGGACTAACTAATATACTTTATTCTTTGTATGCTTGTGGGAAATGTTTTACAAAATAATAAAGGATTAAAATTACTGGAAGCTATGGAAATTTATCCTCTAGGATTGAAAGTAAGGAGCACTACCAGTAGCTTTTAAAAAGCATTTTGTTACATGTTTCTTTTGAATTTTTCATATACATTTGTGTAACTATTTTTTTTCTTTCAAGAGTAACTATAATTGGTATTTAATTAAACATACCAGGGATGTTTTCTTCTCTGTTGAAGTTGAGCTAGTTCAAATCACATTTATTTTTTTTTTTCAAGGAGATAAGTCCTAGAGTTAAGTTTTGAAGATTTTCTAAAGTTGTTTCTTAAATTGGTAACTAAATATAGCAAGAACAGCTCCAGTTAAAATTATGTTTAGGACTGAGTATGTAGCTCAGGGGTGGAGGGTGTGCTCAGCATGCATGAGGCCCTGGGCTTGATTCCCAGCCCTACCAAAAAGAAAAAGACACAGAAAAGGAAATATACACAAACATTATTAACAACTGTATTTTTTTAAAAGCTGGAACTTTTTAAAAAATAGGCAAGGCATTTAATACATCTATTAGCTCTTAATACTAGGGGTAAAAAATCTTTAGATCATTTAGATATTTTAAAGTATGTGGCAAAAAAATAAAATGAACATTTAAAATTTTAATTACCTATGACATTTTGAAAATAATGTACTTAAATAACCAATTTGCTTATTTGCTCTTCATTGTGTTGTTGTATTCTCTTATAGATGGTGATATAAAAAAAAATAAGCATGTGTTAAAGCTCTTCAGAAACCCAAGTAGCTCATTCCATGCATCCTTTGGCTTATCCTGCCCCATTTAAGAATTGTGTATGGAACCTCCTTGGAATAACAGACCACGTGAGGAAAGGGTGCTCCACCCTATTTCTCCTGCTGATTGGAGGAAAAAGTCTGGACAAGCTATGCCAGGAACCTCTGAGAAGACCCAGCGGTGAAGAGAAGAAAGCGGACTCTCCTGGAGACCCCAGCAATGACCACCTAAAGAGTTTCTTGTGATATTTTAAGCCTCTAGGATATCTCAGTCTGGGTGATAGAGAAATCCCCAGGCTGAAACTCCAAACTAGGTATCCAAAGCCTGAAGTGCGCCCAGAAAGGTGTCACTCTCTTGCCAAAATACCAGGCAAAGGGCAGCAGTAAAAGGCTAGACCCACCCCGACTGCAGGTAGCCCCAGGATGAAAGCACTGCCCATCTGTCTACGTGCTGGGTGTGGAGCAGACTGCAGGCAAAGCTTCCTTTTCTGGCCCTACTGTTGCCTTTCCGTCTCCTTGTCTTAACTAGACTACTGTTTACCCCACCCAGTGAGGTTTTTCTTTTAATTCCTGTGTTTATCAATTCTCTAATAGCTTTTTTTTAAATTAAATAGATCTGTTCTTTTCAAAACATCCTGCTCTTACTTTAAAGCTTACGTGCCTTCTTCGATTGAGACAGTCAGTTACCTGGATGTAGTGTACGTCGTGAGTTTTGTCTGCGAGCTTGTCTTCAGCGAGAGCTAATCTTACGTTTCCCATGCCTGGGACGTGAAGGCCGGCATGCTGTTGGCATTCTTATGGGCCATAATTTGATTTGGTTTCTGTTTTCTGGCAGTTTAGAGTTTGGGCAGATCACATTGACTGAATAAGGATTTAACTGATTCAAGATTTTTGGGTACCACTCCAACCCTGGGGACCCTCAACTGTGGCAGGCTTCGAGGTGTATTTATCTTCTCAGCAAGGTGAGATGGTAAATTGGACCTTTGCTTTTGAACAGCTGAGCTTTTTCTCTCTTTCTCTCCCTCCTCTCCTCTTCCCTCCTCCCTCCATGCCTTCCTGTTTCCTTCCTCTCTCGTCTTTTCCCATTTTTTTCATTTCTTTTTATATATACATAGAATACATTTCCATCTTTTGTTCTGATTCCTTCTGTGCACATAAGGGGCTTATTTGTGTGTGTGTGTGTGTGTGTGTGTGTGTGTGTGTGTGTGTGTGTGGTACCGAGGATTGAACTCAGGGGCACTTGACCACTGGGTCACATCCCTAGCCCTTTTTTGTATTTTATTTAGAGACAGGGTCTCACTGAGTTGCTAAGTGCCTCGCCATTGCTGAGACTGGCTTTGAATTTGCAATCTTCCTGCCTCAGCCTCCCAAGTGCTGGGATGACAGGCGTATGCCACCGCGCCTGGTGGGGCTTATCTATGAAGGCAATGTCTAGAATATATTTTCTTTAATATGATATTGGCTTGTTTATTTTACTTTCACCATACAATATTTTATTCAAATGCAAATTGTACATCCCTTAATAATGTTATAAGGCAAAAACTTAGTTTTTTCAATCCATCATATCACGGACTGTAAGCTACCTGGTACCGAAAACCGGGAGGAAAAACTCTCGGAGGCAGAGTTAAGCTTTTACTACTTTTACTTCTACTTTCTTAGAGAGAGCTTAGAGAGGGAAAGAAAGATTTTTCTTCTTAGCTTAGAGAGAAAGAAAGATAGAGCTTAGCTTCTTGTCTTCTTGTCTTCTTAGCTTAGAGTCTTAGAGAGAAAGAAAGATAGAGTAGAGCTTAGAGCTTAGCTTAGAGTAAGATTAGAGCTTCTTTCTTCTTGCTTCTTTCTTCCTTCTTCTTTCTTCTGTCTTCTGTCTTCCTCAGGAGCCTCGGCCTAACTCTGACCAGTCATTTCTCTTCTGTCTTCTATCTGGTTTCTCTTCTGTAACCGCTCTGCCTACGTTCTGGCCGCTCTGATTCTGACCGACCGAGTGACTGCCCGACGGACCGAATGAATTTGTTCTCCAAACTCGGACTGCTTTCACCCGGTTATATACCTTCAGCTTTGCGGGTGCCTACAGGTGCGTCACATACATATCAGGTGGAACTTATGGCTTCCAGCTAGCTACAACAGCCCTTCCTAATTAGGGCTCCTTCAACAGACGAACCAAAACTTTTACCATATCTGAAACCACCTTTATGCCTACTCTGAATTATATCTCTGCATCCCCTCCATCTTTGATTTCTTCTGAAATCATGCATATAGAACATTCATTTGATCTTTTGACATTAAGAGACCATTTTTTAAAGAAGTCCAAACACTTTCAATCCTCTTTTAAAAGTGAACATCACCTGGGGTAATCTTTCACATTTCCTTATGAAGGGTTACCACCTTATCAAAACATTCTCTATGATTTTGCTCTCCTTACATGATGAAGACACCATTTAATTAGAAATTAAGAGAATAACTACTTTTAAAATGCTTCCAAGTTGCTCCATGAAAACTAGTTATTTATAAGCACTTTAAGTGGTGTGTTCAGGCAGTTCATGATATTAATGTGAATAGTGAAATTGTAAAGGGTCATATATTCCATACCCTTTAGGACCTGAATGGTTTTCTCAGTCATTTTTTTTTTTTTTAACTCTCGCTGTTGCTGTGGCAACCAGCTATATGCATGCAAAACCTGAGGACACTCTAGCTGTAGCTAGCATTTCTCTTGCTTTCTTCCCTGGGAGCTTTCTGTCTGTCCTTACAGCAGTGTCTACAGGACATCAATCAATCATTCTGAAGCATTCAGAATCAGGGAGTATGAGGTAGTTGGCATTCCCCAGGATGACCGGTTGACCAGTGGGGAATGGCAGCCGATGGACAAGTACCATCTTCTTCTGTCCCTTGCCTAGATGACTGTGAGGTATACTTTACATGAGTCATGGGGGTGGCCCCATGGGGACTGAGCACCAGTTGCTCAGAGATGTCACATGTTACTGGTTTCACTTTTTCCATCTCCCCACTCCTTTTTTTGAGGTCATTTCCCCCAACAAATGAGCTTTACACAAGCCCTTCTCTCTTGCTCCAATTTTAAGGAGATGATGGTGGGGTTCATGTTAATAAACAGCTCACAATGAATAAGTTTTGCATTCACTGAAATATTTTAAATGTGAGGACTTTGACCATTTTGATAGATGATTTATGGGTAGTAACTTTAGGGGATGGATGATTCTGGGTGATGAAATCAGTTGTCATGGCAGTTATCTAAATACCAGTTAATATATTGATATGTGAGTGTGTGTGGTGTGTGTGTGTTAGCATTGTCCTTATGCAAAGTCATCAGTAAAACTACTGAGGTAAATTAGTGTCAATGTAGATTTTTTATTGAAATACTATCTATTACTATCTGCTGTGTGTGGTGTTAAACACAGAAGTAAATTATATAAAAGATATTGACCCACTTTTGATAATTTTATTCTTTAATAGAAATGATTGCCAATAACCTAGGCCTTCTAATAAGGTGAGAAAATATTCTCGTAATGGTATGGGATGTTTGGGTACCACTAAAGAAACACATACAGGGGCATTGGTAAGGGGTTTGTGAAAGAAAGGGATACTTTGGTAGAGTCATAAAAGGCTACGATCATAAGAACAAACAATTTGTGTGTACTGTGTGTTGGTTGTTGGTGTCCTGGTTTGAATATGAGTCATCTCCCAAAAGTTCCTGCATTAAAGCAGGAATATTCGGAAGTGAAAAAAAAAGATCAGATGATGAGAGCTGTAACCTCATCAGTCCATTCCAACTAGAATGGACCAACTGGTGGTAACTGTAGGCAGGTGGGGCGTGGTTGGAGGAGGTGGGTCTCTAGGGGGTGTCCTGGAAGGATGCATCTTCCCGATGGTCCCTTCCACCCTTCCTTCTCTCTGCTTCCCAGCTGCCAAGAGCGGAGAGCTTCCCTCCACTATGCCCTTCCGCCATGATGTTCTGACTCATCTGCGGCCCAGAGCAATGGAGCTGGCCCACCATGGACTAGATCTCTGACACTGTGAGCCAAAATATGCCTTCTCTCTTCTGAGTCATTCTTGTCAGGTATTTTGGCCACAGCTGACTAACACAGCCAGTGATCATGTTTTTTTTTTTTTTTTTTCTTGTTTCAGTTGGTTTACTAACAACACCCTTATAAGATAGAATCTATTAACATCCCCATTGGCAGATGTACACAGTGAGAATTTAGTTCAAAGACCTCCCCAAGCCTGAGTAAGGACTAGCAAAGTGGAGGAAGGGGGATAGGATAATGGATCTAGGATGGGACTGTACAAAGACATGGAAGTTTGAGAAAACCTGTTCTTTAGAGGAAATGAATAACACTGTTTTAAGATTAGAAATCAGGTGCACTAGGAGATGAGAGTAGGGAACAGCCAAGAGCCAGACCACAAAAGGTCGTGCATGTGATACTAAATATGTTGAATGATACTTATGTATTGAAAGATACTTGTATGAATAAGTACAAATATATATAAAATACATACACTCATACATTGCTGATGAGAATGCAAATTGGTACAACCCACTATGGAAAGCAGTATGGAGATTCCTCAGAAAACTGGGAATGAAACCACCATTTGACCCAGCTATCCCACTCCTTGGTTTATACCCGAAGGACTTAAAATCAGCATACTATAGTGACACAGCCACATCAGTGTTTATAGCAGCTCAATTCACAATAGCTAGACTATGGAACCGACCTAGGTGTCCCTCAATAGATGAATGGATAAAGAAAACATGGTATATATACTCAATGGAATATTACTCAGCTTTAAAGAAGGGTGAAATTAGGACATTTGCCAGTAAATGGTTGGAGTTGGAGAATATCATGCTAAGTGAAATAAGCCAATCCCACAAAACCAAAGGCCGAATGTTTTCTCTAATAAGTGGATGCTGATTCACAATAAGGGTGTGTGTGGGAGCACCAGGTAAAAATAACATTAGATTAGGTAAAGAGAAGCAAAGGGAGGGGAGGGAGGGGATGTGGGGATGGGAAAGATAGGGGAATGCAACAGACATTATTACTGTATGTATATATGTGACTGCATGACCAATATGATTCTGCAACATGTATACTATGAAAAATAAGAAATTATATCCCACCTATGTATGATAGATCACAGTGCATAAATGCATTCTACTGTCATGTATAACTAATTAAAACAAATAAAAAATAATTAATAAAAAAATACACATATATATATACACACACAAAAGTATTTATTGCCTCTGAAAGATACCCAGCAGGAGGGGACCTGCAGGTTTGTGTTTCATAGATTATGGACACACAAAAGTCCACAAGGCTCAGCACACATTGGTCTCTTTTTATTCTTAGACCTAAAGCTGTACTCTGTATGTCCTTTGTCATGCTGGGCGTGGGATGCTATAAACTGTATTTCTACTTTTCTGTCTGATTCCTTCATTAGGTTTCCTAGGCCAGGAAGGGAGACTGCCTAGGCTGGTAGGGTCGAAGGGGTTTGTTTCTTCCTGCTTCGTTCTGTCTAGTGGTATTGTCTCAGGGGGAGCCATGCCCCCAGCACCCCAGCACCAACAGTAGCTATCTCTCGTGTTTGACACTGATCTCCAAACCTGGCTCTGCATGACAAAAGCTGAAGTTAAGACAGAGGCAGCAGAAACTCCGTGTCAATTTTTTTTAAACAAAGAAGTCATACAAATCGCTTCTTATAAATTATTATAAAAATCAACTGAATTTGTTACAATGTAATAGCAAGCTTCTCACCAATGTTTGTAGTGCTTGAGTAACTAGACATACATGTATGTTGTTGACCTGGTCATTCATCATGTGTATTAATTCATTCAAAAGTATTTATTGCAGACTTCAGAGCACAGAGGCTGTGTGGATATAGCCATGAATAGACAAAAACAATTCTTTCTCTTGTTCAGCTCATGCTACAGTGCAGAGAGACACAGTAAATCAGCAAACAGCTTCACAAATAAAATACAGATATCCTGATAGAGAATGTGTGTGAAGTTAATGACAGAAGGGAATAGGGCAAAATGTATACTGTTTAGAATGTGTTCACCTGGAAGTTATCAAAAATGTGAATAGATCCCAAGGATATTTGTGATTTGCTTCATCAGATGTTGGAAGGGATTTGGTTTCAGGGTTGATTCAGCAGCTTAGCAAGATTGTCAACCTGCAGACTGTGGCTAAATTTCTCTTTCACCATTTTTTTTTTTTGTTATATTGACCATTGGTCCTCCTGTATGTCCACTTAGGGCTACACAAAGACCCCTGCATGTATGCACCATACATTCTCATGCCAGGGTGTTTAGCAAATGAAGAGGCAGGGACCAGGATCCCAGTCCCTGAAACCTTAGCCACTGGGGGTAGAACTCACTACACTAGTTAAAGAATGAGGTATGGCTGTGAGTTTGTGTTTGTATTCTGTATGTGTCCTTTGATTAAAAAAAAAAATGAGTGTACATGCAGAACTATATTAAAATTCTTTTCCCAAACTTGCTGATGATTTTCATGATTTTTAGTGTTTGCTTTTAGACAAACAACATTAGCTTGACACTTAATTTTTCTCTGAAAGACTGTAAGAGCAGTTGCTGAATCACAGAGAACACAAGGTATTAATAAACTTTCATAAACAGGATTATGGCACTGTTAGGGTGACGAGCTATATACGTGTGCTAAGGAAATTGGAAAAAGTACCCAAGTCTGAAAGTTCACTTCCACATGAGAACTGGTCACTGTGGGAGGTATGAATAGCCCAAGAAAGATGCCCTCCATGTCCTGGTGATCTGGATAACCTTTGGTTTGTAGATTAATGGCTTTTTTTGCATACTATCTTTCTGGAAATGGGTATAATTAAGCTTGTCACTCAAGGGTATCATATGATTTAATCACTTATTATTAAGTAAAGCTCTCTGAGATCCTTAAGAAAAAGGTCTTATTCAGATGCAGAACACCATGATCAAAAAAAATTTTAGCATCTTGCTGAGCTCTAAGAAATGACATTGTAGAGACCCTTCTACTATCCACCAAAATTTACCCTGTAAACAAATGGTACTATTAATAAAGCATGGCAACATACATTAAGCAAATTGTAAGGATGTCTAATTATGTTATCAGTTGACACATTAATAAAAAATACCACTCAACATTTGTTTCTGGCAGTGTAAAATAATAATTTTAAAACTTTTTAGAAATGTAATTAATTTATTTAGACACAGCCTCATACATACCTTTACTTTAACAGTAATTCATTCTACAATAAGAATGGGGGAGTTTGGAACACATTAAATTCCAAGTCCTTTGGGGTGTATTAATTTTTTGTGTACAGACCTCCAAATAAACTGTATTTTCCTGTATGTAGATGTCAGGAATATAAAAATGTCTGTAAAAGTCAAAATTTGTACATTTAAAAGCAAAGGCTATCATCTGTTTCAATAAAAATGTTAGAATAGTCTAGCAAGTATTTATTTGTTGAAGCACTTGAAAGAAACCTCACCAGAGATGGAAAATCCCACCCGAGATCAAAAACTGCAGAAAAGGAAAGAAAAACTGGTCAATAGCAACGATTCCTTCCTCCCGCCCATACCCCATTGCTTCCCAGCATTCATAACGATGGCTGCAGGCTTTGAAAGCTTAATAAGCAAGAGTACACCCATATCTTATGCCTATGGTGAATAAGTATCTTTATATACACAGATGATTGCAAATGTATCATTTCCAACCTCTGTTTGGAGAGAAAAATATAACTTTTTTTCCCTGGCAATTTGAAGAGCTGCATTGGGTAGTGTTGTGTAGTGAATTACAATAAAAAGTTGAAGTACAAAAACATATCTCTTACTAATGCCTCCCTGGACCACGCTGTTTCTCAGCGAGCGCCTGACATTTATGTATCTATGGTACACACACACTCTACAAGGCAAGACGTGGGGGAAAACATACCCAGTAGGTGTGCACCTGTATTCTCTGTTCTATTTTTAGAGAGAAGTGACACTGTAAGGGTGTGTCTTGCAGTAATCAAGAACACACACTTACCTCAGAGTTGATCAGAATAATGGTCCTCATTAGTGAATATCAGCCCTGACATCTTTGATTTCTTTATGTTGGAAATTTTGGTAAGGAGAATATGGCATTAGTTATTATTATTAATTCAATTTTTGCTCAGAGATATTTATAATTATCTCAGGTGCAAAGCACTACCTAGGCACTGGGGAGTCAGCAAATTATATGCTTGGGTTCAGAGAGTTTGCACTGTGTGTGTGTGTGTGTGTGTGTGTGTGTGTGTACCAGGGATTGAACTCAGGGGCGCTCAACCACTGAGCCACATTCCCAGCCCTATTTTTGTATTTTATTTAGAGACAGGGTCTCACTGAGTTGCTTAGTGCCTTGCCATTGCTGAGGCTGGCTTTGAACTTGCAATCCTCCTGCCTCAGCTTCCCAAAACCTTAGGATTACAGGCATGTGCTACCAAACCCACTAAGAGTTTGCACTCTAATGGACAGAAAGATAATTCATCCATTCTTCCTTAAGACTTAGAAAAACAGTCAAGAAAATGAAACAAAGACATCAAGAATTTCAAAAAGTTGAAAAGCAAAAATTTGTGTCTTCATGTATACTTCTCTCTTTATAAAGCAAGAAGAAACAAAACCTCTCCAGGAAAAAAAAATGATAATAAAGAACAAAGATGATCTAAATATGACCACTGCAATGAAGCTAGGCCAACCAGAAAAAATATTTCATTCAGCAATATAAGCTCATCGACGTGGGAGCTATTTCTTATTTTTCACATCAAACCTCACAAACTTTTTACCATTGACTTTGCGTTTGGCACATAGATATGCTTGGATTCTTCCACATTTTGTTGAGTAGCAATTAAAACTTTTTCTTTGGTTGCCAACAAGACTGACATAAAAATATATCTTCCAGCCTGTATTGCCACAGCAGCCATCTCTGGGGTACAGTAGGAACTGCCCTGTGTGGTCACTACAGCACATTACCACATCCCTGACTCACTGCTAAACCCATCTGATTCTCTCCATTCATTTACATTCTCTGCCTGGGTCTTAAAGATGCCTGCCTGGTTTGGGGTTCTATAGTTTATAAGAAATTGCATTCTTGAATTATGTATTTGAATCTTAATTCATGTTTTCTGACAATTTAATAACAACTACTTTTTATTGAGCATCATCTATATCAGGGGACAGTAAACATTTTGTTCATAAAGGAAGAGAGAAAACAGTTCAGTTGTGTGTGTCCTCTGGTCTCGGACACAGCCAGCCAATTCTGCAGAAGCAGCCACACACAAGACACAGCTGATAGGTGCAGCTGTCATCCTGATTCAACTTTTATCTAATGGACAATGAAATTCAAACTTCATATCATTGTCATGTGTCACCAAATTTTATTCTTTGGATTTCTTTCTGGTCAATGTACAAATGTGAAAATTCATTCTGTTATGGATTAAATTTTTGTATCCTGCAAAATTCCTATTTTGAAACCCTAACTCCTATGGTGACTATATTTGGAGATGGAGTTTTGAGAAGGTAATTGGGGTTACATGAGATAATAAGGGTGCGATCCTAATTTGATGGGGTTGGTGCCCATATAGGAAGAGAAAACCGACTTCTTCCTGCAGGATAGGAAGAGATGCCTCACTGGGAACTGAGTTAGCCAGCGCCTTTGGGCTTCTGGTCTCCAGAACTATGAGAAAATAAGTACTGGTTGGTTAAGCCACCCAGTCTATGGTGCTTCATGAGTTGACAAAGATATTCTGAGCTAGCTGGACATGAATCAAGAGATTTGGCCTTCGGGCTTGAGATGGCTGACCCCAGGTCCATCTGCCAGTTTTCTGTTGCTTGTTCTTGAGAATCTTTAGAAATATGGTTTCATTCTGCAGTGGCAAAGGTAGAACTTACCAAATGCCACAGACCTAGTCAAAGTTGAGCCAGATCTGAGAGAGAGAGAGAGACTGTCTTCTCTGAGTTTTCTTTTGGCTTGTGTGCTCTAGTTCTTTAGCTCAGAACACAATGGATACTTACTTCCACGGGTAAACTGCAATCAGTGAAATGGGTAAATATTGGCTAAAAGATAAATATGTTCTAAAAGTCCTTGTTTAAGACAAGATCCTTATTTCCATTGTATCCTATACTTGTCTTCCCAAAAGCATTCCAATAGGTGTGGTTGCTTCCCAAAAACAGAAAGGGCTTTTTTTATTTTGTATAAAATGATTTATTTTTTTATTTGTTCTAATTAGTCATATGTAACAGTAGAATACATTTTGACACATTGTACACATATGGAGCACAACATCCTATTCCTCTGGCTGTAAATGGTGCAGAGTCACATAAGTAGTGTAATCATACGTGTATATAGGGTTCTAATGTTTGTCTCATTCTGCTGTCTTTCCCACCCCCACACCCCTCCCCTGCCCTCACTCCCCTCTGTACAATCCAAAGTTCCTTCATGCTTCCCTACCTCCCCATTATGGATTAGCATCCGCTTATTTAAAAAAAAAAAAAAAATCAGCCTTTGGTTTTGGGGTTTGACTTATTTCACTTAGCATGATATTTTCTGGCTCCATTTACCTGTAAGTGCCATAATTTCATTCTTCTGTATGGATGAGTAATATTCCATTGTGTGTATGTGTGTGTGTGTGTGTGTGTGTGTGTGTGTGTGTGTGTGTGTATATAAAAAACATTTTCTTTATCCAATCATCTGTTGAAGGGCATCTAGGTTGGTTCCATACTTTGGCTACTGTGGATTGAGCTGCTATAAACATTGATGTGGCTGTGTTACTGTAGTATGCTGATTTTACATCCATTGGGTATAAAACAAGGAGTGAGAAAGCTGGGTCAAATGGTGGTTCCATTCTAAGTTTTCTGAGGTTATCTCTATTCTGCTTTCCATAGCAGTTGCACCAATTTGTAGTCTCACCAGCAATGTATGAGTGTGCCTTCTCCCCCACATCCTCGCCAACACTTACTGTTGTTTGTATTCTTGATGACTGCCATTCTGAATGGAGTGAGATGAAATCTTAGAGTAGTTTTGATTTGCATCTCTCTAATTGCTAGAGATGATGAACATTTTTTAATATGTTTATTGATTGATTGTAATTTCTTCCAAAAAAGGGCTTTTTTTTTTTTTTTAAGCAAATGTTTATCTTCCTTCTTGGTAACCTTCACTGTATTAGAAATCATGGCTAAGGACAGAATCCAGGCTCATTGTTGTCTGGTTCAGGCTTGCTGGGAGAATCACTCCTGATTCCTGCTATTTTAGCCCATTGGTAACGTGCACGGCGTGCTGTTTATTAACCTTTCCTTTGCAGAAGTCTTAGTCATCTGACACAGCCACAGAGACTCCTTCAGTGCTTGACTCTTTCAGTACATCTCACTTAAAAACCCATCTCACAGCATGCTCAGGTAAGCCATTTACAAAACTGTGCTCTTCACTGTGGGTACATTACTCTGCCTTTAAAAAGCACCCATCAGGTGATTTTTTTTTTTTTTAATGCCCCTCTGGTCTCAGTTTTGGCAATAGGGATGTTAAAGTCACCAAGAATAATTTAGAGGCTGCCAAGAACTGTTTTAAAAGTTTTTTTTTTTTTCAAGTCTGACTCAGAACTCTGACATTTAGAAATAGATAAGAAGATATGAATATTTAAAATCATGTGTTTTATTTTTTCTCCCCCCAAAAGAGCTATCAGCAATATTCTAACCAAGAAAGCAAGGTTTTCTTCTATTCCTGCGTTCACGTTCTTGCAAGGAAAAGGTTATGAACCAAACAAGCTCAGTTTATTGGTCCAGAACCAATCTCAGGTAGCCACTGTTCAGCAGAGACAAAGAATTCTGTTTGATGTTTGCTCGCTCATCTTCAGCCTAACCAGCTGGCCTGTTCATTTCTCAGGGACAATTAGAAGAATTCAGTATTCTGCTTTAGAAGTGCCCTCGGCTGCACTACTGGAGTGAGCTATGGAATGAGGACTTTTGTCTCCTCGCCTCTCCCCAAGCATGCAACACCTCTCCTTTCCAGGAAAGGGGCGGGCAGGGGCTTAATGCTAAGTTGCCTGGATCAGCCAGAGGAGTCCGTGTTCATACCACTACTGATTATACATTTTCTACATTTTCTAATTGTTTTTATTGTTGCATTATAATGATACATACTAGTGAGATCCATTGTGAAACCTTCATCCATGCACTCAACACAATTTGGCCTGTTTCATTCCCCAGGTCTCTCCTTTTCTTCTCCTGGTTGTTACATGCGAGGAAGATAATTTGCTCCTCTTTATTCCCCAATGCTTCCTCTTTGTCTCCCCTCCTCCCTCTCCCTGTTCCCCTTCCTCTACTCAAATGGTCTTCCTCCTATTTATTTATAGTTTCTTTGATTGGTGCTTTATAGATATACATCCATCAAGGTGAAGTTCACTATGGTATGTCCATATATGTGTGGAGCATAATTTGGTCCATTTCATTCTGCAGTTCCTTCCTTTGCCTGTCTCTGCTTCCTCCCTCTGAAACTCTTTCCCCCTGCATTAATCTCTCTTCTATTTTCATGTAATTTCCCCTTTTTAGTTTCCTACTTCTCTGTAGCTTCCACCTGTGAGAGAAAACATTCGACCCCGGGCTTTCTGATTCTGTCTGATTTCACTTACCATGTTTTCTTCAATTCCATCCATTTACCAGCAGATGACATAATTCGTTCTCCTCTATGGCAGAGTAAAACTCACTATGTATCTATGCCACCTTTTCTTTATCCATTCATCTGTTGATGGGCACCTGGGTTGGTTCCCTGACTTGTTTGTTGTGAATTGTGCTGCTACAAACACTGATGTCACTGTTATCACTATAGTGTGCTGATTTCAGTTCTTTGGGATAAATACCAAGGAGTGGGGCACCTGGCTCATAGGGTGGTTTCATTCCTAGTTTTTTGAGGAATTTTCTTATTATTTCCTAAGTGCACTCTGGTTATACACCAACAATTAACTAATTGTTAGCATGCCTTTCCTCCCACACCCTTGCCAGCATTGATTATTATTTGTTTTCCTAATGATTGCCATTCTAACTGGATTGGGTTGAGATCTCAGTGCACTTTTCATTTGCATTTACCTAATTACTAGGGACCTTGACAATTTTTTCATATGTTTATTGTCCATTTGCATATCTTCTTTTGAGAGTACCTGTTCAGTTTTTCTGACCATTTATTAATTTGGTTATTTTGGTTGGTGATTTTTTTTTTTTTTTGGGGGGGGAGCAGGGTTGAGTTTTTGAGTTCTTTATATAATCAGGGTATTAATCTTTTGGAGGAGAAACTAGCAAAGGTTTTTTTCTTCTCTATGGGTTCACGCTTCACACTATTGTTTCCTTTGCTGTGCAGAAGCTTTTAAATTTGAGGTCATCCGAGGTATTGATTCTTGGTTCTATTTCTTGAGCTTTGGGGGGCTTGTTAAGAAAGTCAGCATGCTAGCGTTGATCCTGTAGTTTCTTCTATCATGGCAGAGTTTCTGGTCTAATTCCTATATCTTCAATCCACTTTGAGTTGGCTTTTGTACAGAGTGAAAAATAGGAATCTAGTTTCATTCTTATCTAGCACCATTTGTTAAAAAGGCTATTTTTTTTTTTCTAGCATACGTTTTTGGCACCTTTATTAAGTATCAGATGACTGCATCTGTGTGGATTTGGCTCTGTGTTTTCTATATTGGTTTTCAGGTCTATTTTGATCCCATGCCATGCTGTTTTTGTTACCATACCTCTGTAGTATAATTTGAGGCTCAGAATTGCAAGGCCTCCTGCAACACTCTTCTTGACCAGGATCGCTTTGACTATTCTGGGTCTCCTATTCTTCCAAATGAATTTTGGGACTGTTTTTTTTTTTTTTTTTTTTTTCCTAGCTTTGTGAAGAATGGTATTGGTATTTTGATGGAGTTTGCATTGAATTTGTACAGCCCTCCTCATTTCCCTGGTCCCCTTCCTGTGTTCTCTCACTGGTCTCTCTTCTAGATTCATGAGATTGCCCTTACCTGCTTTTATAGCAGCACTAGTCACAATAGCCAAATTATGCGACTAGCCTAGTATTCATCAATGGGTGAATGAATAAAGAAAATGTGTTATATGTACAAAATGGAATTGTATTCAACCATAAAGAAGACCAAAACCATGTATTTGCAGGAAAATGGATGGAAATGGAAAAGGAAAACATCACACTAAGTGAAATAAGCCAGACCCAGAAGGTCAAGGGTTTTTGCATGCTTTCTCTAATATGTGGAAGCTAGAGAGAGAAAAAAAAAAGAGGGGGAATCTCATGAGAATGATTATAAGCATTTTTATAGGCATTTAAAAAAATTATTTTAAGATATTTCCTGAGGAATAATTGGTTGGCATTTGAAAGTAGCATTCCATCTGTGGGTTCAGATCATTTCTTATACAAAGAATAAATGAATTACCCTAAGTGCATGTATGAAGACATGAATGGTGTGAATATACTTTGTATACAACCAGAGATATGTAAAAACGTGCTCTCCAAGGGTAATGTGAAATGTATAAACAATAAATTTTTAAAAAAGAATAAATGGAAAAGCTACTTTCAATAGTACACATGCAACTTATTTTCACGAAAGCTTCTCGTATTTATATTGTCAGCATTTGAGTGAAGAAAAGGTGGGATTCCATTTAAAGTGATTGAACAACTTGGCAGAATTGGTGGATCATTTCACAGGAATGTGTATCTATTCAGGCTTGTACAACCAGACCCTTTTTTCTCTTCAACAAGCTTAGTGACCTCATGGGAAGACCCCACAAAGGAAAGATGGCTCTCACCCTGCCATAAGATTGTGTGTGTGTGTGTGTGTGTGTGTGTGTGTGTGTGTGGTACTGGGGATTGAACCCCAGACCTTGCACGTGCTAAGCAAATGTGTTACCACAAAGTTACATCCCCAGCCCCATGCCCTAAAACTTCAAATTCCAATAGAAGCTTATGAACACCCCTAACAGAAAAGTCACTGTTAGCAGCCCAAGGACACCTGCAGTATCCACCCTGATATATATGCTCTCACCTGAAATATAGCTGGTACCAAGTAACAAGAAATGAGAAACAAGGATTTATTATATCAATGTCCACAAAGGCAAAGTTAAACATAAACTATGGTGCATCCCGGTGAGTAAACAACAAGGAGAGCAGGGGGAATAATGTGGCTGGATTGTTAAGGAAAACAAATTTAAAATAGCAAATATATAACAATGAACTTGAGTGTGTATGATAGAGTTCCATAGGCATATTATATTTAATACATAATTTATCTAAATATACACAGGGATATTTATGTATTCTTAATTGGAGAGCTATATACTTTAGAAGGTATCTGTTCCATAATATAATAAACATGTACACTTAATTATCTAAGTATAAATATTCACATTTGCAGTTTAATACCTCTTATACATACTGAAGGCAGAGGTTTTATATTTAGTATGGATTTTACAATGGGTGGCTCTTGAGGTACAGGGGGTGCAGGGGACTGTGGGAGTGGAGGTCCTAGGCTTTGGGGAAGCAAAAGAAATGCCTGGGCAGGGATGGAGATTTTTACCATTTTATTCAACAGACTTGTGTATTTTTTTTTTAAATTTTTCCCTTAAGTATGGATTTTTGTCCTGAAATTACTGAATGAGTTTTAAAAATGTGACCATAGTCACTCTTGATGCACGGATCAAAACAGTGTTCCTAGAGTGAAAGAAGCTCTACCCGAGTCCAGCTGGCCCTGCATCCTCAGCTGGAGTAGCTGACAAGCCCCTTCTGCCCCTCCACGTAAGTCTGAGGCGACACTCTCAGTATCTAGACAATGGCTCCACTCCTAATCCACTGTTTGAGAGGTGTTAAATGATTTTTATGTATTTCTAAACCCTATAAACAGTTAAAGGATCATCTCTTCTTTTGAACCACACATCCCAGATATTCCTGGACCTGTTGAGTTTCAAAAGTAAGATTTAAGCCCTTAATGTGCACTGAAGCAATGTTCAGTGTGTTGGAAAAGCGTTCAGTTTTCTTCGAGGGAAGTAAAACTGAGATGAGTTTTTCTTTTATTTTTATAGTGCTAGATAATTGTCCTTTCAATTTTCATGCATGTGGGTTATAAGGATATAAACCCATTCAAACCTGTTAAATTTGAAATTAAATATTAATGGCTTCAACAACAGCAATGACAAACTCTAGCGGAAAACATCCTTTATGATTGTAGATTAGGAAGCCATAACTTGACTATAAATCCTAAATCATAATCTTCCATTTCTATGGCCGTAATTGGCGTAGAGAACACTAAAGGGTCTTTCAGTAATTGCTGCTAAATTACTGAATCGTACTTATTCTAAGCTTCATAATTAAAAATATTTCAAATGCCAAACTTCGTTTTGTAGACCCTAAGTATTAAACCATTCGGTGATAACTAGACCTTGCTTAGCTATGTTAAAAAAAAAAAAAAAAAAAAAATTCCACTTAGTCATTTTAGTTATGACTGTGAGGTGTAATTTATCAAAAGCACAATGAGAGGTTATCAAACTCTCATTTCAGTAAGAGAAAGAGGAACATTACCCTCAAGAGATAAATCTTTCATTAAACTTTACAAAGACCTTAAGCCGGCTCTACCCCATTTATCACTGCTAGTCTTCCAGAATACACCAGCTGCCGGTGTTTAGAAAGCAGCACAGGGCAGACGGCCAAAATCAAGGCTGATGGCTGGTAGGACGGATTAAACTTCTGCTCCATTTTTTAACACGTCCATTCACCTAAGAAAATCACTTTAAAATCAGCCACGTTTGGGGATGACTCTTGGTATTGGACGCAACTATTTAATAAATGTTAACATGATTTTTTGAAATGTGGTGAAAAATTTCTCTCTAATAAAAAAATCCTGTTGTTGAGAGAGAAAAAAAAAAAAACCTCACAATTTCTCTTACATTCTCATAAAATCTTGTTTGATGTTATCATTTTTGTAACTGCAAAATATCAATTTGGCATTTGTTTGTACTCTCAGTGTTGGAGCAGAGCCTTTTATGTTTGCAACCACTCTAAGTCATTTTTATTGTCATTGAAATCATCCTGTTTCATGTATATTTGTGCTTTTTATATTCCTCCCTCTCCTCTGGAACTTAAGTACCTTGAAAACAGGGACCATCCAGTCCTGTCCACTGTATCCAGGGAGCACCCGTAGAAGGCCATGTGCCAGTCAGCTTTCCATCACTGTGACAAACTACCAGAGATCAACAACTTTTCAGGAAGAAATGCTTATTTGGTTCATGGTTCCTGACGTTTCAGTTAATGGCACACTAAATTACCACTTCATACCTAAAATAATTTTTAAACAAAGAAGCAAAGGCACAAGAGGCTGAAAAATATTAAAGAATTGATTACATGCCTGCCCTTGACTGGCTTTTGTGTTCATGAGTTAAAGATTTAGTTTCAGAACCACAGAACAGAGAAGCTAGAGCTATTTCTTCAATGGAGATTTTTAATTCCTCTTAATGTGATTGATTTCATTAATTAAACTTAATGTCAAAACAAATTTAAAGTAATAAGGCTGAAATTGTGACTTAGAGGAAAATCCCTATCATCTGATAAACAGAAATGATAATAAATATCTAAATTTCTCTTCCTGATACAGCATTTGTTTTTTTTTTTTTTTGTTTTTTTGTTTGTTTTTTTTGGTATCAGGGGTTGAATCCAAGGTTGCTTAATCACCGAGTGACATACCCAGCCCTCTTCTTCTTCTTTTTTTTTTTTTAATATATTTTTAGTTGTAGGTGGACACGGTACCTTTATTTTATTTATGTGGTGCTGAGGATTGAACCCAGGGCCTCACACATGCAAGATGAGCACTCTACCACTGAGCCATAGCCCCAACACCCCCAGCCCTATTTTTAAAATTCTTCTATTTTGAGATGGAGCCTCACTAAGTTGCTGAGGCAGCTTTGAACTTGCCATCCTCCTGCCTCAGACTCCTGAGCTGCTGGGATTACAGGTGTACGCCATCCCAACTCCCCTCCTTATTCAGCTTTTCAAAAAAGGTTTCATTGCATACAGGGTTTAACAAGTCCATAAAAAATGCAAGTAAAACTACTAAAGTCGGCAAAGGTTGTAATTGAAATAACTTTGCTATTTTCCCCCAGTTATTTTATAGACAGATACATGCATTGTATTTATGTGTTACTAACTTTTTAAATTGCCATTTGCTTTTTGCCTTTTTCCCCTTCTTAACTAAATTCTGTGAGCTGATCATTTTTGCTCTCTACCTCCTGCGACAAAACTGTCAGTAACTTGAATTTTAATAAACTGAATATTTGGTAAGAATTGGTGCTTCTGTGCAGATACGGACCACATACTTGTAACTTGCAATTGAAAAGGAAACAGCCTTTAGTGAAACACCTTTTCGGTTGTATTGAACTGACATCATTCAGTTTTATTTAAATGATAATCAAAAAGAAATATGCAGGGGGCAACGTGGAGAATGATCTAATATTCCAGGGTGATGCTGTCCATAAGTCTTGGGCTTGAAGTAAAGGAAGAATAGTGAGGAGGGAGAAGAGACCCCCTGGCCTGGCACCTGTTGGGTACAGGCTGAGTCTTCCAGGTTTACCCCAGTGGGTTCCTGTATAACTGAAACACTCATGTCTCAGGAAACCCCTCAGCCAGGATGACCATATGGGCACATAGACCACTTTAGTTATATATTGGCAAATGAAGATGGTTTTCTCTTTAGTCTTAAGAGACAGGTGGAATGGTCCTGGTATTTCACTAAAGAGCATAACAATCGGCCCTTCACATCTGCAAATTCTGTACCCATGGACTCAACTAACCTTGGATCAAAGATATGTAAAAACAATTGAGATTGTATTTGTGAATGCTCTCATAAGCAATGAGCAAACTTTTTTTTTTTTTTTTTAAGAAGGAGATCAATCTTGAAGGAAAAAAAAAAAAAAAAAAAAAACTCACACCACCATTTTGCTTAGCATTTGGAAACTCATAGAAAAAAAAAAAAAAAAAAAAAAGAAAGATGATAGAATGAGTTGGATATTATTACCCTAAGTGCATGGATGAAGCCATGAATGCTGCAAATATACTTTGTATACAACTAGAGATATGTAAAAGTGTGTTCTATAAGTATAATATGAAATGTAATGCATTCTGCTGTCATTTCTAACAAGTTAGAATAAAAAATAAATTTTTTTTTAAAAAGGGTAATTACTACCTACCACTACCACTTCAATTATTTACTACTAATAGATAGTAGTTTATTTATTTAGTAGTAAATAATAAATGAAATTACTACACTATTATATATATAATGTATACATATTTATTCTATTTTTTCTGTTCCTCTGGAGAACCCTAATGTACTGACTAATTGGATAGTGAAGGCCAATTGGCTTATTCGACTTTAAATATTCTTCCCAGATTCTTTGCATTACTTCTTTATACTACCATCACCAATACACTAAATTTAATCCTTCAGAAATAATTTCTGAGTTAGCAGATCTGACTCCAATGTTAGCACATCAAAACTCAAATGTCATAAAACATAAATAAATCCATTACCTGATGAGCCAAAGAAGCATTTTGATGCAGGAGCAAGCCCTTGAGCCCACATGTAGCCTTTCTTAGTGAATCTGGGGCAGGTAAGAGCATGTTGGGCCTGAATAATTTAGGTACCAGATTATGTTGGGTCAAACCAAATGAGCAAAAAGAGAAGGTTATGAAATCTTCATGAGGTTACATAAGATGTTGATAAAGCCCAAAATCTGGTGTACCCTTAAATGTGGGATGTAGATAAATGTTGGCAAGGATGTGGGGAAAAGGCACACATATACATTGCTGGTGGGACTGCAACGTGGTGCAGCCAATCTGGAAAACAGTATAGAGATTCCTTGGAAAACTGGGAAAGGAACCACCTTACAACCCAGCTATCCCACTCCTCAGTCTATACCCAAAGGACTTAAAAACAGCATACTATAAGGACACAGCCACATCAATGTTTATAGCAGCACAATTCACAATAGCTAAACTGGAACCACCTAGATGCCCTTCAGTAGATGAATGGATAAAGAAAATTCAGTATATATACACAATGGAATATTACTCAGCAATAAAAGAGAATAAAATAATGGTATTGGCAGGTAAATGGATGGAGTTGGAGAATATAATGCTAAGTGAAGTTAGCCAATCCCCAAAATCCAAATGCCAGATGTTTTCTCTGATATAAGGAGGCTGATTCACAGTGGGGATGGGACAAGGAGCATAGGAGGATTAGAGGAACACTAGAAAGGCCAATGGGGAGGAAGGGGAATAGAGGGGGCAAAAGGGTAAATTTAAAAAAAAAAAGAAAGAAATATGGTAGATTGAGATGGATATCATTACCCTAAGTGCATGTATGAAGACACAAATGGTGTGAATATACTTTGTATACAACCAGAGATATGTAAAAATGTGCTCTATAAGTGTAATATGATTTGTAATGCATTCTGCGGTCATATATAACAACTTAGAATAAAAGAAAAGAAATAAAATGTGGGATGTAGGAAATGTTTTCTTTGAAGAGCACAACTTAAAGGAGGAAGTAGAGGGCTCCTTAGACAGAGCTGAAAAATTGCTTCATGGTTTCCAGATTGGAACCAGCAGTGGCCTGTTGCCAAGGGCCATCAGGATAAGGGATGGCCTGTCACTGAACTTGGGTGTTCCATCCCCGGGAGGTTTGTCTTGATCTTGATATGACTTCATAAAAGAGGCAGGAGTGACTGCACAGGGTCAGAACTTACCACATTGGGTCCCAGATATTTCTGTGTTTGAAATAGAGACTCCCAGACCTAAGTATAAGCTGATTTTTTTTCCCAAGTTCTTGATAAAATCCCTAAGGGCTTAGGATTCCTGATATCATTGATCAAGGTCCTGAAATACCCTTATGTAAAATGAGTTGCTGTAAAATAACCTCTCTTCAGAATTCATTGACATAATTTCCCTATGAAATTAGATATTAAAAGGTCATACTTTTCTTGAACACCCCAAAGCCTCTACTTTGGGTTTCTGTTTTCATACATGTGATTTTTGTCCAACAATATATATATATATATATATATATATATATATATATATATATATATATATATAACACTAAGTTACAAAAATGCCATATGTCTTTATTATTCAAACTAATATTGCATTTAGGTTTCAGGTGTCCTTGATCTTTTTTATTTAGTTTTTTTATTTGTTTTAGTTAGTTATATGTGACATTAGAATGCATTTATGCACTGTGATATATCATACATAGATGGGACATAATTTCTCATTTTTCAAAGTGTACATGTTGCAGAATCATATTGGTCATGTAGTCACATATATACATACAGTAATAATGTCTGTTTCATTCCACTATATTTCCCATCCCCACATCCCCTCCTTCCCCTCCCATGACTTCCCTCTACCTAATCTAACATAACGCTATTCTTCCCTAGTGTCCCCCGCCTTATTGTCAATTTGCATCCACAAATTAGAGAAAACATTCAGCCTTTGGTTTTGTTGGATTGGCTTATTTCGCTTAGCATGATATTCTCCAACTCCAACCATTTACTGGCAAATGCCCCTTGATCCTTTTAATACAAAATTCAACATAGGATATTTTCTATGGTCCTCTTCCCTCCTCACATTTGACTTTGGATTCTGCATACATTCCAAGTAACTTTTAGAAGCAGACTGAAGATCCTGGTCTCTGGAAAATTCATTTTCATTCTTGTCTTCATGCCTTAGTTTGGGATGCTGACCAGAATATTATATAGAGAGAAGGCTTATAAACACAATAAGTTGATTTCTCGGAGTTCAAGGACACAGAAGTTGAAGGGTAGCAGTGTTGTTGGATTCTGGTGATGCCCCTCTTCCAAGTTGCAGAGGGTCCACTAATCATGGTACTCTCACATGGTGGAAAGAAAGAACGTTCTCTTTAATAAGGGCACCAATCCCATTCATGAGGACTGCATCCTCATGACCTAATTACCTCCCGAAGGTAATGATCTACCGCCTCGTATCATCACACTATGGGTTAGCAATTTCAACATAAGAATTTTGAGGGGGTATTAGAATCCAGTCTGTTGTCCTTTCAGCTGGGAAAATCCAAACATATCCTGTGATCAGTTGATGTTTTCCTCTTAGTTATCAGTTGCTATCTGTATACTATTCTTGGATAATCGGGTCTGGATATACTATTAAAGGTCAGTGGCAGAAAGGCACTTGAACAGAGAAGCCTAGAGACTACCGTCTCCTGAGTTTCTCTGAGCAGAGAAAATGGAATGTCCATTTAATGTTTTTTTTTTTTTTTTCCAATAAGCCTATTACAGGAAGTTAAAAGAGAGTGATTCCTACATTGAACTATGAGCATAACCCTGCCATATATCCACGTGAATTGATCCTGTTTAGTGAACTATAACTATCTAAGAGCAATGACGATCAAATTCTAACATGGCAAACAGTCAATATTTGTGCACCAATTCAGCCTTGGTCTCTTCTGTCAGCTATCACTCACGGATCACATCAGTTCCCCCTTCATGCCAATCAGGGCTTCGCGATCCTCTCAACATAGCCTTGGAGCAAGTGTCATCGATGAACTGGAGTGGCTCGGGAGATAGAACCCATATTCCACACCTGGCTTCTTTGGTGTCCTCTACAATGGCCAACGCGTTATTTCAACATGTCCTACGTTGTTCATCCCTTGCTAATGAATTGCACTTGGGTGAAACAAACCAAATAAGCTCGATAAAAGTGCAGAAGACTTTATAGTTTCAAAGAAAGCAGATAGTAATTTGGATGTGATTTTTTTTTTTTTCCCAAACCCCAAAGAAATTTCTGTGTTTTGAATCTAAACAGATCATTTGCACACCCACACACATTTTGTTGTCAATATCCCATCTACCACCCAGAAGGAAGAGATCAAAGTCAGCGTGACCCAGGGCAGAGTCCAAGGTCCGGAGGAGTGAGGAACGATTCTGCCAGCCCAGTAACTTAATGTTCTATTCAGGACCTGGAAGAGATCCGGACTTCACACAAATTGAAGCTGAAAGAAGCTTGGAATGGACAAAACTCCATTTGCTTTCCTCAATAGAAAGAAAGTTCAGTTCTTTTCCATGGCTGCCTGTGCTGATTTCTGTAGGTTGTCTTTCCCACCCCTGTGTGTGTGTGTGTGTGTGTGTGTGTGTGTGTGTGTAATATTCACCGAGAAAATAAAATATTGTCAGCATGGCAAGATAACTAGACCAGCCCAGTTTGGAAATGCCTATCTGAAATTTAACTCTTTTGATAGGTTAACTCTCTGACATTGCTGTTTATAATGTTCTATATGCCCCTCTTCCAATGTGCTTTCTTTAAATAAACAACATTGCTTCTCTTTTAATTTTATTGTTTACTCTTATTGCATTTTCATCCTATATATACTGATTTTTAAACTTTTTATTACCAACCTCCTTTTATTCAAGATTTTCTTTGTACCAAGCAAGGAAAGATTTTTTGTTTGTTTGTTTTAATTCATCCATTTAACTCATACATTGATTCAACCGATGTTTTGTGAGTGGAAAGTCTTCCTGATTTGTGCGATAGTGTGGAGATTAAATCAGAATAAAGGACCTGCTTTTGTGCAGTGTATATGCTAGTAGGGTAATAAAAATACACAGTGGAATAGTGTCCGTGCTGTGATTTCTTGATCTGGTTTGAGTGTGTCTCCTAAGAGTTTATATGTTGGCAGCTTGGTCCCAGGGAGCTTTAAGAGATGGTTTTAGGTCACTGAGGGTGTGATTTTAGAAGGGCTTAACAGAGTTCTCATGGACCCCTGTGGCTTCCTGTCTCACCCTGTGGTATTTCCCTTTTGCATGTGCTCCATCATTGTGACGCTCTCTGTCCTGAGGTCCTCACCAGAGCAGATCTCATGCCTGTGCCATGCCCTTGAACCTCTAGAACTGTGAGGCAAATGAAACTCTTTTTTCATAAAATCACCCAGCCTCAGGTATTTTGCTATACCATTGGAAAGTGAATTAATACAATCTGATAGAGATAGGAGCTATGGAAGAACTGAGTAGCATAGTTAAAGGACAAATAGAAGAATCAGAAGGTAGGGAGGGTTAGGGTGGCCAGGAACAACTCCATAAGCAGTAAAGATTTGATCTGGACCCTGAAGGGCAGGTGACAGTATGTGGTTAGTGGGGAGGAAGAGAACCTTTAAATGAAAATAACAGCTTCAGGAACTGAGTTTAGAGGTTCTATGCTGCAGAAATCAGACCAATATGATGATGCAGAATGGTGGAAGGGGGTTCAGGTGCATGGAATGGCATGAAGTCAGAGTACATAAGGTTGACATGATCTGAGACCAAGCAAATCATGTTTACCCATTTCCATTTCTATTTTTATGCAGTGGGAAGCCACTTGAAGGGAACTTTCACAGTGTCACTTTCATTTGACAGAGATTATTTGTGGCACCAAAGGCAGAAGTGAAGAGGCAAAACAGAAGGTTATTGCTATCGTCTAGACCTAAGGTGAAATTTTGGATGTGGGTCATAGGAGTGGAGCCGTTAAAAGTGGTTGAATTTTTGGTTTGTTTTAAAGGTACATTTATTCATGTTTGAGTGTTAGAGGTGAAGAAAAAGCAAAGAGCCATTAGTGTTTGACTATGAGTGGCAGAGACCCATTAAAAAGGACAGCAAACTGGCCTAGCATGGTAGCACATACCTGTAATCCCAGCAGCTCTGGAGGCTGAAGCAGGAGAATCATGAGTTCAAAGCCAGCCTCAGCAAAAGCAAGGTGTTAAGCAACTCAGTGAGACCCTGTCTCTAAATAAAATACAAAATAGAGCTGGGATGTGGCTCACTGGTTGAGTGCCCCTGAGTTCAATCCCCAACCCACCTACCCCCCAAAAAAAAAAAAAAAAAAAAAAGGACAGCAAAGATTTTGGCTGAAACATTTGTAGAAACGACAGAAGTTTCCTCTTACTAAGAATGAGAAAGATAGGAGAAATACCCTTCAGGGGAAACGAAGGGTATTTTTACACAAGTGAACGGTAATATGCCAAGTTAGATCTTGTGGACATGAGTCTGGAGTTGAGGACAAAGGCCAGAGATGGGCATATGAGTTTAGGAGTATCAATCTATCAATGCCTCTTAAATCTCTGGCAGTAGATGAGATCCCCTCACAAGCAGAGGAACAAAGGAGGCAGTCACACGCGTGCGTGCAGGGCTCGCCAGTGTTGAGACGCTGAGGAAGTGAGAGCATCCAGCAAAGGAAATAAAGAAGGGAATCTGGTTGAGGAGGGGATGAAGCGAGAGAGAGAAGGTAAAAATTACTGGTGGGACTGCAAAATGGAAAGCAGTATGAGATTCCTTAGAAAACTGGGAATGGAGCCACCATTTGACCTCGTTATCCCACTCCTCAGTCTATACCCAAAGGACTTAAAATCAGCATACTACAGTGACGCAGCCACCTCAATGTTTAAAGCAGCCCAATTCACAAGAGCCAAACTATGGAACCAACCTAGGTGCCCTTCAATAGATGAATGGATAAAGAAACTGTGGTATATAACACAATGGAATATTACTCATCCTTAAAGAATAATAAAATTATGGCACATATAGGTAAATGGATGGAGTTGGAGAATATCACGCTAAGGTAAGTAAGCCAATCCTAAAAAAAACGAAGGCCAAATGTTTTCTGCGATAGGTGGATACTGATCCATAATGGAGGGGGGGGGGGGGAGAATGGAAAAACTTTGGATTGGGCAGAGGGGAATGAGGAGAGGAGAGGGGGTAGGTTGGGGGTAAGATGTTGGAATGAGATGGACATTATACCTTATGTATGGGTATGATTGCACGAATGTTATGACTCTACATCACGTACAACTAGAGAAATGAAAAGTTGTGCTCCATTTGTGTAAAAAAATAAATTTAATTTAAAAAATAAAAAAAAAGAAAAGAGGCTGAAGGATCGCGAGAGAATGGTCAACTCAGTGAGACCCTGTCTCTAATAAAAAAATACAAAAAACTGGGGATGTGGCCCAAGTGTGAGTTCGTCCCCGGTACCTAGGTTATATGGGAGGGTCAGAAAATAATCCCTGTCTAATGTGGCCAAGGGGCAGAGTAGGAGAAGTCGAAGCAGTCATCAGAGTCTACACCTTGCAGATCGTGCATAGTGATCTTAAAACCATTGTTTCGTTAGAATGATCACTGGAGTGGTTTTACAGCAAACAAGACAAATGGTTGAAAACTGTATTTACTGAGCATTATTCTGAGGATGTTTACGGTGAAGAACCTTGACATTATTATTGTGTACCTGGAGAGAGACAGGGAGTAAATGGATAGCTTTTGTTTTTAACATGTAAGTGATTATAGAATATAAAAGTATTAAGTATTACTGTGAATGATTTTAGAGAACTGGGGCTATAATTGTCATGCTATGTAGGGCCAGATAGCAAATACTTTGAGCTACCTCTGTGGCAATTACTCATCTCCACTGCTGTGATGTAAGAGCAGCCGAAGGCTACAGGTCAATAGGCAAGGCTGTGTTCTCGTGAAACTTTCTATGTGGACTTTAATTCTTGAATCTCATGTGATTTTACATCATAAAACATTATTCTTCATTTATTTTTTTTCCCAACTATTTAAAAATGTAAGAACCTTCTTCTTTAACTCGGGCATCCAGCCATATTCAGCTCAGGATCTATGATTTGCTGACCTCTGCTATAGAAGACAAAATGTGATGCTGTAGGAAAAAAGGCAGAAGGATACAAATCCTTTAGAATTCAAATACTGGAGTATTCAACTGTGTAGATATATGCTCTGAGTAGACAAAGTCTTGGATTAACCAAATTCAGTATTTTTCCTAAAAGGATCATGGAAGGAGAAAGGGGGTTGAGAGTATGCTCAAGGGAGTGATCGCAGTGGCTGACCACGTAACTTGAGTTAACATAGAAAAGTAAAGAAACGCTTGGGAGTGTTGGAAGGTGAGACAATGAACAGATCTGTAAGTTAGAAGTCACAGTGACACGGGGCCAGGATACTGGAGGGGTGAGAGGGGAAAGGTAGGATGTGGGTGTTTGGAGAGAACAGTGGTTATGATACAGATTAGTGAGGAGGCGTATTTGTTGATAATGACCATGGCATTCGGGTGACAGAGAGAGGAGGATTGGATCGTGGGGGATGCTGAGGTCAAAGAAGACTCTGGAGGAATGAAGGCATCTGAAATGTCTATGACAACGTCGACATCACCAAGATGTATGAAAAGAAGGGGACTGGGGATGTGGGAAAAGTTACATTATTCAAGAATCGAAGGCAGCTAAATCTTAAAGGTTGCTTGGCCGATCTAATACTTATGGCAAAGGGCAGTCCACAACCAATGCTCATCTCTTTTTATTTTCGTTATTTGTTTTTGATTTTTTGAATTATAGCATTATAAGTATACATAGCATTTGAGTTCATTTTGACAAAAATCGTACATGCAAGGAATTTGATTTCAATCCCAGACCCCCTTTTTCTTCCCTTCTCCCTCCCTGACTCTTCCTCTTTTATTGATCTTCCTTTCACATCTTTGTTAATTTTTTTAAATTTATTTTTTAGTTTTAGGTGGACACGATATCTTTATTTTTATTTCTAGGTGGTGCTGAGGATCGAACCCAGTGCCTCATGCCTGCTAGGCGGGCACTCTACCACTAAGCCACAACCCCAGCCCGTTAGTTTTATTTTTAATTGGTACTTTCTACATAGACATAATGGTGAAATTCCTTTTGGTACATTTCTATATGAATATAACATGATTTTGTTAAATTCATTCCCTATTTTCCCCCTTCCTATTCCTCCCTCCCTCCCTCCCTCCCTCCCTCTCATTCCTCCTCCTTCTACTCCACTGATCTTCCCCATGTCTTTGTGATATCCTATCCCCTCCTCAAACACCTTCTGTTCTTTTACTCTACCTTCCACGTGTGAGAGAAAACATTCGACCCTTAATTTTCTGAGTCTGTCTTATTTCACTTAGCATGACTTTCTCCATTTCCAACCAGTTACTGAAAAACACCATTATTTCATTCTTCTTTATGGCTGAGTAAACCTCCATCGTGCCTGTATACGTTTTCTTGATCCATTCACCTACTGATGGGCATCGGGGTGGGTTCCATCACTTGAACATTGTAAATTGTGCTGCGATAAACATGGAGGCGGCTGTATCCTTACAGTATGCTGATTTTAGCTCTTTTGGGTAAATACAGAGGAGTGGGCCAACTGGGTCACATGGTGGTCCCATTCCTAGTTTTTTGAGGAATCTCCATACTGCTTTCCAGGGTGGTTATACTAGCCTGCAGTCCCACCAACAAGACACAAGTGCACCTTTCTGCCACATCCTCCCCAGCGTTTAGTATTATTCATGTTCTTGATCATTGCCATTCTGACTGGAGTGAGATGAAATCTTATTGTACTTTTCCTTTGCATCATGACCCTGATTGCTAGAGGTCTTGAACATTTTTTAACATATTCATTTGTTGGCCCTTTGTGTTTCTTCTTTTGAGGACTTTCTGCTCATCTCTTTAACCGTCATGACATCTGCCTCCAAGAAGGCTGTGTGCATATGGTAGAGTTTATGGTCAAAGGCAAGCTAAATCCAGGGAATGACAAACACCTGCATATTGCCATTTGGTTTTCTTGCCTTGTAGCTCATGGCACTTATCATTTCCCTTAATCATCTTTGTGATCTTCTTCCTGACCACACCTCTGGCCATCCATATTGGCTCTTGGGGTCAAGTTTAATCTTCAAGAAATTCTAAAACTGTCCCACAAAGTTTCCTCCTGCTCTGTCTTCACCAAACTTGAACTTGTCCTCTTCTTCATTCCCCTCCTGCTTAACGCATGTGGCATCTAAAGTCCAATAATGTCTGGTTATTTTGTAAACCTTTTCAATAGATTATGCTTGTCTTCCCTACTATCCTGTGAGGTCTCAAAGGAAAAGACCTCCCCCCCCACCTTTTTACTGTGCTTGCCCCACTCAAAGCCTACTAGGGTCTAACCACATAGTCAGAAATAGAACTTTGTGATTGATTCAGCTTGTCTTCCAGCAGTATCAGAGTAAAAAGTTTTTCAATTATTCCTTGAATTCCTCAAACGAACTGACACCTAAAAAAATCTATTATATCAATAAATAATAAATTTCAGAAATGGCATAAAACACAGACCTTATTAAAAAAGGCTTCATAGCAGACACTTGGTATTTGGTGAAAAAAACGAACTTAATCATTATCCTGTGAATTCATATTGGACGCACAATTATACTTGAACAAACAGGTTTACCCTGTCCTCTCTCTTTTATTATTTCAGGGGAAATTGTGAAGGCCACAAAACTTATGAAGCTCAATCATGATTTATCTTGCTACTAAAGTAGTTGGAAATGGAAGGCTGTTTTGTGACAGGGATCATTGGCGAGAAGTGTTCATGGGCAGACAGAGAAGTGAAGGGGGCAGGTGACAGAAGACAAGAGCTCTTCTCAGATGGCTCATTTCCAACAGTACTCGAAAGGTTGAGCAAAGTTGGGAGAAGCAAGAAAAGTTTCATCTCCGTGTCTGATGTAGACCCGTCTTGGGTGCATGGTCTTTTCTTCAGAGAACGTGACAGTCATGATGAACTACTAAATGGACCTCTGTTCCTTTCCATAGGAAAGTTCTCAAATTGTAGTTATGTGATTAATGCCCTCTGTCATAAGTTATATGGAATTATATTTCTTTTTCAGATTTTACTTTTTTCCTTCCATTTAATAGTCTGATTTATTTTAATGGCTATAATGTATTCTGGCAAAATCCATTTAATTTTGCATTATCTATATTGAATGCCTCTAATAAAAGTATTAATCAAAAAAGCACGGGAGAATATCCTGAAAATGATAAATGAGGCTTAGTGTTTGTTTTATGAATCAGCCCGATTTTAATAATTTTGCAAATTTATATGGGTTAGATAAGAAACCTGAGACAGCAGAATGTCCTTCAGCAAAGCCACACTGGACAAAATGGTGGTGAGCACGAAGAAGTATGTCTTTTCATTTCTTGTATCCTTAATTCTCATTTGTGGATGTAGGAGTTGAACATTACAAATGTTAACCTAGAAGTTTCCAGTGGGCAATGGCTGGTTTATTCAAATGAAGGTAACTGTATATTAATATGTTGCATTTTTAAATAGGAGGAATCTTATTTTATATTTTCCATTGGTTCACAACTGAGATTTCATCTATACTTTTGTTTGTTTGTTCGTTTCTTTGCTTCGGTTTAAGTTCACCTAAATATCCTAGGATTGGCAGGTACAGTTGGGTAGGCCTGTAATCCCAGCTATTCAGGAGGCTGAGGCAGGAGGATTGCAAGTTCAAGGTCAGCCTGGGAGATGTAGAGAGACCCTGTTTCAAAATAAAATAAAAAGGGTGGGAAGGTAGCTCAGTGGTAGAGCATGTACCTAGCATGTATGTTCAATCCCTAGTATCACAAATAAATAAGTAAATAAATATCCTGAGGCACTAATGATAACAGAACCAGCACCTGCATTAACTAAGTACATACATAGCAGTTTTTTCCAAAGGACAGAGTTCTGTGAATGGAAGCTTCATTCTTTGTGGGAAATGTAAAGAGATGTTTATCATCACACATGTATTTTGACCCATTTTCCCTGTAGTTACCACCTAACTTGTTGACACACAATCATTTTGCTCTTTTAAAACCAAAAGCCTCATATATTTCCTTACTTTTTATTATTTATGTACTTCTTTGTTGTTCTGATGGAGTTCTTTGTTGACGAGTCGAAAGCTAAGACATGAACATAGATGTTTTTCCCTAAATTTTTTTTTTCCAGGATTTTAGCTTTTACTTACAGTGGTAGCCAATTAAAATTCAGTGTATATAGAAAATACTGTTTTCATCAGCTTTTTAGCCTCTGTGACCAAAAGACCTGACAAGAACAAGTTTAAGGAGGAAAAGTTTATTTGGGGCTCATGGTTTCAGAGATCTCAGTCCATAGGTGGCTGACTCCATTCCTTGGGGCCTGAGATGAGGCAGAACATCATGGTGGAAGTGTGTAGCACAGGAAAGTATCTCAGGATATGGCAAATCAGGAGAGAGAGAGGAGAGAGAGAGAGAGAGAGAGAGAGAGAGAGAGAGAGAGAGACTTCAGAGATCTGTCACCCAACAGGGACAAAATAGAAACCCAATGACCTACCTCCTCCACCTACAACCTATTTGCCTATAGTTAACAACCAATTAATCCCTATAAGCGGATTAATGCCCTGATTAAGACTCTCATACCCTAGTCATTTCACCTCCTAAATTTTCTTGTATGGTCTCACATATGAGCTTTCAGAAGGCATCTCATTTCTAAACCATATCAAATGTTCTCCCAAAATACAAAATACATGCTCAATTACATACACTAGAAATAATACAATTCTTAACAACAACAACAAAAATCATCCTTTCACATTCTTTATTTTGTGGAGTCATTCTGTTGTATTTTAGGGAGTATTTTGGTTTTCTTCATATTATTTTTGTTGGATTTGTCGAGAAACTTGTAACTAACTCCTAGTTCAGGGAATATTTTTGTAAGAGTCATTATATGGATTATTGACCATGTCCTAGGTGAAGAAAACTTTAGTAGTATATTTTTAATGTATCAAACAAGGATGGAGCTTTGGTTCAGCTGAACAACAAGTTAATTTGATGAAATACTAATTGAATAATTTACTTGAGACTAGATAGGCCTCAAAATACAATTGCTACATTTGGACCTCTTAAGACTTTTTTCCCAGTGCAACTCATTACTTATTGACGACCTCTGTGAAACCATTGTCTGCTTAACAAACTTCAACTGAAATGTCAGATAAGACATTGGACTCTAAGCAGAAAAAAATATCACCCAGGTTTTCTGTATCTGTGCAGCAAACTGAAGTTCAAATTTGGGTAGAGTGTTCACATTTTTATTATTCTCCCCATCCTTTAGCCTCAGGACCTCCAACTTGCATTTCTGCCTCTTCCAGAGTCACAGAGATAAGGTTACTGACTCTAGTTGACAACCAGCCAGGGCTCTGGCCTCGGAAAAGCAATGGTCCATCTAAAGGGACAGCAATCACTCCAGTTCAGGACATGATTCCCTGTGGGGACTGTGTTCCCAGTGCTGATATATTGAATTTCTCAGGAGAAATTGGAACAGTATAATGAATCGGACATAACTTTCCTATGTTCATATATGAACATACCACCAGGGTAACTCCACATCACATACAACTGCAAGAATGGGATTCTCATTAGAATAAATGACACTCCATGTATATATAATATGTCACAGTACACTCCACTGTCATGTATATCTAAAAAGAACAAATTTTTAAAAACGGGAATTATATGACTTTATGTGAAATATCTTGGTTTTTGGAACGTTGTTCAAAATTTTTATCAGAATATCATGCAGACCAAGGAAAATATTTCTGGGACCAAATGTGTCCATCAACCCCTGCTTTGCTGTTTCTCAGAGACATCCTTTAAGAGGAAAATATGGTGGCCTCTTCTCCACTGCCCTGCTCGGCAGGGCTACTGCAGAACTGGAATAACATAATTCCCTACCCTGTCTAGCACTTACTGGCACATAACTTCTAGTGTTAGAAATTACTATCTTTGGCTGGACATATAGTTCAGTTGGTAGAGTGCTTGCCTCCCATGCACAAGGCCCTGGGTTCAATCCCCAGCACCACCCAAAGAAAGAAAATAATGTCTTATGCTCCTGTTTATCTTATAAACCTCTAAGTATGTAAACCACAAACATGTGCATGAATTGTGGAAAATTAAGATTGATTGCTCCTGGGGGAATCCTTGAAGTGTGGGAAGTCAATTCCTGATTCCTATCTAATTTTAAAGTTCCAGGTTTCACAACTTTTACTGTTGAGTTCTCTGGCTATACTTGAAATACCCATGTGTGCACATGCACACATACATGTGCAAATCCAGGTGTCCATGCACATGGGATATAAACTTCATATCAAGCTTGAACATTTTCCTTAGTGGAGCCACATAAAAAAATATTTGAGATCCCGTCATCTTCTGATGAATTTTTCTCATGCTAAGGGATGGGTGTTCAAGGTGACCAATCTTGAGTTCAGCCTAGAACTGTAAGAATTCCTTGATTTTATTTTCATGGAACGAAGACATAAAAATCTCATAAAATGATACCACATTCAGCCAACAACGGCGGTTCATATGTAAATGACCACAGGGAATAAATATTCAAAAGAGATTTATGCAGAAATGATAATTTCATTCATTTTAATTGTACAGTAGCCTGCAAGGTGCGTGAAAATGACCCGTGTTATACACAGAGCCTATTGGTTATTCATTGGACAAGGCTGGCTCCGTAAAAGGGGCAGAATCACATTCTTCTGTCATCCTAACAACAGAGACTGATGTTGACCATAATTAGACTAATTGAACAGCGATCAGGCGCTATATAATTCAATTAGTGCATAAATAAGCAGAGCATTCTGGTGGCTTTCATTTGTTTTCCTCTAGAATATGTTGATCTGGAACATGAATATAATTCCTCATTGGTTTTATTGTTATTTTCAGGGTGTTTGAAGTTACTTTTGAAAATAAAAGGGTATTCCTAGCTAGCAGGCAAGCTCAAAGACCAACATGGAAACAGCTTAAGATTCTTTTAGGGACAGAATCTATAGAAGAAGTTAAAATTGAAACGCACCTTTTTCAGCATGTCATGCATTTGTTTAGTAACTTGTTTACTTGAAGTCAGAGAACCTGCATTCAAACACCATGTAGGAGCTCAGTTGTCATTTGTAAATAACTTTCTTAAGCCTCAGGTTTCCATATTTAAAATATAATAATAGCAAATACTTCCTCTAAGAGTTGTTCTAAAAAATAAAATGATGTATGTCAAGCAGTATCTTTACCAGATAGTAATGTGCAATACCTATCTTTTGTTTTTTGTTTTTTGTTTTGATACCAGGGATTGAACTCAGGGGCACTCGACCACTGGGCCACATCCCCAGCCCTTTTTTGTATTTTATTAGAGACAGGGTCTCACTGAGTTGCTAAGCGTCTCGCCATTGCTGAGGCTGGCTTTGAACTCATGATCCTCCTGCCTCAGCCTCCCAAGTGCTGGGATTACAGGCATGCGCCACCATGCCCGGCTCAATACCTATCTATCTACCTAGTCAATCATCTATCCATCTTTCTAATCATATGTTCATCCATTCATTACAACTCCTTATCATCCTCATAATTTGTGGCCTTGCAAAAACAAAGTAGAAATTCATATGCATAAAATGATTCTTCAGACATTTTACACCTAGAAAAATACCTACATATCTTGTTTTAGCAAATCTAAACAAATAGCTCCAAATGGATTAGAGCTATTTTTTTTTATCAAGACAATAATGTTTAAGCCTTAAAAAAAGTTCTCTGTTTTGATTATCTTATTTAAAGAACATATTCTGTAAGATATTTGGAATTTTAATTTACTCCAATCGGTGTATGTTTATTGAGTGTACCATACGCACCAGATATTATGCTTGTTCTAGAAATAAAAAGAGTACTCGTGATACCTCCAGCCACCAGATAGATCTCTTTATGCCCTGAATTCTGAAGCAGAATAGATTAATGGACATATTTAAGGAACACAGGGGCCCTTTTTGCCTAAGTTCCTGAGTGAATTGCATTTCCGACCTTTTGGCTCTCTGGCCAGTACCATGGTACTTGGCAAGAAGAAGAGCCTTGTAACAGGAAGCAAAATGGTAGCCAAGAAGAAAGCGATGGATCCATTTTCTAAAGAAGATTGGTACGAAGTAAAAACACCTCTTTATGTTCAATATCGGAAATACTGGGAAAATGCTAGTCTCAAGGATGCAGCAAACCAAAATTGCATCTGATGGCCTCAGAGGTCATGCGTTTGAAGTAATCCTTGCTGGCCTGAAAAATGATGGAATTACATTTAGAAAATTCAAGCTAACTACCGAAGATGTTGATGGTAAATGCTGCCTGAGTAAGTTCCATGTCATGGATCTTACTTGTGAAAAGATGTACTCCAGGATCAAAACATGGTACCCTGTGATTGGAGCTCATATTGGCATCTGTTGGCACTGGTAGAGCTGATGGTTATTGGCTCCGCTGATTCTTTGTTGTAGCTTAAAGTACAGAAGACTGCCCAAGTGCTTCAACATTTCCACCCCATTCAGAAAAAGATGGCAGCAGTAATGACCCAAGAAATGCACACAAATGACTTGAAAGAAGAGGTTAATGAATTGATTCCAGACAACATCAGAAAAGATGCAGAAAAGTTTGCCCAATGCATTTCCCTTGTCCAGGGTGTCTTCATTAGAACGGCAAAAGTACCAACAAAGCCCATGTTTGAACTGGGGGCCTGGAGCTTCCTGGTGAAGGTAGCAGGTGCTAACAAGGAATGATCTAAACTGATGCATGTGAACCATCAATCCAAAAATCTGTCTGAAATTTAAATATTTAATAGTGACAAGGTCCTGTTTGTGATAGAAAAAGAAAGAAAAAGGAAGGAAGGAAGAAAGGAGGGAAGGAAGGAAGTTAGTTCTTTACCTCTAGAATCTGAATTCAATGCCAGTTCAAATGTGATATTCCCTTGGGCACTTCTGAGTGTCCATCAAAATTGCAGTTAGTGACTTCCTGTAAGGTTGACAATGATGGAGAACCCACTGTCTTGAAATAAACAAACCCAAAACAGGTTCTGTATATTGACCTCTAGGCCATTACAGCCTAAGTAAAAGCCTGCTGCCACCAAACTCAAATTTTTCCACTAGCAATGATTTCTTTTTTTTTTTTTTTTTTTTTTTTTTTGGTACTGGGGATTGAACCCAGGGGCACTCGACCACTGAGCCACATCCTCAGCACCCCCCCCCCTTTTTTTGTATTTTATTTAGAGACAGGGTCTCACTGAGTTGCTAAGTGCCTCCCTATTGCTGAGGCTGGCTTTGAACTCACGATCCTCCTGCCTCAGCCTCCCAAGTGCTGGGATTATTTTAAAGTGGTTCAAATAAGATTCTTTAGTCACTTAGCGACTGCCTGCTTTGCATCCCTCATGAAACTTTACCTGACCCCTGACACCAATTGGTAAAATGCACTCCTGTATTTAGAACACCCCAAAGTGCTCTTGGAAGCTCTCTGATATAGAGGATTCCCCACAGTGCTGCTAATTACCATGTGTGTGTGTGTGTGTGTGTGTGTGTGTGTGTGTGTGTGTGTATTTAGAGACAGGGTCTCACTGAGTTGCTAAGTGCCTCACTATTGCTGAGGCTGGCTTTGAACTCATGAATATATATATATATATATATATATATATATATATATATATATATATATATATATATCTCCACATGTGTATATGTATGTGTGTGTGTATATATATGTATATATATATATATGACCATATGTGTATGTACACACACACATACACACACACACACACACACACACACACATACACACATCCATTTATATAGCCTTGGGACTGTCTTACTGTCTTTTTCTATGAAAGACTTCCCTTCTCATGTGAATCTGTTCAGGTACTGCCCAACAAATTTTGGTGAATAGCATTGTGCCTGTGGACATAAATTTTTCCTGATCAGCCCCCAAATCCCTGGGACCCCTTAAATGTATGTGCCAAGGACTGAACAAAGAACTGAGGATCCAAAGCACTTGACCTTGGAGAACATAGACTCTAAACGGGAACAAGAGTCTTGTGAATCATTTTAATGTAATATTGTACTTTCTCTTGAAGAAAGATTTCCAGAGACATAAAATTATGGAACACTTATCTTGGTTTGGGGCAAGTGAGGAAAGGTTTTTTGTAGTAGATGAAGTCTGAGCGGTACCTTGAATAATAATGAAGACTTTGGTAAAACAGGAGAACAAAGAATCTTTTTCAGCAGAGCGAATAACAAACAGAAGTTTATTAGTGAGAAATGTTGGGATGAGTTGTTATCGTCACCTTCATTCTCTGTAGCATCGATGATAAACTACCCGTGATGGAAAGACTACGCCAGAACTTGATGGAAACTATCTCATTTAATTCTTATAATCAGCCTTGCGTAGTTGAAATCATTAGTCCTGTTTGAGATATGTGGAACTACGCTTAGAAAGTTAACCAACCACCGCAGTGACCATGATCTGCCACATTGGGGTCGGTGGCTCTCCAAGAACCACAGCCGTGTCCACGGGCCACACACATTCAGTGTGGTAGGGTCGTTACCATTCTCCTGTCATGGGGTCTGAACTGTATTAGAATTGTGGCGTTCCTTGATCATTTTCCAGACACAAAGAAAATGTTCACAATGTACACGTAGGATCATGTCTCATATTGTCAAAGGGTCACTGTGTCCCTGGATATGTCACTGCTTTACCATAAAGCATATAGTGGAAAAATTGTTAGCAATTAAATTACGGAAGAATACATAAGGACTAGAGCCTTCTGAATGACCAGCTGAAGGCGATTGGCATTCGCTGGACAGCTGTCAGAGGAGACTGACATGGCTGAGACCATCTTTGGGTGTGCATGTGTGTACGTTAAGAACTTGACAAGGAGAACAAGAGACAGAGTCCTAGTGGAAGTTCACTGCAGGAGGTGAAAACGAACCTATCAGGGTCGTATTCACAACAGTATTGAAAATAAAAAGAAAATGAATACACACACACACACACACACACACACACACACACACAAATAGTGAAACTCCTTGAAAGGTAGCAGGTCAAATGGGCTGTGAATGAGTGAAGAAGTTATCTTGTTTATGTTCCGATTTTGACTTAGAGACACTATGGAATATTGAGACTGGGTGGACAGAAAGAGGTCCCTGTTTGAGTAGTTGACAATGGATTGGTGGAAAGGAACGTGCAAGTGGCAGCGCTGAGCCCCCCAAATCGGAACTCCAGCACTTAACGGCTGTTGTGAATCAGCCAATGCCTGCTGATTACTTTGGGCTTCCCTTTCACTCCAAAAAAGTGTCCCCACAGAACAATACAACTTATCAGGTTTTTTTTTTTTTCTTTAACAAACTGAGAAAACCTGTAGATGCCCTACTTTTGAGGTGCAGAAGGAGGAGATCGTGAGAAAATGAGAGGAGAGTCACTCAGAAATGCAGGAGGTGAGAACTGTGCTAGGTTTGGTGTTTAGCCAACAACAACAGGCTCCAGGAAGCCACCTGAACATGAACCTACTCAATATGGGGACAAAGGTGTTACAGAACTTCTGAAGAAGCACATCATCTTGGAGACTGAGGCCTCTTTATAAATTTTAATATTTATTTTTTAACTAGATCATATATTTTACTTACATATATCACATTTAGCAATATTTTAAACGTAAATGTGAGCTTTACTTAAGTAGTTATTTTGTCTGCAATCTATTTTATTTTATAAAATGTTAGTGGCTAAGAGCTGATACCAAGAATGAGCAAGCCTTAAAGCTTTCTTTTCCTAGAATTTTTTTTTGTGTGTGAGAAAATTTTCTGATAGTGTGAAAGAGTGTGTTCTTCACTTCATTTTTTTTCTCCATTTTCACAGAAAATAATACAGAATGCTACATTTTTTAAAAAATATTCAAGAACTTCCTGAGATTTTCTTAGGGCTCCTTTCAAATCATTTTATATTAAAACCATTTTCTTTTGGGATAATGATTGTGTCATCAGTCCTAAAAATAATTACATATTCAAGCATTAACTTTTCTACCTCCGTTAAGATTATTTACAACTGCCTTTAAGTTTAAAGGAATTCTCCAATATTACTTTCATGAACTTCAAAAAAAAAAATCTTTCATTACCTTGCCGATTGAAATTTTATCTTAAAATTACTTTGTACCATATCATATTTGGATAGACGATTCGATGAAGACATCAACTACCGTTAAGTGGGAGGGGTGTTTCAGTGGAGAATGATTTTATATCATCAGTCAGATCATAAGCATCTTGTCTTATAGCAGTGTTCGTAACTGCATACTGGATATGCAGCTAAACATGCTGTTTGATTTTATTTTCAATTTATTTCAGACAACTGTGAGCGTGGAGATTGTTGACAGGACTATAACTCTTGAGTTTACCATTTTGCTTTGGCTGGAAAGTCTTATTTTCTTTCTATGCCCTGAGCTCCCTTCTTTTAGTGATTCCCCTAGAAGACAAATCTCTTCTTATTTGTCTACGACATCTGTGTTGTTCATCGCCAGACTGATCATTTCACCCCCATTTGCAATCGTTGGAAAACTACTTTCACAATTTAAAGGAATCTAGAATCAGTAACCTAGATCTTGTAGATCACAGCTGATTATGGGGTTGTATGTGTCTTTTTGGTAGGAAATATATTATCATGTAATTTATAAACTTGCAGGGCCTAAATATTATTGTTAGTGTGCAGGCATATCTTTCTTTTTTTTTAATTTATTTTTTTTAAATTCTAATTTGTTATACATGTTTGCAGAGTACATTTCATTTCATATTACACACAAAGAGCACAATTTTTCAAGTGGCTGGTTTTATATAAAGTATTTTTACAACAATTGTCTCTTCATACATGTATTTAGGGTAATCATGGATAACCCAGTCTGCCATTATTCCTATCCCCCTTGCCCCCTCCCCCTTCCCCCCTCTTTGTTCTATTTAGAGTTCTTTCATTCCTCTCATCCCACTCCTTTGCCTTTATAAGTTAGTATCTTCCTAGCAAAGAGATCATTCGACCCTTGATTTTGGGGCTTGGCTAACTTCACTTAGCATTATTTTCTCCAACTCCATCCATTTACCTTCAAATGCCATGATTTGATTCTCTTTTAGTGCTGAGTAGTGTTCCATTGTGTGTATATACCAAAGTTTCCCTATCCATTCATCTGCTAATTTGCATCGGGGTTGGTTCCACAATCTAGCTATTGTGAATTGTGCTGCTATAAACATTGCTGTGGCTGTGTCCCTGTAGTATGCTGTTTTTAAGTCCTTTGGGAATAGACCCAGGAGTGGGATAGCTGGGTCAAGTGTTGGTTCCATTCCCAGTTTTCCTAGGATTCTCCATACTTTAGGCATAGCTTTCTTGTTCATGCTGAAACATGAGTGTTAAGGAAACATCCTCACTGGGCACAAATAGCCAAGCGAGAGATCTCACTCGAATCTGCCTTTTGCTGCAGAAACAGAAGGCATTTGCAGGATCTCTGGAATACATTTGCTGTACACTGGTGATTTTGTGCCTGACTCTATAGCCTGTGTCCTAAGACTTAGTGGTAAGGGCCTCGATGAGGATCTGATGGAGCGGGAGCTGACTGTGCATCCTTAGAATCAGGATTGGAAACAGGTTCCCTAAGGTTTTCGAAGAGTCTGGCTTTTGTGTTTCCCTATGCTTTTAAATGCATGTGGTTGATTTTTTTTTTTTTTTTTCCCACCAGTAACCAGCATGTGAGCTTTAAATTGAATGCTTGGGTTTGAAAGCCTACCCTCTGTGTCTAATGAATTTTCGCTCCAGGGACACCTTCATCTCCTCCCTGTCTGTTCTCCATTCACCCAAAGGTGGACTGTTGGAGTCTTGGAAATATGATTATCATATTCATAAAAAAAATGTGTGCACAATGTGTTATAGAAAGTCATGGAGAAAATGGAAATTTCTCCACAGTTGTCAAGGCTGTGGATTTGACGTCCTTCAAGGTCTGCCACATTCATGCATTCACTTCCTCACGTCTTCAGTGAGTAATTATTGAGTGCCAAGTGAATGCTAGAGGCAACGCTCCTCTGGATCATCAGTGTTGTGTTAATTGTCTGGCCTTCTCAGAAAGGAAGCAGACATTAATTACACGTTCAAATGCAGAGATAAATATCTATATAAGCAAATAAATAATATATATTTACTTCAAATAGATAAGTAGAAGCCAGGGCGCAGTGGTGCACACCTGTAATCCCAGCGGCATGGGAGGCTGAGACAGGAGGCTTGCAAGTTCAAGGCCAGCCTCAGTAAAATCGAGGCGCTAAGCAACTCAGTGAGACCCTGTCTCTAAATAAAATACAAAATAGGGCTGGGGATGGGGCTCAGCGGTTGAATGCCCCCAAGTGCAATCCTGAGTACCAAAAAGTAAAATAAAATACAATAGATATAGATAGGTAGAAGCAAAGAAGGAGAAATACTAGAAACCTACAGCAACCAACATGTATCTAGGGGATCAGTCAATGTTCCCAGAAGCAGTGGCTTTTGGGATTAAGTGCAACATGTCACTAATATTCATCCAGGTGAATGTGGAGGACAGGCAGGAGAAGCCTCTTGGCAACCTGGAGGAACCTGGAATAATAATAAAGTCATTATTCTTTGGGTTTGGGGGAGTTTTTTCACCTTGTTTCCAATTTAGGGCCAGTTGAAGTAACGTGGTATCCAGGGGCAGGAAACTCGTCTGTGACCTTTAACACGTTTAGAAATTCACATTGTCCATTTAAAAATTCTTTATTTTCTGTGCAATCATTCACGGAGGGAGAGGGGCCAGTTATGATTTTATTTTACGGTACTATCCACCGGGGCTGAGAGCTTCACTTTCGGGAATTTGTATTTTGTCATGTATGTGAAAATATGTCTGTAGGAAAACTGAGTTCAGACGTGTGTTGTTTCATATTTATTATGGAAATATTTTGGCTTCAGTTATTGATTGGTGCTTTGGGGAGGGCCCCCTGGCCTGCCACTTAACCTAGTTCTGTCTAACTTAGTAAACACCTGGCAAATGCTTTTTAAATCGGACCGAGGCCTGTACCCCTGCCTGGTGGGAACAGCATGGCCACCTGCTCACAGGGCTCTAGGAAGCTTCCCTGTTCCTCTCCAAGATGCCACTGTTGGCCAACTGCAGCCTGTGACCACGTTCAGCCCTAACGTGTGACTTCTGACTGAGCTGACAACGGTTTTCATCACTTTAAATAGCTAAAAAGTAATAATAATATTCCTTTGTCGCTGCCTGAAGCGATGGCCGCTTGGAGCAACGACGCCGCGGGAATAAGTTCAGAGGCGGACTGGAAACAAACAGGCTCTTTATTCTGCTAGCTTCTCTCTCCGGCTCCGACAACAACTCCAACACCATCCACACTCCTGCAACCACCACACAAAATGGCGCTGACCTGATCCACAATCCCCCAGGCCAAGTCTCGCGAGGCCATGGAAGGTGGTGATGCTTGAACATCTCTATGGCTCACAGCTAACCGCAATCTTAGCTATCTCCTTAATTAGGGCTCCTCCATTCTTTAACATTTGAACTATTAAATGAGATACAAAGTGTCAGGACGTACCCGTGTCTATCTGTCCCATCCCATCCCTGACAGCTTTCACAGTACAAGGGCAGAGGTGAATAGGGGCAGTGGTGGCCTCAGAGCCCACAAGGACCAGAGCATCAATTACGATGCACGTAGAGTCATGGAACCCATCTCGCGATCCAGCAGTTAAGAAGCCAGGGCGTGCCCACACCATGAACTCCGCAGACGATCAGGAGAGATCTAGAAACCGAAGAGTTGAGGACTTCAGAGGGCGACAAGGGCTAGGTAGAGTATTATGTTAGGGTGATGCACAGACAATGTCTCAGGGCAGAGGTTGGAGGCTACATTATCCAAGGAGGTCAAACCAGGGCCAGGAAAGAGGTAAATGGTTGATGGCACCCCTGAAAGAGGCAAGAAGGCAGCCACAGAAAGAAGAGGAGAAAGAAGAGAGAGCAGATGAATATTTCTGGACAGAGAAGCCCCCATATGGGTGAAGTGCAGGAGATGAAGAGGAGAGTGAATTCAGCCATCTTGGAAGACAACAGGTAGGAGAATGCTCAGCATCGAGTCCTCTGAGCCTCTCTCCCTCCCACACACGTGCTGGCTCCAGGTGGCCAAAGTGTGACCTGCATACTTTCCATCTCTCCAGCTGCTCTACAGTGCAGCCAGTTTTGAAAACTGCAAATATTTGACATTATCGACTAGACCTTGATCAACAGTTTTCATCTCAGTCCGAGCGCCGTGAGAAACCGGTGGCAGATTTTTGGCCGCAAGGACCACGTTAAGGAGTTTGCATCTTAGTCTAAGTCTTAGGAGAAGTCGCTGGAACGTTCTTGTCCACAAAGTAATATGAGCAGAGTTATAGTTTAAAAGGTACCCTTAGGTTTTTAGTCCAGATTAGTCCAGTTGAGAGACTTGTACTGGGGCAGAAGAGATGGTGGTGAGACGTACCACAGAGAAGATCCCCATTGTAGAGATAGGGCCGAAAGGACTCACTGGTGGATTGGAAGTTGAGGGTCCAGAAAAGAAAGGAATCAATGTAACTTAGTGTATTAGTCTACTTTATGTTACTGTAACAAAATACTGGGAGCTGCGTGGCTTATAAAGTTAAAAGGTTTATTTGGCTCATAATTCTGGTGGGTAGAGCATCCAGACAGCATGGTTTCACTGTCCAGGAGAGGCCTCCCTGATTGTGTTACAACATGGCAGATAAGCAGAAAGAGAAATAGGCACACGCAGAAGAGGCCAAGCACATGGGGTGGCCTTGCTTTGTAACAGCCCACTCTGGTGAGAACTAACCCATTCCATGAGAGTGGCATTAATCTCTTCCAAAGGTAGCACCCATGACCTAAGTACCTTCTACACTCAGTCCTACCTATTAAGATTCTAGTATCTCAATACCCCCAGCCTGGGGACCATGCCTAGAGCACATGAAACTCAGGGGACAAAGTACATCCTAATCATAACACTTGGTAACAGGAAAGTCACTCTTTATGAAGATAATAAAATGAAAGAGAGGGGCACACTTGGAGGTGGGAAATGGAAACTGGAAATTTTATGCTTCTAGATAATTACTGGATTGTATCAATCATTCAGTCAACAATAAAATCAAAACCCCACAAAGAGAAAAAAACAAAACAAAATGAGCACCTACTATATGCCAGAGTTCATTCTGAACAGTGGAATTTATATCAGTTTTAAAAACTATGGATGAAATTCCCTGTCCCTGTGGGAATGGCAGAGGGTAGGTGTGGGGTGTAGGGTCTAAAGCTTGCAAGGGACTGTCCATGATGAGATTTCAAGTCCTTCAGCTGAAAGATTGCTTTCCTTCTTCTTCTTTTTTTTTTTTTTTTTTTTTTTTTTTTTTTTTTTTTTTTTTTTTTACTGTGGAGCTATTTGTGGCGAAGCAAAGAGACAGGAGAGAGGCCCTGCTGGGGCTGCTGCTTCCTGTCTGCGTGGGTCGGGGCCCAGCCACGCTGAACCTCGATTGGACGGTCCTCGGCCAAGACTAAGGACCAGTAGCTTGGGCTCTGCAGTGGCTGTCGCAGAACAGAGGGAGCTCTCCGGTTTTCTCTGGGGATGGCATGTTGAGCTGTCTGAGAGAAAGTGCTGCCTCAACCCAGGTATGCCAGAGTCGGGCACCACCGGGCAGGAACTGCAAGGCACCTCCCAGCTGGCCTCCTCCTGCTGAGACGTCACAGGCCAGCCAGCCGGAGCAGCAAAGACCAAGAACCCACCAGTGCCGGACGGAGCCTGGATCATGATGGATGGAACCGTACTTTGCACGTAGATAGCACTTTTACACTCGGGTCTTCACAATCACCCAGAACGGTGGGCTGAGCAGGTGTTCTTATCTGTGTGTTACAAAAATCCCTCCCAGAGGCAAGGAGCACGTGGGAAAAGGTGAACGGGTGTAAATGCAAGCTGATGAAGCTAATGGGCCTTGAAAAGGCAAGATGGAAACTGAGCGTGTTTAGAGGGAGGAAAGTTGCATTAAACATCTAGGGTCTGTTTTTTTCAGTTTCTTCCCGCTGCTTGTGTTATTTATTTTTTAATTAGTTACATCAAAACTGTTGGTTTAGGAACTCACGATGGTGGTACCATGAGTATGTTTGTTTACAGAAGGGATCTTACGGTCACAGGCCTGGAAAGGCTGGTCAGGCAGCCAGTTCATGAAGGCGGGTGGCCTGCACGGTGCTTCAGTGGGGAGCCCAGGCCTATCCCCCGTGTGGAGAGCAGTACCAGGTGCAGAGGGGGTGCCCTGCAGGAACGCAGGCGAGGGCCCACTGGGGATCGCCTTGGTCGGGAGAAGCTGGCAGGGACACTCACATGTTACGTGGAGCCCCTCCTTTGAAATATTCACAGCTAGAATTTTAAAAAATACAGCCGGGCGCCGTGGTGCATGCCTGTCATCCCAGCACTTGGGAGGCTGAGGCAGGAGGATCATGAGTTCAAAGCCAGCCTCAGCCATGGCGAGGCACTTAGCAACTCAGGGAGACCCTGTCGCTAATAAAATACAAAAAAAAAAAAAAAAGGGCTGGGGATGTGGCCCAGTGGTCGAGTGCCCCTGAGTTCAATCCCCAGTACCAAAAAAAATAAAAATAAAAAAATACATATGAAACACCCAAACGCCCAAGAAAATGTCCTGAATGTGGATTCAGCACACCTAATGCCAATTCTCAACCACCCACAACCACCTGAGTATAAAAAATCATATATATATATATATATATATATATATATATATATATATATGGGGTTGTAGTTGGACAAAATACCTTTATTTTATTTATTTCTTTTCATGTGGTGCGGAGGATTGAACCCAGCCCCTCACACATCTTGCTAGGCAAGCGCTCTACTGCTGAGCCACAACCCCAGCCCTAATGACTTTTCATTAAAGATATCTTACGATGACCTTTAACACTAACCATTGGCTGGATGGTTCTCTAAAACGTGTGTGGACTGTTCACATAAATACATCCCCGTGGGACCACAGTGACATTGTTATCCCCCTGTCAGTACGTTTTCCTTTCATTTTTATGGACTTATCAATTGAGGTGGTCACATCACTCTAGAGAGCAAAAGTAATGTCATCCATAGTCTTGTAGGGAGGAGCATTAGATCGGCGTTAGACACTGAGCTAAATCTAATGCATAATAAATGCAGTCATTTTCAACATTTTCTGAATGCAAGAATTTGGTGTAAGGCAAGAAGTATGAATTTGAGTGATCAATAATCCAAAATATAACACCTGGCAATGGGCCACAAGATAGCTAACTGGGTGACTCCTCTGAGCCAGCGTCACTCTGAGACAGAACTCCTGGGCATAGCCGTCTGAGCTCATTTATTTTCAAATAGGAAAATGGAGGGGCAGAAAAGCAAAATGTAAGTATTTCAACTTCATGGGGTTAATGAAGTGAGTGTCTCAATGCCTTTTTTTTTTTTTTTTTTTTTAAATCCAGTGCTAGTCTCCAGGAAAACAGTAAAATAAGTGCTAGCCCCCAAACCTACACATACATACACTGGAGAGGCTTTAAGTAGATATGTAAGACTCCTCTCCTCCTCCCATCTTACTTCTTCCCTCCTCCCCTTCCTTCTCGCCTCCTTTTTAAGGTATACTGAATTTCAGTGTGAGAATAGGGGTGTCATTATGGTTGCTGGTTTAAAAACTGTTCTGGCGAACCCCATTGAGGGGAGAGAACACAATTATATATTAGAAATGTGAACAATGAGATAATTTGAAAGAGTCTAAAATGTTTCTGTGATGGGAGGCAATTCATTTCACCAATTATGCAAGAAATATTATTTCCAAAGGGAAGATAAGCTAATAAAGGTAAGAAAGAAAGAGGGGAAAAAAAAAAAAAAAAAAAAACAACAGAATCTCCATTACCCAGCAACAACGGCTGTTTATATTTCAATGTGTGATCTTTATGACTTTTCTCATGAGAATTTATGTGTTTACAAAAATTGATTCCCACTATACATTATTCTTCCATTCAAGGATTTTCAAACTGTGACTTATGACCAATTAGTGGGTTAGAAAATCAATTCCGTGGGTAATGACCAGCATTAAAATAATTAATTTAACTGGAACATAAAATAAGAGCATAAATGGAGCAAAGGGGGATCTTGTTTCAGTTGTACATATGTGTGCACACACATGCACAAATGTGTTTGGGGTCACAGTGTGAAACAATTTTTTTTTAAATGATTGAATATGATTGATATAAAATTGTGGGTTTCATTCTTATTGATAGTAAGAATACCTGAATCAGTACTGCAGCAAGTCTCCTTTTTGTATTTATTGTGAAAACACTTGCTTTTAAACAAATATTGGCATCCAGAATCATTTTGAATTCTTCCTGAACACTTCATCAATGAATCCCCTTCCGATGAGCAATTAGGTTAGTTCTAGCTTTGTGTTATATGCAGCACTCTGGTGAACATCTGTGTGTACCCTTCCAGCTATCTCTGCAGAATAAAGGAGCTAAGAGAGCTGCACCTGTGACTGTTTGGGTTGTGCTTAGATGGTGTGGTGCTAGGATGTGAGCAGGCCATCCAAAGTTTCTTGTCTGCTTGACGGACAGACAGAATATTTTGGCTTGGAGGGTGTCTTGGCTGTTTCAACGGTTGGTCCCACTCCGCTTCCACCTTGGAAGAGCCTTCCGCTGACTTTGATCATCATGAGAAATAGTTTGCAAACTATTTCATTTCTGCTACAAAAGTTTTGGAAAATAAGTCAAACTCTTCTTTGGGCCTATGTTATTGCTACTTTAATATAGTAACAAAACACCAGGTGTTTAGTATTCTTGCATCCCCAGAGGTGGAGTCCCCATGTCTTCATTCCTAAGGCCACCTGACACAGGAGTAAAGCCCCTTACATTGTTCACCTCACACTTAGTTGTGATTGCTGTCCCAATGGTTTCCTACCTGCACCCTTGCTTATATTGCTGGATTTTGTATTGAGTTTAAAAAGAAAAATAAGTATGAGCCAATGGGGAAGGAGGGGAAGGGAGGAGACAAAAGGTTGAAGGAAAAAAAAAAAAAAAAAGATAGTAGAATGAGATGGACATCATTACCCTAAGTGCATGTATGAAGACATGAATGGTGTGAATATACTTTGTATACAACCAGAGATATGTAAGAATGTACTCTATAAGTATAATATGAAATGTAATGCATTCTGCTGTCATTTATAACAACTTAGAATTTAAAAAATTGATTAAAAAAATTATGAGTTCAGAGGCAACAGACTTATTGGTGTTTTGTCTTCTCTTAGCCACACTTGCAATTCAGTCTTATGAACTATTATACTTTGTTGATGATCTGTTTTTTTTTTTTTTTTTTTTTTTCTTTATTTGGCTGTCAGTTTTATTTGGGCCACATCAGAGAATTAATCTAACTTCCAAGGATTGGTTCATAAGTTGGCTGAACTCCATCCAATACAAGGGCAGTGGCCTCAGCTCATCCTACTGGTGACTTTTCTCAGAAGGAAACCCTATACATTGGTCAATAGAAAACCCTGTCCAGGGGCTGGGGTTGTGGCTCAGCGGCAGAGCGCTCGCCCAGCACGTGCGCAGCCCGGGTTCGATCCTCAGCACCACATAAGCATAAATGCATTGCATTGTGTACAACTAAAGCAAATAAATAAATATTTAAAAAAAAGAAAAGAAAAGAAAAGAAAACCCTGTCCAGGGGTCAGTAACTCTATTGTCTCTTGAAACAGTGTGTAGCTTTAAGGGCTGCGGAGAAAGTTTCAAATGACTAAACCTTGCTGGCCTTCAATCAAAATTAAAGTTTTGCTTGTTTTAACACTTCTATAATAAAGAGCAATTTACATGTTTACTAGAAGCAGTCTCGTAATTTCTTTATCTCCACCCACGTACACACACAACTCATTATATTAAAATTACACACTGTGACAAGTCTCTCTATGCACCCTGCATATAAGACAAGCTTTCTGAAATTTATTTGGCATAATGAATAAATGTATCAGAAGATCAAAAAAGTTGTCTCCGGAGTCTGCATAGGATTCCTTTGAATTGAAACCTTTCTACATTTTCTGTGATTTGATAAGAGCAGGGCTAAAATTGCCTATCATAATAATTATTTCCAGTCGATAGGCTAACCAGGCTTTTCTGCAAGCTGCAAAAACCGTACCAGCATGTGGTCACTATCTATAAAGGGCTTTCATGTTTCCATCCTCACTCAGAAGTGTGAAAACTTGTCAAATTAACTGTGTAGAGCAGGGGCTGACACTAACATTCTTGTATGTAAATAAAGTGGAATCTCAGCATAGCCCTTTGGAAGTGTGTGCCCCTCTTTCCTGCAGAGGTCAGGACAAACTATCATGTCAGATGCAGTAAAGTTAGAGCAGCTCTCCAAAGCAAGCAAGGGACTGAACATTTAATAAATACAATCTCATTTGAGGGGTTAGAAATAACTCAGATTGGAGAGACCTCTAGTGGCCATGGCTGGCATGTCTGAGGGTGAAACCACCAAGAAGAGGAATACAAAAGTTGCTTTAAAAATCCCATTCTAGTGGCTGGGGACATAGCTCATTGGTGGAGTGCTTGCCTTGCATGCACAAAGCCCTGGATTCGATCCCCAGCACCACCACCAACAGTAAGAAATCCCATTCTAAATTTACCTGATATACATGTATGATTTCGCTGTGGATGTGATTCTGTACCATGTACAGTTAGAGGAATAAGAAGGTGTGTTCCATTTGTGTACAATGTGCCCAAATGCATTCTACTGTCGTGCATATCTAGTTTTTAATTAAAAAATAAAAAGAAAAAAAATCCTATTCTAGGGAAAGGGAAAATTTTGAGGAATGATATTGTCAAATTATATAGTTACACTGTGTGCATGTAAGAATATGTAACAACAAATCCCACCATTATGTACATACACTATAATGCACCAATAAAAATATGGGAAAAATATGGGGAAAAAACCCCATTCTATATTTCTGTAACAATACATTGTTTATTTTTTAATTTTTAAGTTAACTTTACCAAAATAGAATATATGATATAGACAAGAGTTACTTTTCAGAAGAAAAATTAACGTATTTAGTCTGAATACATATACTCAAAAGCCAATTGAAATTTCCTTTTAACATGCCACAGAACCCAAATATAAAAGCCAGGAAACAAAAACATATTTTTCATCTACCTTATTTCTGCTATCACAAAATTTTATCCTATTTAAATTACTTGGAGTATATTCTATACATAAAGCACTTCTTTATTTTTATCCCCAAAGTTTAATTGACTTGCATCATTGAAAATTTTGCAAAATGGTAAACAGCCAATCCATCAAAGATCCTTTCCATCAAACCCTTGGTAAATGTTTCCTGGGACACTATTTGTTATAATAAAACCAGTGACCTGAGTAATTCAAAACAAGCCAAGTCAAAGAAATGAGTCCGCATCCTGCCTTTAGAAAGAGACCACAAATCCCAAGAACCTGGGATTTCTATTGTCAAAGATGACCTTCCCTAGAGTTTGGAGGTTAATGCATCATGATAATAATAGAAAAATAAAGCCTGGTAAATTTTCTTAACTCCACAGAATATTACAAAATCTTACATACTTTTCTTTCTACCTATTAATGAAAATTCGTTTCTTCAAATTATTTTATATTATAGTACAGTCTACATAGTTTTGTTCTTAATTACTTGGTAATTATCTCTCCATGGATAATAAGATTTGCTTCCCAACTGCAAACTCTTTGAAAACAGAGAAAGCCTCTTCTTACCTTCTTGCACCTCATTACTAATAGACTGCTCCCTCTCCTGAGTATCCCCAGTTTTTCTCATTCCAATGTGCGCATGCTCTGTCCTCATGAGTTCTTCAAAAGGGAAAGTAACAAGTATTCTGGAGAGCGTGGGTGTGGGTGTGGGAAAAAACTCAGCCCTATTGTAGACCCTGAAGTTTTTATTACCATTAAGGCTGATTCAGGGTCATGTATCTGTTTCCTTTAAGTATCTCTTCAGGCCATTTTGTCCATAAATAGGAATCATCTTTCAGAGCCAATAATTCCAGTAGCATTCTTTACTTAGGTCAGAAAACTCTGATTTCTTTAAAATGCCTGTTTTCATTTCTTTCCATTAGGAATGAAACAGAAACATATACAGAAGCATAAACAATATTGATCATGAGGTTATCACCAATGGAAATCAGATATTTGCATTCCACATTGCAATCCTGACTCATATACCGTATATTGTTTAGGCAAGCTATAACTACGGTAATTATTAGCTAAATCTTAGCATTTTAAAGGAAGTTTACAAATTATCTTAAATTTGTATTTCTTTTAAATGTTGGGAATTATTTGAAGATGCATGACTTGCCTTTTACTTCTGCGGACTTTCTTTTCTGCATTTGCCCCTACCCAGAAAAAGGCTACTTAGGCTCCTTCAGAAAATACTTGGTGAGATTCATGAAAATGCTTTTTTTCCTTTTATTCACTTCCCTGCCTGGTCCTTTCTGACATCCCTCCCTCTGTAAGTGTCAAAATCATAGATTCTAAATGAACTCTGAAATGTGTGTTCTCAAGGGCCACAGAGGGAAGGCACTAGTGGACTGCTTCCTTTGGAGGTGGCCCCAAGTGACAGGTGCTGGGAGCCACAGGCAGGTGCCACCTAGTGTTAAGAGGGGCAGGGGAAAGCCAGCCCCTGGAGGTAGGCTGAAAGGGAAGGGAAGGAGCCAGGTAGACAAAGTGTAGAATGGCTTGTATCCTGTGCAGGGGAGTGGGGCTGAGACCCGGATGGTCAGGTGCAGAATGGTCCTCAGGGTATCTCTTTGTGCCTCCTTTAAAAGCCCCTGTGAAGAGAGACCTGGATTGAAGCAGCAGGTGGTGGAAGACATTTCCACAAATAAAGCATCGTATTGTGGGGCTGGGGTTGTGGCTCAGCGGCAGAGCGCTCGCCTCGCACGTGCACAGCCCGGGTTCGATCCTCAGCACCACGTAAACATAGATGCATTGCATTGTGTACAACTAAAGTAAATAAATAAATATTTAAAATAAAGCATCATATTGTGAGTCCTAACTCAACCACTGTCTGCCGAGGTAGCCTTGTGCACAGGACTTTGCTCTCTGAGCTTCTGCTTCCTCTTCTGTGACGGGAAAGAGGTGCATTGGATAATCTCAGCGTTCCTTCCAGCCTGTAGATGCATGATAGATTCCACAATATGCTTTACAACTGTAAACTATTATAGAAAGTATCTACTGGAAATGGAAACACCTTAGCCATTCCAAAACAACTGTGCTATACAATCTTTTTTCTTCTTTAATTTTTAAAATTTGTTTTAATTAGTTATACATGACAGTAGAATGCATTTATGCACTGTGACATTCATAGATGGGATATTATTTCTCATTTTTCTAAGTGTACATGTTGCAGAATCATGTTGGTCATGCAGTCACATATATACATACAGTAATAATGTCTGTTTCATTCCACTATCTTTCCCATCCCCACATCCCCTCCATCTCCTCCCATCACTTCCCTCTACCTAATCTAAGGTAACGCTATTCTTTCTTAGTGCCGCCCCTCCGCCTTATTGTGAATTAGCATCCACATATTAGATGAAACATTTGGCCTTTGGTTTTGTGTGATTAGCTTATTTCACTTAGCATGATATTCCCCAACTCCAACCATTTACTGGCAAATGCCCTAATTCCACCCTTCTTTAAAGCTAAGTAATATTCCATTGAGTATATATACCACATTTTCTTTATCCATTTATCTATTGAGGGACACCTGGGTTGGTTCCATAGTCTAGCTACTGTGAATTGAGCTGCTATAAACATTGATGTGGCTGCGTCACTGTAGTATGCTGATTTTAAGTCCTTTGGATATAAACCGAGGAGTGGGATAACTGGGTTAAATGGTGCTTCCATTCCCAGTGTGTATTTTTCCAGTGATTTTTTAAAAATTTCTTCTTCATGTATCTTACCTGCAGGAAGAAATTGATGTAGTAAATGCACAGGATGATGATTCTATACAGACACTTCCCAGATCCAAGATTTAGAAAATGTGCGGGGGCCCCTAAGGATCCTTGTGCTTCCTTTCTGCTATGCGCTCCCTGGAAAGACAGCCCTGCCTGCCCTCGAGCACAGTTTGCTCTTGCCTGTTCCACTTCGTTCAACTGAAATCCTTCACATGAGTCTCCTGTATCCAGTTTCCTTCAGCTGATATTCTGCTTATGAGAGGATCGGGTAGATGCATGTTGGAGTGGGTCTTTGCTGTCACTCTCTTTGAACACGCCACAATCCAGGTATCCACTCCACCATCACCTGCATTTGTGACTTTTCCATGGGGGACGATTGTGAGAGTGCTGTGGACCATTTTGTGTATGCGTTTCGATAGACACACGGGCACAATTTTGCACAACTCATAAAGCGTACGTGTTGTTCATTTTGACAACTGATTCTCTGAAGTGGCTGCACCTGTTTATCCTTCTATTGGCGTGCGCGTGAGAGTTCTAGTTGCTCCGAATCATTTCTGAGCCTCAGTATTTTCAGTCTTTTGCTTTTATTCCTCCCAGTGATGCACGGCAGACTCACATGGTAGTTCTAATTCACTTTTCTAAGTACAGATATCTGAAGGGAATCATAATTGGAACAACTAAAGCCAGCTTCCACTTTCCTAAATGTGTTTGCTTTGTGTCTTACTGCTTTAAAAGTCCTAATAAATTAAATGTATAACATATAATTATGCAATTTTAGTTCAGTGCTTTAAAGAAGTCTCTGGCTGCTTGACTAGAAATGATGAAATTAAGGACTGTCAGACGCTGGGCGAAGGGTACAAACTTTCAGTGATAAGATTAATAATGTCTGGGCGTCTAATCTACAGGATGGGATGTAATGGGTGTCATTTTAATTGATTTGATTGTGAAAATCATCACACAATGTATACATATATCAAATCATCACGTACACTGAACACATAAAACTTTTATTTGTAGATTCAATATGTAACTTATCTTTTTAGTGGTTGTGAAGTGCTTTCTAATTTGTTCTTTTTAGAGAACATGACAGTCGAGTGTATTTTCCCAGATTATATATCCCATTCTTGTGGTTGAACATGATATGGAGTTTCACTGCTCGTGTATTCATATATGAACACAGGAAAGCTGTGTCCAATTCATTCTGCTGTCTTTCAATGAAATATTTTAAAACACATAGTCCTGAAAAAATATGAGGCTTGAAGCCGGGCGCAGTGGCGCATGCCTGTAATCCCAGCACTTGGGAGGCTGAGACAGGAGGATCGCGAGTTCAAAGCCAGCCTCAGCCATGGCGGAGCACTTAGCAACTCAGTGAGACCCTGTCTCTAAATAAAATACAAAAAAAGGACTGGGGATGTGGCCCAGTGGTCAAGTGCCCCTGAGTTCAATCGCTGGTACAAAAATATATATATATATATATATATATATTTTTTTTTTTTTGGCTTGGGATTTTAGAATTAATGTAATGTCTATCATATGGTAAATTCTAAAAAAAATAACATTTGTGGAACAAATTAATAGATCTGTCATATATTTTTTAAAAATAGGGCTGTCATGAAAGGTTCTTAGCCACCCTTTGAATCCACCCCTTTGGTTCGTGTTACAGTATCTAAACACCTACATTCTGCAGTTTGGGAAGTTATTCCTTGGTGATGGCTATATGTGGCTTGGGAAAAGAGGTTCTGCCAAAAGTAAAACCATCCATGAAAAATAATCCTTTTCCTCGTGTGCTTCTGACTCTGTTGTAGGCGACTGTGCTGTCTGTACAAGGCATGACACTTGACCTTCATGGTGCCCCGAGGTCCCCCTTCCCCTCCCTCTAGGTCACTACTCTCCCACCAGTGACAGCTAACAGAACAACCACTCATTAAACCTTGCAAGTACTCTCTCTGCCCTCACACCAGCCAAGGGCATGACCATTTCTGGCTAAATACTAATAATAGGCTTTTTGGATTTGACGGACTAATTCAGCTGTCAACCAGTTAAAATAGCTATCTCATCTGACAAATCAGATATAAGTTGATACTGTAAAGCAATGCACACTTTTTTTTTAAATCTACATTTCTATATAAATGTACCACCTTACCAAATATTTTTTAGAAACCCACTAGCCCTTAAGGGCAAAGCGCGATTGTTGACGATGCTACTTATTTTTAAAAGCCTGCTTATAATAGTTCAAACATAAATTGCCTGTTTATGTATTTTTAATTGCAAAATGTTTATCACCACCAACACCTTTTTCTTTCTCTTCACTGAATAAAATTTTCCATAATAACACATAAAAATTTGACACTGCATTAACGTGATTCTAAAATCACCATTTCAGTTCATGATAGGCATGTCATTATTTGTCTACAATAATTGCACCAATACACGGAGTAGTCACTGAAATATTTTTATTAACAGGGTTTGACATATCTAGTAACTAGTTTATCATTTATGCAAAGACAAAATTCTTTGAGCATTCATAATCTGCTTAAAATTTCACATGTCCATAAAGCCTCTGCTTTTCTCTATGATGCCAATTTGAACTAATGTTCAATTTGAAGCATCTTCTATTTCAATCCCACAAGAATGTATAGTATTGCCGGGTGCACTGGTGCATGCCTGGAATCGGAGGCTTGGGAGGCTGGGGCAGGAGGATCATGAGTTCAAAGCCAGCCTCAGCAAAAGCGAGGCCCTAAGCAACACAGTGAGACCCTGTTTCTAAATAAAATACATAACAGGGCTGGGGATGTGGTGCAGTGGTTGAGTGCCCCTGAGTTCAATCCCCAGTATCGCCCCCTGAAAAACAGAACTATAAATTTATCTGGTTAACATGATATTGCTAAGTGATCATAAGGTTACTTCCTGGAATTTAATGTGCTGATATTGAAGGTAGAAGATGGCAATCATACACTGCTATCTTATGCATCTTTAAAAATCAAAAACTGGAATTGAATAAGTTGCTCAAATGGAAAAAATCAGAAACCTTCACAAGAGTCACACACAAACAGACTCCCATCCTATCTTCCTAATTAAAAAAAATTATGGGGCTGGAGTTGTGGCTCAGCTGCAGAGCGCTCACCTTGCGCGTGCGCGGCCCGGGTTCGATCCTCAGCACCATGTAGACATGGATGCATTGCATTGTGTACAACTAAAGTAAATAAATAAATATTTTTTAAAAAATTACAAACAAATAATACTCATAGTTATTTTTGTGTATGTTGTGATGTTCTGACGCAGGTAGGCCTTGAGTGATGACCATATCCATCACCCAATTAAAAATACTCTTTCTGTTCCCCCTGGGATTTTTTTTTTTTTTTTTTTGACTGAAAGCATTTTCTGCTGCCTGATATTCTATCTGATTTGGTTATTAAGTGTGTTCCCTCTCCATTCTGCCCCTCACGGGATTACAAAACCAGCAATAGAGATGTTTGCTCATTGAATATGCTGGACCTTGGTTGGCTGACCACAGACTGAATCTCTGAAACCCTGAGCCAAAATAAACTTTTCCTCCTCTAAGTTGTTTTTGTCAGGTCTTTTGGTCACAGAGACACAAAATCTGACTAAAACAACCGTAGAAGAGTGCCTCCCATACAAAAGCACCCAGTAAATACTTATTGATGAGCTCACAAATCAAGGAATGAACCCCTCTGAATCCTAAAAGAGGTCAGCATAACACTCAAAGAGTTACTGTAAAATCACATGAGACAATGGGGTGTGATGAGTTTAGCGTGGCATCTAGACATATTGGGTTAAATGCAATGGATTGCTACAATTAATTTTCCTAGTTTCCTAAATGTGGCTACTAGAAAATTCGTAACTACATACGTGATTCATGTCCCTGCATTGTATTAGTTTTCTGTTTCCAATGGGGTTTATGAAATTGTGGATAGAAGGTAGAGACACCATAAAGGATTTTTCAGTATGTGTAGATCTGAAGAGTTTAAAGAACTACTAGAACCTATACCAGAACCTGAAGAAAAAAGATAGAGGGAACTACATTATTAAGAGTGGCTACCCGCTTGCCGGGCGTGGTGGCACACGCCTGTCATCCCAGCACTTGGGAGGCTGAGGCAGGAGGATTGCGAGTTCAAAGCCAGCCTCAGCAATGGCAAGGCACTTAGCAACTCAGTGAGACCCTGTCTCTAATAAAATGTACAAAAGGGCTCGGGATGTGGCCCAGTGGTCGAGTGCCCCCGAGTTCAATCCCCTGTTCCAAAAAAATAATAATAATAATAAAATAAAAGAGTAGTTACCTCCAATCAAGACTCACTTGCTCAAAGGATACATTACAGAGGGATGTCATGGTGATTAAAATCCTGAAGCCTCACCTCCCTTTTTCCATTTTCTCCCCCTTGCTCTTCTCTCCCCATCTCTTGCCTGAGCTGAGAGGGGGGCAGAGGATTTGAGATTGTAGGCACAGGTCAGCCTCATGGGAGAATGGCAGAAAATGGATTTTGAAGGGCAAATGAGAGCTGTCTGGCAAAGAGGAACTTATTTTTATGTAGTGCTAAATCTTCCAAGACAGCCTTTAATTTCCTTACATATGGCGTTAGCCCCTCATGCATGTAGGGGCTGAAGGGAAACAGCTAAATATGTGTGTCTCACTTCCGAATGAGCGCATCGCATTGGAATGTAAGTACATATTTCATGGCAGCCAATAATAATAAAATCACCATTCCATGTCAAATACCGTTCATACCGTCTCCCTCGGCCTTGGACTAATTCCTCCAGACTTAATAGCTGTGGGAGACCTGTGTTCATTGCATAGGTAACTGCAAATGGAAATGCTCTACTCGGCTGAGCTTCTACAAGTCTCCCTCGCTGTGCATCAGCAGAGGTACAAGTGTTCTGCCAATATTCATCCTCCGAAGGGTCGTAGCGAGATGCTCCTGTCCTTTCGCACAAACTCCAGCTGAGAAACTGCTGGAACACCAGAAGCAGGAGCAGCCAGCCCAAAGACATATTGCAAGCCACTTCCAGGGTGGTGACTGGAATTTCAAGTCCCCGACTTGGGCTTAGATGTATTGACTGCGCGGCGCCTCCAGAGAGGAATCACAGCTGGCCAGCGACACGCAGCAGGGTCTGGCTTAACCTCTGTTCCCAGAGGGGATTTCCCGTGGGAATCCAGGACCCACGAAAGAGCAGGCCTTTGACTGGGCTAATGGCAGCAGATCTGGTGCAGAGCATCTGGCATCTGGGAGATGAGCCACTGGTTTGTTCCCTTGTTCTTCCCTTACGTGCATTTCTTTGCTGAAGTCACACACAGATCTGCAGCTAAACATATTGCTGTTTAGGGGGGGGGAATCACGAATCAATGAAATGTGCTTTGGCATTTATTACTACGTGGAAAATATGTTGTACCTGTGAGTGCAGAAACACTAGGTGATGCCAGTTGATAGAATCAGGGCTCCCTGATGTTCCCCTCCTGCAGACCGACCTTATTCATTCTGCCACCAAGTACTCCACCAGCGTCGAACTGCAGACCCAGGGATGAGTCTGGTGACAACTACTTTCCATCCTTATCTGCGTTGCTTCTGAAAAGTTATCTGTTTAACCCTTGACATCGCTCATCGCCCGCCCATCAATGTCTTGGCATCTATGTCAAAACAACTTAAAAGAGAGAACGGCCAACCCCAGGGAGTGACTCCTCCCCACTCCACGCCACCGGGGAGACCAGAGTCAAGATGAGAAGATGCCACCAGGCAAAAGAAGAAAGCACTTCTCGCTGCACACGAATAGATGGACTTCGCTTTTGTTAGGGAAGAGTTATTCTTTCTTTCAAAGAACAGAGCACATGTATCTAGAGTCTCCTCTGAACGGTTATTATAGAATATGTAGGAAGGTAAAAAGTCTTTAATTGAATCCGTGCTTTCAGGAGGTTGACAGTGTGTTGGGAAGGAGAATTCTTTTTTAATTTTTTTTTTTTTTAGATATTGATGAACATTTATTTTAGTCATTTATGTATATGCAGTGCTGAGAATGGAACCCAGTGCCTCACACATGCTAGGCAAGTGCACTACCACTAAGCCACCACTCCAGCCCGAGAATTCTTGATTTAGTGAATATTCTTGTGTCGAGTGTGTGCAATTGCCAGACATACAGCAAGAAAGGAGATTCTCCCTTCCTCACCTCCCTGACCTTTGGACCTCAGCTACCTGTGCCCTAAAGGTGAAAACTGCCCTAGGATGGCGACTATAGAAAATGACGCAGATGGAGAGGCTTGTTGGACAGTGTAATTTGGAACGGACTTTATAGGGAGGCTAAGAAATCAGGACTGGGAAAAATGAAACACAGGCCACAACTGATCTCCCAGGCTTAACACAGGAAACCCTTTCAGTGTGGTCCCAACAGGTGGCAAAGGACCCTGTCCTGGAGAGGGTCTTAACCAGGGACGTGCTAGCTCTTTCCTGGGGGCAAAGTCCAGAAACAGTCCAGCCATAAGCTTACAGCAGCTTGCTTTGCTGCGAGGTAGTGGTAGGAGTAGCTTGTGCAGAAGGTCAAGTCTGGGTGGTTCTCTGTCAGACACCTTCTTGGACAATTCTTGCTACTTACATATGCTTCTTATGGTATCTTCAGCCTGCCTGTGAGGCAGCTTCTCCTCTGCTGCTGGTCTTGAACTCACATGTGAACACCCATTCCCAACGTGTCCTCCTCCTCGGGACACAACACCTGCCTTGTGTCTTTATATGTTGAATTCAGCAGGGGAGTGCATAAGGGTCCCAGTGAATCTCAACTGTGAAATATTCCTCCCGGATCTTTATCTAGCAGCAGTCAGATATCCTCATGATCAGGGTCCCTGCCAATTGGTTGACCCCCTTCCTGGCCTCTGGATGTTTCGGTACGGTAGCACAAAGTGACCAAGCTTGACCGTGACCAAGTTCAATGGGCATTTGGCCACACCCTTTAGACCACAGAGCCTAGAGTTGCTGAAATAATAAAACACCTTGCCTAAGTAGGTTACTGGGAATGGAGTAAGTGCAATCAAACAGACTTTTGCCCCTTAGAAACTGAACCCAGAGAGTTAAACTTTCTTAGTCTGTTTTCAGTTCCTATAACAACAACAAAAAATAAATAAATAAATGGGAACTGAATGGATAATTGATAAATAAAAAGGATTCATTTGGGCTGGAGGTTCTGCAGGTCTGAGAACTTGACACCAACATCTTCTGGGCTTTGGGGGAAGAGCTTGAGATGCACAGGCAAGTGAGCCCAGGGAGGTCAGATGGCGAGAAAGGAAGTGAAGGAGGGTACAAAGAGCTGGCCAGCTCTAGGAATGACCAGTCCATGCCTCTAGAACTACATTAATCCCTTCAAGAGGGAAGTGGCCCCATGACTCCATAAGCTCTCTCAGCACCACTGAATAGGATGACATTGGGACGAAGTCTCAACGCGAAGTGTAGTGAGGGTACGCCATCGTTCAAACCATCGCACTTCCTACTGGGGACAGGGCGCCATGTTGTTTTGGTTTATCTAGGATGCATTCTTCATCCAGGAGAAGGGTGTCCCCTGCTCACAGGGAATCCTTCCTTGTTGTTATCTCACTTGCCCCTGGAAGAGTTATTCCATGTTCATTGGGCAGGTAGCTCTTGAGTAGTGCAGGACTTGCTAGAACCTGGAGATAGGAGCTACTATATTCCAGTGCACGCTGCCACACCTCCTCTGCTGGAAGTGGGAGACTTTAATACAAGGGCACTGGCCTTCCCTTTATAATGAACAGACTTCTTCCAGATTTGTTCTTCTTATGATTGTGTTTACTGATTTTTGACTATTTGCGTTTTCATATAATTGCAGAATCAATGTGCCGATTTATATACACATGGGCTGCTATAATCTAACTAAAATTATTTCAAATCTATTGATCAATTTGGGGAGAATTAACATCTTAACAATACTTGGTTGTCCAATCTATAAACATCATGCATTACTTTATGTAGGTCTTTAATTTCTCTCAATAATATCTGTGCAGAGGTTTAAACATCTTTGTTTCTTTATATGAAGTCCTTAATGTTATTGACAGGATGTCTTCCTTTCGTTTATTTATCTATTTTTATGTATCTGCTGCTGTATAGAATATAATAATTATTTAGAATTGATCAAATGGTTAACAAACTCCATAACTTCACACATCCTAATTATTTTATATGCACCAGCATATAAAATGTGAATAGTGACAATTTCGCTTCTTTCCTATCTACCCCCATATATCATTTTTTCCCTTTAATTTAACCCACTGTCTTGGATCACCAGGACAATGATGAATGAAATACAATAATGAACATGTTTGTCTTTGTTATACTCTCAAGGGAAGAGCTTCGGAAATGTCACTAGTCGATATGATGTTTATAGCAGTGTTTTTGTAACTACTTTTTATCAAACTTAGGAAATTCCCTTCTGTCCTGACTTCACTATGATTTTTATCATAAATATATATTGAATCTTATCACTGGTATTTCACACCCTTTGAAAAGATCATATGTCCTTCTCCACTATTTTGTTAATGTCATAATGAGATCTATTGATTTTTTTTACAGATGATATGAATCCTTGGATTCCTGGGATAAGTGTATCTAGATGTACCTATGTGAGATGACAAGATGAAGTTTCTGAGCCTAGACATGGATATGAGGATACTCTGACTGTGGGAGAGATATATATCATTAGGACCAAGAGAATGAACCAAGGTGGATTCCCAATCCCCTTTCTTCCCTCTCTCCTTCCCAGCCATGAAGTCCTATTGATTTTCCATATAGTTCTCTTGGCTTCATTGATGACAGAGAAGATTTGTCAAAGTCCCTGCACCTTGGACTTTGCCCAGTGTCTTTTGTGAACCTGTGTTTAGTCAAGGTGATATGGGGAAAACTTGCCATGGGCTTGCTTGGATGTAGAAGCTTAATGGTAATTCTGTCATTATCAAAGAAGAAATGTGAGTGTGGTGACTGTTGCCTATTCCGCCTAGAGACACCCCTTGCTCATGTTCAGGCGTATAACCAAAGCAGTACCCCAGCTGGCCTGCAGAGTCAGAGCCACAGGCAGAACCAACCCAGCCAACCTATTGGTGTCCAAGAAACCAACGAATGCTCATCATATGCTCCTGGGAGTTTAAGGTTGACTGTTACGCAGCATAACTTGAGTATAGCTGACCAATACATTTGGGATGAGTGACAACTGAATGGCATGTAGTGAATATGAAATATTGTAGACATTCCGGATGATGTGATTTTCCTCTATAAAGGACTTACTGTATTCTTTGACACACAGATGGGGGAGAATATCTGAATCTAACTGATACTGCCAGTTACGGGTGATGAGTCCTGCTCTCTCACATGTTGAAGTACAAGATTAGAGAAGCACGCCGAGGCAAGTATATAATGCAGGGCTTATTTAAAAATGGGTAACATGGACTTCTCCTGGGAGGGGGAAGGGAGCTATAGCTGGTATCCTGGTATCCCCAGAAATGAGGGTGTTTTGCCTTTGTGTATGTCCTAGGCTTCCTTTGTTCTCCTGCTCTCTTCCCCTTCTCCCTCTCCTTCCTGCCACATGACCAGGCCCAGTGACCAGGCTCAGGAATGCTGGGTGGGATGGCCAAAGGTGAGAAGCAGATGGGTGGGGGAAGGGCAGTGTGGAGCAGCCCAGGACACATTAATTAACAACTTTTATAGCTCCCTGTAGGGAGGGAAAATTCCTGGGACAGGTGACCTTAGCAGCAGATTGGAGCAGGGCCAGGTTATCTTGATAAGGTGAAGGAAGGGCTCTGAACCCATTTCCATCTCTCAGGGGACAGTCTCCAACTTCCTGGACTCACTCAAATTGGCCCCATTGATCCAACCTGACTCAATTTGCCTACCTATACCGACTGCCTGTCTAATTCTGGCTTCATAACCAGGTACAGAGCTCATCCTGATCTGAAAGGCCAGCTTTAGAAGGTTCTGTCTGCCCCTGATGTACTCCTAGTTTTGGAATGAAATTCCAGGATTACCAACCAGAGCTTCACGAGGATTTCTCCTCTTTGGTATCTCATGAACTAAATTTTTTTTTTTTTTTCTCCTTAGCAATGTGAAATTTCTGACAACTGCTTTGCTTTTCCGCAAGTCTGGGCTTAGCTTGCCTTTCCCCGTTTGGCTAATATTCAAGGAGTGCCCTGAGGAATGCTGTGATCCTGGCCGCACTCAGTAGGCACCTCCTCTCCTTGCAGAATCGTAACCTCTCTGGCTGACTGCTTGGCAGACATTCCTACCAAGTCTGCCCCCCAGAACACCCAGAGTATCAAATGCCCTGTAGCAGTCACTGCCTAGGAATGACTTGGATCTACTCAGTTCCTCGGCCTCTTGCCCTCCTCCCATGATTAACACAGGCCCCACAGGGGAAAGAGTCTGCAGAGTGCTGTACCCACTGCAGTGAACTGCAGTGCTGTCTAGGATCATGGCCCTCAGCTCTTCACAGCCTCCACAGCTCACTGAACCTTCAGATTTTATTTTGTTTTCTTTAGGCTAGCTCCTCTAGCCTGTTACATAGCAATTGATCATCGCTGAAAGTGAAGTCAAAGTATTTTTATATTCAAGAGTTGCCAATATCTATTTATTCACTGGTGTATAATATTCTGTTGAGCTGGGCATGGTGGCGCATGCCTGTAATCCCAGAGACTCCGGAGGCTGAGACAGGAAGCTGGCCAGCTCAAAGCCAGCTGCAGCAAAAGGGAGGCACAAAGCAACTCAGTGAGACCCTGTCTCTAAATATAATACAAAATAGGGCTGGGGACGTGGCACAATGGTCAAGTGTGCCTGGGTTCAATCCCCGGTACCTTCCCCCCCAAAAATTTTGTTGAGTAAATGTATTTTATTCATTGGTACCTTTTTCTGTTCTTATACATTGTCTAACATTTTGCTAATATGAACAAAGATAATCTGAAAGAAAATATATAAAATTATTTTAATTATATATAAAAATTTATCTAGTACATTTAAAATATATGTAATATATGTATATACATATATTTCTAGAAACATTCATGTATATGTTTGTAGAAACATATTCATGTATATATTTATAGAAATGTATATATGAATACATGTTTATAAATGTATATTTATAGAATATGTGTATATTCATATGTATAAAAACACATAAAGATGTATGAAGTAATTTTTCCAGCAGCAAACTTCAGAGAGGATTTTTTCCTGGATATTTGCTATTATAGATAATGGTGATTTTAACAAACTTGCATATATGTTTTAGTACATAGGAAAGCATTTCTCTTGTGTCTTTGCTTCGCAAGAGAATTTCTGGGTCACTGGATGTATGAATGTTCAAATAAAAAAGTAATTTGTCCATGCTGATCAAGGTGGCTAAATTTTTACTTCCTACTAGTAGATTCCACTAGCTTAATATTAGTTCTTACTATTAAGAGCCAATTCTTACTAATTTATAATTAGAACTGATATTAAGAATAAATACTAACTTATTGATATTTATCTCAATTCAATATTCTCTTATATTATGTGTCCTTACTTTTAAATTTTCCATGCATTCATTGTAGTATAAGCTCCTTTAGGGAAGAAACTCTGTTTGTTTGCTTGTTTCCACAGTTAGGAGATTGCATTTTTACCTAGAAGTCACTCAGTCAATGAATCATACTTGAGTGAATCTGTGAATGAATCAAAATAAGGAATTTGTGGCAAGACGATTTGACCACGGGAAGATAATGACTTCTCTTTTGAACATGTACATAATGTAAATCCAAGTTAGATAAGAAATAGTTCAAGAGAAAAACGAAGGCTTTATTTAAAACATTTAAAAGAAGAAGAAGAAGAAGAAGAAGAAGAAGAAGAAGAAGAAGAAGAAGAAGAAGAAGAAGAAGAAGAAAGCAGTTTGTAAGCCAGGGAGTCACAGTCTTTGTGTAAAAGGTAAGTCTGCTCTGAAGGAGCAGAGGGGGGCTCACCTGCTGAGAGGAGGTTCTAACTCCGGAGGCTTATGCCAATGAGGAAGGCAGCCCTGCCTCTCTTGAAGGCTTGGCATTTGCAGAGTTCATTGTTCTTTGTTTGTAGTTCTTTGGTTCATTGCGAAATGAGACTTTGTGGAGACAGTTCATCTCAGCAGTCAAAACAAAAACAGGCTGAGCTGTAATAATCAGTCTGTGGTTCCTCCAGGAACACAGAGTAGGGCCCAATGGGACCCCTCTTAGACATTCAGCTTTTCTTAAACTTCACCATAAACTATCAGGGACAAATCCACAGGGAGCTTTCCAACAGGCAGTCTCATGGCAAGATGAGTTACAGACTTAGGAAACAGGTCAATATTTCTATCATTATGTATTCTCAACCAGCTTACCTCCCATCAGAATTATTCATGGCCTGGGGGTGTAGCTTAGTGGCAGAGCACATGCCTAGCATGTGCAAGGTCCTGGGTTCAATTCCCAGCACAGCAAAAAAAAAAAAAAGAAGAAGAAAAATATACACTCTTGTACTTGTTCTTCCTCTGGGTTTATACTACGTGGGCTTGTACATTTACCAATTTAATTGTCTCTAATTTCATTCCACCCCTCTGAATAATCGGAAATGCATATGCTTCTAGAGTATATGCCCTTTGGTAGCATGTATTTAGAGAGGGAATAATTATGATTAAATTTGTGCCAATTCCAGAGTCAGTCTGTCTGGATTCAACTGTTCATTCTGTAATAGCCTAGATTCAGGGAAAAAGAAAAAACGAAAAAGAAAAGGAAAGTCACTATAAATCATTTGAGAATAAGGGATGTTGTATGGGAATCAGGATTTGTGCCAGTTATAGAAATGGCCACAAAGTCTTCTCATTGGTGTGCTACATCCTTGGACACACTCTCACGGGAAGAATGGGCTTGGCCGTAGGACTTGCTTTGGTCATTGTTACAATATGAAATATGGTGCAAGCAGATATTTCAAGAGTTCTTGGACACTGGAACATCCCCTCTTTTGCTCGTGTTTGCAACCCTGTTTGCAGCAGTCTTGTGCAGGACTCTAAGCCACTCCATTTGGAATGACAAGTCATGAGGAAGAGAATCTCAACAGCTTAGTAGAGAGTCAACTGCCAGTCATCAAGAGGGCCCAGACAAGATCATCCAGCTAATAGTCAGATTACTACCTGACCACAGATGTGTGAGGGAGCCCAGGAATGATAAGTCAATCTGGTCAGGATTAGGTGAACCACTGAGCTGTCCCTAAAGAATTGTGAGCTAAATAAAATAGCTTTGTTGAAAGTTGTACGTGAATGGACAAAAACCTGGAACCTACCATTGGAGCTCAGAGAAATAGACTAGCCTGAAGCACGGCAGTGTCTAGAGAGACCAGAGCTCACAGGGAATGGGAGGAAGTCACCGCTCCCCACAGCTAGGCCAAAGTGGGTTCATGCTGTGGACACTCGGGCTCTGTGAAGTCACCTCACTGGAGGAAGCCACAAAATCAGACTGACCCACTTTCCTGCAGAAAGTGGCTTTTGCCTCCACCTCCCAGATCTCATGTCATGGTCACCAATCACAAAACTCTATCCAGAAACCCCATAAAGAAAAAGGATTCTGAACGTGATTCTCAGCCTCCACCAAAGTAGTAGTGGTGCCATCTTGGAAAAAAAAAAAAAAAATCCACCCCAGGTATTTGTTAGGCACATGACCTTGGAGAATTCACACTGGGTGTGTCAGTCTGCACTGTGAACATTCCAGGATTTCATTTCATGGTGTTTTGAGAATTATGTGAATGGACAAAGGTTTGGAAGACTGCCAAGCATCTGGAAGTAAACATGTGGTAGCTATTATTTTGGTCCTTGTGTAGTCTTCTCCTCCAAATCCCGTACAATACCTTGCAAGTAGTAGATATTAAATTTAGACTTTTTAAAAAATTCATAGTGCTCCTTATCTCACTCCTTATTGAGGTGCCCACAAAAATTATAAATAATCTGTTGTAGAGTTTTGTTCCATTCGAGTGGTCGATAAGTATGTGCTTTTTTCCTGAAGTGCTTGGCACAGGGTGAGCCCACAACAGGTGTTTCAGTGCATTTTGGGGGCATATCTCATCTCTTTTTACATGGTGAATTTACTAATCTTTAGATTCAGGGTAATCCTTTTATTTCCCATTATCTCTCAAAGATGGCTAAAATATTTCAAAATTCTCTCATAACTGTATCCTGACTCTGAAATGGTTCCCAAATGGACCAGGAGGCTAAAATGCCCTAGAGAAGTGAGTTTATTCATTCCACACTTCCCCTTTCACAAAAAGGAGCATTTTTGAACATGACGCAAAGTCCTTTTGGACCTTGGCTGTGGGTTTCTCCACTTGCATCTTTTGCTGCTGTCCCTCAACATATTTTCTTTTATACCTTGCTATGTGTGCTTTTTGTTCTTTCTTTCTGGAACGGAATATTCATAAGGTCTCCCTTCAGTTGTTGAGCTTCTTATCATCCTTCTAGTTTTTAATTAACTGCCATGTTCTCTGGCAAACTTTCTTTACCTTTCAATACTGAGCTCAGCATGCAGTCTATAAAATGCAGTCACCTACACATGGGCCAGGACCATCTTCCACGCCCACAGATGGTACAAGCTGTGAAGTTAGTGCTGTGTTGGTTTTGTCTACAGTTAGAGCCCTCCTTCTGCTCCTCCTCCTCCTTCTTCTTCTTCTCTCTCTCTCTCTTTTTTATTTTGTACTGGGAATTGAACTCAGGGGCACTTGATCACTGAACCACATCCCCAGACCTATTTTGTATTTTATTTAGAGACAGGCTCTCACTGAGTTGTTTAGCACCTCACTTTTGCTGAGGCTGGCTTTGAACTTGTAATCCTCCAGCCTTAGCCTCCCAAGCTGCTGGGATTACAGGCGTGCACCACTGCGCCTGGCTAGAGTCCTTCTTCATAGATGCAGAAATATCTGGATTGAATCACTCTTTCCCACATATTAACTCTGTGACCTTGGGCAAATTATGCACCTTTGCTAAGCCTCAATCTCCTCCTCTGTATAATGAGGAAAGAGTTATTCTTACTTCATATGATTGTTGTGAAGATGAAGGAGAAGCTTCCTAGTAAAGGACTCTAGTGACTGGCACATGACAAACGCCTATCAAGGAGTAGTATCTCATAAACACCTGTCTTCTATGCAGTAGGGGCTCCATAAATCTTCAATAATGTAGACTGTTACAAACACTTGGGAGACTTGACATCCATTTCATTCGGGCTGTCAACAAGATTCTATCACTTCCACTTTTTAAGAAGTAATTATTTTTTATAAACAAAAATGAAATAGAATGTAGAAGCTTCTTTCTTCTGATTTTAAGATGTGCAAATGTATAAATCAAGTGAACATTATAGTATGTGCCCATCAATATGTAGAAGAGGAACCAAATCCAAGCCTCAGTTTTGCAGTCAACATGCTCGGAATTCACATCATCTGTCTAGCTCGGCTCTGCATGCAAGAAATTTTCTTTCGATGGTTCTAGTAACTGGATCACTTCCTTGTTTTCCTATTTATGAAGCTTTTTTTCCCACCCACATGTAACATGCATTCTTCTTCTGGTGCATTTGGTCACTGCCCCTGGCACCTACTATACTTGGGGTTGCATGTCATTGTAAAATCCCCAGCTACCTTTCTCTTGGGAGCATTTAGCACCTAGAATTCTCCTCCTCTTAAAGTCACAGCCTCAGCTGTCCCCCAAGCATCCTTTCTTCACTTACCTGAAGGAGCCCAGGTATCTGTGGGCCACGCCCATAGCTAACAGGTGTCTGAGCTGGACACGCCCTTTCCTGCAGCCTCAAGGACATCAGGATTGGAGACCATTCTCTGATTCCTCAAAGGGGAGCGAGATGATGCCTCCAGTCAGGACCCTATAGCTTCTCCCTTTTTTTTTTTTTTTTTTTTTTATTGTTTTTGGTGCATCCTGATGGTGCCACTCCAGCTGAGCTCCCCCCCCCCCCCCGGAAACCTAAGCACACCTGGCTCTAGCTGTCAACGCCTATCCTCTTGATAGTGTTATTCCTGGGCTTACTATGGAGCAGGGTGACACAGGCTTGGGACAGCTGTCACAGTGCCTTCTACAGGGAGTCCACCTGACAGGGACAATGTTTCTGTGCTTTCAGAGAGCATGGATTTGCACCAGGAAGAATCTTCACACGTCTCTGGATTTCCTTCCAGAGTCTCAGGAGAGTGAGAGAGGCCCAAATTGACATTCAAACTGATTACTTCAAACCTCTCTCACTCTCTCCATTTTTACATATATAAATGGAGTGTGTGTGTGTGTGTGTATATATATATATATATATATATATATATATATATATATATATGCTTCTCTATTCCTTTAAGATTTAGCACTTGATTTAAAAAAAAAAAATTTGATTTGGCTTTTTTTCCTCCTAAATTTCATGTCACATTTTTACCTGAGATTTTCAAAGAAAGAATAAAATGGATAAATGATTAGTTTAGATAATGTTTTCTCTTTGGCTCTCCCAAATTTTATGAGGACATATATGATGTGTTCATGGAAGCAGGCTATTAATCAAAAGAAATCAAGCCTATGGGTTGGGGGCAGGGGAAGAATCCTCTGGCTGTGGTGCCCCGCATGAACCTGGTATGAAATATCCAGTTAAGCAAAAATAATGCCATGGCTTGCTGAGGGCTCCTCCTGCCACCGCCACCGCTGCCCACAAGTCTGGCGTTAAAGAAAAGTGGCTCCAAGGAATTAAGAAATTGTTGAGTTGCCCTTTCCACCGTGAGTCAAGTGCAGGAACCAAATTAGAGAGGAAAGGAAAGAATTGAGAAATGAGGACTGTAAACCACATAACTGAGGCATGGTGTGGGAGATGGAGAAAGAAAACACAGTCGTGGGGTTGGGAGGCTCTGAAACAAATAAAAAGGTTTGATTGGGTTTCTGAAGTCTGTGTGCTTTTGCAGGGAGCAAAGCAAAATGATATTTCAGATATTGCACGAAATTCAGGTGAAAAGGAGACAGGTTAGTCTTAGAAAGGGCTAATATGAGTCAGCTTGACTATAAGAAGAACGGGGTCCCTGTGTCAGAGGACATGGAATTCAGTTAAGTTCAGTGCTTCTCAGCCCCCTGCCTCGAGTCTTTAGACAGCCCATGTGAATATACCTGAGAACACTGAGTCCTGTCCCTTTAAGCGTAGCCCAGGAGCAAAGACAGTTGCCTCTCTCCGCATCATTAATGTCCTCTGTAGCCCTGTGCATTAGGTGATCTGATCCTGTCTAGAAGTGACAAAAATGTTGCTGCCTGTACTTCCTGAGGCCACCTGCGCTAAAGACCCTCCGTTCCCTTGACTCCCGGGAAGATTCTGAAATTGGTATCTAACGCAGTATGCAAACATTCCCAGACATGAACCTGTTTTCCAGGAAAACAGCATTTCTGTCTTGCCAGATTTCTAGATTAAAGGTATGAGCAGAAAATCGTCTCATGGGATTAAGCAAACTGGCAAGTACTAGAAAGAATACTGCAAATAAAAACAGCAAGGAAAGTATCTTGAGTCATCATCTAAAAACAGACTCAAAGGGTTTTCTTCAGGTGGTAGGAGAGTGTTAGGTTTGTGGGGTTGTTTTAACGGGGTTTCAGCTTTACTACGGATCACGTCTTCAAATGTGGAAGTAGAAGCCTTGATCTTACCCTCCTGTGTTAAGTCCATTGTATTTAGGTGGGGAGCTGGTCATGGAACTCACCGTCTTCAATGACCAACCTGGCACAGTGGCCAGACACACGTGTACCCTCAACAGGCCTGCACCTGCTGTTCAAGGTTACATGGGCGGTGAGCCCAGCGCAAATTGAAAAAAAAAAAAAAAAAAAAATAGAAGGGAGAGAACATTTACTTCCATTTAGTTTTTAGTGTTTTTTTTTTTTTTTTTTTTTAAATATGGTGCTAGGGATCGAACCCAGCACCTCACACCTGCTAGGCAAGCACTATACCACTGAGCCACAACCCCAGCCCTAGAACATTTACTTATGCCATCCAATGTCACACTGATAAAATGGGACTGCCAAGCTGATTAATTATAAATTCTACTAATAAACACATTTTGATAAGTGTAGGGTTTCGTTGTATAACCTGGAACTCCGTGTTAGGCTGCTGGTATTTATTTTAGAACTCGACCTTAGTTCAACATTGATTTTATCTTTTGGCCTTTCAGCATTTGGCCAAATATGTATTTGACAGAGCTTCACTATTTTTCTATAATTCTCGGGAGCTCAGGGAAAGGCCTCAGCGTTTTCAGGAGTATTAAGCGGTTTATTTCCTTACCCAGGCCAGCCAGGTGGACAAATTCAATAAAGAATTTTTGTGACCTGTTATTTTGGAGCGGGGAGGAGCAGCAAGGTGATAGAAAAGGAAAAGCCCCAACCTTGCCCGTCTTCCTGCAGGACATTAGAACACCATGCTGCTAGAATGATTGATTCTAGGTGAGATCATCATTACCCTACATACATGTATGACCCTACCTATAATCATTTGAGGTGAAGAATGACGGTATCGTGTTCTAAAGTCCTGTAGGTAGATGATCAAGGTATGCATGTACAATTACACTGCGGCTGTGACTCTGTACCACGCACAGCCAGAGGAATGAGAAGCTGTGCTCCATTTGTATACTACGTGTCAAAATGCCTTCTACTACCATGTATAACTAATTAGGACAAATTGAAAAAAAAATAAAATAAAATAGAAGGGAGACCAGTAGAATAGACAAAGGGGATCAGAGGGAGGGAGTGGTACTGGTGAATGAAATTGATCAAATGATACTGTTTCCTTGTGCACCCAGATGAATATATTATAACAATCCCCACCATTATGTATAATCATAATGCACCAATAAAAAAATTAAAAAGAAAAAAACGATTCTAGGTGGGAAATACTGAGATGTTAATGACTCCATTGGATCATTAATTAATCCATTTGTCCCATGTGTCGCCCGATCCTACAATCCAGGTTCCAGGACTGTGGAAGAAGCAGGACCACATATCACAGATCGTGCAGTGGAGCAGGGTGTGCACTGGAGCAGTGCATGCTGGGACCCAGTGCCGTGTCTCTACCTGCCTTTGCTCTGCCCCTCCTGTGAGCATCTTCTATGTCTTGTTCCCTCAGAGGCAAGGGGCCCGCTCCTAATTGCATATTCCCTTTTAAGCCTAATAAGTTAGAGACAGGCACCTCATTTTATTTAGCTCAACTGTTCCATTTCGGAACGTTGAGCTACATCCAGTGACATTAAACAACACAAAAGGACATCTGGTACTGAATCCAGGGTTGGGTCTCCAACCTTGTGTCGCTGATTGATCCATTGCCTCTCAGATCCAAATCCATCCTTTCATCTGCTGCATGGATTGGGGCCCTTTAATTATTCGTCTTTGCCAGTGGGCACCGTATCAAGGCTCTTCCGTAGAGGATGCAGGAGAGAGGCTTCAGATACCAGGGCCTGGTTTCCTGGTCCTGGAGGCTCACCCAGCTCTTGCAGCATGTGAAGGTCCTCTAGTGCCCCACAACTGGAAACCAAGGCAGTAAGCAGCACCCAGGCCCAGAAGCCTCCCACCACCCTTCCTCCATTGTTGCTTTCGCTGGAGGGTCTCCATTGAGACACAGTCCTGGAAGCAGGTTTTACCACCACCCTAGTGGGACAATGACTGGCAAATCCCAGAAGGCAGGTTTCAGCAAGTTTTGCAAACCCTGCCTTTCCTTGAGCCATAGCTTCCCCCTACCAGCAAGGAAGGACTGGGTCTCAGCCTTGTGTGGTGGGGTACAAGGGGTGCACTTTGTGGGTGCTCTCTGTCCACCCTGGGTGGTACCTGCTTCCTGTCCCCACTGCCCTTATGCTCTTGAGAATTATTTTTAATTCTTACTTGCCAGTCTCTCATTACCTCCATTTCTTCTTCATTAAGCAATTATTTTCATTAAAATTTCCACCTTCAAATCATTATGTTGTCGGGCTGGGGTTGTGGCTCAGTGGTAGAGCACTTGTGTGAGGCACTGGATTCAATCTTCAGCACCCCATTAAAAAAATGAATAAATAAAAATAAAAGTCTAAAAAATGTTATATCTGTTTTTTTTTAATTACTATGTTGTCTCTCTACTGTTTGACTCCACACTGATCCAACCTCTCGTCCACCACCATGTTGTACACCTCATGACCTTCAAACCCAATTACCTCATTTCTCATCTTCCTGAAACAGTGAAATATTTACTTATAGGCACCCAATTTGTGATAGCAATTGTCCCTGGGGAGAGAAGAGGAAGAAAATGGGAAAAAGATAGCTAACTTTTGCTTTACCTTTTACGTTTTGATTTATTTAAAAGTCCTTGCAGGATTTCCCTATCTGCCGAGGGAGAAATAATTGCAACAGAATTACCCTTCCACTGTGAATAAATAGAAAAACAAAACAGAAATCAATAAGGCACTGGCTTCCAGGCATCGAAAAATAGCAGGGCATGACCATGGTGATTGGAGGGAGGCCATCAAGAGAGGTGGGTCCTGTGAGTGGCCCTGCTTATTGCCTACAGGAGATTCTCAGAGCAGGAGGGAAGGCATTTCATTGGACTGAGAGGATGGAAAGAGAGCTGAGTTTGGACAAGAAAGAGGTGCACAGAGATAGAGCTGTAGACTTGCCCACAGAGTACCTTTGAGTCTTTGTCTAAGAACTCATCTGCACGAGGGACTCTGTCCTAAGACTGAGCAAAGAACAACTGGAAAAGATCAGGCTGAACAATCCACCGAGGTTACAGGTCTGGGGGTACTGGCATGCCTACCAGGCAGAGCACAGAGGCATTGTAGGGGTGTAACTGATGACATTTTCTAAAGGAGCAAACCATATGAGTGAGGCCAAATGAGTCCCAGATTAAAGTTGATTCTGGACCTGCCATCATGTGCCTTCTTACAAAGTCTCTAATAGATAGTAAAATTTGATCCATAAGACAGTACATTCATGAGCAAAGAGAAAACCCAACACTTTTTCAAATAAAAACCAAAATCTAAGCTAGGCACAGTGGCATACACCATTGATCCATCAACTTTGGAAGCTGAGGCAGGAGGATTGCAAATTTCAGAGCGGCCTCAGCAAACTAATGGAATGCTGACTCAATACAAAATTAAAGAGCTGGGGATGTAGCTCAGTGGTAGAGAACCCCTGGTTTCAATTCCCAGTACGACCAATGATAAATAAATAAATACATACATTTTTTTTAAAAAAAATAAAGAACAAGAAAAGAAACCAAAACCCCAACAACATGAAATTAATAATATTCAGTATTAAAGAACAATTACCATAACAATCTACAAAAATAAACCCAGATGATTGAATTATATACAAGAACCTTGAAATAGTTATTATAAATCTAAAAAAAAAAATTACAAAGATTTGCAGAATAATGACTAAAATGATGAAACAGAAGACATAATGAGAGACCCAAATGAATTTTCGGAAGTAAATGATTCACTATGGAGAAGTCAAATATCATAAGAAACGTGATTAACAGAAGAGTCCACAACAAGAAAGGAAAGATGAGTGGGCTCCAAGTTCCAGCAATTGAAAAATAAAGAAAAAATGAGGCACTGAGTAAAAGGAGTAAGCAAGAAAAGGTACAGCACTTCAGAGGGTTGTTGGGCAATAATTTTTTAAAAATATTTATTTATTTACTTTAGTTGTACACAATGCAATGCATTTATGATTACGTGGTGCTGAGGATCGAACCCGGGCCGTGTACGTGCAAGGCGAGCGCTCTGCCTCTGAGCCACAACCCCAGCCCAGGCAATATTTTTTAATACATTAATTTACTCATTTTAATTAGGTATATATGACAGCAGAAGGCATTTTGATTCATTGTACACAACTGCAGCACAACTTTTCATTTCTCTGATGGTACACAATGTAGCATCACACATGGTGCACTCATACATATACCTAGTTAGGGTAATAATGCCCATTGCACTCCACCATCTTTCCTGCCCCCATACCCCCCACCTTCCCCTTTGCCCAATCAAAGTTTCTCCGTTTTTCCCATGCCCCCTGCCCATTATGGATCAGAGAGAACATTTGGCCTTTAGTTTTTTGGGATTGGCTTACTTCTCTTAGCATGATATTCTCCAACTCCATCCATTTACCTGCAAATGCCATAATTCTATTCTCTTTTAATGCTGAGTAATATTCCATTGTGTTTGTATATATATACACCACAGTCTCTTTATCCATTCATCTACTGAAGGGCATCTAGGTTGCTTCCACAGTTTAGCTATTGTAAATTGTGCTGCTCTAAATATTGATGTGGCTGAGTCACTGTAGTATGCTGATATTAAGTCCTTTGGGTATAGACCAAAGAGTGGGATAGCTGGGTCAAATGGTAGTTCCATTCCAAATTTTCTAAGGAATCTCCATACTGCTTTCCATAGTGGTTGAACCAATTTGCAGTCCCACCAGCAATGCATGAGTGTGCCTTTTCCCCCACATCCTCGCCAACATTTATTGTTGTCTGTATTCTAGATAACTACCATTCTGACTGGCGTGAGATGATATCTTAGAGAAGTTTTGATTTGCACTTCTCTAATTGCTAGAGATGTTGAACATTTTGTCATTTATTTGTTGATTGATTGATGGGGAAGAAGATCACTGAAGTAGAAATGGGCAGACATAAATACAGAAAATAATAGTAAAATATTGTCAAGTCTTATGAAAATGAAAACCACTGATCCAAGAATTTCAACAAACTCAAGCAAAAGAAACACATACACGACACCAATGTGAATGTTCATCTAACTGCTAAAAAACAAGCGATTAAAAAGGGAAGTGTCCTTAAAATAACCAGGGGAAAAAAGACAAGCAAAGATAAGAAGAGTTAAAAGAAGACCAGCAGAAGCCTTTCTCATCCCAAACTATGTGAGCTAAAAGATAATGGAGTGTAAACTTTAAGAACTGGATAGACATATAGACAGTTTTTAATGTATTTTTAGATGGTTAAAATGAAATTGATGTAATGTCATTCTCAAAGTTGAAAATTCTCACTATTAGCAGATTTGCACTACTAGAAATATTAAAGCATTCTTTCAGACAGAAGAAAAAGGTTACCACATGCAGTGTCTAAGTGGCACAATAAGTAGGAGTATTAAAAATATTAATTTTGCTAGAATTTATCTTCTCATGGTCCATATCCTCTGTTCTTTAACTAAACTGTTACTGAAAGCAGAGTCGATTGAAGACAAAATTCATTATAGATTCAGGCAATGCAAATCAAGTATGTATTGCTATACAAGATTCCTTGTTTTTGTTATAATTTGATTTCTGAGTATAATTCCTAGAGTACAGTTTCTGGGGAGTAAGAAAACTGTTTTGCCTTTTTTTCCATTACCTTCAAATCTTTTCCATTACCACAGGAAAAATTTGCAGATGGGACAGATAGGCAAATGTTCTACAGCTACTCCTCATCCTGTGGTATATCCAGAAATTTAAAGGAACCAACTATGGACACATGCAGTTACGTGGATTATGCTCTCATGCCCAGTGCCAAGCAAAACAAGTCAGGAATAAAAGTCTTCCATAACATATACTATATAATTCACTTATTTGAGATTTTAGGACATACAAAACAATAGTGAAAGAAAGCTACTATAATCTGTACAGTGTGGCGTTAACACAGTAGATGAATGAAAGAGAACAGAGAGGATATACATCAGCTCACAGATATATGGCTAATTATTGCCAATGATGGTGTCAGGGACATTCATGGAGGAATAGATAATCTGTCCACCAGGGCTGCTTCAAAAATTGCATATCCACATAGAACAAAATGGATCTAGACCCTTACATCCTATGTAAAAATTAACGAGAAATAAAGAGTAACTCTAAACAGATTTTATTCTTAAATCAATGTTAGGTAAAGCTTTTTACATATGGCATAAAAAGCATTAACTACCAAATTAAAATAGTGATGATTTTAAGTTCATCACAATTTAAAAAAAAAAAAGAAAAACTTTTCCTCTTGAAAGATAAATTTAACAAAATGAAAGAGAAAGGGTCACGGTTAGAAAATATTTACAAAAACATTTCTGATAAAGGGCTCATTTGCAGAATATCAAAAGATCTCTTTTTCATGGAGTATGAAGCTAACAACTTCAGAAACTAACAAACTGTTTTCTCAAAGTAGTGGTCATATTTTACATTCCTAACAGCAATATCTGGGAGGCCCAAGGGTACTTCTTCCTTCACAATGTATCTTATGGTCAGTCTTTTTAATCTTTGTCATGGAAATGAGTATGTGATCACTTTAATTAGGGTTTAATCAGTGATCATCTATAGACTAAGATGCTGAGGCTTTCTTCCTGGGTTTATTTGATATATATACATATATATCAAATATATATATATATACACACACATACATATTATTTTATAATATATATACTTTATTGTGTGTGTGTGTGTGTGTGTGTGTGTGTGTGTGTGTGTGTGTGTATTACTTTATCTTTGGTCCAGTATTTTTATCACGGTGCTGATCTTCTTGCTGTAGAGCTGTCAGACTAATGTTTGGGTTGATGCAGCCACAGTTACAGATTAGGAAGCTGAGATTTAGCAAAGCTAGTTAGTTGACTTAAGTTTTGCAGCTAGTGAGTAGTGAAGAGACTTGATTTTGAAGTCTATGAACTCAGCTCTGAATCTGAAAGTAATTTAAGAATGTTTGCCGGGCTTGGTGGCGCACGCCTGTAATCCAAGCACTTTGGGAGGCTGAGGCAGGAGGATCGCGAGTTCAAAGCCAGCCTCAGCAATGGCGAGGCACTTAGCAACTCAGTGAGACCCTGTCTCTAATAAAACACAAAAAAGGGCTGGGGATGTGGCCCAGTGGTTGAATGCCCCTGAGTTCAATCCCCGGCACCAAAAAAAAAGAAAAGAAAGAATGTTTATTTCCTCCCCTATAGAGTGGGTTCCCTGTGACATCAATTTTATATATCCACTTGCCTGGGCCTGGGGGTGCCCGAGTGTTTGATAAAAACATCCTCCTGGATCTGTCTGTGAGGGTGTTTTTGGAAGAGACTGAATTGGTCTGCTGAGTTTAGCAGACTGTCCTTCCTGCTGTGAATGTGCTTGATCTAACCTGTTGAAATCCTGAATAGGACAGAGAGGCTGAGCGTGAGGTACCTCTCTTTCTCTGCCTGATTGTTTTGAGCTGAAATGTTGATCTTGTGCCTTTGCACACAGACTAGGACTGACTTTATGCCACCTGTCTTCCTCGTTTTCAGGCTTTAGGACTTGGATGAAGACTGCACCAGCAACAGGCCTCCTGGGTCTCAGCTTGCCACCTGCAGTCCTTAGCAATTCTCTGTATTCATAATCTGGTAAGCCAGTGCCTTACGATCGCTGTTCCTCATATTTATATGAATACGTATGTCTATTCTGATTCTGTTTCCCTGTAGAACTCTGGCTAATGTACCCCCGAGAATGATTTTCTCCATAAGAAAAGAATACCTACATTGAGGCCAGGTAGCACAGTGCTGACAGGAATGGACAACTCCTCCACTAAGAGACTGTGAAAGTTCTCACTGAATTTTCAATCCACAGATCATGGTATAAGTCTTTATCGAATAAAGACTCAGATGGGTTTCTATTACCGTTAACCTTTTAATAAAGGAAAATCACAAATTGTAAAGAAAGCAAAGAATCGCGGAATTTAGGGCAAGGAATTGAAGAAGAATTCACAATAGAACAATGGTGAATTGATTTAGAATCTGTCAACCCTCTTGAGTTCATTTAAGAATTCATATCCCAAGTGTCCTGAAAGCTCTCAGATCCTTGAATGAAAGCATGCATCTGGTAAGTTAAAAGTTGACACAAATCCTGTCCTGTGTCATTCTGTTTGGGTACAGTACTGAAGAGATGATCTGCTGCCACTATTTGAGTGCTCATTTATTCAAAGGGAAATGCGTTTTCTTTGTTCTTTTCTCAATTCCAATACATCTAATAGTAAAAGTGAAAATCGTCTAAGAACTATAAATGTTGGCATGCATTTAAACTCTAAGAGGATAATACGTGTGATTGAATTATTTGCATTTTCATAGAGACAGTTGGTATTCAACTAGCAATTTTAATCATGATCAAAGCTATTCAGACTTTTTTTTCCAATCTGAATTTAGCGTCATGCTCTCAGAGTATAGGGCCTATAAATTTTGTTCAAACCACAGAGGTAGGGGTGTGTGTGTGTGTGTGTGTGTGTGTGTGTGTGTGTGTATTAACAAGTTATTGAAGGGAAGAAATATAGAGTTACATATAACTAAAGACCAACAGGGATTTAAGAGGTTTCATAAAATGCTGTATCTATACCTGTGACAAGACTAATAATGTCAGAGAAATGAGAAGCAATGAAATCTTCCTTTAATTTATGATTGGCAAAGCATCTGCTAAGATGAGGTACATAAACCACAGGGCACATGGGTGACAATGTGTATGCCTTTCTGTAGACTGCAGTGCCAACAAGGAGAAAGAAAACATTCCAAAGAACAGGAAATTTCACTTCTCTGTTTAATTGTGCTGAGATTTACTGGCTATCCACATGGTTTTACATACTGTATAAAAGCAGCTTTTTTTCCCCCACCATCTAGCCTTAAACCACACATTTAGATTTTGTTATTCAATGAGCAACATATTCTAATAAATTCATGTTTTAAGACCTAATTCTCATTTATACCTGATTGTTCAAAATATGTGTATATTTACAAAACAGAGCAAAATTTATATTCATATGCACTTTATCATTCTCCTCTGGGAGCCTGATTTTCTACAAAATTAAATTTGAATTCCCAGCATTTTGATGACTGTTTAATAAATGCATTAAGTATGTAGGGAATTAGATTTATTTTATTCAACATTTATGTATGCCCAGAAGTTAATTGCAAGAGAATTCTCTTAGAACTCTTAAAATATAGAGATTTGGGGTAGTAACCTAAGACACAACTTTGGAAATTATTAAAAATTGTAAGTGATATTTAGGCTGTGATTAAGAGCACCCCCTTAGAAAGCAGAATACAATTTAAACCCCACTAATATCTCTTTAGATGCACCCAAACTGTTACTATTTTTGCATTTAAAAAGTGCATATTTAGGGCTGAGGCTATAGCTTAGTGGTAGAGCGCCTGCCTCACATGTGTGAGGTTCTGGGTTCTATCCTCAGCATCACATAAAAATAAACAAATAAAGATATTATGTCTATCAACAACTAAAAAGAAAAAATTTTTAAGTGCAAATTTAGGCCAAGTGTGGTAGTGCACATCTATGATCCCAGCCACTTGGGAGGCGAAGACAAGAGGATCCCAAGTTCAAAGCCAACCTCAGCAACTTAGCAAGGCCCTGTCCTCAAAAGAAAAAAAATAAAATAAAAAAGGGTTGGGGATGTAGCTCAGTGGTTAAAACAACAACAACAACAACAACAACAACAAAAACTGGGTTAAATCCCCAGTCCAAAAAAATAAATAAATCCATAAATAAATAGAAATACAAATTTAAGCCATGCAGTTAAAGCTCAATGCAAACCCCACATGTCATCTTGAGCAGGCTGACTTTGCAAGAAGCCTCCTCTCTCTCATTTTTGTGATGAGATCAATTGAGGTCCTCTCATCAAATCACCAGGAAGTGGGTATGCGTACACAATATGTCCTTCAAACTTAGATGACTTTGCTATAGAATGTCTAAGATTCCAGAGTTTTGTTTTACCTTCTAGTGAAAGCCATAAGAAAACTGTGAAAGAAAATGCAGTTCTCATTTATCTGGGTCAAATGTTACAGATTTAAATTTTTATTCCTTGTATGTCACAGCATTGCACATAAACCTGTTCTGCTTCGTCCAACACTTATTGACACGAGTTCCCTGAATGGAAAGTCATAAAATAGCTCTCTTACACCAGAATAAATTTAATAATGTAACTCATTGCCAGCTCTTTGTATTACAGACATGATTGTCCCTAAACTGCCTTATGCCTCTCTCCCCTTTGACAGGGGAGTCTGAAGAAGTAAAATTATCTGTTTTACATAAAGGAGATTGTGAATTGCAAAGACATAATTTAAAAGTAGTTATCCAATTTCTAAATGCAGTCCCTTTACTCTTGTTATTTTATTATTAGGCGATATTCTGAATATTTCATATTTTAGCATAAATATTTTAAGCATAGAGAAAATAGTTCTTTAAAGGGAAACTGTTTCTGTTTTGCTAAGATTGGTGTTGGTATTCTCTCCTATTTCCAGCTGTGCATTGGAATTATCCAAGAATACTTAAGAAATAGATCCAGGGGCTGGGGCTAGGACTCAGTGGTAGAGCACTCATCTCGCATGTGTGAGGCCCCGGGTTCGATCCTCAGCACCACATAAATAAAATAAAGGTATTGTGTCCACCTACAACCAAAAAAAATATTTAAAAAGTAAAAAAAAAAAAAAAAAAAAAAAAAAGAAATAGATGCATTCCTGGGAATGAGTCCCATAGAATCTGAGGTAGCAGGCAGGGATGGAGCCTAGTGTTTGGCATAGTTAATAAAGTCCTTTGGTGCTACTGGTGTATAGGTGTGTGTGGGAGTTGCTGGGGACTGGGCCTTCTGATCCCACAGGGAACCCTGCCATTTCCCCAAAGTTCCATGGCTCTTGTATCCACCAGGGTTTTCTCTGGCACACAAGGTTGTTGTTTAAGAAAGTGCCAAGAACCTTCTTTAGTTAGTTAGGCGGTTGGTGGAGTTTTCCTTAAGACTGACCTATTTATTCTTTTGCCCCATAAAATCCTGGACACTCACCCAATTAGTTTTGCAATATGTATATTCCTATTATTTTAGCTTGGCAACTACAAATGTTTCGTAGTTTAATGAGCCGTTTCAAGCATACAGGAGCATAGAGAATCTAAGGAAACCAGTGCTAAGACTTCTAGACAAATTACCAACTGATGAGCCCAAATATCAAACACAGATACCACCTCCAACTGTGTTGTGCAAAAAGTACACAATATAATCATTTGTTTTTTCTGGACTGCTCTATTATTTTAATTAGAAATCTCTCATTGAGCATAGTAATTTATAACAAAGCAAAATACTGTGTACATGAGTAATACCTGTTTACGTCATGTAGACTACTTTTTAAAAATTTATCCCTTACCCAACTTTCTGACATTAAAAAGGTTTAAACCTAAACATATTAAAATAGTATAATAACATTCACTCTCCTTTCTTTAGATTTAAGATTGTTACACTGCCCCATACATTTGTGTATCTATCTGGTCATAGCAACTTTTTTTGCTTTTGTCTGCTGAATCATAAGAAAGTATTTGACAAACATTAAGATTTTTATCTCTAAATATTTTGCCATATATCTTCTAAGGAAAAGAGAATTTTCTCTATGACCACAATACCATTATCACACTTAAAAAATTAACATCAAGAGCTGGGTTTGTGGCTCAGTGGTAGAGCGCTTGCCTAGCACACATGAAGCACTGGGCTTGATCCTCAGTACCACATAAAAGTAAATAAAGGTATTATGTCTATCTAAAACTAAAAATTATGAAAATTAACATCAGTAAAATAATATCATCTTACATAAGTGTCATATAAATTTTTCCCATCTAGCTCCAATAATTTTTATATTTCTTCCCTTTCAAAAGTTCATTCGGAATCCACCAGAGGCATGCAGGGAACTTCTTTTATGATGTGTTAGTTACATTTAATCGAAAACAAACCCCCTTGCTTCTTCTGTTAATTTTTTATATTACTTTTTTTCTTCTCCTTTTTTTTTTTTTTTTCGGTGCCAGAGATTGAACCCAGGGGTGCTTAACCACTGGGCCACAAACCTGGTCCTTTTGAATGTTTTATTTTGAGACAGGGGGACTTGCTAAATTGCTTAGGGCAGAGGCTGTCCTCAAACTTGCCATTCTTCTGCCTCAGCCTCCTGAGCTGCTGGGTTTACAGGTGTGTGCCTTTGCACCCAGCTGTATTACTTAATTTTTAAGATTTCAAATTTATTTTTGCTGTTTCTATGTCAATATTAATGTTGTTTTGAAGACTTCAACTTTACTTGAGTTTTCTGGTCAGTTTTTTTTTTTTTTTTTTTTTTTTTTTGCCACAGTGAGTGGGGTGGGGACAGGGGCACTTACTCAGGGGCACTCGACCACTGAGCCACATCCCCAGCCTATTTTGTATTTTATTTAGAGACAGGGTCTCACTGAGTTACTTAGCACCTCACTTTTGCTGAGGCTGGCTTTGAACTCATGATCCTCCTGCTTCAGCCTCCCGAGCAGCTGGGCTCACAGGTGTGTGCCACCACGCCCAGCTTCTGGGCAGTTTCTTATCATTTGTGTCATGGTAAAGATTTTAACCTAATATATAAATAATAGTATTTATTAATAAGTTATATCAGGAATCATATGGTATCTTTTTATTCCCCTGTTAATGCTGTCATACGATAACTTGGTGGAGATAATTACCATGAGACATCTCTATTATGAGGATCCATTTTTTCCTATCATAAAAAATTAATTTTAGTGTGATATAATAAGAAGTCATAAGAAATGTTTTTCCTTTGTTCTCTTTAACTCACTCTTTGTTTTGTTTAAAATAATCATCTAACATTGTCACATTCTGTTTTTAGGGTTCAGATTTGCAACATCCCCCCAAAAGCTCATGTGTTAGGCAATGCAGCAATGTTCAGAAGTGAAAAGATGGAGTTATGAGCTGCAACCTCATCCGTGGATTAATCCATTTGATGAATAATTTCAGTGGATTCCTGGGTGGTAATTGTAGGCAGGTGGGGCATGGCTGAAGGAAGTAGGTCACTGGGAATATACCCGTGGGGATTATATCTTGTCCCTGGCTTCTCTCCTCCTCCCTCTCCTCTCCTTCCTCCTCCTCTTCCTCCTCCTCCTCTGCCCCCTTCTTCTTCTTCTCTCTCCCTCCCTGTAACACATCCAGGGTGTTCTACCTGCACTAAGCTTTCATCGGATAAAGTAGAATCACGTCTTCTGCACTTCGTGTGTGTCAGGTCCCATGAGATTCTCTTTTGCCTTAGCTGACGGGCAGTGATATCATGAAATTTTGTGGATGTAAGCCAGGTGCGGTGGTGCATGACTGTCATCCCAATCAATAGCTCAGGAGGCTGAGGCAGGAGAATTGCGAGTTCAAAACCAGCCTCAGCAATGGCAAGATGCTAAGCAACTCAGTGAGACCCTGTCTCTAAATAAAATACAAAAAGAGCTGGGGATATGGCTCAGTGGTCGAGTGCCCCTGAGTTCAATCCCTAATATCCCCCCAAAAATTTGTGGATGGGATGCCCATGGAAATTAGCTACTTTGCTCACAGATTGAACTTTCTGTGAGCAAGTGCTACCATGTCATATCTTATTCTGCTATTCCTTTGAATTTTTAAACTTCATTTTGAAGTGTAGACACATAGGAAATTTTAAAGAATTTCAAAGAAGCATCCTATGCACCTTTAACAGAGCCCCCTCCAGTATTAATATCTTCCATAGCAGTCGTACAATATCAAAACCAGGAAACTGTCCTTGATACAACCCTAGGAGGGACACACACTCTTCTGCGTGTGTGCATGTCAACTCCATAGGATCTTATCACATGTAGTTGGGTCACCATTGTCACAATCAAGATACACAGATGTGCCATTATGGCAAGACACCTTGTGACAGGCCTTTATAGCATACAGCTGTTCTCCTGGCTCCCATCCCTACCTCTTGGAAACCATTATTCCATAATTTATCTCTGTAATTACTGTATTCCTTGAGTTTTATGTCAACGGAATCACACAGTTAACAGCTTGAGATTGGTTGGTTTTTAGCTCCATAGAATTTTCTTGTGCATATCAATAGTTTTTCTGTTTATTGATGAGTGGTATTTCTTGATATGGATATGCCATACTTTCCTTAGCCATCTATCCCTCCTACCCACATTAGGGAAGTTTCCATAATTTGATAAATAAAGCTGCTAAGAATATTCCTCTGAGGGAAATGCCCAAGTGTGTAATTGCTTGGATCATGTGTTAGGTGTTATAGTTTGTGTGGTGTCCCCAAAAACTCATGTAGGAGACAATGCAAGAATTTTCAGAGGTGAAATGATTAGGTTGTGTGTAGTATCAACTAATCAGTGCATTAATTCATTGTTGTGGATTAACTGGGTGGTAACTCTAGGCAGGTGGGGTCTAGCTGGAAGAAATAGGAGATCTCATGAGGTGTTACTATAGGGTTTATATTTTGTCCCTGGTGAGAAGAGCCTGCTGTCTGCATCCTGGTTACCATGTCCTGAGATGCTTTTACCTGCCACACTCTTCTGCCATGATGTTCTGTCTCACCTTGAGCCTAAAGCTTTGGAGTCAGCTGACCATGGGCTGGACTTCTGAAACCGTGAGACAAAAAAAACTTTTCCTCCTCCAAGTTGTTCTCTTCAGGTCATTTGCTCACAGTGGTACAAAGCTGACCAAAAGAGTTAGGAAATTTTCAGTATGAAAATAACCACCAAATTATTTTCCAGAGTAGCAGTATCATTTGACACGGCCCTTAGGAAGGAATGAGTAACCTAATTTCTTCTCACTCATGATAGCATTTGGCATCATCACTATTTTTCATGTTAGTTATTCTGATAGGGGTGGTGATATATCGTCGTGATTTCAGTTTGCATTCCCCTCATGACTGAAGATGTTAGATATCATTTCTGTGCATATGGCCATACGTATCTCTTCTTCAGTGAAATTTTTCTTCATGTTTTCCCTCCATTTCTCTCTTTTTTTAAATTTTAGATACTGATATCATTAAATTTTTTTCAAAAATTAATGTCCAGGGCTGGGGGTGTGGCTCGGTGGTAGAGCCCTTGCCTAGCATGAGTGAGGCACAGGGTTCAATTCTCAGCACCTTATATAAATACATAAAGATGCATTGACAACTAAAAAAAAAAAAATTTTTTTTAAATTTATGTCCAGATTAAAGAAAATAGAAAGTTAATAGCAAAGAAAACCAAAAGGACCATATAAAGAAGGAAATAAGGATAAAATGTATTAACAAATAGGAGATAGAATAAAAAGTAATTATAAATAGTACATTCTGATGTTTTATTAGTGAATTTTAGCTATGCATAATTGGGGGTTCATTTTGACATAATTACACAAGCATGGAATGAAATTTGTTTGATTTCAGCACCCCCCCCAACAATAACCCTCCTCTACTCCACTGCTCTCCCCCACCAACACCTATTTATTATTTTTATGAATTGGTATTTCATGGCAATACATAAAGTTGGAGTTCACCATGGTACACTCACACATGCACACAGCATAATTTGGTCTAGTGCACTCCCCTTTTTACCACCCCTTGTCCCCCTCAATCCCCCTTCACCTCATCGCCCTTTTATTTTCATGGTGCCCCCCCTTTGCCCCCCTTATTTTGCTCTAACTTCCACCATGAGAGAAAATATTTGACTCTTAAATTCCTGAGCCTGGCTTAGTATGATATTCTCCGGTTTTAAACATTCACCAGCAAATGCCACAAGTTCATTCTTCTTTACCACTGAGTGGCGCTCCATTGTGTATATGAACCACATTTCTTTATCCATTCATCTGTTGATGGGCATCTGTGCTGGTTCCGTAACTTGGCTGTTGTGAATTGTGCTGCTTGGAACATAGAAGTGCCTGTATCACTATTGTATGCTGATTTTAGATCTTTTGAATAAATGCCGAGGAGTGGGAGAGTTGGGTTACATGGTGGTTTCGTTCCTAATTCATTGAGGAATCTCCATAATGCCTTCCAGAGTGGTTGTACTAATCCACAGTCCCACCAACAAAGAATGAATGCACCTTTTTTTCCCATACATTCTTGTCAGTATTTATTATTATTTGTATTCTTAATTGATTTGTATTCTTGACTGGTGAAATCTCATTGACATTTTGATTTAAATTTTCTTGATGGCTAGGGGTGATGAATTTTTTTTCATACATTGTTTCCTATTTGTATTTCTTCTTCTGAGAAATGTCTGTTAAGTTCTTTTGACCATTTATCGATTAGGTTATTTGTTTCTTGGGTATTAAACTTACTGAGTTCTTTGTATATTCTGGATATTATTTCCTGGTCATAGCAACAGCTAGCAAATACTTTCTCCCATTATGAAGGCTTTCATGTTATGATCTTAAACTTTCCCTATGCTGTGCATAAGCTTTTAATTTGATGGCATCACACTTATTGATTTTTGGTTTTATTTCTTGAGTTTTATGGGGTCTGGTTGCTAAAGTCTGTGCTTGTGGCCATTTGTTGGATTATGGACCCTAAATTTTCTTCTAGAAGTTGCAAAGTTTATGGTCTAATTCCTAAGTCTTTGATCCACTTAGAATAGACTTTTGTGCAGGTGAGAGTACAGGAAAGCTACTGATATGTGAATACTTATCTCGTATTCTGTTACAGTGCTGAATTTATTTATCATCTCTAGAAATATTCTGGTAGGGTTTTGTGGGTCTTTTAGATATAGGATCATGTCATCAGCAAATAGTGACTTAATGTCTTCTTTTCCTCTATATAGCTTTTAATCTCCTTCTCTTGCCAGATTGTTGTGTCTAGAGTTACAAAACATATTGAATAGATGTTGTGAGAGTGGACATTCTTATCTTGTTCCTGATTTTAGTGGAAATGTGTTCAGTTTTTGTCCATTCAGTAGGATGTTGGCTTTGGGCTTGTTTTGTATAGCCCTTATAATGTTGAGGTAAGTTCCTTCTATTCCTATTTTTTCTTGGTATTTTTAACATGAATGGGTGCTGGATTTTATCACAGGCCTTTTTTGCATCTACTGAGATGATCATATGTGTCTTGACCTTAACTCTATTTATGTGATGAATTACATTTGTTGATTTGCATATGTTGAACCAGCCTTGTATCTCTGGAGTGAAATCCACAGGATCGTGGTATACTATATACTTGATGTGTTTTTATATGCAGTTAAACATAGATGCAGTTTGCATCTATGTTTATCAGGAATATTGGTCTGTGGTTTTCATTCCTAAATGTATTTTTGTCTGGTTTTAGTATCAGGGTTACAATAGAATATATATTTGGTAATATAGAATATGTATATGTGTGTGTTGTGTGTGTGTTTTATATATATATACATATATATATATATATATATTAGTTATAGGTGGACACAATATCTTTATTTTATTTTCATGTGGTGCTGAGGATCGAACCCAGTGCCTCATGCATGGTAGGTGAGCGCTCTACCTCTGAGCCACAACCCCAGCCCTAGAATATATTTGGTAGTGTTCCTTCCCTTTCAATTTCATGAAATAGTTTGAGGACGACTGATATTCGTTTTTGTAAAGTCTGATGGTCTTCAGTTGAGAATCCATTCAGTCCTGGACTTTTCTTCCCTAGAAGGATTTTAATTGGTGTTTAAATTTCATAACTTGATATTAAGTTGTCAGTGAAGATCAGCCTCCCTTGCCAAGTTCCCCCAAGCCAATTCTCTCAAGCCAATTTTATTTGCCACGCTTTCCTCTCTCTCTGCCTGTGCTTCCCCACCCCTCTGCAGTGGGCCGGAGGCTCTGATGCCACCACCAGCCAAGCAGTCTTCCCACTGCTTAAATCTTGAACTGAGGGGCTGCCAGGGAGTACGTCCTTCTGCTAATTCTCCATCTTCCCTCTAATGGGGGGGGGGGGGCTTGTTTTGTCATCCATTCTGCCAGTCTATGTCGTTTAGTTGGAGAACTTAGAACATTTACATTTAGTAGTATTATAGAGAAGTGGTTTTATTTCCTGCCATTTTGATTTATTTCTAATGCTACAATCAGACTTGATTTTGCTTTAACTATTCTTATAATTGATTTACACTCTGGCTTTGACATTTATCATTCATTTTTTTTTTTCTACATGAAATATCTCATGGAGTATGTTTTGTAGTGCTTAGTGATTCTTAGTTTATGATTATCGAGGAATTTTTTAAATTTCATCTTTAATTTTGGAGAAGTTTTGCTGGATATAGCAATCTTGATTAGAACCCATTATGTTTTTGTGGCTTGGTAGATATTCCAAACCTTCCTGACTTTTATTGTTTAAGCTGGGAGATCAGAGCAATTCCAATTGACATATGTCTAAATGACATATGTCGAGCTTACCATTACTCTCTTGTGACTTTTAGAATTCCATTCTTTTTTTTTTTTTTAATTTTTAATTTGTTCTTCTTATATACATATGATAGTAGACTGTATTTTGACATGTCATACATACATGGACTATAACTTCCCATTCTCGTGGTTGTACATGATGTGAAGTTTCAGTGGGTTGTGTATTCATATGTGAACAGAGGAAAGTGATGTTCAATTTGTTCTACTGTCTTTCCCATTGGAGAAAGGGAAGTTCTCGGGATTAGAATTCCGTTCCTGTTCTGTAAATTAAGCATTTAATTACAATATGTCTTGGAGAGTTTTTTAAATCTTATTTATTTGGGTTTCCTCTGAATCACCTTATTCCATTCCCCCAAAGGAATATACTAGATGGATTAAGAGGATGTTAAAGATATGGTCATTAAGAGAAAGGAAGTTGGAGTATGAAGAGTGGAAGGAAGGTTGGAGTATTCAAAAGGTGAGAAGAGAGAAGTGGAAGCAAAGTCATGCATGAGGGCACTAAAGAAGGAAGAAGTGAAGAAGTAGATGAGAGAAAACAGTATTATTATTATTATTATTTTGCTATTAGAGGGAGAATTAAGATTAGTAAAAATAATAAAATAAGGAAACAAATGAAGCAGAATAGCACCTCTACCCCCACTTGTCAACAAAACTACAAAATCAAAACTCAGAAAATAAAACAACAAAAATAAATTAAAAACAAGAAAAATCTCCCAAAACAAACAAACAAAAACAAAGTTACTACCTCTAAAAAAAAAAAAAAAAAGAAAGAAAGAAGTAGTAAAAGATCGATCAATAAAAAGAAAAGGAATGATAAAATAGGAAAACTATTAGAAGCAAATGTGTAAACATATACATGAATCAATCAGCAAATATAGCCAGGACAACAAATGAAAAAAATATTAATAATAAAAAAGTCTTAAATAAAAATGCTTAAATTTTTCCTCTGAGTTAGCTGACGTTGAGCATTCATGTCCCTTCCAGACTGTCCTTTTGTTCCTTTCTTCTTGGCCTATGTGCTTCTTAGAGGAAGCCAGAGCTGGGTGACATTAAACCTAACCTCTTTTTGTGATTTTCAGCACCCTGCCTGTTGGAGTGGATTGAGGATGTAACTGCGTTCCAATTGGTGCTCAGCTTGTCTGTCCACAAGTGCAGAGGCTTGGAAGTATAAGCATCTTTTATTGAGATTTTGTCCACATACTTGTGATTGCTGCTCTCGTTGGTTGAAAGTTTTGCAAAGATCTATTGGAGAAGTTCCAGTTCCTGGGGATGAGTTTAAAATGGATATCAGGACCTTCTTTTGGGGGTATGCATTCCAGAGAGCTTAAATCCTTGCACCCCTAGGGCTGAGCAGATGTCAATCTCTGATCACCCCTGGGTTTCTGGCATGTCCTAAGAGTTCTACGTGGGGCCAATAGCAGAGCAGCCTGGGCATATTGGACACAGCAGGTTTCCAGTAGACCACCTACCACCCCAATGTGAGTTTCCAAGTCTCGGTCCTGAGTGTGATCATGCTCATCAGATCTATCTCCCCTAATACTTCATGCTACCAAGATCAAAAGGAAATCAGTTTGCACTCTCCCGACCCCCAGTGTAATCACACCTGCCTGCACAATTTTCCCTGTCCTTTTCCTCAGGTCTTTTGCACACCTGGGACTCAGTGGAAGAGAAGGTTGCACTCTGCTCTGTACCTCTGTGTTGAACCCTCTGCATCCACTATTCTCTGTGAGTGTTTTGGGTTCGTGATTCGCCAGGTGAGCTATAGGTCCTGCGGTCAGCACGGACTGAGACAGTGTGGAAGTATTTGTTAAGGACGCTCAGGTCCCTAAGGGAACAAGACTCAGCATGAACTCCTGGAACTGGATTACCCCTTCTGTTCTTCACTTGACATCTGAGAACCACGGAGCCCATTCTGTGTTCCAAGTCCATCTGCAGTGCTTCTCTGCTCCTTTGTGCTGCCCTTGTTTTGTGTTGGCACAGCACCAGGGTCCCTACCAGGCTTGGTGTATTTACCCACCATTCACTACACCAGTGTATCTGTCCGAATCTCTGACGAACAAAGCTATGGAATGGTTTCCCCAAAACACCCGCCTGGTTATGAAGCCATGTTCCTGTCGTGCAAATTCAAAATAGCAGAGCCAATGGGCAGTGCCTCCTTCCCCAACTCTGCCATCTTGCCAGTCCCCTTGCCCGTTCCTCAATTGGGTTGTTTTTCTAAAGTTGAATCTTTAGAGTTCTTCGTGTATTCTAGATACTAATCCTTTGTCAAACATGTGACTTGCATGTATTTTCTCCTAGTACATGGTTTATATTTTTATCCTCTTAACAGGATCTTTTCCACATAAAAGATTTGAATTTTGATGTGGTCCAATTGGCAAAGTTTTCCTTTTGTGTGTCATGTCTTTGGTGTCAAGCATAAGAATTCTTTTTTCTGGTTCTACATCCTAAATATTCTCTCTCTCTCTCTCTCTCTCTCTCTCTCTCTCTCTCTTCCTCCCTCTCTCTCTCTCTCATTTTGCTAAATATTTTATAATTTTACATTTAGTTTCTATTACATTTAAATTCTTTATATTAAGTTTACATTTAAGTTCTTTCTATTTTATCTATCAAGCTAATTTTTGTGTAGAGCATGATATTTAGGTTGAGTGGTTGTGCTTGTTTATTTGTTTTTATTTTTTTTATTTATTTTTGTCTGTAGATATTCAGGTGCTTCTACAACCTTTGATGAAAAAAATGTTCCTCATTCCATAGAATTGCTTTTCTTCTTTGTAAAAATAAAATTAATTTTGCATATTTTAGTGATTTTACTTCTGGGTTTTCTGTTCTATCCATGAAACTATTTGTCCTTTTTTTTTGCAAATGACTCTCTGACTAAATTCTGTAGGTTCTGTAGACACATAGTAAGACAGAATTTGTAAAGTATTTCTTTCCACATTATTCTCCTTTGTCAAGATTATTTTAGTATTCTTGACCCATGTCTTATCATATGAATTTTAGAATAAACTTTTCTATGTCTATAGAAACCTTACTGAAATTTTGATATGAGTTGCATTAAAAAAAAATAGACTGATTGATTCATGAAGAATTGTCATCTTTATTATGTGGTCTCCCAATCCATGAATAAGAAATGTGTCTACATTTATTCAAGTCTTCTTTCTTTCTTCAACATATCTTACTGTTTACCATAAAGATCTTATTTGTACCCGTAAGTGTATACCTAAGTGCTTCCTTCTTTCCTTCTTTTCATTCTTTTTTTCCTTTTGAGTGATTGTATTGTACTTTAAATTTAGATTTCTGCATGCTCTTCTCAATATATAGAAATGGGATTGATTTTTGTGTGTCAAACTTCTGCTTACAATCTTGCTAAAATGCATTTTATTTTTTTTACTTCTAGGAGATTTTTGTAGATCACTTGGAATTGACTACACAGACATTCATTTCATGTGCAAGTAGGAGCAGTTTTATTTCTTTCTTCATAATCTACATGGCGTTTACATATTTTTTCTTGCCTTATTGAGATGGCTGGAACTTTCAGCACTGTGTGAATAACAATGAGAAAAAGATACATCTTTACCTTGTGTTCAACCTTAGTGGGAAGCATTGGGCCTTTCACCATTTAGTATAATGTTGGCTGCATTCTTTCTTAATAGATGTTCCTGTAAGTTAACGATTGCATCTCCCCCCCAAATTCATGTGTTGAAACCCCAATCCCCAAGGTGATATTGTTAGGAGGTGGGACTTTCATAGATAATTATAATGGTCATTAAGGCAGAGACCTTATGAATGGAATTAGTGCCTTATTAAACAGACGTCAGAGGGCTCTGTTGCCCCTTCAGTCCATGTGCGAACACCATGAGAAGATGACCACCTATGAATCAGGAAGTAGACCCTCACCAGATGCTGAATCTGTCACCTGGGTCTCAGACTTAAGACCTGTGAAAGCAACATTCTGTTGTTTAAAAGTTACCTAGTCTATGATAATCTGTTATAGCAACTTGAATGACTAATACAGATGCTGTTTATCATTTGGATGAATTTGTTATTTTGTCTTATATTTTGGAAAGTTTTATCATAATTGGGTGTTGAACTTTGTTAGATATTTTTTCTATGCCAATTCCTTTGATCTTGTGATTTTTCTTCTTAAACCTACTTCATGGGCTGATCTTGAAATATCAAACTAGGCTACTAAGGTTGACATTTTAGCTATGTGAGTCAAGTGTAGAAAACTTACTTCTATTTACATCCCTTTAGCATCCCTTCTTATCAACCTGTCGTAAGTATTTCCCCTACATTCATGGAACACCTCATCAGAGGGTGTTGCTTTTTGTATTTCAATCATAACACCTGATTGAAGAAATCATTAGGTGAAGGATAGTTTATTATATTTGCTTTTATTTTTCATTTTTACCTGGGCTAATGTTCTTGTTCTCCTCCTGAAAGATTCTGGTTTTATGTTCTTTGGATTTCTGTTTGTATAGCATCATTTAGACATTTTCAAGAGTAAGAATGATAACAACAATTTCTCTGAGTTCATCTGAGAATGTCTTTCTTAATTCCACCTTAGTTTCTGAAGGTTACCTCCACCAAAGACAGAACTGTCAGTTGACAGTATGTTTTTTTTTTTAAAGCTTTTTTTTTTTTTTTTTTTTTTTTTTTTTTGGTACCGGGGATTGAACTCAGGGCCCTCGACCACTGGGCCACATCCCCAGCCCTTTTTTGTATTTTATTAGAGACAGGGTCTCACTGTGTTGCTAAGTGCCTCGCCATTGCTGAGGCTGGCTTTGAACTCGTGATCCTCCTGCCTCAGCCTCCCAAGTGCTGGGATGACAGGCGTGCACCACCGCGCCCGGCAACAGTATGTTTTAAAATTTTTTTGTTTTATTTGTTCTAATTAGTTATACATGACAGTAGAATGCATTTGACACATCATACATAAATGGAATATAACTTCTCATTCTTCTAACTGTACATGGTGTAGAGTTATGCCTGTTGTGTAATCATATATGCACATAGGGTAATAATGTCTGATTGATTCTCCTATCCTTCCTAACCCCATAACTCTCCTTCGCTCCCCTCTGTCTAATCCAAAGTACCTCTATTCTTCCCTAGGCACTCACCCTTATTGTGGATTAGAATCCACATATCAGAGAAAACATTTGGCCTTTGGCCTTTGGCTTATTCCTTTTAGCATAATATTCTCCAGCTCCATCCATTTATGGGCAAATACCATAATTCCATTCTTCTTTCAGGCTGAGTAATATTCCATTGTGTGTATGTACGACATTTTCTTTATCCATTCATCAGTTGAAGGGCACCTAGTTTGGTTCCATAGTTTAGCTATTGTGGGCTGAGCTGCTATACACATTGATGCAGCTTTGTCACTGTAGTATGCTGATTTCAAGTCCTTTGGGTATAAACCGAGGAAAAACAGTACTTTTCTTTCGGCATGTGGAAAACTGTTGTGCCCCTTCCTTCAGACTCCATGGGTTCAAAGGATAAATGCCCTGCCATTTGAATCTGCCCCTCTGTGAATAATGCATTATTTCCCTCAGACAGTTATTAAGGGTTTTCTTCATTTCTAGTTTCACAAGTTTAATTACAAGGTGGCTTTCTGTGAATTTCTTAAATTTACCCTATTTGGAATTCACTCGAATTCTTTACCTATAGGTTTATGTCTTTTGCCAAATTCGGAAACTTTGCCACCATTAGAGTTTGAATATTTTTTTCCAGCTCTATATTCTTTCTCCTCTTCTTCTCAAACATTTTCATGTGAAGAGCAGATTTTCTTTTATTGTTCCACAAGCTCCCAAGTTCTGTTGTTCAGAATGAAGACGTTCTGTTGCTCTGTTTTCAAATTATCCAAGTCTCTCCTTTTCCATTTTTGTTCTGTGTTGAGTCCACCCAGGGAAGCTTTTATTTTAGTTATTGTGTTTTCCATTTATCTAATAACTATTTGGTTAATTTTATGACATTTTTTTCCCCTTTGGGATTTTTAATTTTTGGGGGGGGTACCAGGTATTGAACTCAGGGGCACTCAACCACTGGGCCACATCCCCAGCCCTTTTTTGTATTTTATTAGATACAGGGTCTCACTGAGTTGCTAAGTGCCTTGCCATGGCTGAGGCTGGCTTTGAACTCTCGATCCTCCTGCCTCAGCCTCCCAAGTGCTGGGATGACAGGCGTGTGCCACCACGCCCGTCTTGGGATTTTTAATTTTTTTGTTTCAAGATAACTCATGATTTTATCATGGTTGTTTAAAAATGCACCTCAGAATATACCAGTGTACATATCCGTGTATTCACGTTGGTTTTCGTCCCAGTTGATTATCTTTCTTGTTCAAATTGTAGCTTCTTGGTTCTTGAGTGACTTGGGATTGTCCCTTGGATACCTGGCTATTAAGTCAGGAGGCCCTTAATCCTTTCTAAAGCTATTTATCAGGAATCCACCCTGTTTAGGTATCTCATATAGATGGTGGCCTATGTGTAGGCAGACATTTCCATGACACATTAGCTGTGAAAGCCCATATAAATATATACTTAATAATAGTGGCATTGCTTTTTAGTCTCTGCTGGCACTGACTGGGAGGGCAGCAATGACTTCCCTGGACCACGGGGCATCTTGGTGTCACCTTCTGCAGTAGGGAGGGAGGTAGAAGTCACCGCACCTGGCTCTATTTTTTTTTTTTTTTTAATATTTATTTATTTGCTTTAGTTGCACACAATGCAATGCATTTATGTTTACGTGGTGCTGAGGATCGGACCGGGCCGCGCACGTGCTAGGCGAGCGCTCTACAGCTGAGCCACAACCCCAGCCCGCACCTGGCTCTTTGTATGACATTAGGTTGCGGTCAGGGAGACACCAGGGCTCATTTGTGCTGCCTGGACTGTCCCACCAGAGTCCTGCTGCGTATTCTGAGAGCAGATCAGACTGCTCACCAGAACCCAGGTGAATCAGGGCTTGGGTCACCCCCCTCCCTGGGCTTTGGAGATGCTGCAGGAGATGATTAACCTGCTTGTTCCTCTAGAGGAGAGCCGGAACTTCCCACTAGCGGGCTGTTGGACTTTTGCTTTCCTCCTTTTTGTCCCCCAAACAGCAGCAGTTCCTGGTTTTTCTCTTCTGTCTGTCGGCACGTCTGGATTGCAGGCCTCTGAGGTGCTCTGTCTAGGAAATGTGGGAGACAAAAACAGAAAACTGATCACACTGTCTTTCCTCAAGATCTGGGAGCTCTACCCAGTATGACTTCTACTTTCAGCTTCCAAAGTCCTCCATCAATTTCCTTTAATTATTTTCAGAGTGTGTGATTAGATTTAGGACGTAGGATCAGGGACCTGTGGCTCTCTGTCATCATTGTCTTGTCTTAGTTTTTTTTTTTTTTTTTATTTTAAGTATTTATATCATGTATTACTTCATTTTGTATTTTTCCCTGAAAGTGGAAACTGCACGACCTAGGAAGAATAGACCGACAAGACTCACCTACCCTGTGAACATGCATGGAGGTCCTGAATCCCTTCTCCTCTCAGGCTGCTTTGGAACATGGAAAATGTCTTGGCTGCAGTTCCTCCACTGCTTGGGAAACTATATCCTGTGGATGTTGACATAGAATATGGAAGAGACCTATTTTACACTGGAATTCTAAAAATAGAAATAAATCAGAATTTCTGGTTTCTTGAACTTCAGAGCAAATAAACATTTTTTAGCTGCATATAAACCAGGTGTTTAGGACCATTGACTTTGATCTCCTTCGAAGATTGAAGATTAGCATTGATGAAGACAAATGGCTCCGTTCCGGTTGATATTAAAGCTGTGATGTATTATGCAAACAAACACAAACAAAACAAAACAACATACACAGGATCTGAAATTCAATTTGTCTAAGAAATCATGCACATTAAGCCTTAAATGTCTTTAACTGCCTAATCTACAGGTAATGGGCTTCAACGTCTGAAGGTCAGGGTGTTAGTCTTACTCTCCTTGCTCGAGAAAGACGTAGGAAAAGTGCATGAGGAGATATGAAAGAATGAAGAAGTCATACATGGACAAAGATGACCCTGACATTGCTGCTTGAACTCTGCAGGAAATGCAGGTAGATCCTGCTGTATTTCCTAGTTTTTATATACTTCAATTATACAAACTTTTAGTTATTGGTCCTATGGTGCAGGCAAAGTAAAACACACAGAGGTTCAATGCAATCAATATTGGAAAAAAAAAGACACAGAGCTAAGAGACAACCTACAGAATTGGAGAAAATATTTGCAAACTATATGTCAGACAAGAAGACAATATCAAGAATTTATAAGAAACTCAAATCAATCACAAAAACAAAACAAAACAACAGATAATCCAACCAAAAATGGTCTGAAGAGGTCTGAGTAGGCATTTCTCAAAAGAAGATATACAAATGGACAATAGATCTACACCCCCCCCCCCCCCCAAAAAAAAAAAATTCAACATCACTAACCATCAGGGAGAGGCAAGTCAAGACTATAGTACATCACTCCAATTAGAAGGTCTATTAATAAAAGACACAGAAATAGCAAATGCTGACGTGGATGTGGAGGAAGAACTCATATGCTTCTGGTGGAAATGTAAATTAGGACAGCCGTTCTAGAAACCAGCGTGGAACTTCCTCAAAAAAAAAAAAAAAATCAAGAAAAGAGCTAGCTAGCGTCAGGTCCAGCGATCCTACCACTGGCTGTAAAGCAAATGGAACCTGTCTGGCAAAGAGCCACCTGCAGTTCCCTGTTTATTGTGGCACTATTCACAATAGCCAAGGAATGCAACCAACCTAAATGCCCCACCAATGGATAAACGTGGTACTTATGTACAATGAATTCTATCTGGGCATACAAAGAATGAAATCCTGCCATTTACACCCGTGTGGATGGAACTGCAGGACATAATGTTAAGTGCAATAAGCCAGGCACAGAAAGATAAAAGTTCACTCGTGTGTGGAATCTGAAAAAAAAAAAAAAAAAATTGATCTCAAGAAGTTGAGAAGAGAATAGTCGCTACTCGAGGCTGGGAGAGTAGCTGGAGGTGGGGTGTGGAGGAGGTGGTCCCACACACAGTGTGGCAGGTGACAGGAGAAATAAGTCCTGGCGTTCTATTGTGCAGTAGAGAGACTATACTTGACAAGGATACATTGCAAATTTCAAAATAGCTAGAAGAAAGGATTTTGGATGTACTCACCATAAATGATAAAAGTTTAAGATGAGGGTTATGTTATTGTAAGGTGATCCTTACACACTATATGCATTAATCAAACTGTCACATCAAACCTCCAGTTATTACATATCAATCAAAATAATAAGAATAAGAAATAAAAAACAATGTTTATGGCATTCCTACGATGTGACCACCCTCAGAGGAATTGCGTTCTGGGGGGAATAAATAAGATAACAAATGTACAATGCAATGTGACACAGTGAAAATTTCAGCAAAAGGGTAAGGAATTTAAAAGGCTATGAAGAGTTATGTTTAGACAACTTTGTCAGGGAATACCTCTCTCCAGAAATGATACTTTTAACAAAGACCTGAAGAGGAAAAGGCCTCCGTTATGTTAAGATTTGCAGGAAAAGTGTTTTATGCCAAGGTAACACCAAGTATAAAGTTCAGTGAGGGGAAGTTTACTCGGCTCATTCAGAAAAGCAAGAGGGTCTGTTTGTCTAGGGGGAGCAGGGAGTTGGGGGTGGGGAGTTTGTGCTGTGTAGAAGGACAATAAAGGTCATCAAATGGATTTCCAATGGCAGTTGAAACATTGATAAATGTTGTTGATTTATATTTCATTCTAACCATAATTAGAAGCCCTTAGGGAATTGCAAAGGGAAACCCAGTAGACTCTCTGTCTCTAGTTTAAAAAAAAAGACACTCTGCTGGTCTGAATAAATAATAGAGCAGGAGGGGAGGAATGAGATCCGAGAAACAGGAGACCAGGAAAGTCACATGTTGCTCAGACCATAATGGTAGCTGTGAAGGTGGAAGGTGAGAGGATTCTTGATGTCTTTGGAGGTAAATCAGCCAGAACTTGCTGATACATTGCAGGTGGAGTGTGGAGGAAAGAGGTGACTCGGAGATGGAGCCGTATGTTTGATTTGAGTGCCTAAATGATCGGCACCCACCAATATTATCTGAGATAGGAAAGACTGAAGAATCTTGTTTGGCAATTAATTTGAAGATGTCCTTGGGCATCCAAGTGGATTGTGAAAAAGAAAATCCACTGGAACATGAAGATCTGGCCTTCTGGGTTGAAGTTAAGGTTGGAGACGGAGATGGTGGAGTCCTTGTCTATTAGGTAGCTTCACTGAAGGTGGAATTTGGTGGAGAAGGTGAAGGGGCTGTAGGCTGAGTCTTGGGCAGTTATGTCTTTGCAGGTCAGGAAAGAAAGAAAGAGTTAGGGAGAAATATGTGTACCAGAATAATTTCCTCTGTAGGCTAAGGACAGAAAAGGAGTTGATAGATAGAGAAAATATAGATAGGCTCCCTTTGAATAAGGTATTTGGAGGGTTCATTTGAATTGACTGTAGTTAGCAGCATCCAGAAGGCCAATTAGCAGTGGAGATTCTGTCTAGAGCCAAGCAGACGCCACTCATCCAACACACAGCTGGAAGCACCTTGGTCTAAGTCAGGAGCAGTGAGATTATCAAACTATCCCAGGTAGGCGTGGATTGAGAGCAGGGTCAGAACCAGTGAGTCTCTCCCAATAACTTAAGTAGCACACACACACAAAAATTGTTAATTATAAATAAGTATAAAAGACAGAGAGCCGGGCGCGGTGGCGCACGCCTGTAATCCCAGCACTTTGGGAGGCTGAGTCAGGAGGATCGCGAGTTCAAAGCCAGCCTCAGCAATGGCGAGGCACTTAGCAACTCAGTGAGACCCTGTCTCTAATAAAAAATACAAAAAAGGGCTGGGGATGTGGCCCAGTGGTCTAGTGCCGCTGAGTTCAATCCCCGGTACCAAAAAAAAAAAAAAAAAAAAAAAAAAAAAAAAGACAGAGGAGGAATGTCCTAGAATACAATTAAGATAATCCTAGTTGCAGTTTTTAGTTTAAAAATGCTTACACATTGTTAGAAAACCCAAATTATACTGAAAGCAATGAAGTTCACTCATTCAAACTTCCATTTGTTCAATAAAGAATTATCATTAAATGCTTTTTTTCTATATGTCAGGCCCTGTTTTAGAGGTATTAGGTGCTAGAGGCTGCTATGAAGATGGTGGCTAGCAGAGAAACTCAGTAAATTGAGATTATGAAGATGGGTTGTTCATGGCCCTGCCATTTTGAAGGCTTATCACAAACCTCATTTGGAGATCCAGAGGGTTTTGTTTGGTTCACTGAAATTGGCTTGTTTCTCTCCAAAAAACTTGCTGGTTTATACTCTCGTAGTTAAAATGCTGACTTACCATTAGAAGAGTGAGGGTGTGGTTGTGCAAGGGGCAGATTCACAGTAACCAAGTGCCTGAGGCTGATGTTAGAAGAAGGCTGCAGAGAGAGTCATTGGTAGCCAGAGCTACAACTTTGGAGAATGTTTAATGCTGCCTCTTGGGCTCTATATCCTAGGCCAAATTGTGATCTGAAAGTCACAAGGTGCTCAAGATGCTATTGTTGTGGGGCAGGTTACTCAGAAAACACACCAAGTTCCAGTTTTGTCCAAATTAAAGAGTCTTCCTTTAGCCAACCGGCTGGTGACTGCTCCCCACAGCATTTAGGATAACTGTCTCTGCAAGGAACAGCCCCCCCGAGCCTAAGCATTTTAGGATATTTAAAGGCAAAAACCATAAAAATCACATCCAGGTTGACGTAGCTGCAAGCAAGCAGGTACAGAAGCTGAAGTGGGCAGTTAGAGAGACAGTGCAATGGGTACATTGGTATTTCCCACAGGACTTTCCAGGTTGGCATAGCAGCAAGCAAGCAGAAGGGAAGTGGGTCAAAATGACCCTAGTTCAGTACAAGTTAGAGAATAGTTACTAACATCTAGACGATCGATCTCTGACAAGGCACATTGCCCCCCCCCCCCCAAAAAAAAAAAATAGAAACCAAAGAGAATAATTTTCTATTGTATAAGAATTGCTATTTTGTGTTGCCAAGTATGTTATGCTAGGTAACTATTAATGGTATAGAGGTGGGGCTTTCCCATGGGAGAATCATTTCTTGCATGATATAGAGTCTCAGGGAAAAATGGAGTCTGTTTGGTCATTGCTCATATAGCCTGGCCCATAACACTGCAAGATTTCAACTGTACCTAAGTGTGTAATGCTTGCATCTGCAAATTATATGGATGCACTCACTACCCACTGAGACTGACCTTATTAATTCCTGGGAGCACAGTGGCAATTTCCCCTCCTGGACAGCTCTTCAGACAGGGACAGACAATCCGTGCATTTATAATTGCTCCTCATTTGCATTTCTTCCTACTCTACATTCTGTTAGACACACTCATAGGGATATTAAAAATTCCATCAGGTTGCAATCGAGCCCCGTTGGCATCCTATGGAGTTACATATTTCTCCTTTGATCTTCAGTAGGCTGATTTTGCAGTTTATGGTTTAACTCTGAGAGTCAATATACGTGGCCCCTTTCTAACTTCCCAGGAACACCTTATTTGGGGCCTGAAAATAATGAAAGCCGTCATCAATTATAACGTTATAAACGTCATCGTATTTCGTAACTGTGGTGTCTTTTTGCTTTGAACTTTACAAAAGTAGTGAAATAATCCCTCATTTAATGAGTGCTACTTGCTCTGAGATGAGGGGTACACATAAAAATATACACAATCATCATTAATGTATATTACCAATCTTAAATTTAATACCTCCAATTTTTAAAAAATATTTATTTATTTGCTTTTAGTTGTACACAATGTGTTTTTTTTACGTGGTGCTGAGGATCGAACCCAGGCCGTGCACGTGCTAGGCGAGCGCTCTACCACTGAGCCACAACCCCAGCCCTAATACCTCCAATTTTAATCAGACATAAAGTGGGTTTGTTCTAGCCTCTCCACATTGGTTGCTCATTTCTCCAGTGGTGAAACATGAACCTCCCATTGGTAAAAAATAAATGTTCCTCCTTACTTGACTAGAATCACACAAAGTAGCCTCAGAATTGCTAATTCATCCAGAGTGAGAAAATGCCTACAAATCAGAGTTCAATGCTTCCTTGAATGTTTTTTTGGCTTTTAATATAAGGTTGTGTGATTAAAATGCTGATCAAAATTTACTTACGCTAGCTCTTTTCCGTGGCCTTCAATATGGTTTTGTTATTGATTTAAAGAAATGCAAATCTGGCCAATCTTGGAAATTTTAACATTACAATCAATAGTGGTTGTAATGGAATATGTAATCAAATAATTATCCATAAGTCCATAATGATATAAAAGAGTGGGTGAGTGGACTAGGGCTCTAACTTACAGTAGAAAGTGGACCATTGGGTATGGAAGTGGTGGAATTAGAATGTCACCATTGGTAAATAAATACCAGCATCAATGTCATTTCAGGCAGACCCCACCAGCTGTCACTGAAACTGCAAAGTAAAAGTTGGATAATGAACAGAATAGTTCCCTCAAAAAAGACACAACACATTCCAGAAGGAAAAACAGTAGTTTCATAGTGTAGAAATTTGGCAGATTCCGTCACAAATAAATGACCAGTGTTAAAAATCACAATTAATGATGTGGATGTGGTCTCTCGTGTCCCTGATAGAATGCTCTGAGACACAGTGTCTCTTTCAGATGTTGTTACAAACAAACAAATACACAAACGAAAAACAGGATAGCCTGAACCTAATCATAAGGACCATCTGACGAAACCTACAGTCTGCTTCCAAAGAATGTTCTGTATTGTTCAAAAGTGGAGGTCATGAACGCTAAAGAAATCCTGAGGAACTGTTCCAGGTTAAAATAAACTAAAAAAATAATTATAGCCAAAATCAGTGTAAGACCTTGGTGAGATCCCAGACAGGAAAATGTTTTTATTTTCCTGAAAAAAAAAAAAAAAAAAAAAAAAAAAAAAAAGAACCACTAGTAAGATAACTGAGAAGATTCGAATTTGAAAGTTGATTCAACAAATGACCAGAGATTAGCTACCAGGGATGTGTCAGTGTTGAGTTCTTAATTTAATAATTGTGTTATGGTGTCGCGATGGGCAAAGGTGCAACTTATGCCATTGAGGGGGAGAGAGAAAGAACGTCCACCCAATTCTGCCCTTTTCCAATGCTTTATTCACTCAGATCACTCAATACAATTTCACTCGACAGGTTCTTTTTTTTTTTTTTTTTAATTTTAAGATTTCACATTTTTTTGGTTTATTTAATTATTTATTTACTTATTCGTAGTGCACAAGTATAGCATCTTTTACAGGTTCTTAATCAAGAAAATGACTATCCTTAATGCTGGGCACTGCAATAGACATGATCAGTCCACAGCAAACAGTTCTCAGTTAATTCTAAGCACTGCAGACACACCTCACCGGGACAGACTCCTGGCAGACATTCCCTCCGCAGGCCAAGCTTCAAGGCTAAGTTAAAAGTCTTCAGCCTTAGGCTCGAGTCCAGCAGATGTCCGCTCACTCAGACCGCAGTGACCAGGTCAGGAGGTACTTAGGAGGCTTTTCATGCTGAAAATATTTTTGTGAATCCAAGAAAAAATTGAAAGTAAACATTTTATGGTGATCCCTTCTTTTAAAAAAATTATTTTGTGTCTAGGTATAAAAATGACTTCAAATAGCATTAGTGATTTCCTTTAAGTACTTGCTAGATTTCAGCTTGGCATAAGTTTATGGTCCAGGACAGCATATTTTATAAATGCTTAATTTGTTTGTTGTTTTTGTTGTTGTTTCACTTTTCAAGTTTGACAGCTCACCCTACTGTGAATTTGTGACAAGCACTATTTTCATTTCATTGTGTTCTCAGTCTTCCTGTCTTTGTGGTGGATGCAGAAACCCCTCCTCTGTAAAGAGTGATGTCAGTATTTAATGATAGTTTTTTTTACTCCCTATTAATCATGATTTTTTAAACGTGGTTTTGAGTCTGATGCTTGCTCTCTGTCATCCAAGTGAAAAAGCCAAGATGTGCTTTTCCTTAGGACTAATGTTCCTATACCAAAGTGGTTCCTGGGTTTAGTACTACTAAAACCTTCATGACTTTGAAATGAAAAATTGACTCAGTTCCTTCTAAACGAAAGCTTTCTTCCTTCTAGACACCATTTTTGCTTCTGAAGACTGCTATTAATGTCTCGGTGTGCTTCTGTGAGGATCTAAACAGAGAGCTGATTGCTGATGCAACTACAAGGTGTCGATCATGAACTAGAGGGTTATTTTTTAAAGGTAGCATCCTCTTTGTCAGAATTTTTATTTTCTTGAAATTTAGTGCAATAGCATGAAACTTTTTTTTATAGTTGATACATAATGTATGATTGCCCATAAATCTGAAATCTGTCTGGCATTGGACATGTATAAGCACCATGGTATAATAAATTTATTACGATGACTGACTTTAATAGCCCCCACAGTCCAAGTTCAAAGTATTAGAGCTTTTGCAATGTTTTAAAACTTTGTAAGCTCTAGCTATCCCATCACCTGTTGAGATGGATATAAACTAATCAGAATGCCCATTTCTCTGTAACTGTTTGATTTAACCAATTCTACCCTGACCACTGGCATTTGAAAGCCCCTGACACTACCTAATATACAATTCCAAATTCTTCTCATATTAAAAAAAAAGAAAAAACAACCTAGGATCATTTTGTTCGCAGGGAATGCTGAGTTAGCAGAGAATTAAGCTAAATACTCTTTGTAGTTATTAATGTAGTAAACAGTGGGTCAATTTTCCTCTGGAGTATCTAGTCCTTTCTTTCTCCCAGTATGTCTAGTATCTTAGAACTTCTGACAAAGAGGCAAGCTCAAGATCAAAGCCTAAACTGCTAGAACATTGCCACCTTCTCCCCAAGGTCATTGATGCAGAATTAATCCAAGGTGTTTTGCAACCTTTGCTGGGAGGCCAGGAAGGAGCTGCCTCTTCCTACCATGGAGATATGACAAGGAGTGCCTAGAGGTCACCCTGACAACACGTCCTAGCCCCATCCTAGAGAAGAACAGTCAAGCACTGGAGAGGGACCTGGTCTTGATAGCATTCAGATCCTGGATACAACTGTACCTGAAGACTTCCTATTCCTAGAGCTTTCTTTGGTTACAAAATAAATGCCATTTGTACTTTGCTAGTTTGAGGTGGGTTGTGTCTCTTGCATCAAAAGTGTTGTGGATAATGAACTTCCTAATTTTATTAAATAACAGATTGATCAACTCAGGAGGCCTCTTCTAAGTACCTCAGAAACAGCTAGGAAGCAAAGGGGAAACCTTACTCATCATGCCAGGGAAAACACTGGTCACGTGTTTTGAAAAGATTCCTTTAGGTATTTTGGAGGACACTTCAGACTTGGAGTAAAAGGACCTGGGTTTAATCCCTTGATCCAGTACTTAACTGTGTAAGATGTTGGGAAAGTCAATAATTTTCTCAGGATATGGAATGAAAACAATTATCTCTCTTACCTACTTTATAGGGATACTCCAAGATACAAATTGATAATGGATATGTAGAAGCTTTTAATATTGGAGAGCACCTAAAATAATTAATAACAATGAAGAATAATTTCCCACTTCTATCAAGTAGTGTATTTCTATTTTGTACCTATTCTTTTTTCCATTAGGTAATCTGTCCAGGTTTATCATGTTTTCAGAATTACTTCACTTAGAATTGGAAAAATCAGATGCCACGTAGAACACTTACAATGAGTGGCAGCTTATCATAAAGCACTGAAAAATATTTTCATTGGGACATTTCATTTGAGAAGGTCCTTCTCATGCAGGTAACTATAAGGAAAATATGCTTAAAGGTTAATAGGAAGAGAGTTCCTTTTCTAGAGAAAATAGTAAGATTCCCATGAAACAAAATTAAATTTTGATTTTTTTTTTAATTTGTAGAAATTTAATGTACAGCTCTGCCGATGTACGTTGACTCTCAGAATTCTCTTTCAGCATAAAATGAGAACAAACAGACCGAGCTGTAATGTGATGGAAATCAAATACATAGATGCGTCCAAATATTAGGGGCTTAACCACAGCGTGATTGGAAGCCTTAGGGTGGAGAGAAACTCAGAAGAGAAAGTGCCAACTCATGTGGGGGACGAAAGCTCCAGAAGTAAAAGAAGAGGAAAAAAGAATAAACGAATAATTTTAAAACTATCTTTAAATGTATTAGTTCTAATCAGTTATACATGACAGCAGAATGCTCTTTGGTTCATTGTATACAAATGGAGCATAATTTTTCACTTCTCTGGTTGTAGACGAAGTAGAGTCACACACCATTCTTGCAATCATACATGTACCTAGGGTAATGATGTCTGTCTCATTCCACCATCTTTCCTGCCCCCATGCCCCCTACCCTCCCTCCCCTTTGCCCCATCCAAAGTTCCTCCACTTTTCCCATGCCCGCCCCTATATGGATCAGCATCCACTTATCAGAGAGAACATTTGGCCTTTGATTTTTGGGATTGGCTTTCTTCGCTTCGCATGATATTCTCCAACTCCATCCATTTACCAGCAAATGCCGTAATTTCATTCTTCTTTATGGCTGAGTAATATTCCATTGTGTATATATACTATTGTTTCTTTATCCATTCATTTATTAAGGGGCATCTAAGTTGGTTCCATAGCTTAGCTATAGTGAATTGTACTGCTGTAAATATTGATGGGGCTGTATCACTGTACTATGCTGTTTTTACGTCCTTTGGGGATATTATATATATATATAATAAATATATATATATATATATATATATATATATATATATATATATATATATATATATAAAAGAAATAAAGTAATTTTTTAAAAAGCTTCAGAAGTAACTGTAATGATGCTGATTAAATTGAAGATTGCCAACATAACCTGTGATTCCGAATCTTTTGTGGGAGTCCATGCTTAGAGCAAGCTGCTTCTGTTGTTCCTCTGAATGCCAGGGTGGGGAACCCACAGGGTCACACAGCATTGCATGAAATTAAAAAAAAAAAAAAAAAATGTAGCCGGGCGTGGTGGCGCACATCTGTGATCCCGCACTTGGGAGGTTGAGGCAAGAGGATCGCGAGTTCAAATCTAGCCTCAGCCATGGCGATGCACTTAGCAACTCAGTGAGACCCTGTCTCTAATAAAATACAAAAAATAAAAAATAAAAAGGGGGGCTGGGGATGTTGCTCAGCGGTTGAGTGCCCCTGAGTTCAATCCCTGGTACCAAAAAAAAAAAAAAAAAAAAAAAAAAATGCAGTCACAGTAACATTGCAGAGGCTCAAGCAGTCATAGTAATGGTGACAAAATGAAGGCACTCAGGGAAGATGCAGCATGGGGTTGCTCCCACCTCCACCCCACGCATCCTCAGAAATCCCGCTAGCTCAGGTAGCATCACAACCCACGAATCTAGCCAATCTTGGAAATTTTAATATTAAAATGAACACTGATGGTAACGGAATATGGAGTCAAATAACTATCCACAAGTCCATAGTGATATAAAAGAGTGGGCGAGTGGACTAGGGCTCTGCCTTACAGGAGAAAGTGGACCCGTGGGTACCAGAAATCGTGGTGGAATTAGAATGTCACCAGTGTCAATGTCATTTCAGGCAGACCCCACCAACTGTCACTGAAAGTGCAAAGTAAAAGTTGGATAGTGAACAGAATATTTCCCTCAAAAGATAGGCCATAGATTTCAAAAGGAAAAATAGTGGTTTCATAGAGTAGAAATTTGGCAGATTCCATCTTAACCAAATGGTCAATGTTAGAAATCATGATTACTGGGCTTGGGTCGCAGCTCAGTGGTGGAGCAGTTGCCTATCCTGTGTGAGGCACGGGGTTCCATCCTCAGCGCCACATATAAACAAGTAAAATAAAGGTCCATTGAAAACTAAAAAAATATTTAAAAAAGAAAATCACCATTAATGATGTGGCTGTTCATGTCCCTGATAGAATGCTCTGAGACACGGTGTCTCTTTAAGGTGTTGTTACAAACAAACAAACAAAAAAAAAAACCAAAAAACAGGATAGCCTGAATCTAATCACAAGGAACATCTCACAAACCCAGAGTGACAGTCTGCTTCCTGCTTCTGTCTGCTATGTGATGTCACACTAAGGGGGGGACTGTGCTCAGCCAAGATGCCACAGTCCTACTGCGTGCCTGGTAGAAGTATCAGGCGTGGTGGCCTCAAACTTCCAGTCACTTGCAAACAGCAGGATGATTCAATTGGAGCACGTGGCGGGCCACACTCGGAGAAATCTTGCACCACCACGCATGACCTTGGCCTTTTAAACCTGCACACGGATCCTAAGGGTCAGAGAAAGCTACAGAGGTCAGGCGTGTGTAATAATCATACTGTCTATAGAGAGGTGACAGTCACATCTCCAGACTTGTCTTTCCCTGAATTTGCACCCATGTGGCCCTGACTGTTGACACCTGTGAGTGTCTGACAGGTGTCCTTCACTGATGATGAACAGAACCGAGCTGTCCACTTGCCCTGGTTGCTGCCTCACCCACATCACTGTGGCAGTGGCGCCTCTGTCATTGCTGACCTCAGGATCCTGGAGCTGCTGTCCCTGGAGCTGCTCTTTCCATCACCTTTTGCCTGCACCTCCAAGTTCGCCACTCCTTGCACCGTTCGTAGGCACTTGTTTAATGAAATGGAAATTCACTACTACCAACTTATCAAGGCGGCTGCTCTTTCACTGTCAAGACTAATGAAAAACACGGTTCTCTTTGCTTCCCTTCATAATCCACGGACTTCTATGGACCCTGAACAACACCCAGCAATCACTTAACAATTGCAATCAGACCTTTGCTCACCTCAGCAAAGCCAGGTGAGCCCCACTTCATTTAGGGTGGTCCCAGATTGTCTCTTCGGTCCTGATGTCTTAATTAGGAAAAAAAAAAAAAAAACATCTTTCTCTAAAATACCCCGGTAGGATGATAAATCATATGAACGCTCTATGGAAAAGTTTTCAACAGTTTCATATTGAAGTTGTAATCAGATGCTCACCTACGCTCAGGTGTTGGTGTGTCGAGGTATCAAGTGGCCAACGCCCAGCCCCCTCTCCTGAGTTGCATCTGTCCCTCCTTGGGTGCTGATCACACCTGCTGCCTCTGTGTCCACCTTAGACCTTTTGCACAAGAGCCATCTCTCCCTGGCACCCTCTTCTTCCAGAAATCTCCCTGGCTAATTTCGTCCTCTTCTTTTTTATTGATTTATTTAATTGGTTTTTGTTGTAGAGGGACCCAATACCTTTATTTTATTTATTTATTTTTCTGTGATGCTGAGGATCGAACCCAGTGCCTCACATATGCTAAGCGAGTGTGCTACCACTGACCCACAATTCCAGCCCCATATCTTCTTCTTGAAGTCTCATTTTTAACCTTAGATAAGTGCATCTGATTGCTCAATTTAAATTAGGCCCCCAGCTATTTGTTGTCACTGTCCTGTATTAATTGCTGTCTGTTTGCAACATGTCACCTGCCACACGTTATCCTATTTTTTTTCATTTATGTGTTTATTAGTTGGATCCTCCATTATAACATCATCTCATAAAAGCAGAGCTATTTTTTCCCTCTTGTTTGCACTTATTCTCCCAGCAGCTATAAAGGGACCCCATTGTAAAGGGGGCCTCGGGAAATGTTTGTTGAATGAATGAATGATGAATGAATAAGCCCACAGACAAATTCTTTCTTCTCTCAGTATCACTTATCAAGTCAGGGAAATCCTGCTTTTCTGGTTGAGTCACCACTGGAAAGCTTTGAAACAAGGTTTTTTATGAAAAAGCATAATGCAGATCTTTTCATTCTCTGTTCCTCTTGTTTTTATTTTGTCAAAATCCTGCAAAACAGTCCTGCTAATATTTTCTCAATTTGGGTGAGTACTGAAAAATCTCCAATCTGTCTCAAATTTGGTGCCAAGTCCAATGTCTGTCATTCTTCAGGTTGGAGGCTGAGCCTTGGTTGTGACGTGGGATGCCCCTTCGTGTTTGGATGTTGAGAAGCTAGCTTGTGAAGCGTCTTGGAGGTCACGTAGGCATCTGCCAGTCGGGGTACCAGGGCATGAGGCAGAAGCAATTCTTTTAGCTTCTTTGGAGAGTTAGAGGTGTGGCACTCACCCCTTCAACGAGCCCCGTTCCCATGCGTGACTCCTCTCAGCTTTGGCCCAGTTCTCAGAAAATAGCATTTGACCACAGCATCTCTCTCCTTCACCCCATTGTTTTTCCACACCAAAGACAGAAGGCATAATAGAAGGTGCAGCGTAACATCTTTTTCACTGTAGTTCCCAAGGATGTGGGAGAAGAATTCAGTGGGGCAGAGAAGGGGCCTGGACTCGTCTATCAACTCCTGTCACTTAGGAGTTGTGTTTTCTCCCTCTGTAACACCTTTTCAAAAACTGGAGGTGTTATGAGTGCCTCCCTCATCAAGGTGTTGGGACGCGTGCACAGGGCAGTTCACAGGCAGTGCTGAGCATATACAGTAAGGATACAGTAAGGAAAAGGGCTGTTTTATTACTGGTGCATCTTTTCTATGATTATTGCTCTTGCAGCAGTGTCTGGCCTGGGTGCTTCCTGCAAGCCTTTTCAGACAGCAGCAGGATTGATGGGAGCCGGAGTCTTCCCTCCACAGGAGGCCCTGGGGCAGCTTCTCAGGTGGCTGGAAGTCAGAGAACAGAGTGGCAGAGACAGCTGGCAGCTACCATTCACTGGGTGTGGGGAGGACTGAACACAGCCCGCAGCTTCAAGAGCAAGGCCAGAGAACAGAGTTCTCTTATATCGTAGTCCAAGAAAAGAACAGATACAACTTGGTGGTCTTTATATTTCCTTGAGAGGAAAAAAAAAAAAAAAAGAACACATTAGAATTATTTTTCTGTTTCTTGCTTATGGCAATGGATCAGAGTTGAACGGGTATGAAATTTGGAATGTGTTTTCCTCCCTGCTGCCTTCAGCCTTTCTTTGCTCACCTGTCTTCCTGAAGCCATCCAACCAGTATTTCTTTTCTTTCTTTTTTTTTTTTTTTTTGAAATAAAACGTATTTTGTTTTATTGAGAATGTCATTTTCCTTTTAGTTCAGTGAGCACAATCTATTTGGAAAAAAAAAAAAAAAAAAAAGACAACAGGATTCCTTCCCGTTTGCTAACTAACCATCAGATCTTTAAAAATTCTCCTATGTTTAACTTCAGCTCTGTTACTGTCTCCACATTGCAGTTTCTATGACCCTTATATAGTCACATTGTACTTCAAGATCTGTTGCTATTGCTGAGAAAAATGATTATAATTTATTTATTCGTGATTTGCAGGATCTAGCACAAGTCCTGGTGGGTACAAAGGGACGAAGAGCTGTTGAAGAAAATTGTGTTTTTTTTTTTTTTTTTTTTTTTTTGGTCACTCAATACCCCTTTTTGCTTTGCTTAATCAGCACCCCACCATTTCTTTCTGGAAACTCTTATTAACCCAATCTGGCTAAATTGTCATTCAGAGAGCCTAAGGTGTGGGTGTATCACCCAAGCTAGGTCAATCATATGCTCTCTCCCTGCTTTTCAAAGATTAAAAAGACACTGAGTATTTCTTGACTATCGATTGCAGTTGCACCTTCTTTCAAGCGAGAGCATGCAGACCCAGTTTTGGTTCTGTTAGACCACGTGGCTTTCCTGAAGCCATCTCGTATTTCTTTTGAAATATGTGCCATCGGCGGTAACATAAAATCTTCCTGAATCCACAAGGTAATTCAAACATATGGTAAAGGAAATTCTTGAGTTTTTATCTGCCAAGCCTGACCTCAAACTTCCAGCTAACAGATTGCTGTGTAATTTTTAATTAAGTCTTCATCCTTACAAGGACTGGTTGTTAGATAAATGTGGTGTAGATAGCATACTGCGGCATATTCTCATTATGGTTTTAGTCTGAGTATCATTTCCTTCAAAGTAGATTATCAAAAGGAAATTGGCATTATTTCACTTTTTTTTTTTTTTTTTTTTTTTTTTGTTAGTGGGAATTGCACTGAGTTACATCCCCAGCCCTTTTCATTTTTTTTTAATTTGAAGCAGAGTCTCACTAAATTGTTTACAGCCTAACTAAATTGCTGATGCTGGCCCCAAACTTGTGATCCTCCTGCCTCAGCCTCCAAGTTGCTGAGATGACAGGCATGTGTCACCACTCCTGGCCCATTATTTCACTTTGTAACTACTGGGCTTCATAAGAACTTCACAGTACATTCACTGTGCAATATATTTTTAAAATATAAAAACATGTAAAACTACCAGCAGAATGAACCAGACAAAAATGAAATGTCCTGATATCACAGGCCTCTGTTTTCCCCTCCACAGGGGATAAACCAAAGATGGAGTCATTATTTAAATACAAACAAATTATTCAGTAAATAACTTACAGAAAACTCCTTGTATTGCCTTGGGATGATGAGAATTTTCTTCCATAAAATATGTATTTCAGGGAAAATGCTGCAATGCTTGATTGGTGACGATTTTTAAGAGTTTGCATGACAAAAAATACAGCAAAGAATACCAGATAAGCATTTCTATAACATAGTATTAAACTGGAAGCAGATCCATGAATCCAAGATATAATAGACACTCAAAAATGAATGTTGAATCAAAATATAAACATTCCAAGCAGATATCTGGATACAAGTGACAGGTCTTTCAATCCCTAACTCACATCATAAAAGAATCTAGGCAGTTATTAGTGGTGGGGTGGGGAAGGGTAGAATGGAGACTGGAAGAAGTATTTGTCCAGGAAATATCTGGGGGTAGCTGCAGCTGTCCTGAAAATAAATAAATAAATAAATAAATAAATAAATCCTTGTCTCCTTACTCCAAGACTCGTGAGAAGGGGTTTTGCTTGGATCAAAAGGAAATCCTATCCGGTGCATTTGGAGGAGACCTATCCAGGCTGGGAGCTGAGCTCACAGCTGAGTCGCTCTTACCGTAGTGTTTGACTGTTTCTCCCAGAATGCACCAGGGCAGTGTGTCCACACTGGTGAGTGGTGAGGAGAGGGATATCCCGTAGACAGGAACTGCAGGGCTCCAGGTCCTAAGAGGAGTGTTCAGGCACGGCCACAGGAAGAGTCGGACCTGACAATCTGCCAGGCTGAGAAAGCAGGAGTCCATCCTGTGACCGTGTCCAGCAAGGAAAAGCCTCTGCCCCCTCCCTAAGTGCTTCCTTCCTCCTTACTACCTCAGCCACCCAGGGCCAGGTCCTGAAGTTAGCCATCGTGGGAGAGTAGAAAAGGAATGAAAACCCAGCCACACCCCGATTTCTAATCAGAGGCTTCTCTTTCCAACTCAAGCCAGAGCTTTTTTTTTTTTTTTCTTTGTTCTTTTTTTTTTTTTTTTTTTTTTGGTGGGGGGGGGCTGGGTTTCTATTCATCTTTATTTAGATAGATAAACATGAGTGTAGACATGGGCAGATGGGTGACAGACACTCCAAAGCCACAGTCCTCTGTGAGGTACAGCAGGAAGGCACCCAGAGGGGCCTCCCCAGCCACCCAAGGGAGCAGGCTGCACCTAGGCACGTCCCGGCAGCCTCGGAAGTCAGCAGCAGCAGTGCATGGTGACTTTCCCAGAGCTGGGACAGCACTTAGAAGGTCACAGGATTCGGCCCTCATGTTTCTCCTGACTCCTCTGAAGAGGCTGCTCACCATGGGCTGGGCTAGAGCCAGAGGTCCCTGCTCCCCTGACCCAGGCAGCGCTTTGCACCCAGTACCCATAAGCAGCAAGGCACTGCGGAAGTGCAGAGACACTCTGAAAGGCAGAAAATGATGTCATCAGCCACCCAGGCCGCTGGGGAGTGGCGTGGCCTATTGTCTTGCAGGAATCCACTGATCCACTGTCTAAAGCTCCCATCACCCTCCTCCCAGAGGCTGCTGGTGTTCACGCCTAGGAAACAAGGCGCTGCATGGAAAGGGTGAGTAGAGTCGTCATAGTAAATGGTAACATGGTGGCAACCGTGACAACCGGCAGAACTAGAATACGTCCCCAGGTGCGGTGGCGCACGCCTGTAATCCCAGTACTTGGAAGGCTGAGGCAGGAGGATCGCGAGTTCAAAGCCAGCCTCAGCAATGGCAAGGCACTTAGCAACTCAGTGAGACTCTGTCTCTAATAAAAACAAAAACAAAAACAAAAACAAAAACAAAAAAAGGGCTGGGGATGTGGCCCACTGGTCAAATGCCCCTGAATTCAATCCCCGGTACCAAAAAAAAAAAAAAAAAGAACACCTCAAACCCTGTGCAGATCACACGCAGGAGCCTCTCACAGACTTAGAAACAAATACTTCTTAGTCCCATTTCATATGTGGAAACTGACAAGCCAGAGCTTTAAAACAACCTGGATCTTTGATTGTCAAATGAGACACTGCTCTTTCTAGTTCTGTATTATTTGCATATTCTTGGTGCTTTCTGAATCTATACAGTTTGCATGATCTGAAAGTTTACCAAGTTTTTGCTCAGAGACAGGGGAGGAATGTGCGTCAGAGAATAAATGGAAAATGAAAAGGTGGGGAGAAAATACCGACTTTAATTAAGCCCCCGAGTCCTGCTGATTCAATACAGTGGTCACCTTGGTAGTATATGTAAGAGACAAAGGCCTAAGTCTGGAATTCTTAAAGACTTCCTAGACATCCAGGTGACTTATTAAGAAATATAAATACACACTACAGTTGAAATCATGCTCAAGTCAAGAAGTAATCTAAGAAAAGCAACAGAAAGCAAAGCAGGACTTCCTTAGGCTCATTAAATTGATAAAAAATTACTCAAACAGGTAATCTGCCACGTTCTGAAAATGGGAAAGACACGAGCATATCTGTCTACTATTTATAAGACTGTAAATTGGCGTCTCCATTTTAGAAGAGAACCTAATAGGAACTAGCAGATTTTAAATTGACCATACCGTGAGACACAGAAGCTCCCCTGTTAGGGAAGCTCTTGAGATGAATCTTTATACCTGTGTGCTTAGAGACATTCTTTTTTTTTCTTTTTTCACCTGATATTATAGAGAATGTATTATGTCAAAGAGCTATGTTAGGAACTGGCAAAACACATCCCAGGTAAAAGAAACACAAGACCCCTGCCCTTATTAGGCTTACTTTCTATGGGGGGAAGATAAACAATCAGTCCAGTTTTTAAAAAATTTTATGTGCTGAGCGCAGTGGCGCACACCTGTAATCCCAGCAGCTCAGGAGGCTGAGGCAGGAGGATTGTGGATTCAAAGCCAGCCTCATTAAAAGTGAGGTGCTAAGCAACTCAGTGAGACCTTGTCTCTAAATAAAATATAAAATAGGGCTGGGGATGTGGCTTAGTGGTCAAATGCCCCTAAGTTCAATCCCTGGTACCAAACAAACACACAAACAAAAATACCGGAGAGTGAGTTATGGAAACTGCAGCGGAGGCTAATGGCCGTGAAAGATGTTTGTGTGGGGCAAGAGAAATATCCCGTTTGGTGTTCAGACTGTCCCTGTGAAAGAGGGAGAGAGAAGCCACGTGTTCATTTGGAAAATCAAGATGTCTTGGCAAAGAGGCACAGCACACCAAGGCTGTGAGGCAGAAGCACAGTTGGAAGGTTCCGTAATAGAAGGACATTTTGGAATTCGGAGTACAAAGTGGGACTGGGCTCTGGTGGGAGCAGGGAGATGGTGGAGGAAGCTGGAGTCAGAAGGGGCCGTGGGCGGAGACCTCTGCGAGGGGTGGGGGTCGTCAAGTGGCTGCAGTGGGGACTTGCTGTGCAGACTTCCTGAATGCTTTGCTAGCTCAGATGGGTAAGGGGTAAGGCAGCCAGCTGTGAGTGAGACAGAGCTTCAGGGGAAGGGATGCCAGAGACCTTGAGAAGATACAAGCTGTGGAACCATCATCTAGGAGACACGGAGAGCGAATGGACTAGGAAACACACTGCTGGCGTTTTATCTGACATCTCCCCCAAGAAGCACGTGTTAAAGGCTTGGTACTATTGGAAGGAAGTGGAACCTTTAAGAGGTGGGGCTTAATGGGAGTTTCTATGTCATTGGGGGCGTGGCCTCCAAGGGGATTGTGGGATGCCAGTCTCTCCCTTTTTTCTTTTCCCCCCAGCTGCTATGAGGGGAGTGGCTTGTTCCATCACACACCTCTCATCATGATGTGCTTCCTCACAATGGGCCCCAAAACAATGGAACCAATCAATCATGGGCTAGAACCTCCAAAACCATAAGCCAACGTGAACCTTTTTCTTCTTTTTTAGTTGATTATCTCAATCTATCTGTGACAGTAATGTAAAGCTGACTAACACACACAGTATAATAGCCAGGAAGCCAGATAGACTAGTCGGAGGATTGAAGTGAATTTCTACTGGTCAGCCTGTTGCCTGGTTTTCTGCAAACATGCAGCTGAACAGATTAAGACAGAAAGTGGGAGAAAGGTGAAGCTACCCAGGATTAGTGTTTGCCAAGTGAGTTGACAAAAGCACAAGGTATCTGAGGATGAGGGGGAATGCAAATGGGTGATTTTTATGAGTGACTATGGAATATAAACTGGAAAGTGGGGGAAGATTAGACATCATGGCCAAATGGAAGGATTGTGGGTCCCATCGGATCTGAGAAGAGTTGACCTTGGGGTAGCGCATGGGGTAAGCTAGAAGACAGAAGTCCTATTATTCTCACCAAGAAAAATATGTCAAATATGTACATGTTACCCACAGGAAATGGTAACATAAATTGCGACACATCCATATTATATATTCCTAACAAGTGATAAAAAAAAAAAAAATCGTATAGTTTGGCTGTATATGCTGGAGTAAATGCTCCTGATGGGGGAGAAGCAAAGTGAGGGATAGTACAACGTGGATGGTGGAATCCCACATAAAAAATGTGCATTCACAATCAAAAAGGCCACACTTGTGTGGCAATGGGTATCAGGTGGTATGGAAGGGTCTGCCCCAAATTGATCATTGAGGAGGAGAGTACAGAATCCTAGAAGAAAGCTGCTGGCAAGAGGGACCATGAGTCTATTCCCTATCAGAGCAACCACCACCTGGCACAGGGCACCGTGGCTTTTAGGAGGCCAGTGTCACTTTTCTGTGAATGAGTGAGTAACTTTTGCTTTACCCTGGATAGTTCTTTTCAGCTAAAACTTTAAGACACTGTGCTTACCCTTCTGAAAATTAAAACCAACCAACCTAACATATAACTGAGGATAAATATACCAACAAAAAGTCCTCAAACACGCATTTTCAATTAAGGCAGGGCTTGCGAAATAGCAACAGATGAAAATTCTGAACCTTGAAATGATTTCACTCCAAATGAGTTACATTTTTTTTTATTATCTTTTGATGAGAAGCACAAAGGTATGTGCATTTTCTCTAATGCAAAGACTAATTAAAGAGTAGTTTGTTGCCCCCAAAGCTCTGGCCTCTTCACATGTAATTCGAGAAGCTTCCTCTGCAGAGGATAACATAAATGACTGCTCACAGACATAAACACAAAGCAACCCCATTATGCTGATTAAGATTGAGCTGTAACGTCCATGGGTTTTCATGTAACACCCCTGGAATGCTGCTCAGTCTCTCCTGGTATACTATTAACTTACCAGTCTGATTTTCTTGCCTTACTATATGATGCTTTATGTATGCATGTAGGGGAATGTAGGGGAAGGAATTTTATGGCAACCTAAAATTAGACTTGGAGATACATCATTCTTAACTATTTTAAATATTTGTCTCATGAAGCACCTTTTTTTTTTTTTTTTTTTTTTTTTACTGGTGCCAAATAAAAAGAGATTTTTATTTCTTGCATCATGGTCTTGTTAACTGTGAAGATCTGCAAGAGAAGTGCACTTAGTCCAATGTGGGTCACATACAGAAAGAGGAAGGCCAGTCTGGAAGAACTCACTCTCCTCCAGGTTTTTAAAAATTAAGCAAAGAACATTCGCCCTCTGCTGGGTTATTCTGGAAAGAACATAAAGAAAAGTTAAGAATGAGAGGAGGATGGAAAAATAAGAGGGGTGAGACGGAAGACAGGAAATAGAAGAAAGGGAGGGAGAAAATATATCCTGAAGATATTATGTAACATGTGACACTCCTGCTGGAGACCGTGAATGTAATCCATTATGAATTCTTCTATTTTATTTTACATTTTCAACTCTAATCTGAAAATGGTCCCCAGAATAGAAACCATTTAACATGGGGCCTTTTTGTGGCATTAAAATGACATTAGACTCATAGACAATTACTACCACTTTAATGGATGACTGAGTATCATTGTCCTAGGAAAGTTAAATTCGGTTTTGAAATTTTTACAAGATTTCCCCAACCTTAATTGGCCATTCATTAGTATGGTTTAAAGTGATCCGTGCCTTCCAAGAAGTAAAATCTGCATGTTAAGTCGGCATTCGTCACTGCGGGGAGTTACACGTTCATCCAGAGTATCTTCATAGTCAGAAAATAGGAACGTGGCAGCAAGAGGCAAAGGTCAGAGAGGCCAGCAGGGCCAATGACCCGCAGGCTTCTTGCCATCGTTGCCAGGGGAAGTGGGGAAACTTGTGTTCTGTCCGCAGAGTCCGTGGACTTCTTCAGCACAGTGGTGGATTGCTGGATTCTCCAAGGCTCTCTCTCCAACCTGGGCCCTGAGGGCGTGGCACATCCAAAGGTCTCTCTGAGAAGTTCTTTCATGCTCTCAAGACACTGAGTATCTGCTGAAGGTGGGCTCGGTGGGAGAGTGCTCACCCAGCGTGCATAAGACAATGGGTTCAAACTCCTGCTCTGCAAAAATAAAAAATTAACTTAGATTTAAAAAGGAACATAGTGCCTGAGAGTTTCAGGAACAAGTTTCAAGGTGGAAGAGGAGTAAATAAACTGCCCTATGGCATTACCCACACCAAGTCCCCACCTCCCATCCTGGTACTTGTAAAAGGTTGGAACATTGGGTGGAGGTAGCAGATGCCACCTTGAAATATTCTGAGATCCAGTTAGGTTTCCCCACTTTTATTGTCATCACCATAGTCCAAGTCTATCTTCTGTCACCTGGCCTAAAGTCACGGTCATCTAAATGGGCTCTCTTTCTCTGATCTTGACCCCTGTTTGGGATAACACACAGGGATTTCAAATCTTGGCTCTGCCTCTTATTAGCTATTGGTCAGGGACAAGGAGTCTACCTGTGTGACCTACCCTTTTGTCATCTCAGAACAGGACAGACATAATAATCTCTTAAGTAGGATTCGAGCAACACACAATTAGCCCACACCTTGACCTAGTAGGGATTCAAAAATCATTGCTGTTAACTTCTGAGTAGATGCTCTCCAAACATTTTCCAAACAGGATATGTAAAAATGTAGGAGTTGGGACATCGAGACCGAATGAATGTGCAAACTTTATTACACATGGTCCAAATGAAATGTTCCGGAAGTTTGGAGAATAGAGAAGTTGTCTCCAGAGGTGAGAAAATCTGCTGGAGGAAGCAAAGATTGACACACTTGTCCTTCTCTTTATAGCAATTTTTGTATTTGCTTATTATTATTAATTTTTTTGTAAGCACGCAAAAGACTTGAGGAGTTACCGTGTGCTCCCTAATGGATAAAACAAAGCTCTTAGGATACAGAATTCTGCACTCAAGAGACTGTGCACAAACCACTGCTACCATGAGACTTTGCACACACCCATTTCAGCTTGGATGAAGAGTGGGCTTTGCACACCTGGGTAACTTTCCTGTTAGAAATTTTAGGCTGGAAGTAAGAATGCTGTCCAGTCTCGATTGTTCTGTGACGCTCTGCTGGGCTGTCTGCTATCTTCCTTGTAATGTCACCGGGCTGGCAGAAATTTGCAGTTTCCTCAGACTTGTCTGGGATTCAGGACACTAATGACAGCTTCCTCCGCGTGTTCTCAGCTCAGCATGTCACCTCCTCCTTGGTAACATCCCTTGTCCTCTTTTAAGGTGTCTCTGCTCTCGCTCTGCATGTTGGTTTGGTTAGTTGATGACAATCTCTCTGGTATGTAGCCATAGCACTTGGTTCAGAAATAGATGCCAGTCCAAAAGACTTAGTCACAATACTTTTTTCAGAGACTTTATGGATGACTAGGTGGTTATTTGGGGAAGAGATCCTTTTTTTTTTTTTTTTTTCTTTTTTTTTTCCTAGCCTCTAAATTGAGATGATATTCACTGAAAAAATTTTTTAAAAGTCAGCGTCTGTCTATGCCTGTATTACATGACTCGACAGTTTCACAACAGAAAAGAATGGCAATAAAATAAAAGAAGGGTAACCCAAAAGTGGAGGAAGAAAAGCAAGAAACAACCAAAAGTATCATTGGAAACTCTGAAGTGTTTCTCTTTTCTCTTCCTGACAACCTAAATAACAATCAGAGAGAGATTCTCTAAAGAATAATGATACTTTGTTGGGAAGAGAAGACATCCTGTTGGAGACACAGGCACTGTGGTGAACTGTGAGCTCGTAAGAAGAGGGTTTTTGTTGGCAAGGGGGCAGTCTTAAAGACGAAACAAGGAAGATCATGTGGGAAGCAGGCAGAGGCGTTTTCTGTGTGAGTTCGCAGTGGCCTTTGAGCAAGGTTGTGTATTCTTCTGTGCATCATTTATGTCATGCACACGGGTAGGAGATCTCCTACTTCACCACCTCCTAGCTATGTTTGTGTCTTGGTGAGGGCTCGACAAAAGTGACTCCATTTTGATTCTCACACATTTCTCCACTGAAAATATTTATTCGAGATTCTTCAGCGTTTCACTCCTAACCCCTGAATTTCTCGTTATCGTAAGGTGAGGTTATCCCTCTCTTTTAACCTAGTTGGGTTGAATTCCGGTTACGGCATAACCTGAGTTCTCACTAACACACCTTTTTTTAAATGAATATGATTCAAATGATGTGCACATTGCATTATCTTTTTTTTTTCTTTCCTTCTACAGAAACCTAGTTACAAGTCTTATGATCTCTTGATATAGAAAAGAGATCAAATGTTTTTCTTTGCCTGAACAAAACAAAGCTTTGTATTCATCAAAAGCAAAAATGTTCTTGCATGTGAGACTCCTGGAAATGGCTATAGCTCCCATCACACAGGGGATGACTGATCTACCCCACTCAGCGTTCGGGTTCTTCTGCGGGTACACCTTTTTGTAGGAAGAGAACAGATTGAGACTTAATGAAAATATAGCCTGGGAACAAAATTGTGTTTGAGGAAAGCACCATCACTCTTTATCTAATGAGCAGAGCTAAGGACGACCACTTACTTGGCTACTCCAGGGGTTGTTAAGTCAAGAAAAATTAGGACTAGGCAGAGAAAAGAGGGCGCTAGGTTGACATGAACTTGGAGCCAAAGGGAAATTAATGTCATCTGTGACTAAACAGATGAGTTCAGCGCTCTGGGGGGAACCTTGAGTGGAAGAGGAGCACAGTCACCGATGTCTTACGTGACGGAACTCGCACCTCCTGTGCAGAGATGGCCGAGGTTCTGCGGCCGGGGCGTTCACTGCCGTGAAAAGGGTTGCTTAGAATCGATGGTTGGCTCTGGGCAGAGCAATGGCCCACTCCTGCAGTTTGTACATCTGTTCTCCAAGCATTTTAGGTGGACAGTTCCTGTAGAGGGAGCCATTCGCTGGAAAATGCCATGGAAGGTCTTAAAATTTTCTAGGAGTCTTATTAAGGAAGTAGGGGCCTAACCCCATAGGATGGAGATTTGGGCCTACTTTTTCTTCGATTAGACGCAGGGTCTGCGGTTTAATTCCTAGATCCTTGGTCCACGTTGAGTTGAGTTTTGTGCATGGTGAGAGATAGGGATTTAATTTCATTTTGTTGCATATGGATTTCCAGTTTTTACCTTCTGGCCTCAGTTGTGTTTCCACACTCCCTCTCCTACGGATGCCAGGGACAGGGCTGAGGCTCCCCTAGTCCCACTACACCCTGGGTCTCAACCAGATTGCTTCTGGAAAGACCCTCTTTCCAAGTAAGTTCACCATCACAGGTCCCAGAGGCCAGGATGTTGTACAGGACACAGTCAAATCCAGGGCACTTGTCTGTGGTGAAAACTTGGTGATCAGGTCAAAAGGCAGGCACGACTCTCAGATGACCTGTCCTCCTGGGTCTCCCTGGATTTTACTCGCAGAAGTGACTGATTGATTGTGCTGGTTATTGAAACTACCCTCACCAGCCTCCTGCTTCAAGGAGATGATGGTCTTGGACAGTTACGATATTGCCCAAACACCACCACCCTGGTTGTCTAAAGAAAGCAAAGTTTCCATTTCCTAAAACTCCAGGGAGCCTAGGTCAGCATTTAAAGGGGTTCTGCTTTTGGAGTTCTGACTTCAGCAGTTGCTGGTTACAGTACTATATCCAAACGTCTTTGATGTTTCTTTGTAAAAATGAAAGTCTTTCCAATACCAGTGGGTTTGGCTAGTTACCTACCCCAAAGTACACTTGCACGTAATGTTGATGAGGGTGCAGCGATTCTCATTTTAATCAAATGTCGGTGGCTCCGTGTTGACTTGCTGAAGACCAAGATCTGAGGGAGATGCCAGCCATCCTGAAAAGCTCATGGGTGGACGCTGATGGGCTCTAATCCAGTCCCCGGGCACTGGCCGGGGTCTGGGAATCGTCCCTGTCTTCAGACAGAGAAGACTTTGTTCCCTGATCTCCTCCTAGGATCTCTTCTTTAAGGTCGTGCCGGGGTGGGGTTGGGGTGGGGGACAAAATAGAGAAAGCCCTAGCCGGGCGCGGTGGCGCACGCCTGTCATCCCAGCACTTTGGGAGGCTGAGGCAGGAGGATGGCGAGTTCAAAGCCAGCCTCAGCAGTGGCGAGGCACTTAGCAACTCAGTGAGACCCTGTCTCTAAATAAAATACAAAAAAGGGCTGGGGATGTGGCCCAGGGGTCGAGTGCCCCTGAGTTCAATCCCTGGTACCACGAAAAAAAAAAAAAAAAAAAAAAAAAAAAAAAAAAAAAAAAAATAGAGAAAGCCTAGAAACAGGGGGGGAAGATTGAGCTATTCTTCCCTGCAGATTCATGTGCTGTGTTGACCCCGGGGGCTGGAGTCTGCAGGGGGCACTCTGGATGACCCTTCTAGAACCTTCCTAGAGTGCCCTCATGGCACACCCTCCTGCTTCTCCTCTCTTGGAAGGCACTCTTTCAATATGCTTGGGGTTTTCTCTTTAAGGTTTAGGCTCATGAATCTCTGTTCTCCTTCTCCCTCAATTCACAGGCATCCCCGCCCTAGGTGCTTTTGAAGAGAGGCGAGTTTTGAAAGTAAAAATTCTGAGCAAATGACATAAAGGTGCAGCAGGAACCAGGCAGGTGGTTCAGGATGAAGATGGCAGGTGTGAAAAAATGAGGAAGTATCAGAGCAGATGCTTTTTTAACACGATTGTTTGGCATTGGACGTGGTGGTTTGACTGCGTTTTGTCCCTCAGAGCTCCTGGGCTGGCAGCTGGGTACTCAGCGTGGCAGTGCTAGGAAGAGGTGCGCAGCCATTAAGAAGTGGGGACATAGCCGGGCGTGGTGGCACACGCCTGTCATCCCAGCACTTGGGAGGCTGAGGCAGGAGGATCACGAGTTCCAAGCCAGCCTCCCCAACGGTGAGGCACTTAGCAACTCAGTGAGACCCTGTCTCTAATAAAATACAAAAAAGGGCTGGGGCTGTGGCCCAGTGGTCGAGGGCCCCTGAGTTCAATCCCCAGTACCAAAAAGAAAAAAAAAAAAAAAAAGTAGTGGGGGCTAGTCCCAGGAGATTAAGTCACCAGGGTGTTACCCTCAGAAGGGGTGGAGCAAGGTAGACCCAGAGATGGGTTATTACAAAGGAATGATTCTGATCCCTGTGCTCTTTCTGACTTCCTGTCTTGCTACAAGCTCTGTCCCTCCTGCACATTCTCCTACCATGATGCCGTTCACCTTGACGGGATGCAGCCCAGGGGCCCTCACCTGAGCTTAACAGAAATCACCCCCATGCCCTTGCACCTTTAAAACTGTGAGCTAAATAATCAACCTTTCTTTGTCTAAAGTACCCAGCCTCGGGTATCTCATTGTAGTAATGGAAAACGGACTAAAACAATGCCAAAAGGTCTAAAAATTGGAACAGCAGGTCTGTAGAGCCATAATCCTGTCTTTTCTAAAGTGTGCTCCATTGAAAAATAGACCTTAAAGTATTCCAAGGAAATAGTAGAATTGGTCAAGTGCCTTTGTAAAACTTAGAGACCACCTCTCGAACAACACACATACACCAAAGTGAGAAATTATAAGAAACCTGTCGGAAAAGCTGGGTGCGGTGGCGCACACCTGTAATCCCAGCACTTGGGAGTCTGAGACAGGAGGATCGCCAGTTCAAAGCCAGCCTCAGCAATGGCGAGGCACTTAGCAACTCAGTGAGACCCTGTCTCTAATAAAATACAAAACAGGGCTGGGGATGTGGCCCAGTGATCAAGTACCCCTGAGTTCAATCCCCTGTACCAAAAAAAAAAGAAAGAAAGAAACCTGTCAGAAAGGAAACCTGTTTAATCTAAATGGGTCCAAATTTATTCATCAAATACTCTTTTCCTGGGTAACATCTTAAAAACATTGCCACAACTGACCGTCCAAGGAACCTTTTTTTTTTTTTTTTTTTTTTTTGGTGGTGGTGGGGAACACAAAACTTTGCAGAAACCAGGCAAAAATAAAGGCAGGTAAGTTAAAGGTGGCTGAAAGCAGATTCAGGTGTCTCAATTACCAGGCTCTTCAATGTCACTGCATTGTATATGTCACCCGGGAACTTAAAGTCTGTGGTCACAGCACTTCCTAGGAAAGTTTGACATGTGCTTAATCTGTTTCCTTGTGTGTGACTCAGCCGAATCTGATTTGTTAACACAGATAGGATAATAACAATATTTTATTTACAAGTGGAAAGGAAAAACAAAAAGAGGTTGTTCCACAACGTGAATGTCTTTAATGCCACAGAACAGTTAAAAATGGTTAAAACGGGAAATCCTGTACATATTTTTAAAGTAGATTTTTAAATATATTTTTATAAATGATTTTTTAAATGAGATTTTTAAAAATGAACAAAAAAAAGCATGGAGAAAACTGAGCCTGGTAGTAGTCCCCCCAAATATTTCCCAGAGGGGTGCAGTCTCCTTGCTCCAGTAAATATCATAGGACATATGTAGTTTGGTTAGCTATCTTTTTTTTTTTTTTTTTTAACAAGTTCTGTATCCAAAAGCCTCACTGTCCCGTCTTTTGGCTTCTTTGAGACACTTTATTTCAAGGTGGGCATGTTATCTTAGGCCTGTTGACCATTTGACAGTGGAGAGACTGCCTCTCTCGGCTGGGGCTCTCCCAATTTTTTTTTAAAATTTTTATTTATTTGCTTTAGTTGTATACAATGCGTTTATTTTCACATGGTGCTGAGGATCGAACCCGGGCCACGCACATGCTAGGCAAGCGCTCTACCACTGAGCCACAACCCCAGCCCCCTGGCTCTCCCAATTTTATCAGCAAATTAAAATGCACTTTTTTTTTTTTTCTACTTTATTTTATTTTATTTTATTTTTCCCAAGGGAACATAATTGTAGTTCAGAGAATTTAATAACTTGGAGATTTTTCGGATTTGCTATGATCTAATGTTAAGGTTACATCCAAAAGAATATTGCATTTTAAAATACTTTGATACTATCAGACTGTTGAATAATTCCAGGGTGTCTAAGTTCACTGGAAGTTAATAAATGTGGTTGGCATGTTGGAAAGGTTTCACATGACCTCTGACACCTGATCGTAGCAATGTAGAAAGAGGCTTTGGGGTGCAGCAGGAAGCTAGTGAGTGTGACTCTGGGGAGACTGAGGGAGAGTGAAGGTAGAGACGAGGTCAGAGGAGGAGGTTGGAATTTCTTTACAGTAGATCTTAGAATTTCTTTACAGTAAGGATTTGGGCCATGCCTGAGTAATACTGAGACTGCAGGATTTTGATAAAGGGAATTGCATTACTTTAAGCTACTAGGTAATTATCTCTTCTAGAACAATAAATATTATTCCTGGCACCCTGCACTGCCAAACTGTGAGTCAGTCAGTCCACAAACATTGAGCAAATTCGTAGACCCAGAGTCAGAGCATTGAAATATGCACTAATGGCCCATTTATCTGAAGGACCAGGAAAGAATAACAACAAAGAAAAGTCTTCGGTTATTTTTTTTTCCTGAATGACTCAAATAATTAACTCTAGGTAGACTCAAGAGGACCCCATATATCACATATGATTTATTTCATTTTCTTTGATTGTATGTCCTTAAATGAATTTTTTAAAAAAAAATCTTTAAATCATCTTAAGTAAAATTTGATATTATCAGGTTTCTTGCTATCCAGTGTAATAGATTTTTTTTCCTATTCACATTACAAAAGCAATTTGATTTTCAGAATTGGAAGAATCATGAAAACAATTTATTCTATACTGAACTTTTCTTAGTACAGATGATTAGGTTATATCTCCAAAGCATTGTTTTAATGTAAATTCAACTAGGGTAGGAATTTTTTTATCCATCTTTTTTTATTTTTCTTTTTTTGGTACTGGTGATTGACCTCAGGGGCACTGGATCACTGGGCCACATTCCCAGCCCTTTTTTGTATTCTATTAGAGACAGGGTCTCACTGAGTTGCTAAGTGCCTCACCATTGCTGAGGCTGGCTTTGAACTCGCCATCCTCCTGCCTCAGCCTCCCAAATGCTGGAATTACAGGCGTGCGCCACCATGCCCGGCTCATCTTTATTTCCTCATATTTCATCTTCTGACAGAGAAAGAAGTATGATCAAACTAAGAGAATATGTGTTTCTTTAGCACAAGTTGAACTTCTCTGAGCTATTTCTTATCTTTTATAAAAACAGAAAATACTGATTTTGCAGAATGAATTCAGATGTAGTTTACCCATGTGGCCCTAGACTGTTACATATTAATTTTCTAATAAATATTCAGTGAATGTGTATTATTTATCTTATCAACGAGAGTTTCTGTCCCCCCTGGTTGAAGTGAACGCTCTGACTCTGTCCTATGTCATTTCTCTTCTTAGCTTCCTGTGGCATAGTCTCATTCTCAGCCTTTAGCTCATCTTCACGGGATCCTGCCCTTTTTATTCATTTTTGAGGTCCACTGCCTGGGTTATTTCAGTAATATTTAATTCACTGACTCTGTTTCCTTCCTCATGGACTATTTTTTTTTTTTACAATTGCTTTCATCTCTTGCTTTTGGGTTCAAATTGGCTGCCAGTACCCAGGAAGGCAAAAGACAGTTCTTTTATGAGCCAATTTGGATGGCTTGTTAATGTCAGGAATTGAGGCGTCTTGGGTTTTACCTGGCTTCAGGAAGATGAGGCGATTTTTAAAAAGCTATTCATTTATTTATTTGTTTATTTATTTATTTTAAATTTGTATTTGTGTTAATTAGTTATACATGACAGTAGAATGCATGTATGCACTGTGATCTATCATACACAGATGGGATATAATTTCTCATTTTTCCGAGTGTACATGTTGCAGAATCACATTGGTCATGCAGTCACATATATACATACAGTGATAACATCTGTCTCATTCCACTATCTTTCCCATCCCCACCTCCTCTCTCCTCCCCTCCCATCACTTCCCTCTACCTAATCTAAGGTAACACTATTCTTCCCTAGTGAACCCCCGCCTTATTGTGAATTAGCATCTGCATATTAGAGAAAACATTCGGCCTTTGGTTTTGTGGGATTGGCTTATTTCACTTAGCATGATATTCTCCAACTCCATCCATTTACTGGCAAATGCCATAATTTCACTCTTCTTTAAAGCTGAGTAATAGTCCATTGAGTGTATATATATATATATATATATATATATATATATATATATACCACATTTTCTTTATCCATTCATCTATTGAGGGACAATAGGTTGCTTCCATGTTATACATGACAGTAGAATGTATTTTGACATATTATACATACATGGAATATAACTTCCCATTCTTGTGGTTGTCCATGATGTGGAGTTACGCTGGTCATGTATTCACATATGAACACAGGAAAGGTAGGCAGAAGATGGAGCATGCTAACATAAACATCATGGTGCCTTTGGAAGAGCAGGGTGAACTGAGATATGTCTACTGTTGGGGTCTGGAATGTCCTCCAAAATCATTCATTGGAAGCATGGTCCCCAGTGCGACAAGGTTCAGAGGTGTGGCTTTTAGGCAATAACTGGATCATGACTTCATCACTGGATTAATCCATTTGATGGATTAAATCACTGATAGCTGAATGGGACCTACTTGGAGGAGTAGGTGACTGGGGCTGTGTCCTGGGAGGGATTATCTTCTCTCTAGACCCTTCCTTCCTCTCCTTCTCCCTTTCTTTTTCTTCTCTCCTGCTCTCTCTCACTCTCCCTCTCTCTCTGCTTCTGGGCCGCCATGATCTCTGCAGCTTTCCTCTGCCACGCCCTTCCACCATGACATTTCTGCCTTGGAGCTGACCAAGCATGGACTGAACCTCTAAAACTGTGAGCCAACTCCTCCTCTAAGTTGTTCTTATGAGGTAATTTGGTCACAGTGACAAAATACTGACCAATACACATCTCGAATATTTGTTGACTCTGACCTTTCAAATCAAGATCATTATTTAGCCTCTATTCAAAGACTGGTCTTTATGGTCCTTGTCAAAACTCACATCCTCCAAGTAAATTCACCACCTCATCCTTGGAGCACAGGTTAGGTTAACACCCAATTTCCCGCTGCATGCCTGCACCTGCTCCATTGTGACGTATTCTTTGTTGTTTTCTCCATCCTCCAAGAAGACCGACCCAGCTCCAATCACCCCCTGTCCTGCAGATCTTCTTCTCCCTGCTGCAGTTGGTATTTAGGGCTCCCTCCTCTAAACGGCTATGGTAATTACTGTGTGTTAGTCATCAGGAACTGAGTGACTCATCTCTAATCCTGTCACCTAGCCATAATGTATGCATCTTGTCAGGGCTTTGACCAGTGGTGTCCTTCTTGAGCCCTGCTCAGGGAAACTAGCAGAAGATAAGTTGCAGGACATGGTAAGTTTTGGCAAATGTCCATCAATAAATATTTGCTAATAATTTGTACCGTCATTGAATCAGAATACATGTGCTTTAACAACCCAGGAAAGGTTTTTTTTTTTTTGTACTTTGGAAATGTTTCCATAGAAACTACTCATTTGCAAAACGAGTGGGCACCGTGAAGGAATGGATTAAGCAACACTATGAGTCACAGGTTTGAGATCTGGGGTTCAGAGCCGTCCCTTCATGCAAATATCTCAAAAGCTGACTTCAGCAGAGAAAATAAGGAGTACTGAGTGACACGGTGTGGATGGATGGATCTTTTGATTTAACTTGTCCGTGTTGCTTTATTCAATAATATATTTTCCTCCTCTTTTTCACATGGTTGACTTTTAGTTTGATGGTTTTCAAAGTGTGCAATGGGGCTCCGGATGTGGCATCAAACAGACAAAAAGTTTCTTTGTCTTTTTTGTCCTGTTCCTCTATTTTACACAAGGTCAATAACAGGCTTCAGTGTTTTTACAATTACCAGGAGGCTGGGGTTTGTTATTGTGTGCTGATAAATGTGCTGATGCGTCCATTATTTATGAGAAGAGATAAAAGTCATGCAGCCTTCAGAGACAAAAGGCAGGTATATGTTTTATATCTGTGTTTTTGATGAGTTCTCTCTTAGACATTGTACCTTTCATAGCCCAGTGACTACCTAATGTAAATTTCAGGAGGAATAAAGCTGTCACCATTTAGTATTTTTTATGGCTTACATTTATGCAGCAAGGGAACAAACATCTCACTTTGGAAAACTGTGTGTATCAGGTAGAATGAAATTGTTTTTTTATTTTTATGTTTTTTTTTTTTTTTTTTTACTTTTTTAGTATTTATGTGAGAGAAAAATGACCCAAGCTTGGGGGGTCATTTCTAGAGTAATTTTTTTTTTTTTTTTAAATGTGAAGGACAGAATAGTCCCAATGATTACAATGCTTCTGAAATATGTTAAAAATAGAGAGTCTGGCTTCAGAAGACTTGAAACCGAGGTAGATCACATTTATTTCAAAATAAACAAAATTCTCCATGATGGCAGCTACAAGAAAGGATTTTTTTTTTTTTTTAGTGTGTGTGTGTGTGTGTGTGTGTGTGTGTGTGTGTGTGTGTGTGTGTTGGGGATTGCACCCAGGGCCTTGTGCATGTGAGGCAAGCCCTCTACCAGCTGAGCTAGATCCCCAGCCTGGAATCATATTCTTGGCGGATTGGCAGCAGAGCCCCAGTTCTGGTTGATTGTTGTGTTGTTTTGTTGGTTTTGTCCCCTTCTGTGGAAAATTAGTATTTAGGTGTGGCTGTGGTGCAGAGAGATCAGCTGGTGCTCTTGGGGACCGTGTCTCTGTCCTCCATGGTATTGTTCATCCTCTACTTGAGAATGACAAGGCTTCCCTGTCTATCAAGTCGGTTTTCTCATCTGAATAATGGCAACACTCCACTGTGCACTCGTATTAAGTGAGTCCTTATATTTATGTAGCATGTAGTTTTCTGTTTATCATTTAAACTGTTGGTCTATCCATTGAATAGGAGCACTAATTTAATTTTTTTTTCTTTTGTTTATGGGTACTGGGGATTGAACCCAGGAGCGCTTAACCACTGAGCCACATCCCCAGCCCTTTTCAATCTTGATATTGAGACAGGGTCTTGCTGAGTGGCTTAGGACCTCTATAAGTTGCTGAGGCTGGCTTTGAACTCTCGATCCTCCTGCCTCAGCCTCCTGAGCTGCTGAGATTACAGACATGTGGCACCACACCCAGCTGGTATTTCTTTTAGTAGGAGTTTGGTGAGAACAAATTGTTCCCAGATTTTGTCCTATAATGTTGATTCTGATGTCATCTTTGTACTCCTTTTTCCTAAATAGTTCTAGGTTAGCAGTTATTTTGTTTTTTTTCTTCCCAGTAACATAAGGATGCTCTTTCTGTTTTGGTCTTCTACATTTATTTTCCCTCTCCTTCAGTTATTTGCATGAAGGGACAGCTCCTCCTCCTCCTCTTCCCCCTCCTCCTCTTCCCCCTCCTCCTCCTCCCTCTCCCCCCCTCCTCCCCTCTCCTCCCCCTCCTCCCTCTCCTCCCCCTCCTCCCCTCCTCCCCTTCTCCCCCCCTCCTCTTCCCCCTCCTCCTCCTCCCTCTCCCCCCCTCCTCCCTCTCCCCCCTCCTCCCTCTCCCCCCCTCCTCCCTCTCCTCCCCCTCCTCCCTCCCTCTCCTCCCCCTCCTCCTCCTCCCCCTCCTCCTCCTCCTCCCCCCTCCCCCTCCTTCCCCTCCCCCTCCCCCTCTTCCTACTCCTCCTCCTCCTCCATCCTTGGACATGTAAAATCCTGATCACTGCATAGTCAGGTTCTGCCTGGACTCCTCCCTCTTGTACTCCTTCTTGGTACAGTTAAATACTCCTGCACACGGGCTGGCCTGTGTGGGTATCCTCATGCTCGCTTCCTTGTTTCCTGTTCATTTTTATTCTAGACTATCTTCAACCAGTCTACCTCTGGTTCACTGACGCTTGTTAGTTTTCTTTTAAAACCATCTACCGAAATCTAACATGAAAAGGCTCATTTTGCCCTTTTGATTTTTAATTCTAGGGTTTTTTGTTCTGTTTTGTTTTGTCCCTTTGAATACATTCCAATTATTTGGTGAAGGAGTGTTGCAGTCTCTCCACAAACATGACTATCAGAGTGGCTTTAAAATCCCTAACTTTTAAGCCTCAATGTGGCTCACCTGTGATTTAGTTGTTATCGACTAATGGTCGGGTCACATTACTAGATATGGCTAGTAATTTTATTTAAAGTAAAACGTGGTAAGCGAAAAACTTTTAGAAACCATGGTGGGCAGTCAGAATAAAAGCAAATCACTTGCTGGGTCAGTCTGACTTGCAGCCTCCATCAAGCCTACAAGGTACTGACGGGAACACTCCCTCATTGTTCTTCCTATACTCCTTTTTTGTTTTTTTTGTGGTTTTTTTTTTTTTTTTTTCCCCCCATCAACACATTGAAAGCACCTTGCGATCATTCTCTGCTCAGCTTCTATCTCCTGGCTATCCTGCATTTAGCAATCAGAAAATCCCTCAAAGGAAACTTGTCCCTAATCTAGTACTCCCGTCTCCGTCTCCCTTCTTGCAGGAGCTGACCCCTCACACCTTTTCTGCCTGTTCTCAGGAGGTCACTGGCAGCTTCACCATGGCACGTGTGGCACCTGTCTCCTCTCTCACTTTGCACCACTTGTGAATTCCCCGGGCTGGGTGGGCAAGGCTGGGTTTGCCTGGGTTAGCTCACTTCTTTTCCGGATTCTGGCTGCATCAAAATGCTCTCAGCGGTTTCCATCATGCTTTGGGGATCTTTTCCTCCACTTCTCTAGTGGGTCCTTAGGGGAGCCTTGATCCAATAGAATCTATTTCCTTATCATCAACAGCGAGAGTCGTTGGGCAGTGTGATGAATTCAGTACGACACGCCCCGAGCATTCCAGTTATTTCTAATTTTGGAATTATAGATCGTAGTAAGGAAACACATTCAGAATATGAAATGCTCCTTGCATGTGATCTTAACCAGTGTCCAGCCAGGTAAAGAGAAGTCAGTATGGTTTCTGCAAACAGAGGGGATATGGTGTAGGGAAACGCTGATCAACCTGTTGGAAGAACTGAAGGAGCAGAAAGGGAAGATGAGGTTTCTGGGCCATTGGTAGCAGTGGGAATGTGCCACCACCCTTAGCAGCGAATGATGAGAGAATCCAGCCCCTGTGCCTAGGATGTCCTCTGGGCTGCTGCAGTAGCTGCTTTGGAGTGGCAGCCATCCTGCCTGGCTGAGAGCCAGGAGCCGGTTTTCTTATTGCTACATCCGAAGCTGGGAAGCTGGGAAGCTCCAGGTACTGCCTGCCATGTTTGCAGTGCTACCAAGGCTGCCCATGGCTCTGTGCCCTCTGCTGCTAGGGTAGCCGCACAGCCTCCACAAGAACCCCGGGCCTAGAACTGTCTTCTGCTGCCAGGGTGCTACCTCTTCTTTCTTCCACCTCCCCATTACCTCCCATAGGCATCCACTCTGGGAACCCGGTGCTAAGGAATTCAACTAGAAATACAACTTTTGGTCCTTTTTGCAACCCAGAAGAGGCCACAGAAAGGCAAGAATGAAGCCACGGTCAACAGCCAGATGACATGGCCAGCTGACAATAGCACTAATGGCGCGGGAACTGATTCCTATGTCTGTTTTGCAAGTGTGTTGATTGAGGCCCAGATAGGGGAAACGATCTTGCTTAATATCTCTGGCTACTCAGACAATTGGTGAATTGTCTTTTCTGGGAATTTCAGGGTTCCCACTAGCATGTAATTGTGGTTTAGACACAGAAACCAATCAGTAAGTCTCTTTCTCTACCCACATTAAATGTGTGTGTATACACACACACACATACACACATATATAATTATAGATCATAGTAAGGAAACAAATTCAAAATATGAAATGCTCCTTGCATCCGATCTTAACCAGTGTCCAGCCAGGTAAACAGAAGTCAGTACAAGTATTGCAAACAGAGGGGATATTGTGTAGGCAAACACTGATAAACCTGTTGGAAGAGCCAGAGGAGCTAAAAGGGAAGATGAAGTTACCGGATGGTTACTATATATATACACATATATATATGCATATATATATATATACATGTATGTATATATATATGCATATATATATAGTTTAAAAACATTAAATGTACAGATTTATATATTATGTAATAATATATATTGCATGTTTAATTTTTTAAACTACATCTAGAATCTTATAATTTTTTTCTTTCATAAAATTTGCAGATGCAGAGTCACATACATATGCAGGAGGATGGGTCTGGCTCTCCCTGCTGCTCTCATTGTGAGACCATACAGTAGCCTAGTTTGAGCCTAAATGTCATAGCTGGGGGCTGTCAGGACCCTGGGGTGTCCTGCATCTAACTTCCATTCACCCCCTTCCCAATACTCTTCTGCTTCAAGCACACAGAGACCTTCCCTCCTGCTTTTAAAACCTTTTAATTGCTTCCTTCCTTTTATGTTCTCACCAAAGTCCCACAGCAGGACCTTGTAATGTCTCCAGATACGATTCACACATTCCTCACACGTTCTTCCCTTTTCTTTCAAAATAAACCTTGTTATCTCTTTATACTGCAAGCTAAATCCATCAGTAGCTCCAGCTTGAGTTTCTATATCCTTGAGGGGAAAAACAACAACAACAACAAACAAACAAACAAAAAATCTTCAAATCATTTCAGAAATTAAAGGAAAACTTTTGCAGTTCTTCTACTGGCATATACCAGAAAGTAAAATGCCGGTGGATTTCTGTATTCAAATTTGTAATCCAGTGATTTTCTGACACCCACAAGTCCCTCTGGGTATGTAATTTTAAGAGCACATACTATTTAAATAATTCATCATGCAATAGCATGCATCTTCTGTCATTTACTAGAAGAATCTGTTTCTTCCTTGAGATGCTTTTCTCTTTCTTCTAATTTCCACAGCCCATAGATTTCATAATATTCTAAAATATTAGGGTACAAAGGGATGTCATGGATCATTTATTTCCTTATTTTCAGGTTAGGGACATGAGACCCAGCTTAGTTGGTGGCTCACTCAAACAAACGGCAGGGCTGGAACAAAACCCAGCTCTGTTGACTTAATAAATATGTCATTTGCTTTTTTTTTTTTTTTTTTGGTACCAGGGATTGAACCCAAAGTTGCTTGAGAGCCACATCCCAGCCCTTTTTATTTTGCTTTTTATTTTGAGACAGGCTCTTACTGAGTTGCTTAAGGCTTCACTAACTTGCTGAGGCTCTGGGATTACAGGTGCATTCCGCAGCACCTGGATTGCCATCTACTCTTGTTCTTGTTCTTGAAGGGTAAGCTTGTAATACTTGACTTCCAGCATTAAAAAAGCAGTATTTTACTAACAAATGGATACTTTTCAGGATTTTACAATAGCCAGGAAATAAATTAACGGACTTGTTCTCATTCTGTTTCATGGTCCGGTGACCCTAGTTAACAATTATATAGAGTATATTTCAAAAAGCTAGAAGTGTGCCAGGCGCCGTGGCGCATGCCTGTAATCCCAGCACTTGGGAGGCTGAGACAGGAGGATGGCGAGTTCAAAGCCAGCCTCAGCAAAGGTGAGGTACTTAGCAACTCAGTGAGACCCTGTCTCTAAATAAAATTTAAAAAAAAAAGGGGGGGGGGGGCTGGGGATGTGGCCCTGTGGTCGAATGCCCCTGAGTTCAATCCCTGGTACCAAAAAAAAAAAAAAAAAAAAAAAAAAAGCTAGAAGTGAGGATTTTGAATGTTGTCACCACAAGGAAATGGTGAATGTTTGAGAAGAGGTCCATACTAATTGCTGAAATTTAACCATTATACAAACACACACACACACACACACACCACATATGTATATGTGTGTGTATATGTAAACATCACACTGCACACCATGAATACACATGATTATTACCTGTCAAAGAAAAAAAACTTAGGAATAATTAACTAATATATTAACAGGGTTAGATGGCCCCAGTTAATAAATTAACAGTGGGTCACTAAGCACTCTGCATTTTAGTCATCTTGCTTTAAAAAAATATATACTGTCTAATAAAAGCACAGCACTAATTCCAAAGTCTGTTTTAGTTTTTAGTTAATACCATCTTCAAAACCCTGATTTCTTTTCCTTAGCTCTTTCCTCCTGTTAGCAGAATATATATTTGTTGGAAAACCTTTTTTTTTTTCTTTCTCTCTCTCTCTCTTTTATCTAAACTCCACCCTCCATGTTTATCATGCTTTCCACTTTTATTTTTCAGTAAGCAAATCCAGTTCCGTCTCTTTGGATCCCCTTGCAAGAAGCCTGTCAATATCATTACACCATGGACGTCTCGTGCCTTGATGGATGCTTTTCTGTAGGAGAGGCTAAGACCACAGACTGAGGGCTGGCGTAGTCAATGCACCATCTCTTGCACAAAGCATCTTATCTGTGAGGACCAGATTGGGAGGTGACTTCCACTCTCTGGCCTTGGCTGCAGCAATCGTTTAGCCAATTTTCTTGCCTTTCATTTTCCCAAGTGGTTAGCTTGGCCTCGCTCATGAGCCTCCCCAGCTACCTCAAGGGTCTCTGAGGTCCTTCAAAAATGTGCATCTCCTGTGCATGCGCATCTCAGCTTGCCCCCACCCCTACCCCCCTGGAGTGAGTTCCATGGGGTCTATTTGCATGACCTGGCTACAAGGCCACAACTCTGACACCATTGTTTGGAGCCTTGCTTGATTTATACTCCCTTTTGGTAGGAAATATAAGGCACATGGATAAGGATAAAGCCTGTATATAACAAATGCCCACGTTTCTGTCTCTGACACTCTCGACTTTAATTTCTGAAGAAATTAAAATGCTATAAATCAGATAACGATCTCTTGGACTACTTCTTAACTTTCATCCATTATGTTCCTGCCCAGAGGCAGTTTCAAACCAGGGGTCATTTCGTATCTCATTCCAATTTCTGCATTTTTAAAAACGTAATGCTTTTATAAGTACAATGTTGTTTGGGGGATTTCTATTTGTGCAAAGAGCAACACAGGGTAATTATCATTTTGCGATTTCCCAATCACCATGGTGTTTTAAGATTTCTCTGCTTCAGAATGGTGTTAGGTATATCATCCTGCAGAGGTACATCCATGCTGTTTCTAGTTCTTGCTATGAGCCGATGCTCTAGTAAATGTACTTAAGTCTCCTGGTTTTATGATGTGGATGTGAGGGGCCCCCCCAAAGTACCTGTGTTGATTCAAGAATGTTTGGAGGTGAAATGAATGGACTGTGAGAACTAGAACCTGGTCAGTCCCTCCCAGTTTGAATGGACTGACTGGGCGGTAACTGTGGGCAGGTGGGGTGTGGTCCCATCTGGAGGGGGGACCACTGGGGGTGTGCCCTGGAAGGGTGTATCTTTGCTGTGGCCCCTTCCCTCTGCCCTGCTTCCTCTGTTATGCCCTTCTTCTGTGAGGTTCGGCCTCACTTCTCATCCAGAACAGTTGGCCAGCCAAGGACTGAACCTCTGAAACCATGAGCCAAAATAAACTTTTTCACCTCTAAGTTGTTCTTGTCAGGTCTTTTATCACAGCAACAAAAAACTAACATAGTTGGTGAACATGTGATTAAATAATAAATAATAATAATAAATATAATAATAAATAGTAAATAAAATTGATCTGAAAAAGAAGCTGTGAATTTCAGTTGTTTCTTTTTTTTTTTTTTTGGTACCAGGGATTGAACTCAGGGGCACTCGACCATTGCTGAGGCTGGGTTTGAACTCGCGATCCCCCTGCCTCAGCCTCCCAAGTGCTGGGATTATAGGCATGCACCACCATGCCTGGCTGAATTTCAGTTTTTTAAGATAAAGCCAATCATCTTCCTAAAGAGAACCTATCAATGTTGCCTTCTTTAAATAGCATATAAAAATATTTATTGCCCAACATGCCTTCCCATGTTGAGGGTACATAGACTTCTAAAAATGACACCTCCGTGTTACAATATTGATTTAGATTGTCCTTTCTATTTCTTGTTAAGAATCGGAAATATTTCCTATTATTCTGAAATATCATAGATACATAAATGAAGCGGCAGTCACCACCTTAATTTCTTACATCATGCAATACATCAACTTCCCTTTAAAGTCAAGGAAGTCTTAATAATTCATTCCTTCTTATGCTTTTGTTGAAGACATTCCTGGTGGGTTTCAGATATGGTGCCTGTTTCCAGAGATAAAATGTGGCCCATGATCTGTGCTCCAAAGGAACCTGCACTCCAGCTGGAGAAATGCAGGGTCACGATAGCCTTGAGTGTTATCTAGGAGGGAGGTTGCAGGAGGACACTGGAGGGTGCCCAGGGCTTCCCAAGGAAAGCATTAGAGATGATGAGGTGGGAATGGTCCAGGTAAGATGCTCAGAAAGGAAGGTGAGATTGATAGGGGCTTGGCAAAGGTTGATTCAACAGAAGAATAGCGTCTGGAAGCTAGGAGCACCTTGGAGTCTATCAAAGACTTCAGCAGCCTCTTTGGATCCAAGGCTAGATACAGTCTGCTCTTGGACCATGAAGAACTCTTTATGCCTTATACTTAAATGCTTTGGATTCTTGCATTTGTGAAGAGGGTGGGGAACTATCATAAGTTCATCATAAGACTTCGAACAAAATGTGACATCTTCAGAATTGAGCTTAGGAAAAAAATACTATGGGAACCACATCCAAGGACGATCAGACAGGAGGCTGTGGATTAACTGAGTGGATTCCATGGTGTTTAAACAAGTTCAAGAATGTGCAGTCTACATGGATATTAGAGTCGTGTCATGGACTGACTTTATTCACTCAAACATTGAGCATTCACTGGGCGGTAGGTTGCAGGTCTAGGTATTTGGGATCTAGCAATAAATAAAATTTTAAACAGTCTCTGCTCTTGTGGAGCTTCTGTTATGGTGTATGATCAATTCTGTTCATATCAAGAAAAAAATCCATGATGCAGAGATGAATTGCACTTTCACGAGGTGGTAAGAGTTTGGAAGGTTAGAAACTTCAAGAATTGGAGCTTCCTTAGGAGGACACTTGATAAAGGCTGATAAGTCTCAAAGAGAATCAGCAAACTGGCTTTGGGGAGCAGGTGTATTTGCCGACCAAACAGGTGTGACAACATGACCTTGGAGAGACGAAAATGTTTGATGTTATTCTAAAGGTTTTGCTGGGCACACCTCAGTTCCCTGTGTGTTGATCCTAAGATGTGCCTCCTAAGAATGAGCGTTCTGTTTTGTGGACAGAAGGCTGTAGCGTCCCGGGCAGGCCTGACTTCTCTAACCGTGCCTAAGGCCCACGGTACATCAGGAAATCAAGAAAAATATTTTACTGCTTTTGATCAGTGGAAAAATTAACTTTTAGGTCAATAATAATAATAATCATAAGTACTATTAATATGTTCATTTTATGACAATGCAGTCATAAAATACAGTTTTTAATATTGTTTTGGAGAAAGTGGCCCACCAAGGTAAGAGTACCTGAGGCCCTCAAAGTCAAATGGTGGCTCTTTCAATTAAAGGCAAAGATAATATTATTATTATGATGATGATGATGATGATGATTGGTACCAGGGATTGAACTCAGGGACACTCAACCACTGGGCCACATCCCCAGCCCTTTTGTTGTATTTTATTAGAGACAGGGTCTCACTGAGTTGCTAAGTGCCTCGCCATTGCTGAGGCTGGCTTTGAACTCGCGATCCCCTGCCTCAGCCTCCCAAGTGCTGGGATTATAGGCATGCACCACCATGCCTGGCTGAATTTCAGTTTTTTTAAGATAAAGCCAATCATCTTCCTAAAGAGAACCTATCAATGTTGCCTTCTTTAAATAGCATATAAAAATATTTATTGCCCAACATGCCTTCCCATGTTGAGGGTACATAGACTTCTAAAAATGACACCTCCGTGTTACAATATTGATTTAGATTGTCCTTTCTATTTCTTGTTAAGAATCGGAAATATTTCCTATTATTCTGAAATATCATAGATACATAAATGAAGCGGCAGTCACCACCTTAATTTCTTACATCATGCAATACATCAACTTCCCTTTAAAGTCAAGGAAGTCTTAATAATTCATTCCTTCTTATGCTTTTGTTGAAGACATTCCTGGTGGGTTTCAGATATGGTGCCTGTTTCCAGAGATAAAATGTGGCCCATGATCTGTGCTCCAAAGGAACCTGCACTCCAGCTGGAGAAATGCAGGGTCACGATAGCCTTGAGTGTTATCTAGGAGGGAGGTTGCAGGAGGACACTGGAGGGTGCCCAGGGCTTCCCAAGGAAAGCATTAGAGATGATGAGGTGGGAATGGTCCAGGTAAGATGCTCAGAAAGGAAGGTGAGATTGATAGGGGCTTGGCAAAGGTTGATTCAACAGAAGAATAGCGTCTGGAAGCTAGGAGCACCTTGGAGTCTATCAAAGACTTCAGCAGCCTCTTTGGATCCAAGGCTAGATACAGTCTGCTCTTGGACCATGAAGAACTCTTTATGCCTTATACTTAAATGCTTTGGATTCTTGCATTTGTGAAGAGGGTGGGGAACTATCATAAGTTCATCATAAGACTTCGAACAAAATGTGACATCTTCAGAATTGAGCTTAGGAAAAAATACTATGGGAACCACATCCAAGGACGATCAGACAGGAGGCTGTGGATTAACTGAGTGGATTCCATGGTGTTTAACCAAGTTCAAGAATGTGCAGTCTACATGGATATTAGAGTCGTGTCATGGACTGACTTTATTCACTCAAACATTGAGCATTCACTGGGCGGTAGGTTGCAGGTCTAGGTATTTGGGATCTAGCAATAAATAAAATTTTAAACAGTCTCTGCTCTTGTGGAGCTTCTGTTATGGTGTATGATCAATTCTGTTCATATCAAGAAAAAAATCCATGATGCAGAGATGAATTGCACTTTCACGAGGTGGTAAGAGTTTGGAAGGTTAGAAACTTCAAGAATTGGAGCTTCCTTAGGAGGACACTTGATAAAGGCTGATAAGTCTCAAAGAGAATCAGCAAACTGGCTTTGGGGAGCAGGTGTATTTGCCGACCAAACAGGTGTGACAACATGACCTTGGAGAGACGAAAATGTTTGATGTTATTCTAAAGGTTTTGCTGGGCACACCTCAGTTCCCTGTGTGTTGATCCTAAGATGTGCCTCCTAAGAATGAGCGTTCTGTTTTGTGGACAGAAGGCTGTAGCGTCCCGGGCAGGCCTGACTTCTCTAACCGTGCCTAAGGCCCACGGTACATCAGGAAATCAAGAAAAATATTTTACTGCTTTTGATCAGTGGAAAAATTAACTTTTAGGTCAATAATAATAATAATCATAAGTACTATTAATATGTTCATTTTATGACAATGCAGTCATAAAATACAGTTTTTAATATTGTTTTGGAGAAAGTGGCCCACCAAGGTAAGAGTACCTGAGGCCCTCAAAGTCAAATGGTGGCTCTTTCAATTAAAGGCAAAGATAATATTATTATTATGATGATGATGATGATGATTGGTACCAGGGATTGAACTCAGGGACACTCAACCACTGGGCCACATCCCCAGCCCTTTTTTGTTGTATTTTATTAGAGACAGGGTCTCACTGAGTTGCTAAGTGCCTCGCCATTGCTGAGGCTGGCTTTGAACTCGCCATCCTCCTGCCTCAGCCTCCCAAGTGCTGGGATGACAGGCATGCACCACCGCGCCTGGCAAAGGTAACATTATTTTATTTTAATAGGTAAAATGCTTTATTCTATTCTTCCCTTGATGAGAGTTCTTACTCTTTGAATGTCTAAAGAACAACCCATTGTCAATTCTAAGGTCATACACACACACACACACACACACACACACACACACCTGGGTTATATTGTATTCATGATGGCTTGGTCCTCCCAAGCTCAACTAACAAATTAAATCTCTCTCACACTCTTTTTCTTTCTTTCTGTGCTGGGGATTGAACCCAGGGCCTCATGCATGCTAAGCATGTGCTCTGCCAACTAGCTACACCCACAGCTGAAGCTCCACTCCTTGTTCTATCTTAGACATGCCAAGGTAAAACAGTGGGATGATTCTCTATAATCCATGCTTAAACCAGAGGATTTAGAAACATAATAAAATTATTTATGCCATTCCTCATGGTCTCGTGTGATTCTATTGCATTAAACGCTTACCCCTGGTACTCTTATTAAAAAGCATCCCCTTTATTCCATGTGGGAATACGTGCGTGACATCATCACCCATCTTTGCCAAGTTGTTACCTGCCTTTATTCCTGGACAGGATGGTTTTAATTTCTCTTCTGGGAATAGGGAAAAGGTTAGATCATCTTTGAACGTCTCCGATTGTGACTTAACTTTCTGGGTCTTCTTGGTATAGCTCAGGAGACTAATTGGTTCTTCCAGATAACAAGGATGTGTTTCTCCTTCCAGAGCTGTACCTTGTAATGTTTCCCGTATTTCTATCAAAAGAAGCAAGGGTCTGTGTTGCGGGTTGGTGTGGGTCCCACTCAACGCTGGAGTAAGTAGGCTACGGAGTCAGCCCGTGAACCACAGGCAAAGGGAATGACCGGTCAAGAACTCAGACTCTGCAAGTTGGTGAGGCAAGGCAGCGGGCGAGTGGTTTGCAATCTCAGTTTATTACGGAAATGCCAGGTGGTTATAAATTATTATTAGCCAATCAGTGTTAACATGTTTAGCATAGAATCCAATCACTTGATGCCACAGGGCACAGACCCCCAGACCCCCCAATTTCTCCCTGGCAACAGCAAGTTTGCCCGGTGATTGCAAGTTGTCCAATCACTTTGTGCCCCAGTCTGCAAAAGCGCAGACCCCTTCTCTGCCCAACTTTGTCTGTCAGCTTTGCACTAGCTGACAGCTTAAGGGAGTGGTTTCTCTCACTTAGCCTGGCCTCAGCGCAGAGCAGAGCTTCATCCTGTTCAGGTCTTCCTGAAGGCTTCCAGAAACTTCCTAATGTATTTGAACTGTTCACAGCTGTTAGGCCAAGGGCTGAGTGTGCTCTCTCTTGCACCGTGAGGATCTGAAGCAAGACTTCACACGGATGCATTCCCCGCTGAGATCTACTCAGAGAAGCAGGGAAAGGCATTACTAGTTCTATTGCTTTATCTTATGAACACAAAAAACTCAGATACTCTTATAATCTATTATCAGGGTCCAATGATCAGCATAAAACTATAACTTTTGCTTTCACTTTTGTCATAGGATATACTAGTCATAAGAGGGTGACATCTTTCTTCCCCACCATTTCCTAAAAGAGGTGTTCCTGATAATTGCAGATCAAATGTTAGCAGTTTTTTTTTTTTTTTTTTCTGAATGCTTGGGGCATCCCAATATTTGGTCCTAAAGAATTCCCATTTATAGAATACATTGTAAGCTACTCTCTTAACACATTGGTGGTTTTGACCCTCCAAACCTAAGCTAAGAATTTGGTAACAAAAGTCTTTCACAAAGGCACTGTTCCATAGTTGTAGAAAATAGCAAGATGGCTACAAAAAAAAAAATTTAAAAAGAAAGAAAATGAAATTAGAGTGTAAGAGTAGCATATCTGGGGTGTACTTGGAGGCAACTTATCCACTCTTTTCCCGGTGTGTTTCTTTCTAATGAGACATTGTGGTAACCAAGGTCTCAAGTCTAGCAAAGGTTAAACTGTTTATCTTCATTATTGCCAGTCCTGGGGAATTTAATAGCCCTTGGGGTACATGCGGAATGGTTTCTGTCCCACATAATGGAGTGTGCTCTACTTCTCACCAAGATAAAAATCCTCAGGATGTTTTTCTAAGATATTTCTATGAATGTGCATTATGTTTTCAGAGGGTTGATTAAGCTTGGGACTATCACTCTTCTCTGAAAATGTAACATCATTTCTGAGAAGCGCTCAGTTTGCCCAATCTCGAACAGAAGAATTCATTAGGTTTTAAATTGAGCAGCAGATTATGCAGTCATATTGTACAAGCCGAAAACAATTTCATCATTTTTATCTTAGCAATGATCATGAACTGTGTCTCTCCTTGCAGGATGAAGGTGGGGAGACAGAGGTCTGCTCAGTCCTGAATGCAGTGGGAGGGTGTTTCACCTGCGGTGAATTTAGGGAGGGGCACTCCCCTCGTTTGCCTGTTTCTGGGCACACCTGTAGCTGTGTTAAATTGCTGACTCTGATAAAGGTGCGGTCTTGAGGCGCAGACTAAAGGTAAATGAGATTCAGTCTGGAAGCCCTGCAGAGCAGGTATCAAAGGCAGGTGTTTGGCAGGTTGCTAAAACTCAAGAGTTTCAATATTATTAAACATTATTTTCAGCTCCTCAGAGGAAATGGGTTGGCTGATGCTACCAGTGAGTGTATTGGTTTTGGAATGACATATCTGGAGATTCCAGACTGAATAATATGACTTTAAGTTGTTGCTAATAGTTCTGAGTCAGTATCCTCGAACTATGGGAATATCTGCTTTTATCCTGAGGACTCCAGAAACTTCTTTATCGACATTAAGTTCCCCACATATTTATTTCTAAGCTTCACACTGACAGTCAAGCAGGAAACATGGGCTTTTACATGAAGCATGTTGTACCAAAGATATGAAAGAAAGGGACTAATTGCTCAGAAAAACAATAGGGCAGGTATCAACAGCATTGTGAGAATTCTTCCCAAAGATGTACATAAAAGAGATCTTGCATAATGTGATGAATGAAAGCCAAACAAAATCCTTACAATAGAAGCAGAAAAAAGACCATTTGGCCACATAATCATGTTGCCCTTCTAACACATCATCCAAGGACTACATGTAGATTGTCCCTCAGCACCTGAAAAGGAGTGGTTCCAGCATGCTCAGCAGGTTCCAACATCCACCTGTTTTCAAGTCTCTTCTATAAGGTAAAGTGGTTGGGCACAGTGGCACATGCCTGTAATCCAAGCGGCTCAGGAGGCTGAGACAGGAGGATCGCAAGTTCAAATCCAGCCTCAGCAAAAGTGAGGCCCGAAGCAACTCAGTGAGACCCTGTCTCCAAATAAAATACAAAATAGTGCTGGGGATGTATGTGGCTCAGTGGTCGAATGCCCCTGAGTTCAATCCCTGGTACCAAAAAAAAAAGTAAAGTAGTATAATGTTTGCCCATAACCTATACTCATCATCTTAATTAATTAGTTGGTTCTATTTAGTTATAAATGGCAGTAGAATCCACTTTGATATAACTATTCAAACATGATATATAGATACATACACTAGAATATATATCTTATTCTAGTTAGGACCCCAGGACCCCATTCTTGTGGGTGTACGCTATGGTGGGATTCACTGTGATGTTTTCATATGTGTACACAGGAAAATTAGGTCAGATTCGTTGCACCGTCTTTCCTTTTCTTACATATTTCCTCCTGTATTCTTGAAATCATCTCCAGATCACTTTTGCATAATACCATGTAAGCACTGTGTAAAATAGTTAGGAGGCTATGTTGTTTAGGAAAAGAAATGTCAGCAAATGTTCTTTTTTTTTTTATTGGTATCGGGGATTGAACTCAGGGGCACTCGACCACTGGGCCACGTCCCCAGCCCTTTTTTGTATTTTATTAGAGACAGGGTCTCACTGAGTTGCTAAGTGCCTCGCCATGGCTGAGGCTGGCTTTGAACTCGCGATCCTCCTGTCTCAGCCTCCCAAGTGCTGGGAGTACAGGCGTGCGCCACCGCGCCCGGCTAACATATGTTCTATACAGATAAGTTTGTCCCCCCCAAATATTTCCAATCCACCATTGATTGGATCTGTAGATGCTGCACCCACACATACAGAGGGCCAGCTGTAGAGGCATTTTTTTGCTCAAACTCTATATAGATGTGATTCTTAAGAGGAAGCTGCCTTAAAATATGCAAGATATAACTACCAGGCCTTAACACTACACGTTCATTAAAGGAAGCCAGAATAGCTATTGCTAAAAATGCATTTCATTGATTATTCCATCTGCGAATGTGGTATCATGATGGCAATCAATCAGGATAAATCACAGAGCTACTCAGCTAATTCACCCACCACCGAGAGAACTGGTAATTAGAGGGTTGAAGTCAGCCAGGCTGCAGTCAGATGCCCACAGCATCTGTATTTGTGGGATACGATGCCTTTTAATGGTCGTCCTTCAGAAATTCTAAAAACGGCTACATCAGCATTTTCCAGCCCCATATATGTAGACAGCATTCTCCATGATTTTCAAGGTCCTATCAGTCGTTTAAAATACATTTCCTTATTCATTTATAAATCTTAGCACCTTTCTGGAAGGAATACAGAATCATGTCTTTGTGGTTCCTTGTTGGCCTGAAAACTTTCCATTAGAAATGCTGGATCCTGCTCTGGAGATAGCTTCATGTCACTGATGGTCAGTAGGATTTCCCAGTGTGCATCCGGATTCTTCTAATTTGTCCACCATCCTCACCATTTTTACAACTTAGTTATAGGATTCACTCCATGACCCTGTTCTTATTCCCCCTTTGCTAGACTTCAGCAATAATTATGGCTTTCTGCCTCTAGAATGCATACTGATGATTTCTTTTTAAGCCAAGATTTATCACAGATCTTGGGCAGGCTGGTCTTCATGATTCTTCATCTTCTCACCCTCATTTGCCATTCCAACATTACCTGTTTTTCTGGGGTTTTTTTGGATACCGGGATTGAACTCAGGGGTACCTGGCCAATGGGCCACATCCCCAGCCCTTTTTTTGTATTTTATTAGAGACAGGGTTTCACTGAGTGGCTAAGTGCCTCACCATGGCTGAGGCTGGCTTTGACCTCGCGATCCTCCTGCCTCAGCCTCCCAAGTGCTGGGATGACAGGCATGCGCCACTGCACTGGGCTACCTTTTTTTTTTTTTTTTTTTTTTAAATTTTTTTTTTGACACAACACCTTTATTTTGTTTATTTATTTTTATGTGGTGCTGAGGATCAAACCCAGTGCCTCACATGTGTGAGGCAAGTGTTCTACCACTGAGCCACAACCAGAGCCCCCTAACATTACCTTCTACTATGGTCATATATTTGGTTACCATCTGCTATAGTTAAAATGAGCTCAGCACTCCTGGAAATACAGGCTTGCTATCTTCCTACGGGTGTCCATGCTGTCACTGGTCAATTTTGGAAATATCTTGTTAGAAGCTTTGCTTGGTGATGTGTGTAGTTGTAAATGTTGTTGAATTTTTTTTTTTTTTTTTTTTTAATTTCAAATATGTCTACTGTCCTCATCTCTCTCTCTTCTCCTTTTGGTATCCCGGTAGTGTGTACATTACCTTTTTTAAATGGCACCACGGTTCTTTGATGCTGTGGTTTCAGTTTGTTTGTTGATGCTGTTGCTGCTGGTTTTGAGTTAGGAAAGTTTCTAGTGACTATCTTGAGGATCACTGAGTCTAGTCCATGGATACACCCATACCAGGTATTCTTCATGTCCTTGTAAGTCACCTTTGGTCTCCGTCACCTCCTTTGGTTTCTTGGAGTTTCTGTCTCTCTGCTTATGTGACCCAACTGATCTTACATGTTCTCTACCCTTTTCATTCTTAGAACCCCTACACTATGAATGATATTTGTTTTAAGTCCCTTGCCTAATAATTCCAGTATGAGTCACATCTATCTGCGTCTTAGTCTGATGAGAGCCTTGTCTCCTTGGATTCTGCTTTGTCTTCTTTCATCAAGCCTTGCAGTCATGGTAGGAGTCAGACATGTGTCTATGCGGGTGACAGCAGCTGAAGTGAACGGGCCTTTAGTGTGAAGACTGAGGTCAGTCTTTCTGAAGGTGGGGTTGTCTTCAATATCCCTCTAGCTGTAGGTGCCAGAGGTCTGTAACTCAGCTGATGAATTAGCCTGGGTGCTTTCCTCCTCTTGACTCTGGGTTTCCTGAGGCTGCATCTTGCAGTTCTTTCAGCTCTAGTCCACCGTGGCTCTATTGGACACCCCTGGACCTATAGGAAAGGGTAGGAAAAAGGATTATATAGTGCTCTGATAGAATCTCGGTGGTTTTATTTTTTTTAATGTTTATTTATTTATTTATTTATTTATTTTTTGGTACTGGGGATTGAACTCAGGGACACTTTATTTTTGTATTTTTATTTAGAGACAGGGTCTCACTGAGTTGCTAAGTGCCTCGCCATTGCTGAGGCTGGCTTTGAACTTGAGATCCTCCTGCCTCAGCCTCCCAAGTGCTGGGAGTACAGGCGTGTGCCCCGGCGCCCTGGCAGAATCTCCGTGTTTTAACAGGCCTGTGTCCTGTGCCTGTCGCCTTCAGAGCACTGATGCTGCTATCCTGCTCGCCTGCTCTGGGCTCCCTGCTCGGACACATTCTCAATGAATTCCTGCAAAGTCTCCATTGCTGTTGATCTTGCTTTCCCTCAGAGGGACTTAAAATGAGCCTCAGGCCCTACTCCCTTCAGAGGGAAATCCGTACTAAAGACTCCTCCTAGAGAGCCAGCCTTTGTTATGGACCAGACTCTGGGCTGTTTCACAGTGATGACTCTTCCTGTCCCCAGCCAAGGCCAGAAGGGGAATCTTTCCAGGTCTCCTCCCCTAGAACCTGGCGGGGTTCCTAAATATAAAGCACACCCCTTTTGTGTTACCACTGACTGATGTGCAGTTGCGAGTCGTAATAAACTTTGTTTTTCTCTCATAAATCTGCCTTTGGGGAGTCTGACTTATGGAGCCAAAGCCAGTGAACCCAAGATGGTGCTTTGATTGGTTTGGACTCCTGGAGCGTATTTCCGCACACTGGGTGGTCTAAACAACGGGGCACTTATTTCCCACACTTCTGGCGCCCCGAGGTCGGTGGTCAGTGTGCCAGGAGCATTGTCAGACTCTGGAGCGGGGCCTCTTCCAGGTCACAGACAGCGAACTCCTTCCTGTATCTTGACATAGTGGGCAAGAGCTAACTGTCTCTGCCTCTTTTTATAAAAGCACTAATCATGCCTGAGGCCTCTGCCGTCATGACCTCAGAAAACTTGGAACGCAAGCACCATCTGACCCAGTTAGCCCCCTCCTCAATCTATACCCAAAGGACTTAAAATCAGCTGACTATCATGACACAGCCACATCAATGTTTATAGCAACTCAATTCACAATAGCCACGGTAGGAAACCAACCCAGGAGCCCTTGAGCAGATGAATGGATAGAGAAAATGTGGTATATATACGCAACAGAATATTACCCAGCTATAAGAAGAATGAAATTATGGCATTTGCCAATAGATGGATGAATCTGGACACTATCATGCTAAGTGAAATCAGCCAATCCCAAAATACCAAAGGCCAGAATGTTCTTTTTGACATACAGATGCTGATTCAAAATAGATGGGGTGGGGGAGGAATGGAGGTTCACTGGTTTGGACTGGGGGGGAGTAGAGGACAGGAATGGAGGGTGGGAATGGGAAAGACAATAGAATGAATCGGACATAACTTTCCTATGTTCATATAGGAATATCTGACCAAGGTAACTCCACATCATGTACAACCACAAGAATGGGAAGTTATACTCCATGTATGTATAATATGTCAAAATATGCTCTACTGTCGCGTATAGCTAAAAAGAACAAATAAGAAATTAAAAAATAAGTATGAAACAATTAATGTGTGGGTTCAGGGAGTTGGCACTGGAAGAGAAAGTAGGCAGAGATCCAAAGGAATTAGAAATGCCCAAGACAGATGGACTGATCTGCAGGAGCCCTAATTAAGGAGATAGCTAAGATTGCGGTTAGCTGAGAGCCATAAAAGATGTTCAAGTTTCACCTGATATTCATACATTCATCTAAGAATCTTTTTATGCCCGTGAACACTGTGTGCCGCACCTGGTAAGCTCGAGCTGTAAGCACTTGTCCTTGTTAAAGCAAAATGTATTTAACCGGGTGAGGGTTAGTGGCTTGTGTTTGGAGTTAGAGGAGAGTTGGAGTTGTGGTTGGAGTTCGAGAGGTTGTTGGAGCCGGAGAGAGAAGTTAGAAGAGAGGAGAATAAAAGAACTTTTTCATTTCCATCCTGCCTCCAAATTTTCTCCTGTGGTGTGTTGTAGCTGCAAGCGGCAGCAGCAGGCAGCTACACTGATCTGGGAGATAAAGATCAGATAGCTCAGGAAGGAGGCCAGAGGAGACTCCCCAAAAGAAGAGAGAAACAGAGTTAGAAAAGGCTCATGTGTAAGCACAAGGATGCTTCCAACTCTGGTGGCTCAGAAAGCCACATTGGTCAAAAATGAATAAAATGTGGATTGCAAGAGTGGGGGGGGGGGAATTCTGGTCACACTTAAACAGACCAGAAGTTCTTTTAGAATACTAATTTAGACAAATCCAAGTACATGGTGCATGAGTTATGCTTAGATGTAGCCCATATTTGAGCAATCAGGAAGAGACTTCCAGCCATATCCGTGATCATAACATTTCTGTAGATCAAAAATTGTCAAATACCAACAAACTCTTTTGTTCACCTCAAAGCATTTGTAGTGGCTCATTATTCCTTAGAAATATGGAACGGGAAGCGGGAGGATTTTCAATGATCAGAAAGCTGTTCTTTAAAACCACCACAAGAGGGCAGTAAGGACTTAGGCTTTGAACAGGCACCCCAGAGAATGGTGGTCTTATTCTCAGACAAAACATTATCATTAAAATGTATCATAAAGTGGAGCTTTGGAGATTTTTTTCCCCTTTCCAATTTACTGTGGTTAATATTTAAAAAGTCATGTTTAGCATTTTCGGAGCAAGCTGGTGTCTTTAATGCACACAACCCCAGTTAGTTACAAGAGCACATCTCAATCTTCCACGTGTATGAACATGTTTAAAATGCAACAAATCCATATATCAATGATGAGCAGGTCGTCACTGTCAGACTCCTAATCTAGGATGATGAATTACATAGAATTTTTGATGGAGAAGCCTCTATTTTTAAACCCACATCCCTTTCCTGTTAAGTGAAATACTGAACTGAATTTAAGGGAGGGGTCCTGTGGTTCATGCTTAAATGCTAGTCAAGTTCCTCCTGTTTACTGTTCTCGGTGACCTTGATCGAATTGCTCAACTCTGACTGGAACTGAATTGTCTGCCTAGAGGATTAAGCAAGTGCTGTCCCACGTTTTGGACTCGGACACACCCACCCTAACTTACTATGGTATCTGTACAAGGTTCCTTGTGAATTTAAGTGCAGTCTCCATTCTGCAAAGGAAGAGGTCTTAGGGACTTGAAAATATGATCCTCATTCCATCCTTTCTTATATTGGCTTCCTTTTCCTTCCTTGTAACTTAAATTTCCCACATGTCTTAATAGAGATGCACTTAATTTCTCAAGAGTCTTTTGATGGCTGTTTGTGCGCCTGTGTTTGTCACGATTTCTGTGATGACTGTGTGTGTGCGCACGCGCACAGGCATGCACCACAGTGAGCATGGGAGGGCCCACGCAATACATATATGTTACCTCGTGTTAGTATCATTGCCCTGTGACTCCCTGTGCACATGCACGTGTGCCATATGTGAGATTGTATGTATGAGAGTGGGTGCATGTGTACCCTGTGAAGTATGTGTGCATGGACATGATCACCCACGAGCATGTATTCTAAGTGTGCACATGCTTGTAGCATGAGGTGTGCATTGTGGTGTGTTCATGTATAATGTATGATGTAGCAAGATGTGCTAGTGTGTGTTCTTCATATGTGTGTATGTGTGTGCTTGTGTATGTGTATTTGTGCAATTTGGGTGGGTAGATGAGGAGATTTTCAATTGTGTGTGTTGTGTGCACATAAAGATAGGGAACTGTTGCTGGGCGCGGTGGCGCACGCCTGTAATCCCAGCACTTGGGAGGCTGAGGCAGGAGGATCGCCAGTTAAAATCCAGCCTCGGCAATGGCGAGGCACTTAGCAACTCAGTGAGACCCTGTCTCTAATCAAATACAAAAAAGGGCTGGGGATGTGGCCCAGAGGTGAGTGCCCCTGAGTTCAATCCCCAGTACCAAAAATAAAGAAAAAGATAGGGAACTGGACAGACTCTCCTCAGATAGTCACAGTTTCAAGCCTTTCTCTGAGTGAGACAAGGTGTATGAGGCGTGCATCCTCTTTGAACTCAAAGTGAAGAGCTTTGAACTCCAGCTGGGGACAATGCCGTTTTCACTCTGCTCCCTTCCCCGGAACACTCTTGTTTACTGTATTGTGTGGCAGCCTCGGTGAAGCCCACCAGCAGCTCCCTGCTGGCCATTTCTCCTGTGCGCACACTTTCTACTCAAAACCAAAAGCACCTTGGAGGAAGAGCTAGAGGATTGGTCAGTCAAGAGCAAGGCTTCAAGCATTCATTTCTACCGCTTCATATTCTTTCTCCCTCTCTGTTATGTGACTCTTTGGGCTCCCAGGTAATCTCACAAGTGACTCTGAGTTGCTTTGGAAAAGAAAAGTGTAAAATGGTCTTTGATACGATCTTTTCCAGTATGACCATTTCAATAGCATCAATAATTTCTTCTAAAGGAACTATTTTTATATTATCTTTATGAAGTTCATTTCATGCCTGTGTTTCATTTAAACGTAGTATTCTTTGGTGAAAACACCAGAGTAGACTTTGCGAGTCCCTTTTTCTCAGAAAGAGACCCCTGCATATCTTTAAGACTTATCTTCAAATGCTTTCTCTGTTATTTTTGGTGTTTGGTGCATGGTCATTTCTTCTTTGTCTTCCTCTTCTTCTTCTTCCACTGATTCTTCTTCTCCTTCTTTCTGGTGTGGTTAGTTTTCCAAAGTAGCTTTTTCTAGTTTGTGAGTATTTTGCAAAACAGCAGTGAGTTTACTCTCAGAGAAACCTGAAATCAAATCAGGGGCCAAATGTGTATCAGGTCTAACCTCCTTATCTTAGAACTATTTACTGAAGACTTCGGAACATCCGCAAAATTTTGGTCTGTGCTATACAATTAGGAGCCAACTTGTGTGTTACTTTTCTTCCCCCCTATTTTCTTTTGAGATTTTTACTGTGTTCTGCATGCCACTAAATTATATAGTTGGTTTACTGTATACCCTTATTAATTGTCACTGAACATTCATAAAGTACATTTTTTAAACTGATCATTTCTCCACCAATTTAGAGTTGCAACACATTCATGTAGTTGATTTGCTACCACATTGGACCAAAACATCTCAATTCTAGATTATCCAAGAGTAATGCTTCAAAAATAGTCATTAAACATTGCAGACATCAAAAGTATGCAGACTGCACAAAAATTCCTGGCCACATTTGTTTTGCCAAGTAATGTTCAGTGATGTTGGCATCATGAAAAACAAGAAATGGAAAAGAGTTTCACATTATTATTTCAAAGAAGCACAGACTTTCAGGCCTTCTTTCAACCCCTTTTCAAGAGGAGTATATGCAACTCCTTTGAAAGAAATGCTGGCGGATTATGTTTATCAGACGACAATGTCAAAACCAAGAGTCAGAGATCCGACTTGATCAGTAGGATGGCTGCACTGTCACCTTGATTTGTCCTTGATCCCTGGCTAGTCTTTCTGATCTTCCAAACCCAGTTCAGGTTTGATTAGTGAATATTTCCTTCACTTTCAGAATAATACATCCTTCATCTCCTTCTTTCTTACCCCTCATTTTACGCTTTTGCTAGTATGGCAGAGTAATCTCTGCTACAGTAGAGATTTAAAGTGTGACCAGGGCACAGGCAAAGATTCCCAGGGAGTCCTAGGTCCAGGTTACTGAGCAAGACCTGAGAGTTGGCCCGCAAAGCCAAGGTTTATTCTCCGGAAGAACAGAGGGGACCAAGCTGCAAAGTAGCTCAAGTCCCCATCTATACAGTGGAGCTTGCTTTTATCCGGCTGTACTAGTTCTTCCCTTTTCCCCAGGGTGGATTTAAGCTTGATTGACAGCTTGATTGACAGTTGCATCTAACATAATTACTTTTCTACTGTGCATGCGTAAATTTCTCTTTCCCCGGGAAAAGGCACCTAGGGGGAGCGAATCCGATATTAATAACATGATAACTAGCCAACAGGTTCGCTTTAGGTCAGTTCCTTGGGCTATTGCGCATGCCCAAGATCCGGGACTTTCCCTTTAGCGTCTTGAATGCCCTTTATGCTCTTCCTCCCTTTAACTGCAAGGTGGCCCAGGAGGGGCTTCCTGGTGTACATTAGGTAGCTCTTGCCTTCTTTCTGTCTTGTCCCTTCCTCATGCCCTATCTCTTACCAACAAGAGGACACCTCCCAGGTCTGTCTGCATTTTCCAGAATCAATTCAAGTCAGCTGATGTTAGATAATTAGATGCCAAATACACTTAGACTTTGAAGACACACAATGACAATACTTTCCCTTGTACTAATTATACTTGTAAGTCCTCAGGCCAAACCAGAAGAACAAGATCTGTGGGTTTCTGATTAATTATCATAGTGTAAGACTTAGCTGCCCAGGGTTGTAGTCAAATAAAAAATAAAAATATATATTTTTAAAAACAGGAACATTCGGCACTTATTCCACAACCTTTGCTCTTTCATCTCCATGTTCACACAGACTAGCTGGGCAAAAGGAAAGTCATAACAAGTTGGTGAATGGCTTATGCACGTATGTTCATCGGGTCGGAGCTAATTCTACTGCAGCCATTACTGAGTGCAGATGGCGCTACGACCTTGGGTCACCTTGAGTCTGATTCTAAGAGTCACACAACCTTCTCAAACTCAAATTCACTCTTCTACATTAGGTACAGAAAGGTCGATGGGAAATTATTATATAAAATCAACAGCATGCTTAATTGTGAAACTTTTCTGGGCCAGGATAGATACCACCATTGTCACGGTTTACGCTGGAAAGAAAGGTGTGTGGAGATCTTGGCTGTTTGCCAAGTATGTGAGCACCTCCTCTTGGCTTTTCTTTCCCTTGTTCCAGACCCACTTACCTAGTTTATCTTTTTGTCTTCAACCAGTTCTATTTCATAAGCATCCATTGAGTCTATAGCCATGCTGTCCTGACCATGCCCAATCTTGTCCTAAGAAGCCACTGAGCCACCATCGAATGCGAGACCCTGTGATATCCTCTCTTGAATAGTAGTAGCCAATAAAGAGCTGAGATGAACAACTCGTCAAAAGCTGAATAAATGTGTGCATAGGTTGTCAGACACGGAGGTATTCTCCTGGTTTCTGGGTGGAGCTGTTTCTGGGCTCCTAGTTGGAGTTGCCTTGTGGTGCTGTTCTTGCTGACTCTGTACCTGCTCTGCCTGTACTCTGGTTCCTGCCTATGTCCTCCTGCAGCCTGCATCTCTGCCTGCCTGGGCTCTGTCACCTGCTGGCTCCCTCCTGCACAGATAGAATCCCTTGTCAGGATCTTCTCGGACAAGGATTCTGTAGTCTCCCCATTTACTGCCTTCAAATGCGGGGCCCCATATAAAAACCCCAATCACTCATTCATGGAATCCTTCATGCATTCATTTTCCAATAAAAATAATGAGCCAAGGGTTAGGCCCTGCTGCACAAAGGTGTCCACCAAAAGGCATTTCCTATCCTGTAAATTGGACCAAAGGAAAAGTGGGAATTAATTACCAAAAGACAACCTGACTCAAACACTAAGCCACTGAATTATCTAAAAGTCCATGAACCTATTAGAAAACTATCAAATGCATAACTTCTGATCATGTCATTGGGTATTTTATATCATTCTATTAGATTTGATTTTTAGGGGAATAAAATATCTATCCTATGAAGCCAACATAGATAACATCACATCAAGCAGAGGGGTCTCAGTGCCTGGCATTGTTAGAATTTAAACAAGGTGAGATTTTAAGACATAAATGAACTTTTGCTAAGCTAGAAGAACTTGTTTTGGGGGGGGTAGCAAATTATTACTTAATTAATTCACCAGTCTTTAAAACGGAGCCTGTAAAATGATAGCAGATGCTTTAGAATAATTTGCTTCCCTCAATCGGCTGATGCAGTTGTCATGAATAGGTGGTGCCCTGCTTAAGGTCACTGCTGCCACTGCCACATGACCGTAAACTCCAACGACTGCCTCCTAAATGAGTGAAATTTTACTGTGAAATAATTCTGCCCATTTCTGCCAGGCTCTGCCAATGCTTTGAAATATGTCCGGAACCCCATCCTGGTGAGCTTCTAGGAACTCAACTCCATTATACAGTCACGGTCACCAGTTCTTTCCTGGGAATGACATATAAAACCTCTCATCTGAGGCAAACGAGGCAGATTAATGTTGCAGAAAGCATATATAGTCTGGGTTACAAAATCACAAAAGCTGTCTCTTGAACAGAGAAGCCTTCCCTTTTTTAGTTGCAGGTGATTGTGAGAAAAAATTTCCCCCTGGTCTGATATTTCTTACTCGTCCAAAAGGGAAATTCAACATCATAGAAGTCCACCTTGATAGGTGGGAAATTTTAGTAAACTTGGCTTGCTGGCTAGAAAGCAGAAGTATACGTTATCGTTTTGATGGACTCAGTTGCAGACGATTTTATTTTCAGAACCAAAGTAACATTTTTCTCACAAGGAAGGTTCTCAAAAATAAATTGAGAGCCGGGCACGGTGGCGCACACCTGTACTCCCAGCACTTGGGAGGCTGAGGCAGGAGGATTGCGAGTTCAAAGCCAGCCTCAGCAATGGCAAGGGACTTAGCAACTCAGTGAGACCCTGTCTCTAATAAAATACAAAAAAAGGGCTGGGGATGTGGCCCACGGGTCGAGTGCCCCTGAGTTCAATCCCCAGTACCAAAAAATAAAATAAAATAAAATAAAATAAAATAGAATAGAATATTATGAGACTCATTAGACGGGGGTGGGAACTACAGTAAAATCTCTTTGGGCAAATAATTATTTTAAAGCAAAATATCAGAAGTGGTTGTCATTGTTGGATTCTGGGCAGGAAGCTGTGCCTCCCAGGCAGAAGGCCACACCTCCCAGGTACTTCCTGAAAAGGCACTCCCAGGTGCCTCAGCCTGGCCAGCAAACCTGGCCAGCAGGTGCCCTGGCCACTACTTCCTGACCTCCGGCAACCTATAGGGCAAGGACTCACTCCAGGGGGTATCTGACTACCAGTTTTGCTATTTAAGCCTCCCCTGGACTGAAATCGCTCTCTGTTCTCGCCTGCCCCTGATTCCTTTCGTCCCTGTTTTCCCTTCTTCTCCCCCTTCCACGTGTGGCCCCTAATAAACTTCCCTTTTATTAAAATGGCAGTCCCAGCGTAAGAAACTTTGCCTAAATTCTAACAGTCATAGGTACCCATCCACATGGGAAGCTCCTACTTTATAAAATCCCAGGTGCCCTTCACTCAGATCCCCTGTCTCCCAATTTTTTTTCCTCTTCTGCAATTTGTCTGCTAATCCTCTTTAAATATAGGTGTTTTTTTTTTTTTTTTTTTTTTTTTCCAGTCACACTGCTACCAGATTTTTCTTACTTTGTGGAAAGGGTCTCCTGTGACCTTCCTCTGTGAACTTAACATCTATCCCGTGATTGGATTGGTGTGGATGGCCAGCCCTGAAGGGGCACAGAGGCTAAGAACAGCTAATGAAGAGTTGTCTCCCATCTGGAACCGCACATTCTGACAGCTCCTGCAACGTCAGCTTACAGGGTCCTCAGTAGCATTCAGAATAACTGGAGGGGTTGGTGGACAATGGCAGTAATATGGCCCCCCTCCCTCTAGCATCTCTGGGGAGATGGTAACAAGCGTGTAAATGCTTCCTACAGGCAAGAAGCTGTAGGGGGGCCAAAGAGGTTGCAAATCTTCAAAAATCCACAAATTGGATTATCGGTTCTTAAGGAGCCAACCATTGTAAGAGAGGATGCCTTAAGGCCTAGAGTTCAGATGCCACTCAAAGCAGGAAGGAAGAACTATTCATAGAGCATTTCCTTTATTAGCTTTCTAGCACAAGGTCAAGAGCAGGAACTGAGTTGGCGCTCTGTGTAGGTTTGAATTTCAACTCCAACCTGAGCTAGTTGTTGGGCCGCATGTAAAGAAATCTAAGCTCTCGACTTCTTAGTTTCCTCATCTACATAGTATCCATAATAATGTCCCTATGTCATAGTGAAACTATGTCAAATGCTTAGAACAGAGCGGGACACATAGTGACCACTATGGGATTCTTTGTTGTGATTGCAAAATATTGATTCATGCGTGCTGCCTGATATAGACTGTGCTAGCAACCGAAGATGAAATGGAGAGGCATTCAAATTTCCTACTCCAAAGATCCCTGTTGTACTCAAGGTGGCAAAGGCTTAGATAGAAGAGGTCACAGGATGCAGGGGAGGGGCAGCAGGCCAGAGCAGGCAGATGGCAGGGAAAGTTGCTTGCGGAAGGAGCAGTCCAGATGTATGCTGGAGAAGCCTCCGTTCCCGGCCTTCCTCTTGTGCACATCTCTGAGAGATGGAACTATTAAGGCTAAGAAAGAAAATCCAGGATGCAACCAGGAATGGTTTCTTCTTGGGAATTTCTGATCAATCACCTGAGGAAACCTTGGAGGAGAATGGTCTGACTCTCAAGTCTGTGCTAATTTGTTGTGATTTATTTTCTCATTCTTCATCAAGATGCACTTCCAATATACCTTGTGTATTGGTAATGTTTTACATTTTCTTAAATTAAGTCCCTCTGACCTACGTGAGCCTCGGATCCCCAAAATGTGATTCCACCTCTATTCAAAAGAATGAATAGGTTTTTTTTTTTTCAAAGTGAGGGTCTCGGGGTTAATTGAAGTTGGTAAAGCCACATTAAAGCAAGACAAAACATTGCTGATCAAAAGGCCAAAGTGAACTAGCCCAGAAACTTGGACAATTCCAAAGGATCTCACAGAATGTTCTTCAATAGGGCAGTTAAAGTTTGCTTCGATTTCTATTCTGTTCTGCAAGAACTGAATTATGCAGATATCTGGGCCCTTGTTTTAATTAACATTCAATTCATCTCATCTTGATTTCTTTCTTTCCATTCTTGGAAGAGTTATGCCAAGAGGGTGGGCTCAGACAGCATGTGGTTCGCTGTTTAATACAAGTGGGTATTTTGTACAGCAGCAGAAAGATGTGAAGAAAGAGACACTGAGGAGGTCTCTCCTTAGAACCGTATCACATGTGCCAGGTTGTGGGACACACCTGAGATCCCAGCCAATCCAGAGATGGAGTAAGCGATCCTCCGGAGGCTGTATGATTCTTCAAATATGCCAAAGCAAAAGAAAAACCCAGGTGAGCATGGTGGCGCACACCTGTAATCCCAGAGGTTCGAGAGGCTGAGGCAGGAGGATCGCAGGTTCAAAGTCAGCCTCAGCCATGGCGAGGCACTTAGCAACTCAGTGAGACCCTGTCTCTAATAAAATACAAAAAAGGGCTGGGGATGTGGCCCAGTGGTTGAGTGCCCCATGTTCAATCCCCGGTACCAAAAAAAAAAAAAAAAAAAAAAAGAAGAAAAAAAGAAAGAAAGAAAGAAAGAAAGAAAAACCCAGTGTGGATAAGGACCCATGACTTCCATTCTTTCTTATCCTATGTTCCTTTCAAAACAGTCAACTTGAAGCCAGGCTCAGTGGTGCACACCTGTCATCCCAGCACTTGGGAGGCTGAGGCAGGAGGATCGCGAGTTCAAAGCCAGCCTCAGCAATGGTGAGGCACTTAGCAACTCAGTGAGACCCTGTCTCTAATAAAATACAAAAAAGGGCTGGGGATGTGGTCCAGTGGTCGAGTGCCCCTGAGTTCAATCCCCAGTACCAAAAAGAAAAAAAAAAAAAAAGTCAACTTGGATGCATGCATTTTAATCCACAAAACTGCAAATGTATAAAATTATTTTCTGAAGGGTACAATAAAAATGATAGGCAAACAACTAAATCTTTGTAGTAGGGTACACTTCCAATAAATAAATCCAGCATGCTGAATTATGAAGCCTTTTGAAACAATGCGTTCTGATCCCAGATGTGACCCATTTCACTTCCTAGAGAGGCAAAGAAAAGAAGGAATGAGAAAAAGCAAGTGCGGTGGAATTAAAACTCAGTAATGGAGATGACGTTCTGCATTGACAAGCCTCGAATGAGTCCGCTGGAATCACAGAGCACAGCCCTGCCTACGGGAGGGCAGCTTGAGATAAGCCACAGATGCGGGCACCCTCCTCAATCAAGAGACCAACGACCGACCGTTGTCCTTTCCAATGAGCTTTAGAAAAATTGGGTTGTTTTTCCAAAATGGAGGGAGTAGATGAGAACTGCTCATTCTCTGGAAAGGAATCATGTTAATGAAATGACAAAGAGAGCCTTGTTCATTTTAAATACCATAATGTCCATCCGAATTGGTAGTAGAGCACATAATCGTCTCTTTTCTCTCTCCCTTCAATCTCTGCTAAGGAGCTGGTGTCTCCCTTCTTCCTAATGAGAAAAGGACACTGGAAGGAATTCATTTTCATGATATTTAAAATTCTTCCCCAGGGCACACGGGCTCCATTACAAACACAAAAATCAATCGCCACGTAAATAAGGTTCTTTATGTTGTAAAGCAAACAGCAATAACGGATATCAGTCAAAATATCGTACTGCTAGAATAACGACCTTGATGTTTTACTTAACTGTGTTTTGCAATTAGTTTGCAATGACCATGGATATTACGTGGTTAATTACTTTTTAATGACTTTGTGTTATCAGTTCATAAAACTTCATATAATGTTGTAGTACGTCTATGTCAATATACATAGGCAAAAATAGACTGGAAACAAAGCATTTTTTTTTGTCTATCAGAGTTCTTCTGTACATTTTTCTATGTTGTGTGCATTTTGCATATAATAGACATATTTCTTTTTGCTTTTGGTGATAGATCTGTCCGATGGAACTTTCAAGTCTAGAACATCAATACTTTTGTTCACTAAATTATATACTAGAATAAAACTGAATCTTTTTGTTGTTGTTGTTGTTGTTGTTTGGAGCACAAATTTTTATTTCTCTGGTTGTACACGATGTAGCGTCCCACTACACATGCAGTCATACATGTACCTAGGGTAATGATGTCCATCTCATTCCACCATCTTTCCTACCCCCACGCTCCCTCCCCATCCCTACCTCCCCTTTGCCCAATCAAAGTTCCTCCATTCTCCCTACCCCCACCCACCCCATTATGGGTCAACATCCACTTATCAGAACATTCTGCCTTTGGTTTTTTGGGATTGTCTTACTTTGCTTAGCATGATATTCTCCAACTCCATCCATTTACTGCCAAATGCCATAATTTTATTCTCTTGTAATGCTGAGCAATATTCCCTTGTATAATATGCCACAATTTCTTTATCCATTCATCTATTGAAGGGCATCTAGGTTGCTTTCACAGTTTAGCAATTGTGAATTGAGCTGCTATAAACACTGAAGTGGCTACATCACTGTAGTATGCTGTTTTTAAGTCTTTTTAGGGTATAGATTTAGTTTTTTAGAATAAAACAAAATCTTTTTTAGTGAAATGTTTGTAAGTGCCATTTTACATCCTCACAGGGGATGACTTAACCAGCACGAGAAGGTTCACCCAGATCATTATTTTTTAATTATCTGACCACCGTGTGAATGAACACTGGGCATGGCTCATAGAAATTCATTGGGAGCACCTGTCTCAAGGTAGCTGCGTGACAGAGGAGCATCAATCAATCAATCTTCCATTGCATCTAAATCTTCTTCTAAAAGGAGATAGGCAATCCTCTTTTTGTTGTTTTGTTTTGTTTTGTTTTGGAGAGGGTAGCATGTCTGGTCACAGAAGCAGACCTTTCTTTCCAGCACCTTCTGCTAGTACATCTGGTTTCATGTCACAAAGAGATGGGTCGATCAAAGTCTTTTTCCATGTCCGTCCCCCGGACCTTTTTGTGGAGGGAATCCATTCAGAACCTGCAGGTGTGTATCTCCCTGCATTTGAAGTGGGCCTGCGGGATTCAGACGTGATAATGGCAAAGTTGATAAGTGACAGCTCTGGGCATCCGTTTCAAGGAAGTGCTTGGCTGAATATAGAAATCAAATGGGAGAAAACAAACAGTACTTTGTGAATCCTATTCTCTCCGAGTCTGATTGTTCCTTGCTCCGCAGTGCTTCCTGAAAGACGGCAAAAGGTCATCTGGTGACCTTCCAGTGCCCTCCTAGCTGGGAGATTTTCTTCTACGTTTAGACAGACAAACTCCCTGATACTGTGCACACTCAGCTCTTAAGACCTGGTTATCAGCCCCAAAGTGCCTGGTTATTCCTCAGAGGCCGAGTGGTTGGTTCTCTGCCACTTTATCCAATAAAGGGTTCTGTTCTTTGATTTTGTGTTTTTGCTTTTTTCGAATGGCTTAGTTCTTCTGATTGAATTGCAAGCACAGTCTGATGATGAGCTTTGCAATTGCATTTCCAGAGCACTGTTTTGTTTTTTTCCCCTCATTCAATGACAACAGGTCTGGTATTCTGTACAGCTCTGCTACTTCTCCATTCTGTAAAGGATGCTCCGGGGTCATGCAGTTTCTGTGAGATCAAGACCCACAGTCGCAGGCTTAGGACAGGGAAGGCAAGTGGGTTCAAATTGGCTATTCCACTTAGTATGTGCACAGGGGGAAATTATTTCAAGTTTCCTCCTCTGTTAGTGAAGATAGTAGTTCTCCTCTCACAGGATCATTGTGAGAATCAAAGAAAAGATTGCTAATAAAACTCATCATTAAAAAAACTGCTCAGAGCGCTGGGGTTGTGGCTCAGTGGTAGAGCATGTGCCTTGCATGTGTAAGGCCTAGGTTCGATTTTCAGCACCACAAGTGAGTAAAATAAAGGTCCATCAAAACTAATATATGTATATGCTCAAAGATAAATTTTTATTATTATTTTAAGTTTTCTTAAATCATGCTTTTTTAACTTTGATGGAGATCAATTTCCTTGCATATAAATTGGGAAGAAAAACAATTTCTTGCTAGGATTATTGCAAAGACTTAATTAATGAGCCTTGTACATAGGAAATACTTAGATGATAACTACTTTATATTAATGTTCTTTTTTTTTTTTTTTGTTTTTGTGTGTGTGTGTGTGTGGTGCTGGGGATTGAACCCAGAGCGTTGTGCATGTGAGGGAAGCACTCTACCAACTGAGCTAAATCCCCAGCCCTATATAATTGTTCTTTATTGCTATTATTTGAGGATTTCTGAACCTCAGTGCTTCCCAAAGTGTTGCTCTATGTCTTGCAGTTGTCTATAGAAGAAACCTACTGACTTCAAATCAATAGTACTATATTTTCTTTTATTGTATAAATAATAAGTGCCAAGAGATATTCAAATTATCCAACTTTCTTTTATAACCCATGCGTAAAATTAAAAGAAGTGAGTCCTTTTGGGTAAAAAAAAAAAAAAAAAATAGTGAGTAATTAATGGTCCCAGTGATGCTTGGGAATAGAACAACCCATTCAATCATTGGATTTTTCCAGTCCCGGGCTGTGCACCAGGTCTGGCCTGCCTGTCAGTCATGTTTCCCACCCTACCTTGGCGTGCCAGTTCTTGACACAGTGGCATGTGACTGCCTTTGCCTTCGAACTGAGCATCTTTTCTTCTTGCCACGACTGCACCCATCCAGGTAACGAGGCTAAAATTGCCCATGAGCAGATCCCCAGCATCCCATTCTAAGGAAGATCAAAAACAGGAGAACATGGCTGGGCGCAGTGGCACACACCTGTCATGCTAGCACTCGGGAGTCTGAGGCAGGAGGATCGCGAGTTCAAAGCCAGCCTCAGCAATGGCGAGGCACTTAGCAACTCAGTGAGACCCTGTCTTTAATAACATACAAAAAAAAGGGCTGGGGATGTGGCCCAGTGGTCGAGTGCCCCCGAGTTCAATCCCCAGTACCGAAAAAACCAAAAACCAAAACGAACAAACAAACAAAAAAACAGGAGAACATGCCAACTGTTCCTCACTCCTCTACATCCTGGTGTGATGGGAAGAGCGCGTGATTTCCACACAAAGAAATCAAATCCGGTCAAGATTCCTGAACCAAGTTCTGATTTCTGCAGAGATGGAGGCATTTGATGGACAGACCCATCTCCCTTGGCCACCACTGAGCCTGGCTTAGTATACAAGGGAAAAGAAAGAGTTAAGAGAGAAGGAAATGCTACCCTGATATTAGAGGAGATGAATGAGTGTTACTAAGGGCAACAGAGAGTGAGGTAGTGACAATGGCTTTTTACTTCAGTGAAAGGTAAAGTACAGCCTAGTTTTCATTAAAGAAATAAATTATAAGCCCCGCGACTGGGAGGGTAAACAAGAAGGGTAAGGTCTTGCACATTGTTTGTGAATAAGTAAATAGATAAAACATGGAGCAGAGTCTCCCGCCTTTCTCTTTCTGGCTCCTTTGTCTGACGCAGCCCATCCCCGCCTGTCTTGTGCACAGTGACAGAGAAGCAAAGGGAACGGCTGTACCCAAAATGCAGACTTCAGTCACAATGACATTGGATTTTGCTTCCTGAGATACGCTCTTTTGAAACTATCTCGGTAGTTCAGCATTAGATCAGCAAAACCACGTCGAGGAACACAAAACCAAGTCGAAATTCACCCAACGCTACGTGTAGCTGTGAGAAATTGCTAAATGTGTGCAAGCAACATCTTGATGTAAATTAACCTAAAATTCCTGTATAGATATTATCAATTATTCATGACATCAATTATGCAACAGAGCTGCCGGTAGGTACTGGATAGAGTATACAGAAGGAAATGTCTATGCACATATCCGTGTGTGTGTGTGTGTGTGTGTGTGTGTGTGTGTGTGTATGCACAGATATCCATACATACATTCATGCATGTAAATATGCACTTATAGAGAACCATAGTCATGCAGATATGCATTTAATATACCCATATAAAAATGCATACATGATACATCTCTGTAAGTACACATATTGATACACACAAGCACACACACATGCATACATACACAGTTGCACACCTCCACAAATGAAGTGAGGTGGTGGAATAAAAAATCCCTGAACTGAGTTTGGACAAGTGGACTCCGGCCACCTTGTGTGAATTATTCACTGTCCCTCCAGGGCCCCCACGGCCTTCATGCCTGGGCCAATGTCCTTTTTAAGTGGAGACTGCTTTCGTCCTGCATCCCCAGCTCCTGTCTTACCAGGTGAGCTACAGATGTCTTATTTAGGATTTGCAGAGGATGACAGACGCAGGTACGGGCACGAATTGATTTGGAGGTGTGAGGAAGCGCTGCTCCAACCCCGGGGCCCTGTTCACAAGGCAGACTGTCTCTCCACGCCTGCAGAACTTTTTATATGATGCTTGGCCATGGCTGCTGTTACTTATTTGGGCATTAGCTAACATTGAATGCAGGAGCCCTGTTTGGGAAGATGGCTGTGATTGCGGTTGACTTTGGGCCATGGAGTTTTGGACATTGCTGCCCTCCGTAGTCTCACGAGACTTGGCCCGGGATCTCGAGAGACTTGGTCCGAGCGCGGAGCGGGCGGGGCCATTTTGGTTGTTGGCTTTGCTGGTGTGTGGTACGTGTTAGAGTTGTTAGAGCCAGAGAGAGAAACTGACAGAATAAAGATCCTGTTTGTTTCCAGTCTGCCTCTGAACTTATTCCCGCGGCTTTGCTGCTCCAAGCGGCCATCACTTCAGGCGGCGACAATTGAGTAGAGCTACACTGCGAGAGAGTGCTTGCATTTTGTATAAGAGTTTCATCCCATTTTTCATAAATACCCTGTTATAATGATCCAAATTGTAGAGATTAGAAGCTTAGGGACAGAGATGGTAATGAAGTTGTCTAAGGTCACACTGCTAGTGTGTGCCAGAGCTGAGATCTGAATTGAGCCTGTGCTTTTAACTAATACCCACTACTGTCACCATAGACGTATTTGTAGGATTGTGATAGACGCCATGGGGGGTTCCGTCTCAAACACACAGAGCATCTTCAAATAGAAAGTTAAGTTTTGGTATAGATTTTTACTCTCTGAGACTTCTTGACAAAACATGGGAACTAGCTATGGGAACTTAAACCAGATTTAAATCTGTTTGCTTGTCCCTTCAACTCCTGTCTCATGTGACTACCTACCTCTCAGGTTTTTCTGATGTACTGCTCTCTGTTTAGCAGGGTTTTGTATTTGTGTATATGTGTGTGTGCATGATACATACATATGGATGCGTACTTGTTTGAGTGTGTGTGTGTAAAATACTACAGTCACATACACATGGGGACGGGAGGAGAGAATATTAATGTTGAAAAACTTCTGGGTCTACCTGGCCTCACACTTTAAACAGGGGATTATAATTTAAATGTGTAAAATAGATAGCTGCAGATTTGGTCATCAGATCAATGTTTACAAAAGGGTAAAAAAGAAGAAAATTTAAATATACAATAATAAGTAATTATTTAAATTAATTATAATACACCTATGTTGGATGAAAAGCTACAGCACAATTAAAATCATGTCTTAAAGGAATAATTACTTGAAAAATCTTTTTTTGTTTTTTGTTTTTGTTTTTTGTATCAGGGATTGAACTCAGGGGTACTCAACCACTGGGCCACATCCCCTGCCCCTTTTTTTATATTTGATTAGAGACAGGGTCTCACTGAGTTGCTAAGTGCCTCGCCATTGCTGAGGCTGGCTTTGAACTCATGATCCTCCTGCCTCAGCCTCCCAAGTGCTGGCATGACAGGCATGTGCCACCACACCCGGCTGAAAAATCTTTATAGAAGGTTTTTAAGTAAGGAAAGCAGGCTTTAGGAGAGATTGTATATCATAATCCCAAAGCAGAAAAAAAGTCTATAAATAGATATGAATAAGTATACATAGTGGGAAAGATTTAGAAGAAGACGTTCATAGTGATCATTCCTGTGAGGTAATGCTGTCTGTGATGTTCATTTTCATGCTTTTGCCTCGTGTGACGTGTAACATTTTGCATATTTACAACACAGCCACATGCATACAGTGACACATACATACATGTAACTTAGGATTGCAAAGTCACTGCTCATAGGAATGATGATAAATAAAGTTATTTTATAAAGAAAACACCTCAGTGTTGTAGGGAAATTCTCTTATTGACTTCCTCTCCAGGCTGGTCCCTGAACTCTGCTCCAGTCCCACAAAAACCCACCGTGAGTTGGGCGCAGTGGCGCACACCTGTCATCCCAGCATTTGGGAGGCTGAGGCAGGAGGATCACGAGTTCAGAGCCAGCCTCAGCCATGGTGAGGCACTTAGCAACTAGTGAGACCCTGTCTCTAATCAAATACAAAAAAGGGCTGGGGATGTGGCCCAGTGGTCGAGTGCCCCTGAGTTCAATCCCTGGTACCAAAAAAACAAACAAACAAACAAACAAACCACCATGATCTTGTCATCTCCTTCTGCTCTTTCTTTCTGCCCTGCTGCACACATCTACTGAACATGGCATCCAAAGTAGCCTTTTTCATCTCGGGCCAGTGCTGATGACTGACCTCTTACTTTCCAATGCATCTTCTCCAACCCAGAGTTTCTTGTTTCCATCACGAGTGTTTAAATGTACTTGAGTTCCCCCTCTCCCCTCTCAGGAATCCCATCCTCTTTCATTTGGTCCCCCTCAAAGGTGACTCAGAAAGAGCTTTATACCAAATTGTTGCTCAGTGGTCCCTTAGAGCTAGCCAGACTGATTCCCTCATTGGTCCAGGTACTTGCTGCAAATCATTTTTCTTTTCTTTTCTTTTTTTTTTTTTTTTTGGTACCAGGGATTGAACTCAGGGCACTCGACCACTGGGCCACATCCCCAGCCCCTTTTTTTATATTTGATTAGAGACAGGGTCTCACTGAGTTGCTAAGTGCCTCACCATGGCTGAGGCTGGCTTTGAACTCGCGATCCTCCTGCCTCAGCCTCCCAAGTCCTGGGATTATAGGCATGTGCCACCGCGCCCGGGTGTAAACCTTTCACCAAATTGGGAACATGAAGCAAAGTGGTGCTTTAAGATACAGAGTCCCCCTTGTTGCTCAATGTCCTGCTGCCACCAGACAGCGGGGCCTCCTTCACCTGGGACAGACAACCAGAATGAACGGACACTGGGAATCCGGAAATCAATGCAACCCCATGAGGTATCTACTTGCCACTGGTCAGACTCTTTCCTGGTTCTTTTCACAGTAAAGTGGGGCAGGCATGGGTTCTGATTGAGCCTGTGGCAGTTTTGTGAATATGCATGTTTTTCTTTCCTTTAAAACAAGAATGTCAACTGCTAATCCACAGTAAAGGTGGGAGATGTATGGCATAAGCCTCACCTTAGGAAAGCAGAACAGTCAACTGTGGGACTTTAGGGAGGTTATAGTCTCTCTGCTTTTAATTTTCTCATGGGTAAAATGTAGATAATAGTACATTTTAAGTTATCTTGTTTTTTTAATTGATTTTTTTAAACTGGGGAGAGAACCAGGGGTGATCTAACATTGAGCTAGCTCCCCAGTCCTTTTAATGTTTTATTTTGAGACGGTGTGTCATTAAGTTGCTTAGGCCCTCAGCTACGTTGCTGAGTCTGGCTTCTAACTTGCAATCCTCCTTCCTCAGCCTCCCAAGTCTCTGGGATTACAGGTGTATGGCACTGTAACAGGTATTAAGTTCCCTATTTAAGTACTAAGTGAAGTCTAATTTAAAGTGTTTACTATACTGCTTTATGTGGCAAGAGAGAATATTCTCTTATGGGGTAGTGCTGACAATTGAACCCAGAGCCTTACTGCAAGTTAGGCAGGTGCTCTACCACTGAGTTGCACCCACAGTCCAGATGTTAAGAATCTTGGCAGGAGGATCTTGTCCTCAAATACGTGGTATTGAAAGAAATACAATCCCATATATCCTTATAAGAGAGAAGCAGAGGAATTAGGACATTAGGAATTAGAGGAATTAGGAATTAGGAATTCTTTTAAGCCAACAAATGTGGTAATTTGTTGTGATGTCAATGGGAACTAATACAGATTTTCCACATCTGCTGTCATGAATTCCTAATAATGTGGAAGTCGCTTTGCAATTGGGTGATAGACAGAGGATAGAAAGACCTGGGTAAGTGTGAAGAAAAAGTCTAGCTTTCCTGAATAGGCTCTTGGTAGAAGTAGAAACTTGAAGGAGAGTCTGGTGAGGACCTAGAACCAGCTGAGCACCATAATTGGCACATCTTCTGTAAGTTTAGGAAATACATAGACTATCACCCACAGGAAGTGGGTGGACTATGACCCAGCCCGTCCCACTCCTGGGTCTCTTCCCAAAGGACTTAAAAACAGCATATTCCAGGGACACAGCCACTTCAATGTTTATAGCAGCACAATTCACAATAGGTAGGTTGTGGAACCAACCTAGACGTCCCTCAGTAGATGAGTGGATAAAGAAAATGTGGTACACATACACAATGGAATTTTACTCAGCCATAAAAGAGAATAAAATAATGGCATTTGCAGGTAAATGGATGAAGTTGGAGAATATAATGCTACGTGAAGTTAGTCAGTCTCAAAAATCCAAATACCGGATGTTTTCTCTGATATAAGGAGGCTAGTTCACAGTGTGGTTGGATGGGGGTACATAGGAGGATTAGAGGAACACTAGAATGGTCAAAGGGAAGGGAGGGAAAGGGAGGGAGTAAGGGGGGAGGGAGGGGGGAAAAAGGAAAAAAAAAAAGAAAAGAAAAGGTGGCTGAATGAGATGGATATCATTATCCTAAATGCATGATTGAAGACCTGAATGGTACGAATATTCTTTGTATACAAACAGTTGTATGTAAAAAGATGCTATGCTATATATGTGCATTATGAATTGTAATACATACTACTATTATAAATAAAAAATAAATTAAAAAAAAAAGAAAGTGGGTAGAAACATGTATATTCAAAGCACTGCAGGGATTGTTCAGGAGGGAATGAGAAACAGGTCACTGCACGCTGGAGGAAAGGCATCCTTGTTGTAAGTTGGCAGAAAATTTGGCTGAAAATTCTCACCGTTGTGTCAAATTAAAAAGTAGGTGCTGCCGCATGGCCTGGGTTGGTAGTAGGTTCTGCCACCCAGGCTTGGGTGCCTACTCTCTGGTGTCACACCAGGAGAAAAATCAGCTTGTGGCACATTTCTCAGAACACACCCCTGACGTTAAGCAATAACGTGACCCTGAATCATTTGGGGGGCTAATGTGTTTGCTCAGCAAATACTTGTTGATTCGAATGGAAGTCTCCCAAAATGTGCCAGTTAGTGTCAGGACCTCACCCCAATAGCCTCAAAGGCCACATTTCTGAAAGGTCACCCTCTTTCTCCCTCCCTCTCTCTCCCCACATACTCATTTCATGCAAACACTGCTCCAAAAACAAGTTGAAAAAAAAAAAAAAATGCAACTTGATTGATGGCTGCTACTCTGCAGCAAAGAATCACATTCCAAACACATATTTACAGGGTCCACACACAGATTCAACAGGAGATTGCCCGAAGCCACCCTATGAGCTCAGGAGGCCCAGAGCCACTGATGTGCTGGACGTGGGGAAAGGAGAGCAGTGGCCCCCAGAAGCCATCTCCGCTGATTCATGGCAGGAAGAGATTCTTTGTTCTTGGTGAGGCTTGGTTCAGACTCCTGGTCAACCTTGCTTGGTATCAGAATGTTGACAGAAGCTCCGAGAAAGGTTGACAGGGCTCCGAGAAAGCCCTGTGCAAACCCACAAGGAATCTTTTTCTTGTTTTTAATCACCTCGAACACCGCAGAATACCTCCTCTCTCCGAGCAGTTGGCTTCTTTGTTCTTACAGTTAGGGAGTAAGGGGAGGGGGAGAGCAGTCTGCTCTCAGGCAGAAGCACACGCAGTTTTGCAAGATAACCAGGAAAGTCAGGCTCCTCCGCACCTGTGACATGCTTTCTCCGGGGACAGTTTCACCCTAGGCCTTGCCTTCCTCTGGCTTCAGGCCAAGCTCCTGAAAGGGCCTAAATGAGTAACTGGAAAAAAGCAAGCAGCAAAAAATGACCGAAATCCAGGAGGACCTGATTTATAAAGCCCAATTAGGCAGCCTTAATATTGCATCCAAGCAGGGAGCAGACTGAGGCAGGCCTGGGAAAACACGAGCATGAGTTGGAACAGTGTGGATGGCAAGACTAAAACTGGGCCCATCAATCTGCAGAACAAGGGGATTTTTTTTTTTTTTTTTTTTTTTTTTTTTTTTTTTTTTTTTTGGTACAGGGGTTTGAACTCAGGGGCACTCGACCACTGGGCCACAGATCCAGCCCTCTTTTTGTATTTTATTAGAGACAGGGTCTCACTGGGTTGCTAAATGCCTCGCCATCGCTGAGGCTGGCTTTGAACTCGTGATCCTCCTGCCTCAGCCTCCCAAGTGCTGTGATTACAGGCGTGTGCCACCACGCCCAGCCAGAACAATGGGAATTTTAAAGAAGGAGATCAATCAGTGCACAGAAAACCTAACTCTTGGTAACACATTGCTGTCTCTCTCTCTCTCTCTCTCTCTAAGACTGCATTTTGCATCGCTTATTTCCAGTTAAGACACAGAGATGATGTATGATTAGGGAAGCTGCAGGGGTGGGAAAAGGGGTGGGTGGTCTCTTTTCTATCCTTCTCCAATGCCATGGCTCATACACTGTAACAAATACAGGTTAACAAGAGAAAAGCATAACAAATTATTGGACCAGGGTTTTGCGGGACATAGGAGCCTATGGATTGAATACACAAAGACCAGCATGAACTATCCATTTTTCTTGATGAAGCATAGACAGGGCTGTGGAAGAAAAATTGGACAGGAAGGGTGTAGTCTAATGTCACTAGGTGCAGGAGGGACCCCGCAAGCCCTGCCTGTTGAGATGCATCTTGGCCTCTTTGTGTGTTAGTGTTCCCTCCTGAGTGTAGGGCACGGTCCCATCTGGAATAAAGGTTTATATCCTGCAGTTGAATGAAGTAGGTCAAAGAATTTCTTCATGGCCTACTCTTGACACTGCAAGTCGAGGGAAAGTTAAGAGTGATCTTTTTCAATTTTATGCTGTTGTTGGGGAAAAGCACGATCTGTTTGTATGAGCTGCCTTATGGAGGAGTACTTCTAGTGTCTGTGGTCTGCCTTGGTAAAGATCAGGGGTGAGCTGGGCGCGGTGGCACAAGCCTGTGATCCCAGCACATAGGAGGCTGAGGCAGGAGGATCGCGAGTTCAAAGCCAGCCTCAGCAATGATGAGGCACTGAGCAACTCAGTGAGACCCTATCTCTCTATAAAATACAAAAAAGGGCTGGGGCTAGGGCCCAGTGGTTGAGTGCCCCTGAGTTCAATCCCTGGTACCAAAAAAAAAAAAAAAAAAAAAAAAGACTAAACCAAAGAAATCAAAAAAAAAAAAAAAAAAAAAAAAAAAAGATCAGGGGTGAGAGGCAGGAGGACAGGAGAAGGTCAGAGAGAAACTGTGCCTCACATGCTGGTTCAGGTCTCTACCTCGGAGTCTGGTCGTCTGAAACCCCCCACCCCTGAAGGCTATACTACCACAATCTTTGGAACTGCTAGGTTCTAGGGACTCTAGTATTTTATGTTGATCGCTAACATCCCTATGACATGAAGGCGGAGGGAAAGACTTGCTTCAAGTCATGGTGTTCATCGTCATGGGAGCCAAGGTATGAATTCAGGACGTAAGAGCCCTATTTGAGGAGATAGCTAGATGGCGGCTAGCTGAGAGCCATAAAGGTGTTCAAGTATTTTCACCTGATATTCATGCATTTATCTAAGAATCTTTTTATGCCCGTGAACACTGTGTGACGCACCTGTAAGTTCAAGCTGTTAGCACTTGTCCTTGTTAAGGCAATATGTATTTAACCGGGTGAGGTTAGTTAGAGGGGTGGTTGGAGTTGGAGAGGTTGTTGGAGCCGGAGAGAGAAGTTAGAAGAAAGAAGAATAAAATAAACTTTTTCATTTCAAGTCTGCCTCCAAATTTACTCCCGCAGTATTGTTGCTGCAAGCGGCAATTGCTGCAGGCGGCCACGCAGGACCACCATCTTTCCATGAGATCATGTTGCTCTTTGGTCAAACTCTCCAAATTAAAATTTTCTCTTGAATATTATAGCCATCAAAAAAGAGACTAGTTTTGACTTGCATTTCTCTAAGATTTCATCTCACTTCTGTCAGAAGGGCAATCATCAAGAATACAGGCAACAATAAATGTTGGAGAGGATGTGGGGGAAAAGGCACACTCCTACATTGCTGGTGGGACTGCAAATTGGTGCAAGCACTATGGAAAGCAGTATGGAGATTCCTCCGAAAAATGGGAATGGAACCACCATTTGACCCAGCTATCCCACTCCTTGGTTTATACCCAAAGGACTTAAAATCAACATACTATAGTGACGCAGCCACATCAATGTTTATAGCAGCTCAATTCACAATAGCTAGACTATGGAATCAACCTAGGTGTCCCTCAATAGATGAATGGATAAAGAAAATATGGTATATATACTCAATGGAATATTACTCAACTTTAAAGAAGGGTGGAATTAGGGCATTTGCCAGTAAATGGTTGGAGTTGGAGAATATCATGCTAAGCAAAATAGGGCAATCCCAGAAAACCAAAGGCCGAATGTTTTCTCTAATATGTGGATGATAATTCACAATGTGTGGGGGGGAAGACACTAGGGAAGAATAGCATTAGATGAGGTAGAGGGAAGTGAAGGGAGGGGAGGGAGGGGATGTGGGGATGGGAAAGAGAGTGGAATGAGACAGACATTATTACTGTATGTATATATGTGACTTCGTGACCAATATGATTCTGCAACACGTACACTTAGAAAAATGAGAAATTATATCCCATCTATATATGATATATCACAGTGCATACATGCATGCTACTGTCATGTACAACTAATTAAAACAAATAAAAAATTAATAAGAAAAAAGAAACTAGTTATCAGCTCTCTTTTCAGATAGAGATGGGGTCAGATAATAAAGCAATTAAACAAGATTTCAGCCAATATTGTAAGAGAGATTGTGCCAGGCCCTAGGCTCCCTTGGCTATATCAGGAAGGTTATTGTCCTACACTCCACAGGTCTACAGAAAACTAACTCCCATGGACTGCCGTTGGTCCTTCAGCTCACTGGGCATCTGCTCTGTGCTTGGTTCTTTGCTGGGACACCTCAATAGCTGCCAAAAGAATGAATAAATTTGAAAATTCCCTGCCCTCGAGGAGCTTCAAGTCAAGAGGGAAAGAGTAGGAACTCTTGGAATAATTAGAAAATAACAGCGAAATAAGTTGAGGACATCCCCTCCTTCTGGCCCGTGTTTTTCCGGCCTTGGGTCATGTTCCTGGGCACATCTACAGATTGAACATGGGCTGTTTTCTCATTTCACTCTCTCTGTACCAGGGGCAGCAGAGCGCTTGACACATCCTCTCCACGGGAAGGAGTGGTGTAACTCAGGTATTTAGGGTTAGGGTTGAGCTCAAAATACACGTTTCACAATGAACATGTTCAGGGCTTGATGGACACAGAAATGTGGAAAACTAAAGGCAATGAGGACTGCAGGGTCTTCAGAAGGGGGGACCAGGAGGATGGTCCCTTTTCATTCATTCAGGACACAGGTGACACAGAGCCCGGATCCTGCAGTGCATGAACTCTACCCTACCATGCACTGCCCACTGAAGAGGTTCCCATCCTTGACCTTGAACTGCTCACCATCTTCCCCTTCCTGTATAGCTCCTGGTCTTTGCAAAGTAAGAGTACTGAGAAGAAAGAAGGCAGGAGGGGCAGAGGGTGGTGAAAAAGAGCAAGAGTGTTTGCAGGGAAGTGTGGGGCGAGAAGTTGAGAGCAAAATGGGAGTCGTGAGCTGGGTGCGCTGGCACGTGCCTGTAACCCCCTGTAATCCCAGCGGCTGAGGAGGCTGAGGCAGGAGGAACACGAGTTCAAAGCCAGCCTCAGCAAGTCAGCAAGACACTAAGCAACTCAGTGAGAACCTGTCTCGAAATAAAATTCAAAATAAGGCTGGGGATGTGGCTCAGTGGTCGAGTGCCCCTGAGTTCCATCCCCGGGGACCCAAAATAAAAACTGGGAGTCATGCAAAGATGACAGATTAGGGCAAATAGGGTTTTGCAAAGTGCTGATGTGAATTTTAAATGAACAAGAGTTTTACTTCTTGGAGAAATGCAAGTTTATAGATACTCTACAGTTTGCACTGGGTCTGGCTCCTAGGCTGGGTAAATTTGATCAAGATTGGATCCTACCACAAGGATGTGAGCTTACTTACAGGTTATAATAGGTTGGCACCTGCTCTGCAGAGGTACTGCGCTAGGCACCAAGTGTAGAGTACTGATCAAGGCTGGCGGTGAAGTTAAATTCCAACAGAAATGGCAAGGATACAGAATTAGCGCGATCGTAGGGTGACAGTCTGTGAGGATACCTGGTGCTGTTAATATGGTACTGCTTATTCCTCAAAGCAACCTTGCAAGGTTGTTATTGCCAGTCTGATGGGGAGAGAAGTGACCAGAGAGCTTAGGCTGGGCACGGTGGCGCATGCCTGTCATCCCAGCACTTGGGAGGCTGAGGCAGGAGGATCACAAGTTCAGAGCCAGCCTCAGCAATGGTGAGGCACTTAGCAACTCAGTGAGACCCTGTCTCTAATAAAATACAAAAAAGGGCTGGGGATGTGGTCCAGTGGTCAAGTGCCCCTGAGTTTAAGCCCTGGTACCAAAAAAAAAAAAAAAAAGAAAGAAAGAAAGAAAAGAAGAAAAAGAAAAGAGAGCTTAGAAGTTACCAATGGGAGATGCCAGCCATGGTCGGCCTGGACAGGAGCAGCCGATGGAGAAGCACTAAGCAAAACGCTTGGGATGTCACAGAGACGTGGGACCAAGCAATGAAGGGCAGGGTCATATTCCAAAAAGCCAAAGAACATGGACAGACAATATCACATCTTAGGGAAAATTTTATGAAAATAGAGGCTCACTCATCGGTTCATTTTAGCAATATAAATACTAAGTCATCGCAAGGCTAATCCTTAATATGCATGAAAACTTTTGAATAACAAAATATGGAGCCTTACAGGGAAAGAAAATCCAGCTGAGATGCAGATGTTGACCCACGGCCCCGGGCACACAGCTCCCACCGTAGTGTCTAGCTGCTCTGGGGTACGTCTTGCTGTCCTCCATCATAATGTGGGTGGCGCCTCCAGAGTTGTCCCTGTGACTCTGGGGCAGTGGGAGCCCGCATGCAAGAGTAGGAAAAGCATGACCTTACACTTAGACAGGTCACTGTGCGTTCCTCAATACTTCATTTAGTCATCTGGGCCTTGATGTACGTAAAATGGGGATTGGATCCCAGGAATGACATTGTGAACGTGGGTCCACGCTGGTACGGACAAACCTCTTTTCACAAACACAACCGCATTTCCCACTGACAAACTGTCGGATCAAGTGCTGTGTGTTCCTCTTCTTCTCGTTCTATGTCTCTTTTCAACCGGGGGACCAGCAAGTTTCACTAACCTGTCCGTGATCAGACAACCAGTGACCACTGGGAGCCAAAATAAACATTTATAACATCAGTGCCAGGTGCGCGCACACCTGTCATCCCAGCAGCTTGGGAGGCTGATGCAGGAGGATCGCAAGTTCAAGGCCAGACTCAGCAACTTAGTGAGGCCCTACGCAACTCAGTGAGACCCTGTCTCTAAATAAAATATAAAAAGGGGCTGGGGATGGGGCTCGGTGGTTAAGCACCCCTGGGTTCAATCCCCGGTACCAAAAAAATAAAAACAAACAAACAACTAACACCAGACTCAGACTCTGTAGAGAAGGTGAGGATAGCCAGAAAAGAGATGGATAATTGGTGGCACATTTACATATTCTTTCCAGCATCTGTTTACAGGTGTCCTCTAAGAACATTCATTTCTCAAACCAGAGAAACCTTTATCTGCTGATTAAGCATGGGTGGTATTGTTCCTGTTGTTCAAAGACCCATGAGTTTTTGCTACTTCAATTAGCCAAACATCTTTACAAATGTCATTTTGGTGCTGGAGCTAGAGTACATAATAATTGCACAACTAAGAGTAGAGCAGAAGGTCCAGTAGAACTGTCAAAGCAACTTAAGTGACCAAAAGCTACATTAAAGCCTGCTTCCTACTTTTCTTTGAGTGAGTCCACATTCTCTGATACAATCTTGGGATAGGAATGGTTAAAATGGCAAGCCAGTTGATGTCAAGGCCATGTCCTTCCTCAGGTGGGCCATCTCCGGCCACTCGAAAGAGCACAAGTCTGTACCCCGGCACACATCACTTTGAGTTGCTGTAGGTTCTTTAACACTGTGGATTCTGCAGCAAACGCTTCAAGCTCTATGCAGTGCTGTGTCTCAGACATGGACAGGGCTGAGACCTACGTCACTGGGATGTTGAGGTGGGATAGGCATGTGAGGGACTCCACATAGCAGGACAAGCAGTTGTCTGAGAATTCAGGGTAGTCGTTTTTATCAAAACCAGGAATTCGATAAGGAGATCAATAACATTTTTAAAATTAAATCTACTTTAAGCCACACGTGGAGATATAAACATTGTACGTATTAGTGGGGTGTCATGTGATGCTTTGACACATACATACATCGCCTAATGTTTACATCAGGTTAAATGCACCTCCTTGGGCTGGGGCTGGAGCTGGGCAGTAGAGTGCTTGCCTAGCATGTGTGGGGCACTGGGTTCCATCCTCAGCACCACATAAAAATAAATAAAAGAAACATATTTAAAAAAATCACACATCTCCTCAAACATTTACCATTTCTTTATGACAGAAACTTTCAAAAAGTAATTTCTTCTGGCTTTTCTTATTTTGATGATGATGTTGATGTTGATGATGTCACTGGGCTGGGATTCGAACTCAGAACCTTGCACATATTAAGCACGGGCTCTACCACTAAGCTGTATCCCCAGTTGCTTCTAGTTTCTTTCTTTCTTTCTTTTTGTTGGTACTGGGGATTGAATTCAGGGGCACTCACCACTGGGCCACATCCCCAGCCCGATTTTGTTTTTTATTTAGAGACAGGGTCTCATTGAGTTGCTCAGTGCCTCACCATTGCTGAGGCTGGCTTTGAACTCGCGATCCCCCTGCCTCAGCCTCCCAAGTGCTGGGATTACAGGCGTGCGCCTCCGTGCCCAGCTTGCTTCTACTTTCTTGAAATGTTCAGTCAATTATTGCTATTTGTGGTCACTGCACGGCCACACACAGGCACTTCTTGCTCCCATCTGACTATAACTTAGCCCATCCATCAGCCTTTCCCCACCCATAGATCATTAAACCACTTGTTCATCTATACTGTTTCAAGCGATGCTTAACTTAAAATGTTTCCATCTTGATGTTGATCACAATTAAGGTGTGTGTCCCATATGACCGCCTATAATGCTGACCGAGGGCTCCATGTGCTATTATTCTTGTAAAAAGTACGAGGCAGCTCGTTCAAATTTATACTATTGATTATGCATGTGGAGACAAAGTTTATTAAAATAAGGTGATTGACTTGATTATATCAATTTGCGTTGAGGGACCTGTGGATAGATTAGGTCGGCGGCTGCTTCTTTACCATTGTGAGTTTTACGGGCTTTGATCAATAATTCAGAAGCCGCTGTCTGTGGACTCACAGAAGCTTCGCTGCTTAACACAGATCTTAATAACCCTTTGATGGATTTCCAAGCTGAGATTTTATTTAAGAACGAATGGACACAAATGCCCTCTCATTGGCTAACTAGAATCTAATCACGCAGTGCGTTGTGGTTATTGAAAGTTACAGGTTCACGTGGGAATGATCTGAGCTGAACTCCTGGCACTGCTATGAATCGTGGGTCCCTAGACAAGCCACGTCCTCTCCAAACTTTGGACGGTTCTTGGATACAATGGACAGTAATAATTCCGAACTCGTAACTTTTAATCGATGAATCGTATTGAAGTCAGGAGGAAGAGAGAAGGCTGGGCTAGATAGGGAAATGGCCACATAGGGGACTTCCTCAGCAGCACGGCCTCCAGAGCAGCTGCAGTTTTTTTTTTTTTTTTTTTTTTTTCTGAGAAACTTGCAAAAAGGCTATTTTTAAATCAGGACACACCTGACCTGGAGTCCACAGCCTCTCCAAAGAAAGAAAAGTAAGTGCCTGATCAATAATTTGATTGGACCAGCAGCGGCAGGAATGTCTCATGGTGTCTTACCCAAGACTGCGCAGGGAACTGCCTTCCTTAAATCTATAGATCTGTACAAAGCCCGGGACAGTAGCCATCCACGGCAGCTCCCTCTCAGGACCCCTCCCTCTTTAGGAGCTTCACTTTCTTTCTTTCTACTGCTCTGATAAATCCTGGTACTTTTCTCTCCCTATTATGTCCATGGATTCCAAAGAACCAACCTGATCTTGGATCTACACTCCATGTTACCATATTTTTATTAAAAGAAGAAACAACCACAGAGCTTGGGGTAGATAGCTCCATGGGGTTCAATCCCAGGACATACCTCCATAAAAAAACAAACAAACAAACAAACAAACAAACAAAAAATTCCATGGTATTGGGTATATAAAATTGCTTCAAGAATTTTTACTTTTACTTTTATTGCAGTTATGATTTCTTTTTATTGTTCTTTGATTTTTAAATACTTAACAAATGCCTTTAGAAATTTTCTGAAAAACAGGCCTGGTGGCACATGCCTGTCATCCCAGCAGCTCAGGAAGGCTGAGGCAGGAGGATCGTGAGTTCAAAGCCAGCTTCAGCAATTTAGGGAGGCCCTAAGCAACTCAGTGAGACCCTGTCTCTAAATACAATATAAAATAGGGCTGGGGATGTGGCTCAGTGGTTGAGTGCCCTGGAGTTCAATCCCCAGTATCCCGTCCCCCCTCCCCGAAAAAAGAAGAAAGACAAAAAGAAATTTTCCGAAAAATAGCATCCCAGTAAAGATTTTTTTTTTAAATTCTAGATAATAAATCTCACGTTTGAAGTTGCATCAGTGTAAATGAAATGGAAACAGCTGTTCTCAGTTTCTTCTTTTTAGAAGAAAAAAAAAAAAAAAAAAAAAAAAAAAAACTTCACAAAAGTAGCTATTTCCCAAAGTGAGGCCTTAAATTTAGACAACAATTATTATAACATTCTTTAAACCAGTTTTCACAAATTGTAAAATTATAAAGCCATGAAACAGGGGAAAAAAGTGAATTAATCCTATGCAAAGTATGGATCCCCCCATTAATAAATAAAAGGTGTGCATTGCTAAGAGAAGGCAGCAAAGGCCTATAAGGATGCTGCTAGAATCAATCTGGCAGTTCTTGGAGTCTCAGAAGCTTCTTGTTGGCTTGGCAGAGAGGAGAAAGTTGTGAGGCAAGAGTGCACGGGAATTACGAAACCAGAGTTTTTCACATAAATGTAAGGAATTTGCTGAAGGCAAATCAGGAGACAGTGCAGTGCCACTGTGCAAGTGCTCGGGCAACCCAGTGCCAGCAAGTGAGAGCCAGCAAAGGCCCAGGACACCATGCCCCTGATACAAGGTCATTGCACTCAAAAGAGAATCAGCGCTCCAGTGGCCCATGCCCAGTGAGGGGGATCAGCAGAACGGTGACATAAAAAACAACAAGCAAACCCTTCATGGCTTGAGAGCAGACTTGGAAGCCAACTACAGAGACCTGTTCCACCGCTGAGAGGGGAGGAAAGATGGGGGGGGGGGGGGGGGGGGGGGGGGGGGAGGGGGTAGGCATTTTTAGTTACATCTCTTCAGTTCAATGAACGCCTGGTTCATTTCTTCAATTTTAATGTAGCATATCCCCACAGTGCAAAATTGGAAAATGCAGAAAAAAATTTTTAAATGATTGAAAAGAAGGTCGTTTGTGATTTGTCCCCTGACAATACTTGCTGGCCCTGTGATCTCCAGTGACTTGGCCCCAGGTCCCTCCCATGTGGTCATGACGCCTTCTTCTTCTTGGCATTGGGGTTGGGGTCAATGAGAGGATGCAGAGGCTCCGTGCACAGCCTGGCACATAATAATTGAGTACCAAAACTGTAATATTTAACAATGCAGTCTTATATTACATGTATGTGGATATGTAGTTGTTGTTTCTCTCACCATACACATAATAATGGATTTTGGAGTTCATTTTGTGGGTATACCCTTTTATATTTTGCTTTTTCCATTTATATCATAAGCACTTTCAAGCATCAACAAAACCCTTTTATAAATATCACATTGAGTTAACTACATGATATCCCAACAAAAGAATTTACCAACTTAACCAACCTTCTTTAGTTTTCTTCTTCTGATGGAAATGGAGGTTGTTTCTTCTCACTTTCTCATAAGTAAGGCCACATAAGAACTGTCCATTAAATTTCCATTAATGACTCTTCTAGCACCCTGCAGTTAATCCCGTCTGCCACCACTGTCCTCCCCACCTCCAACCATTCCATAAACGTAGTTTTTAGTCCTGCTTGTGAATGTCATTCAGCTTCACTTGACCTTGAATTTGTCCTCTAGAATGATCTCCAGGGTGCTCCTAAGCCTAACATGCTACCATTTTGTGCCTTGAATTTTTTCTGGAAGGGAACAGCTCTAATAAAGAAGGTCTTTAGCTTTCAAATCGCCAAGCTCAATAAAGCCACTCACTTATGTGACTAGATGCCAATCCTTTGACCAGATGGCCTTCTGGGCATCACTCAGCCTCTCACTGGTCTGCCCTGTTCACTCACTGGGATCCTTGGAACCTTGTCACGTGGAAACGTCAGGGTAACAGCCATCCATGGGCCCTTAGTGCCGAGTCCTAGCCTGCACCATGGCAGGCTGGAGTTTGGGGACATCTGGCACCTACTTGAGCATCTCTGCTGAGGCCACTCTCCTCCTTCAGCTCACCAAGCTCTAGCCTCGCTGGTCTTTATTTTTGTCTTTTGTTGGGCCAACTCCTTTCTTTTCCCTGGGACTTTATATGTCTCTTGTCTCCATGTGGCCTGTCAGTCTATCACAACTCTTATTCTTTCTTTGGTGGCAATTACAATGTCACATCGTCAGAGAGCCCTTCCTTCCTTGCCCACAGCACACAGGGGAGACCTCTCCTTCCACCTTATGTCACTCAGCCCCTTATTGTCTCTGTCACTTCCTAATAATGATCACAGTGGGATTTACTCATCCTTATTTGTACTAGTCAGTTTTCCATTGTTGTGACAAAATAACTGACAAGAATAACTTATAGGAGGAAAAGGTTACTTGGGGCCCCTGGTTTTAGAAATTCAGTCCATGATCAGCTGTCTCCATTGCTCTGGGAGAGATGAGGCAGAATATCATGGCGGAAGGGCATGGTAGAGAAGAGATGATTAGCTCCCACCAGTTGGGTCGCAGAGATAAAGAACAAGAAACCAGGGACAAGATATAGTCCCCAAGGCCACGCCTCCAGTGAACTCCTCCTCCAATCACAACCCACCTTCCTGTAGTTACCCCCGGAAGTCCATTCAAACTATTAGTCCATCAAAATGGATTAATCCACAACAAGATTACAGCTCTCATATCTAATGATTTCACCTTTGAACATGGATACATTGGATATCATGTTTCTGACACCTGAACTTTGCGGGGACCCCTCATATCCAAACCATGACAATTTTCCCCCCTTTTTTTCCTGTCCCATGATAATGCAAGTTCCATGAGGGCAGGGCCTACAGGTGTCTTTTATTTTTATTTATTTTTATTTTTTGACATAAGCATCAATTTAATGAATTTATTTATTTTTAATGCACATTAATTGTACACATCAGTGGATTCACTGTCACATTTATATATATACATATATATATTGTGCCTTGACCTGCACTTGTCTATCATTGTGTCACCAGCCTCAATTGTGCTGTGTCCTTGGTACATAGTTTTGCACCCAATAAATTTTTTTTTAAAGAAATCAAGAAATAGTGTTTGACCAGATTCTATAGAAATTCTTCAAACAAATTAATAAAAAAAGAAGTAAACAAGCAAACAAAACCCTGGCAAAGCCTTGCTCAAACCTGAATAAAACAAGAAATACCAGGAGTCTCTTCATATTTGTGAACTGTTAGATTTCCTCCTGCCTTCAACCTGGACTTCACCATCTTGCAGAACACCTAGTAAATCAGCCTTGAACCTGGCAGAGGAAGGGTAGAGAGAAAGGACTTCAACAGATAGGAAGTGAAGATGGCCAGTGCCCTCTTCAGAGGACCGTGGTGATTTATAGGCACAATCTTCCTCCAGATGACCCACCTGCCACTGAATTTCAAATAGGGCTGTTAGAATATTCCTGCCTGAGAATAACACCACCATTTGGAATTCACTGTCAGTAATGATTTCCATGAGAAATGTGGCTTTGAAAAGCACAGACAGCTTCCACTTTAATGATCCAGGTGACAGCAGCAAGAGAATTGCCTGCTTGTACAGGGCCCCTGCTTTTCCTGCATAAAGCTATATTTTTAAAATTTTTTTATTTGTTTTAATTAGTTAGACATGACAGTAGAATGCATGTACGCACTGTGATCTATCCTACATAGATGGGATATAATTTCTCATTTTTCTGAGTGTCCATGTTGCAGAATCACATTGGTCATGCAGTCACATATACATATACAGCAATAATGTCTGTTTCATTCCACTCTCTTTCGTGTTTCTATGAGGTCTCTTTTTCCATGGCTCCCAAACTACCAAATTCAGCATGTCTCTTTCAAAAGCATGCCTCTGTGCAGTTTGCTACACTGCATAGGTTTTGATTTGTCTCATTCTGTTATTAATAGTGACTGAAAAGGTACCAAAAAATCAATCATGAACATCGGCCATTATGGAACGGCCCTGGACCCTTCCACCTCATTAAAACCAGACCACAGAGACCCCATCAGCCTTCGGGTTTTAGGAGTTACTATCGGGCAAGCTTTTTTTTTTGTTGTTGTTCTGAGATCCAAAAATCTCATTCACGCTGCAAACGATTTTGCTTCCAGCCACTGAGCGAAAAGTCTGTGTGTGTTTATCAGGGCATTTTGGATGGCTCCAGAATCTTTGAAGAGAGCATTGTTCTTGTTGAGTGAGTGCCAGTTCAGTACAGGGAAGATATTGCCTCCTCAAAAGGCCCCTTTAGAACCAAAACTTCAGCGTAGGGTTTCTTAGATTGGGTATCTGCTGTGTTGTTGTTCATGTGTGTGTGTGTGTGTGTGTGTGTGTGTGTGTGTGTGTGTGTTTCTTCATTCTGAACATCGCCACTTAGCCCCGGGGGAACCTGTACTATTAGGGCTATGTGACAAAAGGCCATTGTGGTTTCAAAGCTTCCACATAATCCCAAATAAAATGTCCTCCCTGTTGTTTTTATCCAAACAGCCTCAATCTGGGTACAATTAAAACCAAGAGGATATTACTCTGTTACCAAAGCAGCTCTGTTCGCCCTCTTTGTGAACACATGCCATTTTCATGTTAAATGGGAAAACTCAGAGAGCCTTTGCCCCTGGACCCTCTGGTAGGGGCCGCGCTGGCTCCCTGGCCAATAGGTTTTACCAGTTGCTACCAATAAGGGATCATTTGGTGACGTCTCCAGAATTTGAAACCCTCTGCCACGTTGAATCCTGCTTTGAAATGTCCTCTGGCAAGGCCTGCCAAGAGCAAACTCCCAAGTATAGAGAGCCAGTGTTTCATTTGCAACTGAAAGAGAGAAGCCTATCATTGAATGTTGGTCTTTGGAGGCAAGAAAAAAGAGCAAAAGTTGGAAAGGAAGAAACGGGAGGAAGAGTCTCTTTCTTTGACTCAGAGGGCATATTATGAGCATCTTTCTTCTTGAGTTTTCATTGTTTTGTAAGTCCTGGGCTCCATGCCTGTCATAGACCCCTGGGTTTGTGAGTGTGGGTGGCTTGAAGTCAAAGCTGTAAACCAAGTCACTTAAGCTCAGTGTAACCAGTGGCCTTTTCACATCTGTGAGAACAGCTCTAGCTCCCCAGCCAGCGTGGACCAGGAGCAGGACTGAAATGGAATTGATCACCGGAAGGGAGTCTGTCTTCTCAACAGGGACATCAGAACAGTTTTTTTTTTTTTTTTTTTTTTTTTTTGTGGTACTGGGGATTGAACTCAGAGGCTCTCAACCGCTGGGCCACATCCCCAGCCCTTTTTTTGTATTTTATTAGAGACAGGGTCTCACTGAGTTGCTAAGTGCCTCGCCATTGCTGAGGCTGGCTTTGAACTTGTGATCCTCCTGCCTCAGCCCCCCATGTGCTGGGATCACAGGCTTGTGCCACCGCGCCCCGCGTCAAAGCAGTTTTGACATAAAATGCAGAACTTGCTCACAAAGCCTGGGGCAGATCTCCCATCTCCTCGGGATGGGGAGAGGGCTGGTGCACCCAGGTGGAGGGGGAGATGAGGGACAGAAACGGGACACCTGGGTAGCCCCGCACAGGCACTGGAGGGGTGGTGGTGGTGGAGAAGGTAAAAAAAATAGTCAAAGGACAGAGCAGATGGATCCAGCTCTGTCAGAGAAAACATGCTTTATTATCTTTCTCCAAACACGTAGCCAGGAAGGCTGGAACAATTCCATTGATTTTTAGTGTTTTACATTTTTAAGGCTATAACCATCATTTAAAAAAAAAAGTTATTAATGGAAAAGGTGGCCACATCTAGAAGGAAGGAAGGAAGGAAGGAAGGAAGGAAAATGAAGGCAAGAAAGAAGCTCAGTTACCAGCAACCTGGGGCTGGGGCTGTAGCTCAGTGGTAGAGCGCTTGCCTCACAGGTGTGAGGCCCTGGGTTTGATCCTCAGCACCACATAAAAATAAATGATAAAGATATTGTGTCCATCTACAACTAAAAAAAAAAAAAAAAAAAAAAAAAATTACCAGCAACCAGAGAAGCAGGTTCAGCTTGGGCCTGTCCCTAATTGTCCCCATGTTAGGTCCCAATTGTCAACTGAGAAGTTTAAGTAATGAGCTTGTCAAGAGCGCTGGGAGGGGGAGGGCAGGCCTGAGGACACCTGTGCTGCCCGTGGCCAGCGGGGAGCTGGGTGCAGCCATCACCATCCTTGCCTCCTGAGAAATCCCACTTCTGAGCCGCCCCCTGGGTGGAGGTTCCAACCCATCCGCTCAACACCTGTGGGATCCTGGCTCGAGACTTCGAATCCGAGCTCAGTGTCCTTCCTGGGAGTGAGGTCGAGAGCCAGGCTTTGCAGGCATGGAGGAACGGGTGCGGCCGGGGTCAAGGAGTGCACACATTTGCCACCAGGCGGGTACTAAGCAAAGGCACTATCATCTGAGGAAGGACTGAGGGACTTCTGTGTTTCTCTACCTCTAGAATTTTGTCATGCCTTGGATCCTCATTACCGGATTTAACTTTATGTATCTCTATAAAGGACTAATTTAAAAAAAAAAAATCTATAAATAGAAGGAAGACCAGTAGAATAGAGGAAAGGGAACAAAGGGAGGGTTGAGAGGAGGCAGAGAGGATGCCCTGGGGACTGACATGGATCAAATTATAATCCATGCATTATGATGATGTCACAATGAATCCTGATATTATGTATAAATTAATGCATTAAAAAATTAAAGAACTGATCATCCTAAAAATTGGTTTGAATACACGCCTATTCACTGCAATTAGCCAGTACACATGACTTCCTTCCTATCGTTAGCCAGACATTTTGCTCTTTCATCAGTTTATTTCAAACAGACAGAAACCACAGACTCACTGGGCCACATGAAAACAATAGGCCAGGAGAGAAACTAATTTCCTAAAGGGGACGTTCCAGAAGTGCCACTGTGCTCCCCTTTCCACAAACGACACAAGATAAATGTCTTCTCTCTCCCTCTCTCAGGATAGGACTCTGCAACCCAGTTAATTTAACTATCAGGAATCATTTTCTTCATTCCTAGTTGAAATTTCCCTCCTTAATTTCAGCTTGTGCTGTGATAAGTAATTCACTGTTCTCGGGGACTCACTGGGTGACATGGTTCTAAGCATGCTTTCAGTTCTGTCTCTCTTTCTCTCTCTCTCTCTTTCTCTCTGGCCAATTGAATGCACTCCTTTAATCAACAGCACGCTTGCCATAACATGTATGACATGCCTGTACTTTCAACACAGCATTTCTTGTACCTTTTCTTCCCACATTTTTTATTGGTGCATGTAGTTGTGCATAATGGTGGGATTTGTTGTTATATCTTATTGCACATGCACATACAGTAACAACAAGATTTGGTCAATATCACTCCCCAGCCTTTCCCCTTCCCTCCCCTTCTCACCCCACCTGGCTCCTTTCCTCTACTGATCTCCCTTTGATTTTCATGAGCTCTCCATGCCTGTAGGCTTTCTTTTCCTTTTTCCTCTCTAGCTTCTACATGAGAGAAAATGTACGACCGTTGACTTTCTGATTTTGCCTTATTTCACTTTACATAATGTTCTCCAGTTCCATCCATTTTACTGCAGATGACAACACTTTATTCTTCTTTATGGCTGAATAAAACTCCATTGTGTATACATACCACATCCGTGCATCCTTAAATGGGCATGTAGACAGTTTGTATACTTTGGCTATTGTGAATTGTGCTGTTTTCCCATGCACTGAGAATGTACAAGTTAACTGCAATACAATGAACACTCAACCAAACTCCTTGAGTTTTAGGCTCTGAGATCCAGGAAATGCTTAATGATAAAAATCAGAGAGATTCCAGGCACAGTGGCACATGCCTGTAATCCCAGAGACTCGGGAGGCAGAGGCAGGAGGATCGTGAGTTCAAAGCCAGCCTCAGTATTGGCAAGGCGCTAAGCAACTCAGTGAGACCCTGTCTCTAAATAAAATACAAAATAGAGCAGGGGGTGCGTCTCAGTGGTTGAGTGCCCCTGAGTTCAACCCCAATACCAAAAGAAAAAGAAAAAAAAAAATCAGAGAAATGAGAAAATTCTTTAAAAGAACACAAAACTACCAAGATTCACCCAGATATCAGCAGATCTTGGTGGTACACACAGTCGCTAGTGGCTCCAGGATCACCAGAGCCATCTACATCTACATATATAAAAGATCCTTTAAGATCCTGGAAGAGCTGGGCCAAAATATAATAAATAAACAATAAATCATCTACTGTACTCTGCATCCAAGGACAAGGATTTTAAAAATTAGGAAATGATTTTTTTTTAAACCAGGGCCAAAATTCAAGAAATCTGTTCATTTTTGTCATTTCGGATTCCAGGCGGATGTTCCATTTCTAAATATTTCTTTCTAGAATACTTACTCTTTATTCTTACCATTGTGGTTTTTCTTGATATATGGGTGGTTTTTTTTTTTTTTTTTTTTTTTTTTTTTTTTTTTTTTTTTTTTTTTTTTTTTCCTTCTGGTTCCAGTGATAACTGAGAGAGGAACTAAGACATAAGAAAACAGAACTTCTGGTTGACAGAACCAGAAGTCCAGGGGTAAGAGAGGCTTGGTGACGGGTGCAGCTGAAGTCAGGAGGAAGAGATAAGGCTGGGCAGGTAGGGAACCAGGCCCTGGGGGACTTCCTGGGCAGCAGAGCACAAACAGCAGCTGCAGAGTTTTACTGAGACACTGACAAAAAGGCTGTTTTTAAATCAGGACCTACATGACCCAGAGCCCATAGGAATTTGGGACACAGGTGACCTGGCATGCATAGCCTCTCCAAGGAAAAATGCCTGATCAATATTTGGATTGGACTCAAGCCTGCATGGATGTCTCGTGGACACTGAGGGCCTTACCCAGGATTGGGCTGGAGTCTGACTTCCTTAAACCTATAGATTCATATAAATCCTAGACAATAGCCATCTGTGGGCATCTCTTTCTTGGGACTCCTACTTCTATAGGTCTTTCTTTCTTCCTTTCTTTCTTTCTTTCTTCTTCCTTCTCTTCTCTCTCTCTCTCTCTCTCTCTCTCTCTCTCTCTCTCTCCTTCTTTCTATTCTCCAATAAATCCTGTTTGCTCATCAGGGACAAACTATAAACCCCAAAGGCACACCCCCACTGACCCCCTTCCTCCAGTCACACCCTATTACCTACCTACCTACCTACCTACCTATATTTTCTACCCCATTAATCCATATCCGTAGATTAATCCACTGTCTTTGTTTCTTTCTGTTTCCAGAACTTTCTTTTAAGGTAAGCATGGGGATGGAAAATTCTCTTTTTAGTTTTTTCATCTCAGAATATCTTGACTTATTCCTGAAGAATGTTGATACTGGCTATAGGATTCATTTTTTTATTATTATTATTTTATTTTTTGGTACCAGGAATTGAACGCAGGGGCACTCGGCCACTAAGCCACATCCCCAGCCCTATTTTGTATTTTATTTAGAGACAGGATCTCACTGAGTTGCTTAGGGCCTTTGCAACTGCTGAGGCTGGCTTGGAACTGGCAATCTTCCTTCTTCAGCCTCCCAAGCCGCTGGCATGCCCCACCATACCCAACCACAAAGCTATTCTCTTAGAACTAGAAAAATATGCTGTCATTTCTTTCTGGCGCCCATGGTTGTCATGGGACATCCATTGTCATTCAAATGGATTTTTCCTCCATAGGTAAAAATGCCATTTTTCCCCCTCTCTGCTTTTGAGACTTTGTCTTTAGTTTTTGGGGGAAGTTTAAGTTGTTTGTGTCTTGGTGTGCATTTCTGTGGGCTTTTCCTGTTCAGTGTGGATCTTCTTCTGGAGACTATAGGTTCATGACTTGCTGAATTTGGGACTTATGATCCATGACTTAATTGAGCACTCTCAGTTCAACCTTCTTCCTCAATCTCTTTCTACTCCTTCAGCTGTGTGAATGTTATACTTCCGCCATAGTCCACCAGATCTCTGAGAGCCTGATAATTTTTACCCTTTCTCTCTGCTTTTTAAACTAGATAATGGCTATTGTTCAGTCTCTCAATTCATTAATCCCATCCTGATCTCCTCATTTTTGCAGCCAAGCCCTTCACATGAAATTTTTTTTTTTTTTTTTTTTTTTTGGTACCGGAGGTTGAACTCGGGGGCACTCGACCACTGGGCCACATCCCCAGCCCTTTTCTTGTATTTTATTAGAAACAGGGTCTCACTGAGTTGCTAAGTGCCTCGCCATGGCTGAGGCTGGCTTTGAACTCGCGATCCTCCTGCCTCAGCCTCCCAAGTGCTGGGATTATAGGTGTAAGCCACCGCGCCCAGCTCTTCACATGAAATTTTTATGTACGTTTTAGTGCTGTTCAGTTTTTTAATTTCCTTTTGATTCTTTATATCATCTGTTCTTTATAGAGGTGGTCTTTTTTTTTTTTTATTTCATGGATATTGCTCAAGAAAGCCCTTTTCTTCTTCTTCTTCTACTTTTTTTTTTTTTTTCTTTTCCTCTTTGCAGCATCAGAGACAGATCCCTGGGCCTCGCTCATGCTGGGTGAGGGCTCTAGACTGCATGTCCATTATGACAGCTTTTAAATCTCGTCCTGATGTTTCCAACATCACTTCTTATCTTGCTGTTGGCACCTATGAATTCCTCCTTTTCCTTCAATTTGAGCCTTCCTGGTTCTTGGTTTGATGATTTTTTTTTTTTTTTTTTTAACCTGGACATTGTCACATTGTTTCTTGAAATTCTAGGTCTTACTTTGAAGGAGCCCTAATCAAGGAGATAGCTATTGCGGTTAGCTGAGAGCCATAAAAGATGTTCTAGTTTCCACCTGATATTAATACATTATTCAAAGAATCTTTGTATGCCCGTGAACACTGTGTGACACACCTGTAAGCTCGAGCTGTAAGCACTTGTCTTTGTTAAAGCTAAATGTATATAACCGGGTGAGGTTGGTTTGGTGGAGTTAGAAGAAGAAGGAGGTTGCTGGTGGTTGGAGTCAGAGCAGTTAGAGTTCGAGAGGTTGCTGAAGCCGGAGAGAGAAGAAGAAGAAAAGACCCTTTTTCATTTTCATCCTGCCTCCGAATTTTCTCCCACGGCATTCTTTGCTCCAAGCGGATCGCTTCAGGCAGCAACATTACTTAGACTTTCTCTGGCTCTCTCTGACATCACTGCAGCGTGTCCAGGAAGGGGAGATCATGGCCCTTTCCCTGCAAGTGGAAGGAGAAGTCTAAGTGTCCCACTCAGTCTCTGGGGACACCCATGTGGGAATGGGTCCCCATTCCTGCTGGCTGAGATGGGAATTCCAGGTCCCCAGAGGGTCTCCCTTGACACAGTGGAGCCTCAGCTGCCATCACTTTCTAGTATAGATGAGAGAGCCTGGCCTCCTACCTGGCATATATATATATATATATATATATATATATATATATATATATATACATACATGCACATACATATATTCATATTCTAATTAGTTATACATGACAGTAGAATGTATTTTGACACACATCATACATAAATGGAGTATAACTTCTCATTTGGCTACACATGATGTAGAGTTACATAGGTCATGTCATCACATACGCACATATTCATTCTCTTCTCCTGCCCACCCTCAGGCTCCCTCTCCTCCCTTCACTCCCCTCTGTCTAGTCCAAAATACCCCTGTTCTCCCCCGCAACCACCCACGTTATTGTGAATGAGCATTCATATATCAGAGAGAACATTCGGCCTTTGGTTTTTTGAGATTGCCTAATTTTGCTTAAAATAATATCCTTCACTTCCACCTGTTTACTAGAAAATGCTATAATTTCATTCTTCTTTAAGGCTGAGTAATAGTCCATGTGTATATTTACCACATTTTCTTTATCCATTGATCTGTTGAAGGGCACCTAGGTTGGTTCCATAGTTTAGCTATTGTGAGTTGAGCTTCTATACACATTGATGTGGCTGTGTCCCTGTAGTATGTTGATTTTCAGTCCTTTGAACAGTACGCCAGCAAGGGCGTTGAGGCACCTTGTCAGGCATGGTGAGAGTGTAAGTCCAACCTGCCCTGCCCTAATGGCCTCTGCCCTTAGCAACAAGGCCCCTGTTCCTTCTGTAGTGCTAGAATGGTTATTTCCCAAAGGGTCCTGACTTGCTCAGCTACCCTTTTCCTCCTCCTTTGGGTTGAGTGAGTAAACTTTTGCCAGGGCTATTGACTCTCCTCATTGGCATTTTCAGAAGACAGTAGCGTTCGCTCCATGTACGGGATGTATACGGCCCAAAGAACATCCGGGGACCTCGGCCCCATGACATTCCTTGCGCCCCTGTCAGTCCCCAACCTTTCTGTGCTCCTCTTCACCTTGCAGAGTTTGCCTGTGATGTGCATGGCTTACAGGTGTCTACTTAGCAGGAGGAAGAGGGGAAAGTATATCTACTCCATATTTCTGGAAGCAGAAGTCACTCAGGAATGTACATTTGACTAAGCATCCCAGGTGCTTCTGAGGCAGTGCTCACAGACCACATTGTGAAGACAAATTTGCTTTGCAGCCCTGAAAAGACCAACTCAACAAAAGCCCACCTATCAGATACTCAGGTTGCAAGACCCAAAAGCTAAACTCGGGCCTACGTGTTCTGGCTTGCATTTCAATGCCATTTTTCCTTGTGACACTAAATAACGCTGCTAAGAATACCAAAAGGAACTAATGTATCAATTTCACTGATATTCATGGAGATCAAATAGCTTGCCTAAAGGTAATTCATGGGCTTATAGAAAAGCGGAGCCAACATCTTTCTGATTCATTTGCTTTGCACAAGCCGCGGTACAATTTCTACTTAGCAGGATTCCAGGCAATTGCTCCAAGATGGGGCATTGTCTGCACATGAAAGAACTTCTTGGAAATTAAAGTCAATGCACTATATTCAGGGTGCCACACACAGCCAGGACAGGCTGACTCAGACCCAGGGAAGCTTTTCCACTTATGCTAATCCTCATTTGTCAGCTGGCTCTATAATTGCCAAAGTCAGTGGAATAGACATGCAGGAAATGCTAATTCTCTGCAAATATAGTTATTCATAACTGGGTGTCAGTTGTATCGCCCTCAGTAGAGACAGCTCTTCAGAAGTCATGGGCGTCCGGGCAGGAGGTCAGCATCTCCTCGGCCTTGGGGAGCCCTTGAACTCTTAAAGTGAAACCTGGAGGGATAGGAAATGGCGTGGGACTAAAGGTAACACAGGAAGGCATCTAATGAAATCCAGCATCCTCTGTGGCTGCCTTTCATTGGACTGTGGCCCCACACACAGGTAGAACCAGATGGTGAGCTCATGCTTTCCTTCAATGCAGAAATGCGATGAAGAAGCGAAGAGAAAAATGGATGGGCAGAGGAACACCAGTGTGCACAGCTGAAAATAATTATGCTTGCATAGCTAATGACCCAGGGCATTAGACAAAGCCAAATCCATTGGAACCCAGGCCACATGCAGGCTAATGTCACAACTCAATGGCAAAAGATGAATTGTTTCATCTCCTGCGTGGATGCAATGGCGACTCTTCCTTCTGAATCGCTGTCAGAAAATCAAATCGTAGGGAGATGCGTATAGTAGGTGCCTTTGGGTTTTGAAAGGGGATTGCTGACAAAAGTCTTGGACAATGAAGGAAGTTAAGAGATGGCAGGCAATGTTATGCTGATGTCCAATTTGACCTGTAGGGCTAGTCAGCAGCAGTCCACAAGGTGGCCAGTTTCCTACCACCAACATATAGATTCTTCATTCCCTGGGGGCAAGGGACAACCCCTGCCCTTCTTTTGTGGTCATTTAAAAGCATTTATTGAAATTCTGCCATGTACCCGGCCCTGCTTAACAACTTCAGATAGAAAGATGAAAAAAGACGCTGCTCCTACCCAGCCCGGAGGAGCTCACACTGTGTAAATATTGATTGGGGGTGGGTGACTGATTGCTGTTCCCCGCGGAGACCCCGGCGGGGCTTCTGAAATTCCCACTTCCTTCCATTGTAGCTGCGGAAATGATATTCAAATGCTAGAAGTTCAAGTATTCATTCTGTGATTCATGCACTGAGTCATGCAGCCAATCTTTATTGAATATTGATTATGTGTCAGGCACTGTGCTTGGCATGGGGATAAAAGTAGGGAGAAACACTTTAACACATGAATACATGATATCATGTGTTTGCGTTGGCTTGGTTTTTTGGTGCTTGTGATCATAGCCAGAGCCTCCTCATGCACATATATATGCATATATATAAAGTATACACATATATATATATATTCATTCATATATTTATATATTTATATTTGTATGCATATATCATACTGGAGATTGAAATATATATAAAATATATACATACATATATATTTATTCATACATTTATATATTTATATTTGTATGTATATATCATACTGGGGATTGAATCCAGGGGTGCCTAACCACTGAACCACATTCCTATCCCTTTTTATTTATGTTTTAATTTTGAGACAGGGTCTTGCTAAGTTGCTCAGGGCCTTGCTAATTTTCAGAGTCTGGCCTCGAAGGTGCAATCCTCCTGCCTCAACCTACTGTAACACTGGGATTATAGGCATGCACCACCATACCCAGCCCCCTCATGCCTATTTTTTAAAAACCACAAAGTTTCAGGCACCACCATGAAGGACCATGTGAGAAGATATATTCACCTTATATGTTCCATGACAGAAATTAATGGTAGAGTTATATTCAGAAAGATATATAAGAAATGCATAGCAGTAGCCAGTTTGGGGGGGGGGGGGGAATGTAAAGCAGATGCAGTTATTATTTTGAATCCTAAGGAGCGTATTTATAAAAATTGCATTCAGAGAGTGGACAGCGTAGCAGTTTGGCGATCAACCACCAAACATGGTAAGTCCATGTAATTGGTTGAAATCCAGCCAAAACTGATAACAAATGCCAGTGTTCCCCATCTGCTGGTTTATGTAAATGACTCAGTGATCTCATTTCCTCTGCGAGGAGACAGGTGTCTCTGTTGCTGAAGCAGCTATTCCCTTGGCACCTAGCCCCAGTCGCAGGCAAAAGTCTTGAATTTAGCTGTGGGGTAGGATTCGGCGGAGGAAGGTGTCCTGATGGTCCCAGGACTACGGAGTCAGGCCAGAATGAGAAATCACCGGAGGTCTGTGTCCAGTGGTCCACAGGACTGCCTCAGACGGGATAAGTGAGATTCCCAACTGCCTTGTCTGCCCGGTCCCTAGGAGGCAGGGATCTGTCAGACAGAGGGCTCTGAAGGAGACTTTTGCTGACGACATCTAAGCCTGAATTCTAATAACATCAAGCCCGCTTGGAGGGTATCTTCTCTCTTTATTGCTTTTTCATTCATATTACTAATAATTAGAGAATGTGAGTATTTTTCAAAACACTTGCACATAAAGAGTATCATAATACAATATTGCAATTAGGGAAAAAACCTATTAGTAAGCATCTGTTATTAGTAAACAGAGACGATCACAGCTCATAAAGATACTCCACTATAGACTGAATCCTCTATTGCCATTTATTTGCTGTGTAATCCTGAGAAAATCACTTAACCTTTCTGGTCCTCGTTTTTTCTATAACAGAGGTCATATTACTACCTAGTTCACAGGGGTATTTTAAGGACCAAATGAATCTATGTGATGCACTTAGAAAAATTCCTGGCATTTTGTAAGTGCTGTATACAAGTTATCTCATGCTACGGGGTTCCAAAGACTGTGGAACGTTATTTAATTCTGACCTCAGCTCTTTGACACAGAGGTTATGTATTGTCACCTGAAAGGTGAGGGCACTGAGTTTCAGAATGACAACTGGCAGGGAGGAATCAGGGTGGCTTACTGACTGTCCCATGCGGAGCCAAGACCTTTCTGTTCCAGCTGGTTACCCAAGGTCACACAGCTAAGAAGTAGGTGCAAGACAGACAGTGTAACCCAGGATTCCTGGTCCCCGGTTGAATATACATTTGCCCACCACAGAGACCTGCAGTAAGTCTAATTTCTAATGTTGTTCATATAAAGGAAAAAATATTTACAATGTAGTAAAGAATGCTCATTTCAATAAATCCTTACTAAAACCAAAGAGTGAATGGCCAGAAAGCCTTACTTCCCCACCCCCAAATTACTAATTGTGACTGTGTAGCATGCCTTGTACTAAATCCCAGGGTTGTTGTGGCAGACCATGTAGACAAGGTGATTGGCAGATTTTTAGTGAATGTTAATGGCTCAGATTATTTTCACTTTCAACAATATTGCACTTTTCACCAAGTTGTGAATCTGATCCCAAATCTGTAGCTTTTCTATACAGGCACAAATCTACGTATCCATGATTAAGTCATAGCCACTGTGACCATAACCTTTAAAAATAATGATCGTTCAGAGCACTGCAAGGAAGAGTTCATTTGAGTTTCTTTCAGTTATCCTTTCCGACTGCTCATTAAGATCTGTGCAAGTCCGTGACTCGCTCAGGAGAGGACTATGGTGTGGCCAGTTTGAGGACTCCACTCCATGGTTTAAGAGATTCCCAAGGAGGTGGACCTAAGGAAGCCATCCACTAGAGGTCTGAGACTGGGGAGGTAGCACACCCCGAATTCCCACATCATCATTCATACTAATCTGATTAACTCTCCCAGTCTCATTTCCAGAGTGCAGGGATCAGGAATTTTGGCAACCATCTGGGTAACAGAAGTCCCTCCCCAAGGATCTTGTAAATTTCTGCCCATATGTTCCCTGTAAAATGGCATTGCCATTGCCTACGGCTCTGTTCCCACGGCTCATGTCTGCAGAGAGGACCAACCAACCAGATCTTGTGACAGAGTCCTTCAGCCTTTCGGGCATTGGGTCATTTTACTCATATCGTCCTCTCTCCCTGAGACCCACACACAGATGTGATTGATAATTTGAACACAGAGAGGAATGGAAACCTTCAACACAGGAAGCCACTTGGTTTGACACCAAGCTTCCAATACATAGAATCATTTTAAAAGTTGCTTGTCTCGTAGTGCAAACAGAGACAGCCCCCTTCTGTCTTCTAGGATAAAAAAACCTGGGAGGCAGCTTTGAAGAGGTAGAGTCGGCTATATTGTCTCCCACTGAGGGACCTCTGGAGAGAAGGTAGGAGACTTCACCGATGTATGTGTCTTACCCCACCAATGCCATTTTGTTGTTGTTGTTGTTGTTTTTGTTTTTGTTTTTGTTTTTGGTACTGGGGATTGAACTCAGGGGCACTCGACCACTGGGCCACATCCCCAGCCCTTTTTTGTATTTGATTTAGAGACAGGGTCTCACTGAGTTGCTAAGTGCCTCGCCATTGCTGAGGCTGGCTTTGAACTCGCGATCCTCCTGCCTCAGCCTCCCAAGTGCTGGGATTACAGGCGTGCGCCACCGCGCCCAGCTTCCCCCCAATGCCATTTTTTAACAACAGTTATTTAAAGCTTGATTCATACAATTAGAATTTTTTTAAACGACAGTAATCTCAGGCAGGGCTTTGTCTTATGTGATTTCCCTGGATCCCAAGACTGGAATGTCTTGAACGTGGAGGTGCTTTCATCTGCTGAATAAGAAATGCAAATTTCCTTCTTTTGAAGGAAAGGAGTTATGTTTGGAGTCAGCAGGGTATACCCTTTGCTCTGTTTTTCTATGTGAGTTAGCATATTTATCTCCCTACTGTCATCAAAAGATAAAGCAAGGACATTGGGTCTTGGGGTTAAAAATTGCATATTTAGTTCAGTTTTGCCAGGTGAGGGAAGAGATACTAACTTTCCTCCAAGAATAGCCCTGTCCCTGGAGATGTCAGTCATAGCCTCACTGACTGGAGTGAAATGAAATCTTAGAGTAGTTTGATGGACATTTTTCTAATTGCCAGAGATGTTGAACATTTTTTCATATATTTGTTGATCGAGTATGTATCATCTTCTCAGAAGAGTCTGTTCAGTTCCTTGGTCCATTTATTGATTGGGTTATTTGTTCTTTTGGTTTTAAGATGTTTAAATTTTTTTTATATATTCTAGAGATTAGTGCTCTATCTGATGTGCGTGTGGTAAAACTTTGTTCCCAATTAGTAGGTTCTCTATTCACCTCACTGATTGTTGCTTTTGCGAAGAAGAAGCTTTTTGGTTTGAATCCATCCCATTCATTAATTCTTGATTTTAATTCTTGTGCTACAGGAGTCTTATTAAGGAAGTAAGGTCCTAATCCAATATGATGGAGATTTGGACCTACTTTTTCTTCTTTTAGATGCATGGTCTCTGGTTTAATTCCTAGGTCCTTGATCCACTAAGATTTTATTTCACTCCAGTCAGAATGGCAGCTATGAAGAACACAAACAACAATAAATGTTGGCGAGGATGTGGGGAAAAAAAGGCACACTCATACATTGCTGGTGGGACTGCAAAATGGTGCAGCCAATATGGAAAGCAGATTGGAGATTCCTTGAAAAACTGGGAATGGAACCACCTTATGACCCAGCTCTCCCACTCCTCGGTCTATACCCAAAGGACTTAAAAACAGCATCCTACAGGGACACAGCCACATCAATGTTTATAGCAGCACAGTTCTAAACTGTGGAACCAACCTAGATGCCCTTCAGTAGATGAATGGATAAAGAAAATGTAGTATATATATACACAATGGAATATTACTCAGCAATAAAAGAGAATAAAAATCATGGCATTCACAAGTAAATGGATGAAGTTGGAGAATATAATGCTAAATGAAGTTAGCCAATCTCAAAAATCCAAATGACAAATGTTTTCTCTGACATAAGGAGGCTGATTCTAGTGGGGTTGGGATGGGGAGCATAGGAGGATTAGAGGAACACTAGAAAGGCCAATGGGGAGGGAGGGGAAAGGAGGGGACCAGGGAGTAAAAAAAAAAAAAAAAAAGATGGTGGAAAGGAAGACCCACAAGGAACATCATGTGTGAAGTCATCAGCATCTTCCTTTTGTGCTCAGACAACCAGAAAACGCACCTGTGACAAGACCTCAGGACGCTTATCCCTTGATGGAGAAATCCTTCATGTTTCCAGCCTGGTCTAAATGATAGGAATCCTTTTTCTGAGGGTATCTAAGACTAGTGTGAGAGGTGTACAGATGACAAGTTTTGTACTTCTGGGGCCATTGGGTCAGACTACACCCTGTAGGGATGGTGGGGCATCTTCAGGAAGAAAGGTCGGTCCCATCGGCCGTCATCTGCACGGATGCAGGTTATGGAGGTTGATGTAAACTCACAGAATGAACAACCTATGAACAATTTTTGCAGTAGGCAAAAATTACCTTTTCCCAAGGAGGCAGGCAGGGATAAGGAAGAACATGGTGGCCGGAAGCCGTCTTGAGGTTCTAGTGGAGTCCATTCGCAAACTGGGTGTAAACTGTCTTAGGTAAAACTCCACTTGGTGAATTTCTCAGATTTACCAGTGCCCAGCTTCTCTTCCAGAAAGCAGAATCAATGGCACCCACAGATGAAGGGAGCAAGCAGCCTGGTATTCCCAGTGCACTGTTATGGTTTGGATGTGAGGTGTCCTCCAAGAAGCTCACATGTGACTCAGTGCAAGAAGGTTCAGAGGAGAAATGATCGATCGGGTTTAACCCAATCAGTGATTTAATCCCCTGATAGGGATTAGCTGAGTGGTAGCTGAAGGCCAGTGGGGTGTGGCTGGAGGAGGTGGGAATTGGGGGTGTGGCTTTGGAGTATGTATTTGTATTCATCCAGTGGAGTCTGTCTCTGCTCTCTGATCATCATGCCAGCTGCTTCCCTCTGCCACACTCTTCCACCATGATGTCCTGCCTCACCTCCAGCCCTGAAGAATAGAGCTGGCCTTCTATGGATGGAGACCTCTGAAACCAGGAGCCCCCAAATAAGCATTTCCTCCTCTATAATTGTTCCATTGGGTCTTTTAGCCTCAGCGTTGAAATAGCTAACTAAAACACACAGCCTGGCTTTAGAGCAAAAAGTCCAGATCTCAAGGAACTGTCCTTGCTCAAAAAGCCCAGGAAGCAAGCCTGCTTCCACGTTGCATGTGAATACCTAGGAAGAAGTGGGGTTTCACGCACTTTACGCCCAACAGTTGAGCTGTGTTTACCAAGAGTCTGTTCTGCCATTTGTTCCCAAACCTGTTTAAGTTGTTTACTTGTTATTATAATTACATAATTTAATTTAATATAATGTAAAACTGATATAAACATCTGTGTGAAAATAGAGTTATGTTGCTATGGAAACTAATTGCAATGTTCTAGAAAGACCCAATGAAGGAAAGTTGTGGGGAAAAAAAATATAGTTTTTAAATCACAACGTGACAATACAACAGGGAAATGTTTAGGAAAAAAAATATAACCCCCAAATCTTTAAGTTATCATTCTTTGTAATAAAAATTTTAAATGGAAATTAGAGATAGGTCACTATGGGTGTGGCTCATGTAAGGTCAGTGACAGAAAACCACCAACTAGGTGACCCACACATCAAGAAAAGTCCTTGGTATTATACCCAAAGGCAGTTATTGTATTTCTAGTATATCTAAAAAAAAAAAAAAAATGTGTAAGGTTAGGGCTGGGAGTATAGCTCATTGGTAAAGCATTTGCCTGGGTTTGATATCCAGCATCTCACACACACACACACACACACACACACACACACACACGTAACATCTGCATAAGTTAATTTATGAATTCCTGCCCTAAATTACTCCTTCAATTAACTGATCCCCTACTTGGATAATGTCATAAAATAAGTTTTCTGTCACATCTGAAGTTATTCTGTGTTCTCCCAACTACTGTGCCCAAACTTGCAGTAGGATCCTACGAATTGATGACTCTCCATCAATCACTGCATGTTGATGCCACTTACCACACACCAGAGAGGAACAAGGATCTGGACACTGGTTGGAAGCTCTCTCACACTGGGGACCAGATCTGTCTTCTCCCCGACTGCCTAGGACTTTGCATAGCATTCAGCAAACATTTATCAGAGCACCTTGTGTGAACAATTGTGAAAAAATGGAAAAACCGGTCAACGGATGGATGAATACCTTGTCTCTGCTTTCAAGAATCTCATAGTCAATTTTGCAGATTGAGAAATTAAATTATTAAAAACTAAAATATGTTTGCTTCAATCATTCCACTTGCTTTTCATTATTAAAAAAAATAAGCACCTATTCTATTATTCTGGCAACGCACATGATACATAATACAGAGGGTAAACATGGGTGTATTCATAATTCCATGATGAATATGGCATTGGCATAGACCAGTCAGGACAGATACGTGGGGGGCATCAACATTATGAGAGAACAGGGCGTACAATAAATAATTGCACATGAATTCAAGGAAGAAAGTGACTCATGCTGACTTCACATTATGGTGCAGTCATTTAGCCCAGACTGAATTAGACAGACCTGAATTAAAGTCTGGACTCCGACACTTAGAACTGTTGAATCATGGGCAAGTCACAGAACCTCCCTGGGCTTCAGTGTTCCCCTCTGTAAAAGGGGACCATGATGCTGAAGTAATTGCAAAGATGAAAACAATAACATATTTGTATGCATTACAGTTAGGCATGGTTTTGATCACAGAAAATAGCTGGGATCAATATGCTATTATTAGAGTAAATATGAAAAGACTCCGAGAGAGAGTAGCATTTGAGCTTTGAGATGATGGTAAGTTTGGATCTGAGTAGAAGGAGGTATGTTTTATTATTTTTTTCTTTTTCTTTTCTTTCTTTTTTTTTTTTTTTTTTTTTTTTTTTTGGTCACTGTTACCAAAAGACCTGACAAAAACAATGAGAGGAGAAAGTTTATTTGGGGCTCATGGTTTCAGAGGTCTCAGTTCACTGATGGTTGATCCATTGCTCTGGGCCTGAGGTGAGGCAGAACATCATGGTGGAAGGGTGTGGAAGAGGACTCAGCTCAGCTCAGGGATATCAGGAAGCAGAGAGAACACTGTTCACCAGGGACAAAATACAAACTCCAAAGGCACAGCCCCATGACCCACCTCCTCCAGCCACACCCCACCTGCCTACAGTCACCACCCAGTTAATCCCTATCAGGGGATTAATGCACGGATTTAGGCTCTCAAAACCCAATTATTTCACCTCTGAACTCTCTTGCACGGTCTCACATATCAGCTTTGTGGGGACACCACACGTCCAAACAACAAGCAGTTGTAAAGAGGAGAGGGAAGACAAGGGAAAGAACTTTCCAGCACAAGAACAACAGGACTTGTGCAAATCCAGGGAACGTTAATGGACAAGGCAGAGCAAGGTGGTGAGAGAGGCTGAAGGGAAGAGAGCTGCTCACTGTGCAGAGTGCACCAGCGACGCTTTAGAAGTCCTGAGAACAAATCAGTGACTCAGCCATGCTGTTTTCACAGTGTGAGCTCCTAAATTAGAAGGGGACCAGATATCAGGCAGTCTGTCCCCTTCAAAAATGAGGAGCCCTTTAAGAAGTTGCTCACACAACTGCAGAATGAGCAGGAAAAGAAGAAAGAAACAGGAGAAGGGAGGGCAGTGAGGAGGTGTCCCGTCCCCACCTCTTTCTATTTGCAGGGGCCTCAGCCAGTCAATCGCAGCTGCCTATGTTATGGTATTGGGGACAGAAAATTTCCTCAGGTCTTCCTCTGACACCCAGATGGAGTTCGCCGTCCTTAAGTAATTTGATTTGAAATAATCCTTTTTCTTGTACGGTGTGATTTCGCCCACCTCATTAATTTTGATTTTATGGTCAATAAAGTTTCTGTTATTTCTGCAAAATTTCCTATCTGGTTAGTCTCCAGGAGTTCTCCCTTTTGTATCTTGGAGTTTCAACTACCAATCCTTATCTCAAGGTCTTCCCATTTCTTCCCCTTCAACTTCTTTTTTTTTTTTTTTTTTTTTTTTTTGGTACCCGGGGATTGAACTCAGGGACAATAGACCACTGGGTCACATCCCAGCCTTTTTTGTATTTTATTAGAGACAGGGTCTCACTGAGTTGCTAAGTGCCTTGCCATTGCTGAGGCTGGCTTTGAACTCACGACCCTCCAGCCTCAGCCTCCCAAGTGCTGGGATTACATGCGTGTGCCACGGCGCCTGGCTCCCCTTCAACTTCTTTAGAGTTTCTTATTCTTCCTCTGAAAGATCTTTCTGTCCACGGGTCCCCAGCTATTTCTCATTCTCTGATCCCCTGTGGACCTTAGTATCTCATTTGACCTTTACATTACGTATATAACTCTTAGATTAAGTGAGTAAATATTTCAGGTATCTTTCTATTCCATTAAACCATAACTCTCCCATCCCTGAAAACTAGTTTGGTTCAATAAATACCGACAAGTCCCTACAGTGAGCAAAGGTGGGTATGTGTATGCAGCAGAGAGCCAACTCCAACTACGCACAGACCTTCAGTATAGCAAGAAAGAGCAGAAATAAGATGTGGCGAAGTCAGACCTCTTCACATGATGGTAATTCCCCAGTGCAATTAGCCAGGTGATGTCCTTGACCCTGAAGATGAAGTAGGAGATGTTAGGAATTCAGGGAACATTTTGATGAGATTTATGGTTGAGACCTGAGTAGGAAGAGCTAGGCAATGACCCCAGGGACATAGCATCTAGATAGAGAGAATAAGTATGAAGACTGTCCAACCCAACCTGGTAACTTCTTTGAGGAAGAGAAGAAAAAAAAAAAAAAATGATTGGAGCCCAGTGATCAAGTGGGCCAGGAATCAGAGGCAGAGGAAATGAGGCCATTTAGGTCCTCCAAGAAGAGGCTGGATTTTACTTTTTTTTTTTCCTTTTTTTTTTAATTCTAAGATGTTATAAATGACAGCAGAATGCATTACATTTCATATTACACATATAGAGCACTTTTTTTTTTTTTTTTACAAATCTCTGGTTGTATGCAAAGTATATTCACACCATTCGTGACTTCATACATGCACTTAGGGTAATGATATCCATCTCATTCTACCATCTTTTTTTTTTCTTTTTTTTTCCCTTCACCCTTTTGCCCCCTCCCTTCCCCTCCCTCCCCATTGGCCATTCTAGTAGAATGTATTACGGTTCATAATACACATATAGAGCCTCTTTTCACATAACACTGTTTGTATACAAAGTATATTCATACTATTCAAGTCTTCAATCATGCATTTAGGATAATGATATATATCTTATTATACCTCCCCTTTTTTCCCCACCCCCCATACCCCCCAGATTCCTCCCTTCTTCTCCCTCCCCTTTGACCACTCTAGTGCTCCTCTAAGTACCCCGACTCCCAACACCACTGTGACTCTGACTCCTCATATCAAAGAAAACATTTGGTACTTGGATTTTTGAGACTGACTAACGTCACTTAGCATTATGTCCTCCAACTTCATCCATTTACCTGCGAATGCCATTATTTTCTTTACTTTTATTGGTGAGTAAAATTCCATTGTGCGTATATACCACATTTTCTTAATCCACTCATTTACTGAGGGACATCTAGGTTGGTTCCACAACCTAGCTGTTGTGAATTGTGCATCTACAAACATTGAGATAGCTGTGTCACTGTAATATGCTGTTTTTAAGTCCTTTGGGAATAGACCCAGGAGTGGGATGGCTGGGTCATAGGGTGGTTCCATTCCCAGTTTTCCAAGAAATCTCCATACTGCTTTCCATAATGGTTGCACCATGTTGCAGTCCCACCAGCAATGCATGAGCGTGTGGATTTTACTCTTAAGTAAAATAGGACGGTAGAGGAAGATTTAAGCAGAGGATATGTTGGGTAATCAGAGTTGAGTTTTAAAGCGATCCTATTGGCTGTAGGGAAGTGAATTGTGTGGAGCAGGGGGAGAGGGAATGTATAGAAATTTGGTTTTGTCAGTCACCTAAGCTATTGTGGCGGAAACAACAAAATATATTTCTCACTATTCTGGAAGCTGGAAGTCTGGGCTCGGGTGCCTACTTGATTGTGCTCCCGGGAGGACTCTCTTTCTGGTTTGCAAACAGCTGCCTTCTTGCTGTCTCATCACATGTCAGAGAGAGAAAGAGAGAGAGAGAGAGAGAGAGAGAGAGATGGAAGGAGAGGTCATCACTCTTATGTCTCCTTCCGTGAGGGCACAAATCCCATGAGGACTCCACACTTATGATCTGATTACCTCCCAAAGGCCCCACCTCCAAATGCCATCACCTTGACCTTAGAGTCTCAGTGTGTGAATGTTGGAGAGACACAGTAGCAGATGCTGTCATTCCACAGAGAAATTATGCTTCTTTGCCTGGGATTGGATGGATTAGAAACACAAATTTAAGGTGACAAAAGTAGCTATGAAGAGACTTGCTGATGAAGTCCATGTTGAGAGAAAGAAAAAGAGACAAATAGCTGATGCATCCCTGTGATCCCAGCATCTCAGGAGGCTGAGGCAGGAGGACTGCAAGTTTGAGGTCAGCCTCAGCAACTTGGTGAGGCCTTAAGCAACTTGGCAAGACCCTGTTGCAAAAGGAAAAAAAAAAAAAAAAAATGTGGGGCTGGGGATATGGCTCAGTGCTAAAGTGCTACTGGGTTCAATTCCTGGCACTGGAAATAAAAAGACAAATTAAAGAAGAATCCTCAGTTTTTGTCCAAAGCATGTGAATAAATGGCAGTGCCATTATTAGGGGTGAAGAAAAGCTTTGGCATCACTGATTAATTCTGTATTTTCTTTTTTTAAATTTTTTTTGAACTGTTGATGGACCTTTATTTTATTCATTTATTCATATGCAGTGCTGAGATTTAAACCCCATGACTCACACATGCTAGGCAAGTGCTCTACTACTGTCGGATTATTATAAGGGGTTGAGGTCTTTAGCACCCCCATACCCGGGATGGACCTCCCTTGTAAAAGAGGCCAGAGGGGCCTACCTCAACAATGAGACTGGATTAGGAAAGTAAAGGCCGCCAACGCCTCCTCCCCTTCCTTCAAAAGACTCAGAGCCATGTCGGGGAGCCCAGTCAGTAGAATGAATGCTAGAACTCGGTTTATTGAGGAAGTGCACAATGCTTTATAGTGGACATCAGCCAATCAGCAGAAAGATCATAGGGACACATAAGAAGCATGGGCGGATGCCATTGGTGGAGCCATTGGCCTATCCTTGGGGTGGTTTCAGTTCTCCCAGCCACGCCCCCTGCTTAGCCTAGGTCTGGTAATAGGACAGGGTAATGTGGCAAGCAGCCAGAAAGCCAGAGCTTTTCCACCCCCTTGGCAGACAGTATTAAGGCCCGACATACTACTAGGCCATAACCCCAGCCCTAATTCTGTATTTGTAAAAAAGATGTTTTTCTCAGCTAAACTTGCTATATAATTCCCTTTAAAAGACTGCACAGATCTCACAAGTTATGGCTACAAAATATCCCTCTTATGTAACAATTATGGGAACGTTTTTTGGCAGTTTCCATTATATAACAGGACTTGGCAATATTCTTGCTAAGAGCTAGTTAGTCAATATTTTAGGTTTCCAGACCTTAATATTTCAGGTCTTCAGCCATCATACAGGAATAAGTGAGACTGGGTTCCAAAAAAGCTTTATTTAATGAAACAGGCCTGGGCCATAGATTGCCAGCCTTTGACATCCATGGGGGTAGAATGATCGACTGAACAGAGCTCATAAATGCTAATTAATAGAAGCCCTCAGAAGTATTGAACTTGGAGATGGAAGCAACACAAGAGGTTGGAAAATCAGGCCATGATCTTTGTGAAGCCATTTTATTTCCCTGATTTGTAACTCCTGTGAGCCTCCGACTCTTTTCGAACCCTGTCCCCAAATATGCAAGGCACCGAATGTGGAAAACAGATATGAGCCCTTCTGATTAAAATATTTCTATTGCCAAACCTCTATAGAAAATGGAGGTTAAAAGGCCTTTTAAAATCAGATGGCAGGGGTGAGATATTTGTTTTTATTTCTAATTCACTTCAATTATTCCAAGTGGCATTTCGTCCTTCCGATATCTTTTCTAAATTATCCATCACTGAAAGGTGTCATCTGAAGTTGACAATTACCTCCCCTTTGCAGGGGTCAGAGCTAGTTACTCTCGGCATCTCATGGAAGAATGCAGTCCCTGTGTTCTAAAGGTTATTAATATTTACTCCATATTGTGATGTATTGAAGTAGCCACTTTAATCTTGCCTTTCAAGTCCTGATAACAAAAAGGACAGGAAGATCAATAACCCCATGATGGGTAACTAATTGCTTTTGCTTCAACCTGCAACCTGCCACCCCTCCCGGAGCACATTCTTAAGTGCATTTGACAATCTAAGATATGGTTTATCAAGCTTGGATCCTAACAGTCCAGACTCCCAATTGGATAGGAAAGAATATGTTAATTTTTTTTCTATCCATAAGGCTTTTCTATTGAAGCACTACTCAATATTATCCAGGTAGGGAATTTATTAGATATAATTGCTAAGATGGCTATTAAGAGCCAGGCCATTCTTTGCTTTGCGGAGAGTGAGTGTCTGCTAAATGTTATTTAATTATATTTTAATATTTTTAATGATTTAATTCACTATCACGCAATCAAAGCTTTATCTGAAAATGCATTCAGTAAGTGCTTGCTTGCTACCCCACCATCCAGTACATTTTCATCCATCACTGCCCGCCATGTTCTGCTCTAAAGGCTTTATGAAAGCTATGGAATCTTCACAACTCCATAAGGTAGGCACTCCTGTTCTCCAACTTGAGATAGAGAAGTGTGCATTGCTCTGTGGTAAGCTATTCTGTATTTCCACTTGCCAACTTTTTTGACATTGGGAAAACTCATTCGTCTTCTGGTGCCTCAGTTTGTCCATCCATGTGATGGGGATAATAATAATAATTAACCACCATTTGACCCAGTTATCCCACTCCTTGGTTTATACCCAAAGGACTTAAAATCAACATACTACAGTGACACAGCCACATCAATGTTTATAGCAGTTCAATTCACAACAGCAAGACTATGGAACCAACCTAGGCATCCCTAAATAGATGAATGGATAAAGAAAATGTGGTATATATACTCAATGGAATATTGCTCAGCTTTAAGGAAGAGTGAAATTATGGCATTTGCCAGTAAATGGTTGGAGTTGGAGAATATCATGCTAAGTGAAATAAGCCAATCCCACAAAACCAAAGGCTGAATATTTTCTCTAATATGTGGATGCTAATTCACAATAAGGTGGGGGACACTAGGAAAAAATAGCATTACCTTAGATTAGGTAGAGGGAAGTAAAGGGAGGGTAGGGAGAAGATGTGGGGATGGGAAAGATAGTGGAATGGAACAGACATTATTACATTATTACATTATTACATTATTACTTATTACTATATATATATATATTATTACTGTATATATATATATAATTACTGTATTACTGTATATATATATATATGTGTCTGCATGACCAATGTGATTCTGCAACACGTACACTTTGAAAAAGGAGAGATTATACTCCATCTATGTATGATAGATCACAGTGCATACATGCATTCTACTGTCATGTCTAACTAATGAAAATTTTTTAAAAAGATAATGTAGACTCATATTTCAAAGCACTTAGAAGACTGCCTGGCGTATTTTTAAAAATAGTTAACTAGTAAGGTAAAGTTACCTTGACCAAAGTGGCAAGGAACAGTCGGGTCTTAGGTGCTAAATGTTATGGAGACTGCAAAGATGACTCAGCATGGTGGGAAAGACTTGGCAGATGTGTAGACAAGAGCGTATTCAGAGGAGTCAGTCTGGTTTTAATTTTACTGAGTCATAAATGAATCTCTGTTCATACAACGTGAGAAAGAAGTTATGCCAGCCAACATCACTTCACCTGTATGTGTGGGTCCCTACTTCCTGTTGCTTAAGCAGCTGAGACTGTAACAGAATGCATGAGGCATTCTTGTTCATCTTGTTGTCAAAGGTTTGCGTTAAACTACAACTGCTTTTACTTTTTCCTCTAAGAATTTGCTTGTGAAGAAATCATGAGTTATTTTTCCAAAAATTAAATATTCAGAATTTTCCTCTCAAAAGAGAGACGTTTGTTATTAAATTTTAAAAAAACTTTAAAAATGTTTTAATTAGTTATACATGACAGGAGAATGCATTTATGCACTTTGATATATCATATATAGATGTATGATCCTCATTTTTCTGATAGTACACATTATAGAATCACATTGGACATGCAGTTATATATGTATATAAGGTAATAATGTCTGTTTCATTCTACTATCCTTCCTATCTCCATAGCCCCTCCCCTCCCTTCACTCCCCTCTACCTAATCTTAGGTAACTCTATTCTTCCCTAGTGACCACCCCCCATTGTAAATTGGCATCCACATATCAGAGAAAACATTTGGCCATTTGGCCTTTGGTCTTTTGATAATTTATTGCCAAACCTGGAGTATCCCAATATAGTTTTTTCATAATTAAGAGCTTGTGATATCATTGATATTCCCACGCTGTACCTATATCTCTTCATAACCCATATCATGAAACATGCTATTTCTTTTGCATTTTGAAAATAACAATTTTAAAGACAGGTGAAGGTCTTTTTTTTTTTTTTTTTTTTTTTTTTTTTTTTTGTCGTGCCAAACTCATTCTCTTCCATCTCCCGACCCAATGGGTGTTCTCAATTTTGGGGTCAGAAATAGCTTTCTGGCTCTATCTTCTTAAGGCGAAGTGTTTAAATATCTCCTCATCTTAATTTAAATCCTTAATTCATTCACTTGTAAATGTGAGCTCAAAGTTATTTCTTGGCTAGATGAGAAATTTTTTAAAGGAAATGAAATGAAATGATTGCAAAAAAAAAAAAAAAAGTTCCTGCCTTTCCACGGCCTTATCCTCTTGCATGAGACTTGTGCTGGAAGATAATGCTGAGAATCCCAGCCATTCTGTTGGAGAGTGCAGAAGTGTGTGTTTGCATCCACATTAGGAGTGAGGCTTCTGTGAGTGATTAGCCTCCTGTGCCTCAAGTGCAGTACTGTGACACTTTGTGTTTTGGGGACAGAAAACACATGAAAATCTCTTGCAGACTGCTCTATTACATCCTTAAAATCCCATCCCCAAGTGGGGGCAAATCGATGAGGCTGGTATTGGGCGTCCAGTGTAAGAGAGTCGATTAAGTCAGGAGGTACTTACTCTACCTAGAGGCACCCTCTGTGCTGAGCAGGGAGAGTTGGACGTAGCCATCGCCTCCAAATCGCTTCCTTTAAAAGCTTTCTTGAATAAATCCGATTTGCTTCCTCAGAGTCTTGTACTTTTAATGGGCTTCACGCTGCTACCCATAGTGAGACAGGACTTTCCTTTCAATTCCCTGAAATGTTAGATTGAGACAATTAAATTCCTTTTGTGAGTCTTTTGGAAGTAATCTCGGAGAGGGACACGGTGGGGAAACAATTGTTCTAGATGAGTGGCTAAGCAAAGCCTCCCGACCAGCCTGTCTCCAGCCCCTCTGAACTTGACCCTGGGGAGCCTGGGCGCCCTGCAATCTGATGCAATCAGGTTTAAACCCTGCACAGAGAAACACTGAGCAGGGAAAGGCCTGTCCCTCTGTGACATCTGTGAAATGTGCTGCTGATTTTTGCTTTCACCCAAGTTTCCAGGATGAAGAATTATTTTAATATGTACAAATGCCTCCAAAGCAATCATCTTCTCAGCAAAAAAAAAAAAAAAAAAAAAAAAAAAAGCCTTCGTGGCCTTGCCGTACATTCATTATCTGATGTGATCTGGCTACTGTCTGTCTGCCTGCCTTCCCGAAGGTACCTTTGATTATCTCTCTTATTTCTATCCGAATGCATTTCCTCTTCAATCACTTCTTCAAACAGTCAGAAACCCGTATGCTTCGTGCTTTCTTTGATATTGTAGGTCTCCTTCCCCCTTTAGACAGAGAGCATTAGGAATCCATTGTACGTTCACTCGGGAAACCGGTGGGGTTCTTATGAATTACAGGTAAGTAGATGGGGCTTACTTAAGGGTTCCCATCGCTACACCATAGGGCAAGTGCAGCGAGCCCTCCGGAGTTCCATTTATCACACTTCAGAAGAGCTGCTGATATCTTTAGACCCGCCCTTACTTAATGTCTGTTGTGTGCTGGACATCAGTTAATATCAATCAATCAACTGGTTCTCACCACTGCCTTATAAGGTAGGCATTATTATTATTCCTATTCTACACATGAGGATCTTGAAGCAGAGGAAAGACAACGTCCCACAAATCATGGAGCTTGTATAGAGTAGAGGTGACAGCCCAGGGGTCTAGGACCCCTCATCCAGTACTAAACCCAGAGCACCCACTGCTTTCTTATCTGATGCTGGAGTAGCCCCCAAAAGAAATGGAGGAGTCCCCCAAAAGACCCTTGCCATAATGAAGCTTCTCCTCTTGTCAGAAAGATGTTTACAAAGAATGTCAGCAGGATTTCTGTAGAGAGCTCAGTGTGGTTTGAAGCTTCCTCTTTCTTGCAAAGGCTGGGTTTCTCTTTCCTGGGAAAGCCAGGTCTACAATCCCGTGTGTTGCTGTGCTAAAGATACTCTCTGTTTTCTGTGGTAGAAACTTGTGAAACCTCTGTCTAGTCTAAAAATATGGGACAGAGAGTCTGTGCCCACTCACTGGCATGTAACAACTCCACTGAGTATAAATCTAGAAGAATTTTCAGACCCAGGGTCCAGAGATTTTTTTTTTTTTTTTTTTTTCTTAAGCATTAGCCCCCCTGGACTGCTGCAGCTTAAATAAACCTGCTTCCTGCTAATTCGTCAGGAGTCCAGCCTCATCTGTCCTACAGCAACACCAGGCAGCCGCTTGAACATCAGCTAAATAGTGCATATCTCAGCACAGAGCCTAATGTGAAATTCCTTGCTATCGACTGGGTAGTTTTTATCACTATTCTTGCATGTGCAGTCCCATGCGAAAGAAAGACATGGGCACAAAAAACAATCAATAACATAATATAGGCGTGCATTTATATCTTATTGCTAATAGAATCAGTTGTCCAATGCTTAGTGGCTGCACATCCTCTTCATCTGATGGAGAATAAAAGTCTGAAATGGCTGTCGATGTATGAAATTTAAAGTTTCAAAAGGGCTGCGTTCCAATTTCTAGATGCCACCTGCGTTCTCACCAGTGGCTCCCTCGGTCTTCCAAGCCAGCTGTGTCATCACGTCAACCCATTTCCGCCACCACACCTTCCCCAGCTCAGGACCCCCTGCCTCCCTCTTCACTTTGGAGGATCCTCATGATGACATTTGAAAAGTTCAGGACAATTCTCCATCTTAAGATTCGTGACTTAGCCGGGCGCGATGGCGCACACCTGTCATCCCAGCACTTGGGAGGCTGAGGCAGGGAGGATCGCGAGTTCAAAGCCAGCCTCCGCAACTCAGCAAGACATTAAGCAACTCAGTGAGACCCTGTCTCTAACAAAATACAAAAAAAAAAAAAAAAGGGGGGGCCGGGGAAGTGGCCCAGTGTCTGAGTGCCCCTGAGTTCAATCCCTGATCCAAGAAAAAAAGAAAGATTCTTGACTTCGTCACGTTGCTGGGGACACTCCAGCCATGTAAGATGATGTACTCGCAGGGTTGGGAAATGGACATCCTCGAAGTGGACGATGTTCTGCCCACTGCAAGGTGTTTCATAGGTGTCTGTTCACAACACACCCGCCGTGGAGCGGGCCGAGAGTGGACACCATCAAACCCTTTTGAGGAAGTGATGCTTGGGCATGTTTAGAAAGTAAAGCGAGAAGGGAATTTCGAGACTTCCGATCCTGAAACAGCTGTGTGACATGCGGGCTGCAGGTCTAGCCCTAAGGATAGAGAGCTGGATCCTGCCAATGGCATGCACAGTTGAGCTCAAACGATCAGCAGGGGTCTGATAAATGATGTCACTGAATGCAGTGTGAAGGCCTGGCTGACTGTGGACTTCTCTCTCCTGGAAGGACCAGGAAGGGTGCACGGAGTAGATACTCTGCAAACACCATTGATGGCAAAACCATGCAAATGAACAACTACACAGGTCATTACAAAGATCAGTCATGAAGAATGACCTTCCTGCTAACTCGCTGTCGGGGCTGGGAGCAGTGTCTGACTTGAGCTACTTATTGATCCCCGTTACGTTCCACTGGGATGTGGAGAAACGTTTATGGCCTCCGGGACGACCCTGGACCTCCTTAGTTATGTACTCCTGGTAAGCTACCTTGAGCTAAAGAAGTTCTACCTGTTGCTGGGACCAACACGGGCTGTTTGTATGATAAGCCAGTTTCGGACCTCAAAACCTGTGGCCGGGCATCGGTGTGCCTACTTGGGGACATTCTATCCTACCCCTTCATTGACATTCACAGAATCAGGGAACTTAGCCTTTATTCCAAAAATAAATGGAACTCTGTGAAGGTGGAGCAAGAATGCTCACCCATAGAGTAGGGTGACTTCTCAGGACAAATGCATATTAAAATTCTATTTGTTCCCCTCTGCTTGCAGATACACTTGTCTGTATGTCAGCCACAGGGGTAATAAATGAAAGAAGGGATTTTATAGGTTCTTTGTACAACAGGTTCCAAGATGGACAGATGTCTCATCACTGTGGCTCAAAGCCCCAGGAGAGAGGTGGACAGGCATTGTCAATCATGTTCCCCACAAAGGGCATGAGCTTGGCCCTCCCACAATCCCTTCTCTCCATCAGCTGTGGGCGTCTGCTGTCTTCAGACTAACCCACCTCAAGAAGGCCTCCATACCTTGACTCTCTCTTCTCTTGTCTCTAACTCCACCCCTTGGTAGAATCAAAGGGAGTGCTGGACTTTCCAGAATTGAGTCGTCTTTCTCTCCGTTTCTTGCCTGAAGTCTCTATGAATGGAAAAGACGAAGTGTTCCCCTTTCCAGAGACAAGAGCCAACCTCCGTCCCTTGGCCTACCGTTGGACAGAATGGCCACGGAGTTCCGGCTACGTACTTGGCACTTTAAAAGGATCCATAGGGGGGCTGGGGTTGTGGCTCAGCGGTAGAGTGCTTGCCTAGCACGTGCACGGCCCGGGTTCGATCCTCAGCACCACATACAAATAAATGTATTGTATACAACTAAAGCAAATAAATAAATATTTTAGAAAATAAAAAAAAAAGGATCCATAGGTAAGATGGAAACACAGTTCCTGGTTTCAGGGAATGTGTCCATTGATGAGAAAAGGAGACTGTCAAAATAAGTAAGTGAATAAGTCGGGGATCCCCACGGAGTACTAATTCCAGGGCTGGCACTACCCAAAGTTCTTTGACCTCAGGAGGTCCCCTCAACCACCTGTGAAAACGGAGGAATGCTGTCCTATGTCACCACGCCCACCCAAGTCATGGCCATGGTTGGGATCCTAAATGTCTCCCATATGCCACAAATTAAAGGTGTGGTGTCCGACCAACGGTGCCCCTGGGCCATGGTGGACATGTTGGCCATGGGGCTAGTTGGAGGACATAGGTCACCTTTAAGGGTATTTGGGGACCTCCGCCCCTTCCTCTCTCTTTGCTTTGTGCTCACTAGGAGGTGAGCTTCGTCCTTCTCCCTTTCACCTCCGCCAGCCTGGCTACAGACCCCCGCAGCACCATCGCCCGAAGCCTCTGCGACAGGGAGCCAACACAAACATTTCCTCCTTCAAAGCCGTTTACACCGAAAGGTATTTTGTGACCGTGACCGTAAAGCAGACTCACCCACGCCACGCGGAGGGTTCCTACCAGTTGGAGCTAGGATTTCCCGGCTTCCAGGGCTGATGCTTTTAGGATCAGTCCTCAGAGGAGAAGCTCCGAGGGCCCAGGGAGTGGCCGTCAGCTAGCCTTGACACTCCCTCAAACATCAGAACCCCAGAGCCCACACTCAGGGCGACCATTCCCCAGCCAGGCTGCGGGTTGCAGCTCATCACCATGGTAATGAGATGCAGTCCTCGCTAACCTCTCCCTGGGCCTCCCCAGATCTCCCATCCCCAGGGAAGCTCCTTGAAGATCATTTATGAAAATCAGCAGTAAGCACCAGTGGCCTCTGAAACCTCTCAGAGAGTGCTTAATGCAGTAATTGTTTACTCTGATTTGTAATGAGAGAGAGTAACACGGTGATGTTAGAGACTGATTAATTTTCCTGAATGTATTCCAGAGCAGAAGGCACCTTGAAGAGCAAGACTTATTTTCTCCCCCTGCGAATTACCCTGTCATGATTTTTTTCCTTTCTTTCTTTTTTTTTTTTTTTTTCTTTTTTGCTGCTGAACCCCACAGGCTCACCTTTAGCGCACAGCTTGCCTTAGATTTGCATAATGTGAAATTGCTGAGATAAATTATGATCACATGCAGGACCAGTTATCACTTCCTTACCTCCAAATCGGTGGGAAAAAAAAAGAAAAGAAAAGAAAGAAAGAAAGAAAGGAGGAAAAAATATTGCCATACAATCACGAACAATAAGAAACAGGTCCTAGGGACCTGCAGTTTATCCCTGACCTTTTATAACACACAGGAAGTTGCTAGCATTTACCTGGCTCCGAGTGGCCATTTTGAAAGCACCAAGAGGAAAAATAAATAGTGAACAGATGTAGCAGGCCATAAAATAAATACGACGATGATGCTTCTGTGGAAACGGAATATTTCTATGTTTGAAGTGGAGTTTCTGAGATGCGTGACTATCCTCATGCTCGGGAAAGGCGTGTGTATACCCAATGGGCTTTTGTTACACGAAGCAATTGGTCCCGACCAGCTGCTTTGTCTTGTCTTCTGAATCGCTCGAAAACCTATTAAGATATATGATCCACATAAAGTAGGACCAGAGGGCTTCTGTATCATGGGCCCTGGGGATTGGATGTTGCTTTATCACCCTTTAACGCAGAAGGGGTTTCGTTGGTAGGGTTTACCCTTCTCTCACCCCTGAGGGTTATAAAAATCCCAAAGATGAGTCTCTCTAGGATAGATGGCAAGATGCGGACACCCAGATAGCTTTTCGACAGACAGATATGCCAGGATTAACGGGGATTTATGGGGATGGCAGAGGGTGTGGGTCATGGGTTGGAGACGGAGGTAGGGTTCGTGGAGAGAATTGGCTGGTGACGATAGTGGCAAAATATTAGGCAGTATTAGACTCCTTATTAGGATATTCTGAACAGATTTTGTTATTATTATTTTTTAAGGTGGTTGGTCCTTTGTTTTGTCCACCCATGGGTGGTCCTCATTTCTCAAGAGCGTCTCTAAGACATCTCTGTACCTTCTCCTGGCGTCTGGGACCCGGACTGCATTGCCATTTGCTCCGTGTCCCCAGGCTTGCAGAGGGGAAGTCAGCGCTGTTCTGTTTGACACAGTGAAGGGAAGCCACCCTCGCTGTGCCTCCTCGGGTGGGATAAAAGACAGGTTTGAACCATGAGCAGTCATGTTTAATTGCCTAGGCCCAAGGTCCCAACTGGTGGCCTGCTGACGGGGTTGGAACTAAAGCCATGCTTGATTCGCGCTACCATTTAAGATTCCAGAACGAATCGCTGATATATAAAAATCAGCAAAGCCCACCCCAAAATAGCTGGCTGTCTAGGTAGGTGCTCTGGATAAAAGCCCTCAATGCCCCGGCCGGTTATCAGACAACCCTCTTGTATCTTTCCTTCATGTTACTCCCTGGCTACAGTGAACAATGTCTTTATTTTTTTTTTTTTTTTTTTTTTTTTTTTTTTTTTTTTTTTGGTACCGGGGATTGAACTCAGGGGCACTGGACCACTGGGCCACATCCCTAGCCCTTTTTTGTATTTTATTAGAGACAGGGTCTCACTGAGGTGCTAAGTGCCTCGCCATTGCTGAGGCTGGCTTTGAACTCATGATCCTCCTGCCTCAGCCTCCCAAGTGCTGGGATTACAGGCATGCGCCACCGCGCCTGGCCAGTGTCATTTTTTTTTTTTTTGTTTCTGGAAATGTGTCAGCTGTATTGTTGGAGCTTTTTTCTCAGGGGCCACGTGTGAGATGCACAAACAGGTTCCTCGGTCCTGTATTGTAATCTGCTCGTGGGCCTCACCGAGATGATTTCACTTCACCCTATGGCTCGGCCCTTGCTCTGTGGCCGAGGGCATGTTCCTTCCTTCCCCAAGGAAGCCATGGGGATTTAAGGGACAGGGTTTGTAGGAAGCACTGAACTCCCCAGGACGGATGCATGCGCTCCTCAGGCCAAACTCAGGCAAGGTTCCTGTTTGTACAGGCAGTTTGGATCCCGCCTCTGAGAGCTGTCTCTTTGCTTTGGCTGTCTTCCTGTACCCTATGGGACCCTAAGGCTGCAAAGCACACTGGCTCCCTCCGCCCCTTTTATCCTGGTCCCACAAGATTGGCAGCCCTGTCTCTGCAGCCTTGCATTTATTAGACCAGAGATGATTGCCCTCCGTTTATCTGTGAACTGGGTTTTGCTGAAAGAGAATGGCTTCCAGCCAAAATGAGATGCATGCCTAATGAACTTCAGTGTTTAGCTGCCTGGGCCTCACAGAATCTTCCATGTCAGCCTGCAGCTACTAGGAGAATGGAGAAGATTCCAGAAGGTTAATAATGAAGGAATTACTTCCTTAACTTTAGCTTTCCATGCATGTAGCTCCCCTGGTGAGATTGTGCATTCTTCTTTTATTTTCTAAAAACAGTGTTCTAGGAATTGAGACAGCAGCCCGTGAGGATCATCTTTTCCAGTAGAATCTCAGTTTTGGCGTGTATGTTTTTTTTTTTTTTTGTTTTGTTTTCCTAGAGAAAAAAGCAAATATAGTGTATATGGAGCTGCGGCGTGTGTTGGGAGGGTCATGTTACAGTCACTTATAATTTTGAAGCAATTCTTCTTGGATAAGAGGGAAATGAAGTGCATGAGTCCCCAGTCTGGGAGCAAAAGCCTGGGTTCAGAGTCTGCAATTGTGTCTGTCTCCAAGAAGGAAATTGCAAAACTCAGAGAAATGATGACTGCAGAGATTTCTGAGCTCACCTTGGCGGCTCAATCCCTTAGAAGATTAGATGGTAGGAGTAGAATGAGTCCTGAGGATTGAGTGATTTCAGGCTTTGAATTGCCAAGGTGCAGGGTTTCTGGAAACACGTCTGATGGTTTGCAAAATACAGGGACTGCCAACCCCGCGCGTGTCTCAAAGATGACAGATGGCAGCCTGTCCAGTTCTGACCCTGAGACACAAGCGAGAGCCGCCACCTGCCCCTCTGTTAACTCTTTGATTTACACGTAGCAGACTTCATCTCATCTCACTGACAATAGAGTCGTGATAATGTGGTTCCCTGACCTCACCCGCATGCCCTGAGAGTCCCTTTCCCCAGTGTCTTAGCCACACACCAGAAAGAAAATCAGTGCTCTGAAGCAGGGATTGCCCAAATGTGCTCCCTGGGGAGTGGAAAGAGTTAATGCTGCATCCCAGCCTGCCTAATTTACTCCAGGAGGGCATTCTGTCCTCTGAGAAAAATCAGAATCCGTGAGCGCCTGGGGAGAAAGGAATGGGGGCAAAATTAGGGAAAATACATAAATGACATCAGCCCCTTTTCCAAAGCATCACATTACAATACATTTACATAGAACCCTTCTCTCCACCAACAAGTGACATTCCTATAGTCCTTCAAAATAGATTCAAAAAAATTTTTTTTTCTTTCTATTTACAACTCTCTTTGGGGTGTGATAGACCAAGTGCCGGAAAACCAGCAAATGAGGGGATTTTAGTCCAAGTTTATGCTGCTATCTTTATGTCCCTGGGCTGGCCCCTTCTTAACCTTGTCAATCGTACCATAAGCGTGTGGAATTAGATGATTTCTAAGGGTCCTCTGCTTTATGACTTAGTGCTTTAAATGTTTGCAAATAGCGATGGTTGGAGGACCTCTTTGAATCCCAAGCTGTTTTAAATGCATGGAGTGTATTTTCTCATTTCACTCAGGGTGCTGAGATAAATGTATGTATTCACACCCCCCCACCCCCCATAAAATTCTTAGCAGCTGGGGAAGCTGGTAGGGGCTGCTGGGTCACTTTATCAGCAGAACACACAGTATACTTGTCCCGACCTTTAACTGCAGCCACGTGGCCACAGAGAGGACAGCTTGCACCTCCACAACCAGCTACCCGCGACCTTCTACCTCAGTGCACCGCCCACCCTGCTCAGGTCAACGACCCCAGTGGCTGTCAGATATCTTTGGTGCTTAAAGAGATGCAAGCAGGCAGGTGAGATCTTTCAAGAAGGGCTACAATCGCAGTCCCCAGAGCTGGCTCTCAGAAGCATGAAATCCCACAAGCAGCGCAGCATCACAGGAGACCAAAGCCAAGGACTCCCCAGAGAAGGACTTCCTCTCGGGGAGAAATTGGTTTACTTTGTCCTTCCCAGAATAGGCAATCCTTCCTGAATTTTTTATTCTGAATCTACAATACAATCCAGCATCCTACAGTTGATCAGTTAACTGTACTTAAAATGGTAGCCACGAGGCACATGTGGGCATTGTATTTTTTTAAAAATATTTATTTATTTGTTTTAGTTGTACACAGTGCCTTCATTTTTACGTGGTGCTGAGGATCGAACCCAGGCCGCCCACGTGCTAGGCGAGCGCTCTACCACTGAGCCACAACCCCAGCCCGGGCATTGTATTTAAATGAATTGAATTGATAGTTCTGAATATCACATGTGACTCAGGGCTACCATAATGCACACCGCAGATGGATAGCATCCCTGTCGTCACAGAAGTGTCTGCTAGACAGTTCTGGAAGCACATGGGTGAGTGTTCAGACCTCTAGGAGCTTTTGAGTTTTGCCTTTGTTATTGTTTTCCCATTTAATCATGTATTCAAACTTTATTAATTAAAGAGCAATGGGCAGGATGCTGAAAAATAAGCCACCTACTGAGTGCTTACTACAGATCAAGCACCCTGTGCCTTGCTTTTGGTCCATAGATTGATTCCTTGGAAGTAGGCATATTGTATCTATTTTACAGAAGAGAAAACTGAAGCTCAGGATTACTTATTTCATCAGTGCAGAAATGGGATTCATAAGCCTGTTGTAGATCTCAAAGCCTGTGTTAATGTAGAATAGAAATGGTTTCTAGAATATTTCCTAAAAAAAAAAAAAAAAAAAAAAAAAAAAAAGAAAGAAAAAGAAAAAAACAAGTTTCTGGACTACATCATCATAGTCGTCATCATCATCCTCCTCCTCTGGGAGATGTGGAAAGGATTCTCTTTTATAACAAGAACCAAGGATTTAATGCATGATTATCTCAAAACCAGGTTAAGACAGACAGCAAGAGATGGAGGGGAGGGGAAAGAAAGAAAACAAAAGATATGAAATAAAGCAAAGTCAAATAAAGGTGCGCGGGACATAAATCGCTCGAATATTTGCATGTTCGTTTCATGTTTGCCATCATTTGTTTTGAGCCAATGTCGACTTTGTTTCATCCCCAGTGCAGCCAGCATCCTCCTGGGTCTTGCAGGTAAAAAAAAAATAAGTGTTAGGTACTTGATATGCAGTGTGTTTCTTCCCTGCGATGCAATTCAGCTGAGAAGCAAAGAACTGCACTTCAGGCTGTATACATTTTATTCCTGGCAACCTATGGTAGTGATATTGCAAACATTAAGACTGTTAGACTAATGGAAGTAAATTCTTAAAAGCTGTGAAAGATGCTCTAAAGTAGTCGCTCATTCGCATTCATGCAATAATAATTTACCAAGTACCCACTTTGCGCTAGGCACTGGGCTGCAAGTGCTAAAATCTATATTCTTAAAATATCATCCCTTCACTGGGGGAGCAAAAGACGTAATCTGGGTGCTTATACCTGTAACTGTAAAATGATGATGTAATCTGGATGGTTATACCTATAACTGTAAAATGATATCAGGAGGGTGGCTAAAACAGCCAGCACTGTCTCATTTGAGATTCTCGTGGCGTAAATATATGATCCTGCTACGGCTTCCAGGTCACCAATATGATGTTCCTGGATGTGGAGATGGGACAAGATTGGATATTGTAAGCAGTTAGAGCCACTCCCAACATACCATATGCTGCATCATGCTACATATCATACATCCCAACGTCATACATAGCCTATGAGCGTGTATTCACATTACTGTGTGTATACAATATGTTAAAGATCGTGAATGCAGTATAATTTAAAATCATGCAATGCAATGCCATGCTAAGATGGTAGAGCCTATTGGTTAAGAGTTCAGGTTTGGTGATCAGAACAATGTGACGTTCAATGTCAACTTAACTGCTGATTAGCATTGTAATTTTAGTGCCTTTACATCACCTCTTTATGCCTCCTCACTTTCTCATCTACTTAATGGGAGAAATGCTAGCACCTACTGCCTATGTAAGGATAAACAGACAGGCTTTAGTTTAACCCCCCGTTGGTAGTAGGCACTCAGCAAGTGTTTACTCACTAGATCAACAACATCATGAGCACTATGAAGTAAATGTTCAGAAGGACCTGGAGAGGAGAGTTAGTTCTGTTTGTTCTGCTTCTGTTAGTTGGTTAGTTAGTTTCTGTTAGTTCATGAGTATAACCTGCTCATGAACTAACTTCTGTTAGTTATGAATGGAGGTGTATAAGCGGGTTAGTAATTATGAACTCCACTGATGAAATACAAATGTGGCATCCCACCATAAAAGAACACAGCAAAATCTACTTCCAGAAGCAAGAAGTTAATGCAAGTCTCGCATCATGAATAAACATTCTTTTTTTTGAGTATCACCTTCTTGTGACCTAGGAGCCACTCAGTGATGGTGCCCACATATTGCCAACCCTTCACTGGGCCCAGATGAGTTGTCCTCAGAGGAGCACACAGAGGCCTTTTGCTAGCAGCCTTTGTTGACTGAAGCCCCAGAAACTGGCCAGCGAGATGTATTAATGGCGGGACCTAATCGCTATTGCATTTTACTGAAATTCCATTTCAGCTGCAGCAATGCTGAATGCCTGCTGGTGCAATGTAATTTCTTCAGGCATTACCTACTGAAGGACATCATATTTCATCTCTCCATGCCTGAGGTTTATCCAAACAAAGGAAATGGGTTGTTACCAAGGAAAGCATAACTCAAAATTCCAATTATGACTGTTAAACCACATGTGAAATTACTTTTAATAATTAAAAATGGTTCTTGCCATTCTGCAGGCCTAGCTCAATATTAGGTCTGGTGCCATTTTCAGGAAAGCTAATAATCCCCAGTAAATCCCAATGACCTTAATTGTCTTCCCATGCACCCTTCAATGACCTTTATCGCTTAGACGGCTAAAATCTAAAATAAATGATACTCATATATCTGATGTGCCAGTGTCTCATCTTCCTTGATGTTATTGCGTGTTTCCAGGATAGCCTTCCTCTGAAGACATGAGCGCACACTTTGGAAAAAATTCTGATTATGTGTAGTTTTTTAGAAGCAAATTTTAAAGCAGAGAAGGAGAAATGCCAACAAGAAAAATTGTCATTTGGGGGAAGAGGTAAAAACCATAGCAAGCCAAGGGACTGAAAATGAATGGAGGCACATAAGCGGGTTAGTAATTATGAACTCCACTGATGAAATACAAATGTGGCATCCAACCATAAAAGAACACAGCGAAATCTACTTCCAGAAGCAAGAAATTAATGCAAGTCTTCGCATCATGGATAAACATTCTTTTTGCAGAAGATTGAAGCAGCCTGCACTATCAAGGACAGAACCCCTCTTGGCTATTTCCTGTAGATGTCATTTTTTTAATATCTAGATCTCATAACTAGGAATCCCTTCTTGGGTCCAACTCTTTTACCAGTTCCCTAGAGATTGCGCATTGCATCATAAATTCAATTTCTTTTTTTTTTTTATAATTTGAATAATGGATATGACTTTCGTATCATTGTGGTCTGCATTTCTGCATGATGATGTTCCGTTCTTCCTTGGAAAGGTTGCTGCCTTCTTCTATGCCTTAATTGAATCAGCCATTCATGTATTCATTCAACAAATATTTCCTGAGCATATGTTATGGATCAGGATTGTATTTATTGCTTAAAATCTGCAGATGATGGGTACATCATCTTGTCCTTTAAAAAGAGTGTAGATGAGGGGCAGGGCAGGGGAGGGAAGACATCCTGGTAGCTAGTAAACTAAAGCATAACAGACAGACATGATGATGTAATAGGCTCACATCATTCAGCAGCTTATCTTTAAAATTCCAACTGCCCCAGGAAGCCAGAGAAAGAGAAATATGGTTTTTTTTTCCAGTTCCTCCTGCCATTTTAATAAAAGTGAAGTCACTAGGCAACACCAGGAATCAGAATGTGGCCCTTGGGACCTAGTCACCCTTGTGTAGACCTCGCTCAGGAGCCTCTGTCCATGGTACCTAAGGAAAGTTGTCCAGTCTGGCTTTCCATAGCCACACCTAAACATGCACCCCCATCAGAACACCTGGGTCGGTTCACCTTGGTGAATATGTTCTCACTGTTTGAGTCAGCTTTTTTTTTTTTTTTTTTTTTTTTTTTTTGTCACTGTGACCAAAAGACTTGACAAGAACAAGGTAGAGGAGGGAAGTTGATTTTGGCTCATGGTTTCAGAGGTTCTGTCCATAGATGGCCAAGTCCATTGCTCTAGGCCCAGGCTGAGGCAGAACATCATGGTGGAAGGGCATGATGGGAGAAAGTAGCTGAGGACTTGGCCACCAGGAAGCAGTGAGAGCTCTGCTCACCTGGAAAAAATATAAAACCCAAAGGCGTGACACCCCACCCCCGTGACCTACCTCCTCCAGCCAGCCACACCCTACATCTCTACAGTTTACCACCCAGGTAGTCCATATCATCTTGGGTTAATCGACTGATTAGTTGTAGCTCTAGTAATCCAATCATTTCTCCTCTTTACATTCTTGTATGATATTACACATGAGCTTTGTGGGAACACCACCTATCCAAACCATAACACTCACCTACCCTGAACCCAGTGATTTCCAATTGTTTCTCTCCTATCACCTTAGTTGAATTCTTCACTGTTTTATGAGACCATCCGTGAGCTCTCTGGGACCCACTCATGTGACTTTCTTTTATCCCACGTCTCTCTTTCACTGAATCTCCAAACACATGGCTTCCTTTGTGGGCCTTAAACAAGCCATACTAGTGAAGGAGTCCCAATTAGGTAGATGGCTATTGCGGTCAGCTGGAAGCCATAAGTTCCACCTGATAATAAGTATGTATGTGACGCACCTGTAAATGCACGTGAGGCACCCGCAAAGCTAAAGGTATATAACCGGGTGAAAGCGGTCGGAGTCAGGAGAAGAATGAATTCACTCAGTCAGTCATGCAGTCGCTCGGTCGGAAGAAGAGTTCGGGTCGGAGAAGAAGAAAAGAATCAGAGCGGCCAGAACGTAGGCAGAGCGGTTACAGAAGAGAAACCAGATAGAAGAAGTAATTCCTGGTCAGAGTCAGGCCGAGGCTCCCGAGGAAGAAAGAACAAAGAAGAAAGAAGCTCTAAAAGCTAAGCTCTCTCTCTCTCTAAAGAAGAAATCTCTCTCTTTCAAGCTCTCTCTCTTTCTCTCTAAGCTCTAAGAAGAAGAAGAAAAAGCTCTCTCTTTCTAAGCTCTAAGAAGAAGAAGAAAAAGCTATCTCTAATCTTTCTCTCTAAGCTCTTTCTAAGAAGAAGAAAAATCTTTCTTTCTCTCTCTAAGCTCTCTCTAAGAAAGTAGAAGTAAAAGTAGTAATAGCTTTACTATGCCTCCGAGTTTTCCTCCCGCGGCGCCGTGGCTGGCCATGACAGGCAGCTTACATACTAGTGTCCATTAAAAGGCTTAGCCCATGATATCTGATTGCCCGCAGTACTTCTCCAGACAGTTTCAATAGTTTCAATCCCTTTTCTCCTCTGTATCTGTTTTACAAAGTTCTCAGTTTTACTTGAGAGAGAACTTGCTTAAGGATCAAATTTAAAAAAAAAAAAAATATGCCAGTCTCACCACCCAGTTTGTCTCCCTCATGTGTTCTCTTGATAAGAGCAAATATTACCCTGTGACAATGTATTAGTTATATCAGTTGTTCATCTGTCCTCTCCCCCAGAATATATGCGCTCCAAGAAAAGGGACTTTGCCTTTACTGTTTATCCTAAAACCCTACTCCTTATAAACAACAATTAGCTATTGGCCACGATGGCCGCCATCTTCCAAAATGGCCCAGTGATTCCTCTCCTCCTGCTCTTCCCACCCTTGCAAAGCCCTCTAGGGCTTCCCTGTGTAAGTATTGAATTTTATGGAAACTGCAACATATAAGAGCCAAGGCTATGCCATGATAGAAATCATGGCTACGGCTTACCTCCCTTTTTCTTTTCCTCACTCTGGGTGAGGCCAGAAATCTGGTCATGAGGACATTCAAGCTGCCCATGGAGAGTGCCCACAGGGAGGAACCGAGGATTCCCACCAATGACCAGCACCACGTGAGTGAACCATGCGGGGATCGCTCCTCGACCCACTGTCAGGGCTTCTGGTGCTGCAGCCCTGGTTACGGAGACCCTTAGCTGGAACCCCCAAACAGGCTGCCTCTGAGTTCCTGACGCATGAAATCTGGGTGGAATAATGAATATTTATTTTGTCTAAGCTGCTACATTTGGGGACCATATGTTTGCTACATCAGATAACTGATCCCACCATGCTTTGCTAACTTCTATGTCTTATGCTTGAGGCAGAGCCTGTCACATAGTAGGCCTTCAACATTTGCTGACTATGCTAACGTAAGGAAGACAGGTTGACAAAAACGACTTCATTTCATTGAACTGCATTAAAATGAAGACTAACGATAGCCTCGCTGCAAGATACAAGATGTAGCCAACTTTTAAGAAAGGTTTTATTTTATTAAAGATGGCTATGTTGAGGTCAATATCTCATAGTTGAAAACTCATTGAGGCTGAGGCTGCTTTCTGATTTAACTCCTTGTATACCTTTGTCTTAGCGGAATAACTGACCAGAAGGGCTTTCCCCCCCCCCCCCCTCATTTTTTCTTTAAGGTCTTTCAATTCTATTTGCAGGTGGCTTTCTTTTCCATCTTTCTCTTCATTGTTTCTCCAGCTTTCGTCCTGATAACGGAGGTACTCTTTTATATGCTTTCAAATTCTGCCATTTTGCTGAAGAAGAAGAAAAAAAAAAAAGATTTAAATCAAATTGTGGTTCATTTGGGGGGCTCTCTGCAGACATTTATAACTGACAAGTGAATACATCAGTTGCTTTAAATAGCCTGACTGTAGTCATTCATAACTAAACAAAGAGGAGCCAGCTGACTGGTGGGGTCTGAGGGATGAGCCTTTCTGTGGAGTTGAGGGAGGGTACAAACTTGAATTTTAGAATATCAGCTTTTACAGAAATCTCTGAGATATTGGTAGTGCTGATTCTGATTCAAATTTAAAGCACAAAGCACATGTTTAGCCCAATGGCCAACGTTCCAAACATTTACCTCTCACTCTACCCTAAGCTCATTTTCATTAGCGGTGATGAGCTCTCTCCATTTCCTAGGTATGCATTCCCTGAGAAGCAGGCCTTATTTGAAATTTGTTTCATGTTGGAGGCATTTACGTCGTTCTACAACCACAGCAGGTCTTTAACTGCCAATTTAAAAATGGAGAGAGACACTTTGAAAAGTGTCAGTTATTTTAATGATACTTTATACTCGTGATTCTCATTTGTTTGTGCAGATAGATAGAACGGGGTGTTGTTAAGATTGGGACCATCATGATATCTTGCAGTATGGAATATTTAAGCCTCAGTAGTTTTTGACCACGAATTCACAATTCAAAGGAAAATATATTCAGGGTTAGGAAAACAGCAGGTGCAAAGAGAGTTATAACTAGCTCTTTTTACCATTAGGAGAAAAATAAAATTGGCAGCAATAGACTTGTTCGACTTCTGCATTTATATTCTTAATGATAATTATATGACCAAGCACTACACATTAGCGCTGTCAATAGGGATAGCCAATTATATAGCATTATTGGCACCATCCTACAAATAGGAAAAGAGAGCATGAAAAAGAGAGGCATGAGGGGTTATCAATCATTGACGAGGTGTAGCAATCTGAGATTAGCACTTTGCAATGTGCAGTGATATTAACTCCAGTCTAGATCAGGGTTTCTCCATAGCTTCACTATTCACATTTTGGGATGGATAATTCTTCCACATGGACAACTGTCATATGTGACGTGGAGTATGTAGATGCATCCCTGGCCTCTATTCTCTAGATGCCAGGAGCATCACCCCACTCCCAGTAATCGAAAATATCTCCAGATGTTGCCATATGACCCCTGGGGACTTCTGCTCTAGATTACTACATGAGAAAAAAAAACATAAGACTTGGAGAAGATTAAGACATTCACTGTCTCAGCTGGGCACGGGGGCACACGCCTGTCATCCCAGAGGCTCAGGAGGCTGAGGCAGGAGGATCGTGAATTCAAAGCCAGCCTCAGCAACAGCGAGGTATTAAGCAACTCAGAGTCCCTGTCTCTAATTAAAATACAAAATAGGGCTGGGGATGTGGCTCAGTGGTCAAGGGTCCCCAAGTTCAATCCCAGGTACACACACACACACACACACACACACACACACACACACTGTTTCTACCACAAAGATCCCCATGAAAAAGCAACTAGCACCATTGACTCAGAGGGAAACATGGACTCCCACAGCTATGAGGGTTTAGGGGTGGTAACGGGCCCCCTTTATTTCTTATATGGAACTCTTAGGTCCTGGGAGGAGTGTAGATTTGCTCAATAACAGACTTCATTATACCAGGCCTGAAACTCAGCATTCTGCTGCTTGAAGGCTGTTCTTTCTTCCCGCCTAAAGACAACTCCATTGCTGCACAGCTTGGATTTAAATATTCATTTTTCTAGAAAATGCATTGGGTTTGCGTTATCTATGCTCAGGAAAATAACCAATGGTGCTGGAAAGAAAAATCATCCTCCTTTATCCTGAGCAATTATTGAACCCTTCAGGGTAGGGAACAGTGAGAATTTAGATGTTGGAGTTTGTCTTTTCTGTTAAATGATTCCAACAGCAATACTTATGATAATTTTAATGATTCGATCTTTTAAGTGCAACATGTTCAATGCAAATGCGCAGAATCTCGTCTTATCACCTGGGTTCAAATATTGGTTCAACTCACAAACTAGCTATGTCAGCATGGGCCAATTGAGCAGCCTTTTAAAGCATAAATTTTCATATTTGGGGAGATAAAAGAGATCATTGAACCCAACTGCCTACAGGTAGTTGAGCTCAATTTCTATTACATAAAAGCATGCTAAATACATCTTTGGTTGTTGCTGTTGCTGTTATTATTAGTAGCATTAATAATAAGTTGAAAGATAATCACAAAAGCTAATCATGCCGGCAGAGATATAAGCACTCTTCTTTGTAAATCATGGAACAATAAGACAAAGTCAGAAATGAGAATCTATGAGTTGGCTGGATGTGGTGGTGCACGCCTGTCTTTCCAGTGGCACAGGAGGCTGAGGCAGGAGGATCATCAGTTCAAAGCCAGCCTCAGAAAAAGTGAGGCACTAAGCAAATCAATGAGACCCTGTCTGTAAATAAATACAAAATAGGGCTGGGGATGTGGCTTAATGGTCGAGTGCCCCTGAGTTCAATCCTCCCTGAGGTCCCCCCTCCTGAAAAAAAAAGAATCTACGAGTTTAATGGGGAGAATTCTTAGTATGGCTAGGACTCAGAAAGGGATTGTAGCAATAATCATGAAAGTGTATGGCCAGGGAAAGACCTTAATATACAAATCATTTACAAAATTGTTACAGTTTAAAACATACATCATAGCCAGGCGCGGTGGCCCACGCCTGTAATCCCAGCACTTGGGAGGCTGAGGCAGGAGGATCGCCAGTTCAAAGCCAGCCTCAGCAATGCTGAGGCACTTAGCAACTCAGTGAGACCCTGTATCTAAATAAAAGACTAAAAAGGGCTGGGGATGTGGCTCAGCGGTCGAGTGCCACTGAGTTCAATCCCTAGTACCAAAAAAAAAAAAAAAAAAAAAAAAAAAAAATACATCATGACAGAAGATGGTTTGGATTTGATGTGAAATAGGACAAGCTCATGCAAGTCAATATAAATGTGGAAAACATGATTTTCTACATTTTTACAATTTCTACTCATTGAACTGTGCCCAAAAGCTGGGCAAGGTCCCATCTCATGGCTTCACCAAGTGGGCTGGTAACGTGACAGAAACATAATGCAAATTGCTTGGTATCTTTGCCTTCACACATTCAAACCTCAGCGCTGTCTTGGGACTCTGAACCATTAATGAGATATAATAAAGGACTGGAACATGTAGTTAGGAAAGAGATAAAAAATGCCTGCCTTCTCTGTAAATTGCTTTGAAATGAAAAAAATAAATAAATGATAGGTGGGAGATGGTCCCTGAAACAATGTCAATTTGTAGACTTTAGATTTATTTCAGAATTTTTCTGTTACCCCAGAGCTATAGCTAATAAATAAAAATGACAATATTGTCAATGTCATTTTGTCTGTTGGCACCATGCATATGGGAATATCTAGGAGGTGAATAATTTGGTTGCTGTGCTCATTAAACTTTATTAGTATCCATTGGAGAATTCTTGGCTCTGCATTTTGTACAAAATACAGACCCAGTGTTTTCCGTTTGGTTCCTTAGCTTGCCGTGAGGAGGACTTGAAACTTTATTATAAACTGCCAAAACATTACACTGCCCATGTATAACTGCTAAAATAGTACTACATTATTTAATATTTTTAAAAAGAAAAATACAGTTATTGCAGTATTGAAAGGAGCAACAATTGAAGTCCTGCTGTTCACTCAGCAAAATGCTCCTGCTTCCTTGCATAATAAACAGCAAACCCTCATTATTTATCATCTGGTTGCTCATTGTCCTGATAATTTCTCTCATGTGGAAGGAAAAGAATCCATGCTCCTTTTAAAAAACGTAGGATGGGGGCTGGGGTTGTGGCTCAGCGGTAGAGCGCTCACCTAGCACGTGCACGGCCCGATCCTCAGCACACACTAAAAATAAAAACGCATTGTGTACAGCTAAAGAAAATAAATAAATATTTAAAAAATAGGATGGACCAAAAAGAACACTGAATTTGAAGGTATTTTTTTTCTTTTATTCTAAGTTGTTATATATATAACAGCAGAATGCACTATAATTCATAATACACACATAGAGCACATTTTTACATATCTCTGGCTGTACACAAAGTGTATTCACACCATTCGTGTCTTCATACATGCACTTAGGGTAATGATATCCATCTCATTCTACCATCTTTTTTTTTTCTTTTTATCCCCTTGTTCCCTCCCTTCCCCTCCCTCCCCATTGGCCTTTCTAGTGACCCTCTAATCCTACTATGCTCCCCCTCCCAACCCCACTGTGAATCAGCCTCCTTATATCGGAGAAAACATTCAGCATTTGGATTTTTGGGATTGGCTAACTTCACTTAGCATTATATTCTCCAACGTCATCCATTTACCTGCAAATGTCATCATTTTATTCTCTTTTATTGCTAGAGTTTGGAGTTTTAAGAGCTGAAATTGACTGCTCCTTGCCCATGTGAGCTTGCATAAGATGGACCTTTGGAGCCTGTAAAATAGAGGTGAAGCTTTCTTTCCCAACTGGGAGCCATGGCGCACCCCTGTAACCCCAGCACTTGGGAGGCTGAGGCAGGAGGATCGCGAGTTCAAAGCCAGCCTCAGCCATGGCGAGGCACTTAGCAACTCAGTGAGACCCTGTATCTAAATAAAATACGAAAAAGGGCTGGGGATGTGGCCCAGTGGTCGAGTGCCCCTGAGTTCAATCCCCAGGACCAAAAAAAAAAAAAAAAAAACCTCTCTTTCCCGCCTGCCTTCCTCTGAGAGTCAGGCTAAGAATCTAGTGGGTGGGTCGCTTGGTAAAATGGGAAACAGAAGGAGAAAGGTAAAAATATGGTTGGGAGGGGCAAAGGGCACCTGTGCTCTGTCCCCGCAGTGCAGACAAGTCTGAGCGTGACCCCTGGCTGGTGTACCTACTCTCTGGGAAGCTGTTTGCACGAGAGACGCCGTGTCTGCTTACACAGAAGCCATAATGAGAAAATTCTGGGTGAGGCAGGACCCTCTTAAGCAAGAAAAGCAAAGCACCACAAAATGTTGGTCATCTGAGAAAATGAATGGTTATGCGACCCTGGGCAGTCTCTCTCCTTGGATCTCTCTTCTGGCCCCTCCTCTCTGGCCTCTGGGAGTGAGTTCCACCCTAACCCTGCTGGAAGTTCCAGTAGGGAATCCCTTTCCAGGCCTTCCCAGCTCCAATCCCTCTGCTCATTCCTGGAGCCACCCAAGCCTCTGCCCTGTGCCACCTGTCCTTCGGGCCTCTGATCCTCCTGCCTCCTTCTTGCGGACACACTGTGCTGACCCACGTGGACGGTGGAGGAAGGTCTCATTTCAAACCCCTTAAATTGCTCACATGGGCAAAATCCCCACCATCACAATCACACACGCTGCAAATGTCCTCTGCAAAGGCATTTCAGGACCTTCCAGAGGGCCCCGCGTGGACCTGTGACCCTCCCAGGTCATGATGGCTCAGGGGAACATTGAGAACTATTTTTTTTTTTTCTTTTTCAGACAATGCAAGAAAATCCATTTACTTCTTTTCCTACAATGTTTTCAAAGTTGAAATCCAAAAGCTTCTGCGCTCCTAAGTTTGGATAAGAGAAGGAGTAAAATCAATCAAAGGAGAGAAGAATTGTTGCTAAGACCATAAAAAAGCTGCTCGGTGGGATGAAATGCATGAACCCAAGAGACAGCGCCCTTGTTTGCATGGAAATTAAATTCTTAGTGACCGAGAGACAGAATAAACACGGAGAAGTGGGCTACTTTGAAGCGTGGGACCAACAGAACTTGCTGGTCCTTATACGTGGGGAGTGGGGGAGTGGAAGTGGGGAGGGGTCCCTATTACTTGAGCATCTGCTATGTGCTGCAAGGTGCTAGGTTCTACAGAGAAGCTGAGGACAAGGCAGAGACCAAATACCCCCACAGTGACCAGAGCTCAGTGAAACGAGAGACGCAGAAGAACGTGAGCAGACACAGGTGTGTCACAGGGCTGGGGTCTTCTGGGAGACTGAGGGAGCACAACGGCCTTGTGATCACGTCAGAAAGAGTTCAGACATGTCACTCAGAGTAACAGGCAAGAGTTTATTAAAAAGTGGTGCAAAAGGGGAGACGGGGACCCTCTCAAGGGAGAGAGTGGGTCCCCTCAGAGAAGAGAGGAACAGTGCGCCTCTCCTGCCTCCAGTTTTATCGGGTGTCCCAGGGGAGTGTGTAGAGAGTCCAGGCCAGGTGCACCTCCTGACTTTTGAGTGACAGCAGGATGACATCAGGCTTTCAAGTCCCCAAGGCCATGACCGCTCTGGGTCACTCTGGCCCATGCTAAACGGTTGCAATTAGAACCTGTTCTTACAGATTTTATTGTTAGAGGGAATTATCCTTATCTCCCCAATTTCTGGGACCTGGTCTGTGGAAGAGTCACAAAAGTGTCCCCCTTCTGCGTAACTGTGTCCTTGTTATTGGCATTTGAGGGCGTACAATTCTCCAGCAGATGACAGGTGGTTTTCCAAGGAAATGTGACACATTGTGTCAACTTAAGCCAGGCAGGGCTGCAGGTCAGTTGCTTTTTTAAAAGTGAGAGCATGCAGGGGTCAGCACGATTGGCCCCATTAATAGAATTATTCCCTTAACCTCAGATTCCCACTGCTCGTGTCTGTCTGTCCCCTTTCAGATCCAGGGTCCCGTCATAAACAGGGAAGAACAGACCCACGGCCCACACTTGGGACAAGACACCCAAACACACTCCTTTTCAGAGACATGCAAATCAAAACTATAGGAAAGCCTTTCTTCTACAAAACTTAATGGCATGGGCTGGGGTTGTGGCTCAGTGGTAGAGCGCTTGTCTAGCATGTGTGAGGCACTGGGTTCGATCCCCAGCACCACATAAAAAAAACTGAACCAAATAAAAGTATTGTGTCTATTTACAATTAAAACTATTAAAAAAAAAAAAAAAAAAAAAAAAAAAAAAAAAAAACCTTCAAAACTTCCAGTATAAAAGAACCCAAGAATATCGATACCTCTTTAAAAAAACAAACAAACAAACAAAAACTTGATGGAATGATGAGGTTACCTAAAAGGCTGCCTCAGTCGTTAACTGCATTAAAAAGAGACATCAGAACTTATGTCAGTGAAGTTGCAGGAAAGCAGGTATTTCCTACCATTGTTGGAGAAATGGAATGGAAATTGGTATTAGCTTTTCAGAGAAAAAAAAAAATAAGTGTTTCTATGTCTCTTAAAATTAAAACCATTCCATTAGGCAGCTCAGTGACTACATGCTTAAATATAAAAAGCAAATTACAGAGGTGCTCAATGAGGTAGATCAAGGAGGTTCACTAGAGTATTGTTTATGATAACAGCAAAAACCAGACCCCATTTAAATACCTCTTAACAGAATGTTCATTCAATGGTCTATCTGAAGCCATTGAGTAGGTAATCCTAATTTAAAAATAAAACTGGTGCATTTATGTGTACCAACATATGTGGACATTAAAACACATTCATAATTGAAAATACATTCAGTATGATATAAATTATGTCCAAAATCTTTATAAAATAAAACTACACACATCCCTAGGTACATGTATATAATAAGCAGGAGCCAAGAGGTATTAGGATTTCCAAAGCCATTTACTTTACTTGTCTTCCTTGATTATTATATAATAATACTGTATTAATACAACATTTGCAAAATTAAAACCATGACAAAAATAAAAAGGTCTGTTCAATAACAATGGACAGCACAGATATTCAGACCTTAGGACTGCATGCTTTCATAAAAGCCTAAGCCCTCAATTCTCTTGATCATTTGATGTTTTCTTAATGGATGTGAAATTCAGATATATGTCAGACAAAAGGGAGGAGAACATCTTTGAAATGCAAAGTAACTTAACTGTAATACTTAAGGGTTTTATTCAGCTGCAAGGTCAATATACTTCAACACTAGAATGAGGTTTTCTGCAAACCTCTCTTCATCATTAACTGCATTAAAAGAGACATAGAATCTCCAACTAGGGAAAAAAGGGCCACTTGCTTCTTGGGGCTGTTCACACGGTACCTGGAGTATCATACCAGGTGCACACAGCACAGTTGAAGCTTCTCAAAAGAAAGTGTAGCTATTCTGTGGCTTGAAATGATGTCCTGAAGGGAATAGCAAGCTGAGCAGAAGTTTTTTAACCAGGAGAACAGCGCACTTAAAAGACACATGGTAGCTGGGCGTGGTGGCGCTGCCTGTAATCCCAGCACTTGGGAGGCTGAGGCAGGAGGATCATGAGTTCAAAGCCAGCCTCGGCCATGGTGAGGCACTTAGCAACTCAGTGAGACCCTGTCTCTAAAAAATACAAAAAAAGGGCTGGGGATGTGGCCCAGGGGTCGAGTGCCCTCAGCACCACGGGGTGCTTCAACCAAGTTGAAAACCCAGGTGACCTCCTTCGAATCCAAGTCTTCTCTCTCGCATCACCCTGGAATCAATGTCATGTGAAAGGGACAGTCACTGCCACTCCACACAGGAGAACTCTCTAATGGGCCTCTTTTGCATTTATTTCTTCAAGAGGAGGCGGTGTGTACTCTGTTTCAGGAGATGTTCGAAAGGGAACCTGAGAGAAAGGAAACGGTGGGGGAGTGTCAGGTAAATGATTGAAGGCTTTTTACAACCTGAGGTGCCCTGACTCAGTGCACACTGGAAGCGCTCGAATGCTATTTATTACACAAACACTGTGCACGCAGCTGCCATTTGGGGAACCCTGCGGTCTCCTTAGCAAGGTATAATGGGGATGCTAAGCAACTGAGCCAGAAACAAAAAAATGAATAAGAACTTTGACTTGAGAAAGTTCTGATGAATTTTTCACTTGGAAAGGCATTTATAGGATTGAAGCTTGTTTATGAGCATATGGATACCGCCCGTTGCCAGTGACGAGTTCTGTTCCCCAAATGTTGAAGTTTGAACATTAGAGAAGCACACCGAGGCAAACATATAAAACAGGGTTTATTTAAAAGGGGTTAACATAGACTTCTCCCGGGAGGGAGAAGGGGGCCATTGCTGGTATCCTGGTATCCCAAGAAGCAAGGCAGGTCTGCCTTTTTTATATGTCCTGGGTTTCCTTTGTTCTCTTGTTCTCTTCCCCTTCCTGTGTATGTGACCAGGCCCGGTGGGGTGGCCAAAAGGTGGGAACCAGGTGGGCTGAAGGGGGAAGGGCAGGATGGAGCAGCCCAGGACACATTGATTAACAACTTTATTTATAGCTCCCTGCTGGGAGGGCTGGTTCCTAGGACAGGTTGCCTTAGCAACAGGTTGGGGCAGGGGCAGGTACTTGATAAGAGTGGAGGAAGAGCTCTGAAGGAATTAACATTCCAATCCTTCAGGGGGACAGTCTCCAACTTTCTGGGACTCACTCAAAATTGGCCACCTTGATCCCACCTGAACGGATTTACCTATCTATACTGACTGCCCGTCAGATTCTAGCTCCAATATGAATGATTCTTCAAGGCAATAAAATTCATGGAGAATCTGTTAGCTATGGAAGAGCTTCTACAGATATAGGATCACATGCTTCTGACTACTGTCCCCACCAGGATGATGACTATGTCCAGGGGACCATGAGCAAGTGTCAGAGCAGAAATCTTTGGTGGAGAATAGTGAAGTTAATGTGGGAATGGAAGCTGTAGGGGTCAGATTTTGATTTTGAGTTTGAGTCTGTGATGACAATTATATCAGGAGCCTTAACATCAGCTAGACTGGGTTGGATTTAAGCTAGGAAAAATCACAAATCCACTGTACCCACAGCTCCCCTGTCTCCCTGCAAATCTGCCCCTGGTTGACTCTCTGCTTATCGCTTCGTTTTCTAGAAGGCAAAAATTTTAAAAAATAAATAAATAAAAGAAGAAACAAGGGTGATTTTGAGGTATGCATAAAATAGCCCTGGCCCAAGTCCAGGCAGCTACCCTAAATCTTTTGTCCTTAACAATTATCAAGCTCTTATTGAACATGTATCCAAAAGAGACAGGCCACAGCTTTAAGTTAGCTACAGCAATGCCCTTATCTGGAGTTTCGTTGTCCTTGCTTTGGGTTCTACAGATCCACTGTGGTCCCACGGTATTAAGTGGAAAATCCCGGAAGAGAACAGTTCATATATTTTAAGTTGTATGCTATTCTCAGTAGCATGATGAAATCTCCTTCTGTCCCTCTTCGACCTGCCAGGGTGAGAATATTTTCTTTGCCAACAGGGGCTACTCCTCAGTCACTTAGTAATGGCCACCTTATCTCAGTCGTCTGGTGGAAGGTGCACACATTGTGGTACTTGTGTTTTGTAACACTTCATAGTGACCCCCCCCAAATGCAAACATGTGTCACCAGCAGTTGTGATATTACAGAAGAAGTCAGGAAGTGCTTCTCTGATGAAAAGGGGAAAATACAACATAATAATTTAAATAAAATTTGTTTTAGTTGTCATGCACTTTTATTTTATTCATTTTTATGTTGTGCTGAGAATCAAACCCAGTGCTTCACATATGCTAGGCAAGTGCTCTGCTACTGAGCTACAACCCCAGACCACAATATGGTATTTTGAGACAGTTCACATGCATATAACTTTCCTTAGAGTACACTGCAATAATTTTTCTATTTTATTGTTGTGATTAATTGCTTACTATGACTAATTTATAAATTAAACTTTATCATAGGTTTCCATGCTTAGAAAAAAAAAAAAAAAAGAACATAGTATATATAAAATTCTGTACTGGCCAATGATTTAGGCATTCACTGTGGGTATCAAAATGTGCCCCCCCACTTGGGGCTGGGGTTGTGGCTCAGTGGTAGAGCGCTTGCCTAGCACGTGCACAGCCAGGGTTCGATCCTCAGCACCATGTAAAAATAAACGCATTGTATATAACTAAAGCAAATAAATAAATATTTTAAAAAACGTGTCCCCCAGCAAAAATGGGGGGGACAGCTGTAGATTGGTACTATTTCATGAGGTTCTCAGGTGATTTTATTCATTTGATGAACACTTTTAAATTTCATAGTATGTGTCAGACACTGACCTAAGTGTCGAGGAAGCAGTAATAGAGAGAAAAACAGCAAGAAACCCAAACAAATCAACAAAAACAACAACAACAACAAAAATCACCATCCTCTTAAAAGGCACGTTAATAAAAAAATAATAATATTTTCTTATGTCAAAACAGACTGGAAGAAATTTTAGACAAGCTAATCAGGAAATGCCTTACTGAGAATGGAGTTTTGGATAGATTTGTGGAGGAGTGGAGGGAGCCAGCCAGACAGATGTCTGGGAAACCTCATTCCAGGAAGAGGGAAGAAAAGGGCCGAAGGGTGCTGAGCTATGTCCGCATCAAAGGCTGACCTGCTGGGGCAAGGGCTGCAGGGAAAGAGAAAGTGGCCTCAGAAAGATGGCAGGGGACAGGACCCATCCCGCAGCTCGGGGTGGGAACACAGGCAGAAGGTTGGTGGGATCTGATTTTTTTTTTTTTTTTTTTTTTTTGCACCAGGGATTGAACTCAGGGGCACTCAACCACTGGGCCACATCCCCAGCCCTATTTTGTATTTAATAATAGAGACAGGCTCCCACTGAGTTGCTTAGTGCCTCGCTTTTGCTAAGGCTGGCTTTGAACTCGATCTCCTCCTGTCTCAGCCTCCCAAGTGCTGGGTTTGCAGGCCTGTACCTCTGCGCCCAGCTCTGACTTACTTTTTAAGGAGATTACTTCAGATACCATAGCAAATAAGTCTGCACAGCAGATGCAGAGAGATGAATGAGATGGGAGTAGACCCCCCCCCCCACCCGCCCCATTCATGCCTTCGCTGTCCTTGGGGTCAGTTACCCAAGGTCCATTGTGGTCTGAAGATAGCAGGTGGAAAATTCCAGAAATAAGCAATTCCTAAGTTTTAAATAGCCTTTATTACAGCATATTATCATGATTGCTCTATTTCATTGCTAGTTATCATTGTGGATCTCTTGTTGTACCTGATTTATGAATTAAACTTTATCATAGCTATGTGCATATAGGAAAACACAGTATCTCTAGGGGCCAGTACTGGCCATGATTGCGGGCATCCTCTGAATGATCCCCAAGGATAAGTGGGGACTGTGACATTGCAATAGTCCAGGCACGCTAGCTTGGTCCAGGACCACAGCCTTAGGAGAGAGGAACACTGGATAAATTCTGAATATATTTTGAAGTTAGAATTGAAGGGATTTGCTGACCATCTGTATATGAAGTGGAAGTGGAAGAGGAGAAGTAAGAAAGATATAAGGTTAGGGGCCTGAACTAAAAGAATAAATATTAACCCAGAAAGAAATCCTGGAGATGGATCAGGAGCAAGGAAGAGTTAGAAGAAATAGAAATCTAAGTTTGAGCTACATTCAAGCTTAAGTTAGGTCTTCAGCATTCAGTTGGGAATGAAAATCCACATTTAGATATCGAATGCGGGTTTCAGGGAAGAGGCTGTAATGGAAAGTGGAATTTCAGAGACATCAGTGTGGAGAGAGGTCCTTTAAGTGGTAGCACTGGTTGGAGTCATCTAATAGTGACTGTGAATAGAAAGCAGAAGAGGTCTTAGGGCTGGAAATCAAGACATACCAGCCTAAGAGGCTGAGAATAAGTTATTAGGAGAGTAGGAGACGAATTAGAGAAATTAGATATCTTGGAAGCAAAATCAAGTTTTCCAGGAGAAGGAGATCAACTGTGGTGAGTTCAATAATATATGGAAATGAGAGACAATCTTCCATAGAATTAGTGATGTCAAGGTCATGGTTAACATCAAAGAGGCCAATTTTGGTGAAAAGAACAGTAAAAAGCTCGCTGGAATCACATCAAGGAGGCAGAACAGCTGGAAATGTGAAGGTAGACAGTCCTATCAAAGAAAGGGGAAGTTAAGTATTAAGAACAGAAGGATAAACACAATTACGCTGGAGTCGGATATTTTTGAAATACTGAGAGAGGTATTGCTGGGGCAATGAGATAGGAAGAAAGGAAGGAAAAAGGGATCTAGTGAGTAAGTGGAAGGTTTCACCTTGGCGAGGAACCCTGACAGCCCATCCTTGCTAATGGGTAATAAGTTGAGGTCACCGCCCAAGAGCAGGAAGGTGGCATTTATAGGATTTGTCTTGCTATTGCTTCTATTTCCTAGGAAAAGTAGGGATCAAGGTCAACATTTGTGAATAATGAAGGGGGGAAAATGTAACAGAGGATTGAGGGAGGAAGGAGTTTGTAATAGGCATTTGGACTGTAACACTGAACTCCGTGTACACACTATTGGCTTTATTAGGAGCTTGTTAGGAATGCAGAATCATAGTCTCCCAGATACACCTGCAAAATCCAAATGTGCATCTTTTTTTTTTTTTTTTTTTTCAAATGTGCATCTTATCAAGAGTGCCCACGCAGCCAGGGGCAGTGGTGCATGCCTGTAATCCCAGTGGCTCAGGAGGCTGAGGCAGGAACATTGAGAGTTCAAAGTCAACCTCAGCAATTGAGTGAGGTCCTAAGCTCTCAGGGAGATCCTGTCTCTAAATAAAATATTAAAAAGGGCTGGGGATGTGGCTCAGTGGCTAAGCACCCCTGGATTCAATCCCCAGTACCAAAAAGAAATCATAATAATAAAAATGAGTGCCCATATTATTTTGGGGTGTCTGTGTGTGATGCTGGGGATAGAACCCATGGCCTTGTGCATGCTAGGCAAGCACTCTACCAACTGAGCTATATCCCCAACCCAAGTGCCCATATGATTTTAATTTTGCCTATTAATGTTTAAGAGACACTAACTAGAGACTAAGAGAAGGGATTAAGAACAAAAAGAATGTTTGGCTGGAAACAATAAGGGTCTATTTGAGTACAGTGATGAATTTCAAATCAAATCAGTCAGGACATCTGTGTGTCCTCTCCAGGCAATTTCAGTGGTGTTGGTGGAAGCATTGACCACTTCCGGAGGTGAGCATAACCAGGGTTATGGTTTTGCTAGGACAGTGACATTGTCATAAGACAATGATTATGATAATAAGTAAAATCCAAAAAAAAATCAGTGAATGATATAAAATTTAAGAAGAAGTACACAAGGAAGAGAAGGACTGGGGAGTCGGTAAAGAATGACAAATGCTTGGTGGATTTGATGCCTTCGATATTTTGGAGGGTTTGAGGTGTTCCTGGGGTTTGGGTGCTGCACGGAGGAAGCTGGAGAGTCACATTTGTGGCTGGAGAACTGGAATGTGGTGTGTTCTTGGTAAATAACACAGTCAAGTCCGTGTCCATGGTAAGGAGTGTCCAAGACAGTATAGAACAAGGCCATTGGAGAAGAAGCCAGAGAATTAAGAGGAGTGCCTTGGAAACGTCATCCTGGCTACCGACACTCCTAAGAATTGGGATACTGGTGATGTCCAAAAAAGTGAGCAAATAGGAGGAGAAAAAATAGGCCATGATGCAGGATGACCCGATGAAGGTGGATGGAAATCAGAGGAGGGGTGGTGTCGTCAGTTGTTGGGTGGAACAGTGCTGGCTTATGGTGGCTTCAGGAAGGAGCGGCCCGTGGGTGGCAGCGAGGAAGTGGGACGATGATGCTGTCACCGGGTGCCATGATGCAAGAGTGGTGGAGAGAAAAGAACCACCCCTTGAGATGGCATCAGGGAAAGGAGCGTCCCTCTCGGAGCAAGAAGGCTGAGATGGGAATGGGTTGCTGGTTGACCTCCATCTCCGTGGAAGGGCTTTAGAGATGGGGACAGAGGGACAGGGCTCAGAAAAGGCAACAGGAGAAGAGTGGAGCAGGGGGGTGGGCAGCGATGCAGAAGTCCTCACCATCTTGTGGGGGTCCAGCTACATCAGGCAAAGGGCGTTTGAAGGTCATTAGTACTGAGGGGGAAAGAGGAAAGGCGGTGTCCCCTGCCAGGGAAGCTGTATTCTGAGGGCCCCCTTGGGTGGTGCCATTGGAGGCCAGACATCCTGCTGAAGCAGCATCTTTCTCTTGATGTAGGACAGATGAGGCTGGACACCCAGGAGATGCAGGAGGCCGGTTTATTGGCTGCAGCTAGTTCAAAGCGGGGCTATCACCTAAATCAATGCATCCCTCTGAACGCGAGTCCAGAAATTCTTAGAAGTTTATACCCAGTGTGTAGAAGGAGGCGGATGCAGAGGCTCACAATTTGCAGAAATCTATATAAAAGTAGTTTTTTTGGTTTTTTTTTTTTTTTTTTTTTTTTTTTTTTTTTTTAACTGTCATGGGTAACTAGGCCTGAATACAAAAATAAACCAAGGACAGTCTCTTTGGAAAATTAGTACTTGGATGTATGAAGACACGAATGGTGTGAATATACTTTGTATACAACCAGAGATATGAAAAAATGTGCTCTGTGTCATATGAAATGTAATGCATTCGGCTGTCATTTATAACAACTTAAAAAAAATTAAAAACATGTCTTTAAATACACTCCAAAAAAAAAAAAAAAAAAATTAGTGCTTGGGAAAGGGAGGGTTCCCCTCCCCTCCCCTAACCCCCCAGCTGGTTTCCAAGGAACCTGATTAGCACCCTTCACTCTTACCTGTCAGATCCTAAAGGACTGTCCCTAGGATCTACTCACTTTCCTTTGAAGTGTAAATGCCCCTGTGAAGGCTCTAGGCCCCAAGGTCAGAGGCCACTCTGCTTTTATAAACACACATCCCATCCTGCTGAAAACACTTACACACAGTCCTATATCATTTTAGACTACCAAATTCATAACACCAGATAGCCCATAAAGATTGTGAAATACTAGTGAAGGGGCGCTCAACATCTGGAGTGCCTATCTCCTCTGGGCCCACGGCCAAATTTAGTTATTGCGAGATAGAGCAACAGGAAATAGGAAACCTAACTACCTTTAACTCTTCTGGAAAAATTCTTGCTAATAGTCTGAGAACAATTATGGTGAGGGTCTCTGGAGAAGCTTAATTAAGATTTTCTGTGGAAGAAGGGGTGCCACTACACTCTGTGGTGACAGGTACCTGCCTGTCCCTGCTGGAGGGAGCCACCCAGGGTTGGATTTCCCTTCAAGCATGGACACTCTGGATGAATGCATATGGCGGCCTGCAAGGGGATGCCCGTAGCCATGGCTTACTTCTAACAAATGGGTAGTCCAGCATCAGAGATGCAGAGCTTCATAAAAAAAGAAATAACCCCCAAAAAAACTCATTGCAAGAAAGAAAACCCTGCTGGAGCTGACAGGCCCCTGACAAAAGGAAGCAGCAGATAAAATAAAAAAAAATAGCCGGGCACAGTGGCGCACGCCTGTAATCCCAGCACTTTGGGAGGCTGAGGCAGGAGGATCGCGAGTTCAAAGCCAGCCTCAGCAATGGCGAGGTACTTAGCAACTCAGTGAGACCCTGTCTCTAAATAAAATACAAAAAAAAAAAAAAAAAAAGGGCTGGGGATGTGACCCAGGGGTCGAGTGCCCCTGAGTTCAATCCCTGGTACCAAAATAAATAAATAAATAAATAAATAAATAAATAAATAAATAAAATAAAAGGCATTGTGTGCAACTAAAATAAATAAATATATATATATACATATTTTAAAAAAAGGAAGCAGCAGAGTTAGTTTAATAGCTTACTGAACCCTGCCAGCCATGTTACTTTAGCTGTTGGAGGAACCTTTGTTTTTGACACTTGCCTCTTTATGACCTGTTGTGATTGATGCCTGTCATTCTGATGTGAAAAAGGACCTTCACATCCTCATTAGAATTAAACCTCTTGCAGGTTTTTCTCTTTGCTTCTTAGTAAATGGATAGAGAGAGGGCGGGGGAGACCCCAGGGTGGTAGAGAAAAAACAACTGGTGACAAGCTCTGGTCCCTGACACAGGCACCAAATGGAACATGAACGTCTTTCTCTAGTTCCATTTTTCTGGACCTGAAACACTATCAATAAATATGATCCTGTCAACTGAAAAGTGGCCTGAGATCCTTCTCCCTCCTTCCGATCATGCTTTCATTAAACCGTCATGGAATCCAAAACCAAAAACCTCATCAACAATTCCGTCATCCACGTGTCAATCCCAGTGGGACCTTGCAGTGCTTTCCCTAGGAGCAAGACTTCATGTTTTTAAAGTTCAACTTACATTTGATGTTGAAAAATTGCGATAAACACAATGAAATTGTTGTTTTTTTTTTTTTTTTTTTTAACTGTTATATAAAATTGAAGGACCATATACCGAGGGACACCTAGGTTGGTTTCGTAAACTATTGTAAATTGAGCTGCTATAAATATTGATGTGGGATAGCTGGGTCAAATGGTATATATACTCAATGGAATATTACTCATCTTTAAAGTAGGGTGAAATTAGGGCATTTGCCAGTAAATGGTTGGAGTTGGAGAATATCATGCTAAGCGAAATAAGCCAATCCTACAAAACCAAAGTCCAAATATTTTCTCTAACATGTGGATGCTAATTTACAATAAGGTGGGGGGCACTAGGGGAAAATAGGGTTAGATTAGGTAGAGGGAAGTGAAGGGAGGGGAGGGAGGGGATGTGGGGGTGGGAAAGATAGTGGAATGAAACAGACATTATTACTGTATGTGTATATGTGACTGCATGACCAATATGATTCTGCAACATGGACACTTAGAAAAATGAGAAATAATATCCTATCTATGTATGATATATCATAGTGCGTAAATGCATTCTACTGTCATGTATAACTAATTAAAGCAAATTTTAAAAATGAAAAAAATTGAAGGACCAAAGAGAATGGTGTGTATTTCACAGAGTTTAATTCAGACTTTGACCCTAACCTGAGGGAATTGACGTGTCTTGAAAAAGAAACTCTTGGGGCTCCTCAAGCCACAAATTCAAGGATTTGTTCACCTTCTTGTCACGTTTCTGTTGGGCACTTGTCATGTGCTGGGCTCATTTCAAGGAACTAAATAGCTTCTTAAAATAATGGTCTACAGAAAGAAAACCTATTCTATTTCGAAAAGTCAATACCAAGGAAATGTAACTCATGAACCAAGTACTGGCCAGGTTTCTTTTAGAACATCATGATCACGTTAAAAATATGGGGTTATCAATTGTGCATTAAACTAATTATGCTGAGAAAATTAGATGAAGAGGGCATCTTTTGTTCATAGAAAATGTATCAGACTTTTGTACCAGAATTATTACTTAACTGCTATCAGAAATCCTGGCCAAACTAATTTAAGCAAAAATAATAAAGGTGAAAAAATTAAAGCATATATTGGCTGATATAATTGAAAAGTTGAGGAGTAGTACAGCTTCAGGCACAGCTTGATCCAGAAAATTAACACTTTTGCTCTCTTCTCAGCCTATCTGTCTCTGATGTTGTCTTATAGTCCCAAACTACCAGTAGAGTTCTCCCAAGAAATGTTGGAAAGAAAGCTTATAGGATCTCCTGGCTCAGATTAAAACAATTTGCCAAACTACCACTAAGGAAAAATTAGAGGTTTCCCTGCTGCCTTCACCCCCCGCCCCATCGTCTCCTTATCAATCCCAAGAAACATTCTGATTCTATATGTGTGTTAACGTCTTAAATTCAGACCAGTCTCTTGTTGCAAAGGATGAGATATTAGCTAAGCCAAGGCCACCATAATGGAAAAAAATGTTGTGCTATGACTGATCTCTCTCCAGAATCAAGAGAATAATGAGTATCTTAAAAGAAATGATGCTAGGGAGATGAGCTGGGTGCGGTGGCACACACCTGTAATCCCAGCAGCTCAGGAGGCTGAGGCAGAAGGATCACAAGTTCAAAGCCAGCCTCAGCACAAAGCAAAGTGCTAAGCAACTCAGTGAGACCCTGTCTCTAAATAAAATACAAAATAGGGCTGGGGATGTGGCTCAGTGGTTGAGTGCCACTGGGTTCAATCCCTGGTACCCAAAAAGAAAAAAGAAAAAAGAAAGAAAGAAAGAAAGAAAGAAAGAAACTAACCAACCTAGGGAGAAAATAAAGAGCACTGCACACCCACTCTACACACCATGATATGTAGCATTGAGGCACTCAATTTTCAACAGATAAATTAAATATGGTACAGCTATCCCAAAACATTCCATGCTGATATTATAATTATATTGCCAGAAATATGTCATAGGATGAAAAATATTCCCAATTAAAAAGTCATTTATTAAACAGTTGATACAATAAGATTCTATCGGACAACATTTTGATATCATAAGATAAAAACTGTATATACTCTGCATGCAGAGGAACACTAGTATAAGCAAATACACCAACACGTTAAGTGTGACCATCTTTGAGAGTTTAAATTGGCAGGCTGTTCCTTTCTTAGTATTGCACAACTCCTTTAGGTACCTTTCATAATGAAAGGTGTCACTTGGGATATTGAAGGAAAAACAGTTCTCTTGTTAACGTATGAACGCATGAGTTCAGGTAAAAGAATCTCCTGTTAAAACGTGAACCAAAGGGTAATGGTGCCATGATACCTCCTTGCAGTAGTTTCTCACGGATGCACAGGAATTCCACAATGTTCTGCCCTTGATCTGAGCCCTGAGGAAGTTTATATTCACTGTGATTCCCCGCATCTTTCAGAAATTGCAAGATGAGCTACGAGGAGAACTCGAAGCCTGTCTAAAAGGGCCTTTCCTAGCCCAAGGAGGACCTTCTTGCAAAGTGGACTCTCATTTTGAGCGGCAAGACATTTTTTCAAAGAATTCCTCAACCACAGAAACAAAGATGTTCTTTCTGTCATTTCAGAACCCCCAATTCAGCAAAATGTAGTGCGTACAATAATAAACAGATGGAGAAAACAAGACAAGAAAATATTTGGGGTAGGTGCAGCAGTGATTAAAGTTTAATATTTTGTCGGGGGGGGTCAAAATTATCTTTTTGGGGAAAGCGGTTGTCAGAGCAGCTGGGATACGGCTGTTTATTCTTTTCTGTCATGTTGTATAAACATTAAAACTTTCCCATTGCAGTATGATGCTTTTGAAATCTGCATACCAGTGGAGGTTTGAAAGAATGAACATACGTTAGTACTGTAGTGATTTGATTTTTTTTGTAAAGGGAGAGATTATTAGTATCAATGGAATTATCCTGTCTGTCCTTGCAAATCTCCCCATAGATGATTCTAACACTGAAATATTTACTGAGTTTCTATGATGTCACCGAGTTGGACATTATAGAATACCAACACTTGATCAGGAGGGAATTTTGGTTATAAGAAGTTTTCCTAGTCAAAGGTAAATATAATAGCTCTTAGGATAGGAAACACTGAATAAGAACTTATTCCCTCTACCTTTTCTTTCTTTTTTGGTACAGGAGATTGAATCCAGGGGTGTTTAACCACTAAACCACATCCCCAGCCCTTTTTTATATTTTATTTAGAGACAGACTCTCACTAAGTTGCTAGGGCCTCACTAAGTTATGGAGGCTGGCTTTGAACTTGTGATCCTGCTGCTTCAGCCTCCTGAGTCACTGGGATTAATATTAATGTGCCACCATGCCTGGCCTCTTTTTTTTTTTTTTTTTTTTTTTTTAATTTTGAGACAGGGCCTCATTAAATTACTTAGAGTCTTACTGAACTGCTGAGGCTAGCCTCCAACTTGCAACCCTCCTTCCTCAGCCTCCTGACATGCTGAGATTACAGGCGTGCACCACCCTACTCAGCTAGAGAACATACTCCTTATCTCTGGGATCACTTTTCAAATAACTTTGCTGTCTACAGAGATTGTTTCAGGCTTTGATTTGGGGAGGAATCCAGGCCTAGGGACAACTCACTGGCCAAGCCCGTTTTATATGACCACTCATTTCTCCACAAGAAGCTGAACAACTGAGAAATTATTTCAGATCTCTAAGTAACCAGGAAGTAGTGTTTAAGAATTTAAGAGGCATCGAGGGAATATTTAACAAAGCAGATCATACTTCAACAGCTCCTTGTAGACTGAGTAAAAGTTCTCAAGCAATGAAGAGATAAAGAAGGTTCTAGAAACTACGGGAAAGCATCAGCATGATAAAAATTGGAATGATGCGCAGATGCAACACTTGATGAGGAGATAACTGGCACCCCAGTTTGTTTCAAGCCTTCAGTAGAAGGAAGAATGGACCCTCAAGAGTCTGGAGAGAGAGAGAGAGAGAGAGAGAGAGAGAGAGAGAGAGAGAGAGAGAGAAGTGATCATTCAATCAATAAATAATGCGATTGGTGCGGGGTGTGGTGGCGCACGCCTGTCATCCCAGCACTTGGGAGTCTGAGGCAGGAGGATCGCGAGTTCAAAGCCAGCCTCAGCCATGGCGAGGCCCTGAGCAACTCAGTGAGACCCTGTTTCTAATAAAATACAAAAAAGGGCTGGGGATGGGGCCCAGTGGCCGAGTGCCCCTGAGTTCAATCCCTGGTACTGGAAAAAAGAAAAAAAATGCGATTGGTGACAGATGTCACAAAGACCCAAAAGTGGGCTATGAGAAGACAGGGTAACAGACGGTAGAGTTTGCATAGAACTAACTGGAAAAGACGCCGTGTGGTTGTGACATGTGTGTGCTGGGGGGATATGCAGATATTTGGGGACAATCCCCTATAGACAGAGAGGACATTGGGACCCAAGTGTCTGTGGCAGGGCCAAGTTTTCCTGCTTGGGAAGAACAAGGAAGCCAGTGGACGTGGAAAAAATGGGAGGGGCAGAGTCGTGAGAGAAAGCTGGAGACAGAACAGGCGAGGCTTTGTACCTCAAAGGCAGGGAGTTCGGATTTTATTGTAAGTGTGTCGGGAAGATGTTGAAAGATTTTGTGCAGAAGAGTGATAACGATATGAGTTAGTCGTTTTAAAAAGATTACTTGACTTCTGGGTGACCACAGAGGAAAAGAGGCTTTTTGTTTTTCTTTCTGTGCCAGGGACTGAACTCAGGGCCACTGGACCCCTGAGCCACATCCCCAGCCCTTTTTTTATATTTTATTAGAGACAGGGTCTCACTGAGTTGCTGAGTGCCTCGCCATGGCTGAGGCTGGCTTTGAACTCACGATCCTCCTGCCTCAGCCTCCCAAGTGCTGGGATGACAGGCGTACGCCACCGCCCCCAGAGAGACAATTAAGGTTATAAGAGTTCATGGGAGTGGGACCTTCATGAGGAGACTGGTAGCTTTGTGAGAGAGAGAAAGAGACAGAGAGAAGAGACAGAGAGAGAGGGAGAGAGCTCTCTGTTTTCCATGTAAGGACACAGTGAGAATATCACCACCCACAATCTGGAAAAGAGCCCTCGCTAGCAACAAAATCAGCCATGACCTTGACCTTGGATCCCTGGCCTCCACAACCTGCGAGAAACAAAGGTCAGTTGTTGAAACCACATTCTTCATGTCATCTTGTTGCAGCCCAAGATAACTAAGACTAAGTTGCCCTAAGAACATGGAGGAGGGCTACCTCCTCTGGGCTTCAGGGAGAATTTTCTGGAAGAAGGGCTCCCCCAAATGCCTCCTTTAGCCTGAGTTAGTCCCCCCACACACACCTGTAGATGGTTCTGGACTCCCTAACCTTCCCTTCACCACCGCACAGTCTCCTTTAGTCAAGTTTAATCCATTCCTTCACGTTTTCCATCCCTCCACAATGTCTTCCCACACATGTCTTGACACGGGAGTGCCATATTGTTTGTGGTCACCTTTACACAAACCTCATACGCTGGGAGCTAGGAGCCAGGCAGGTGAATTACAGTTTAGTGAATGGATGAAGGCATGAGAAATCAACTCCATTAACCCCCCGTGCTTTAGCAGGATGGACAGGGAAACACAGGCAAGGAAAAGAATCTTGATATAAAAAAGCTATGAATGCTACCAGTATTCAGATGTCAAATTAGTTAGAAAGAATGTCACACCCTAACAAATGGAGTGGAAGGAGGGGCCTCACAGTCTTAGGCTCCGGCAGGAGCTATGCAAGGAGTTGGTCAGACACACAGTGTCCGAGGTAAGCCACTGACAAGGACAGGTGGCCAACCGGGGCTGTCTCCACCAGGGAGCTGGTGCCAATCCTGCAGCAAGCCCCTGTCACCAGTGGCCTGTGCTCCCTAACAGCTTCCAGAAGCTTCTCTTTTATCTTTAAATGTTTCCTCTTGGCTTCAGCCTTGTTGGATGAGCCTGTGCTTCACAGTGGCTTGCACGCCCCGCGCTGTAACCCTCTGCTATTCCCAAACGAACCCTTTGCTTTGGAGCGCAGATCTCTCTAGTCCTCATTTAGCCTGACAAGAGGAAGCAGTTTAAGGGAAGGCGCAGACCTAGAGAGCAACATGGCGCATGTGGGAAAGAACAGGTAGACACGAAGGCCCGAAGCAGACAGGTGGGGTCTGAGGCACGGGGACGGTGTTTACTGGGCACCAGGAGGCACCCCAAGTTATTTATCATATTAGCTCCTTTAGTGATCCTCACAACCTTTTGAGATAAGCAGTACTACGAACCCATTTTGCAGAAGAAGAAACTGAGGCTCAGAATTGTTGAGAAGCCTCTTCAAGGTCATATAACTAGTGAGGTGCAATATAGGGTCTCCAGACCATCAGTCTCCAGAGTGGCCTTTGTCAAGACGGGGCTGGAGAGAGGTGGCGACCACCTCACTGGGGCCCTGCGAGCGCAGCCTGGGGAGCTTGAGTCTCAGTAGGCAGATGACTGGAGGCCACCAATGGTTAGCTTTCCCTTAAAGCGAGATGGGTGGAGGAGATTCCCGGAGGTGTGACACTTCCCTGGAGAGAGCTTGAGAAACCAGGGATGACAAAGGAGGAGACAGATAGCAGAGATCCTTGTGGGGTAGGACTTCCAGGGCAGTGTGCCAGCAGAGAGCGGGACACAGAGGGCTGAGTTGGCTGGGCGCCCGTGGGACACACCTGTCATCCCAGCAGCTCTGGAGGCTGAGGCAGGAGGATCGCGAGTTCAGAGCCAGCCTCCGCAAAACTGAGGTGCTGAGCAACTCAGTGAGACCCTGTCTCTAAATAAAGTTGAAAAGGTGGTTTAGGCGAGTGGGTGGATGGCGTGGTCTTTAACTGAGACAGAATCTAAGCAGAGAATGTACAAGGGAACAGTGATCCAGCTAGATTTGCCTATGCTAATTCCAATGCCTTGGGGCATTCCCTTGCAGATATCCCCAAGTTAGTTAAGCATTGAAGTCTGAAACCTAGGGAGGAGGTCTCTGCTGGACTTAAAAAGTCAGGAGTCCTTAGTGTGCAGGCAGTGGTTAAAGCATGAGAACAATGAGTTTGCTATTGTCAAATCCATGAGCATGAATATTACCTGTCAGTATGCATGCGACTCTGGAAGCCCAATTATTAAATGCCGGCCAAGGGGACCTTCTCAGCTGAATCTGCAAGATATATTACAAAATGGCAGAGTAACTGTATCGGTCTCAGGCTCTTGATGTGTCCCCAAAGATTTTTAACAAGAAATAGTAGCATAGTCTTCCTATGCAAATACCCAAAGAAAAGCAAAAATAAAATGCAATCAATAAAAATAAAATCTCTCCCTTGTCAAACATAAACGATATCAGAGTAGAAGTTGAATTCTGATGCTTTTCTGGTATTCTTTTGGCAGAATTCTTTCTTGCACATGTGAAATGAGGCTGCCTCCCTTTGCCCTAAGTCTGTATTTGTTAGTTGTGACTCATCAAACTTCCTATGTGGTATTGAGGAATTTCTGACAAGGGCAGACTTAATTAATGTTTCCAGCTGTGTGGAATGGTAGAGCCCCAGGCAGCAAAGAGAGGTGTACCTTTTAAAGAGGCGGCATCCTGTCTACTTCATCCATTCGAATCTAACAGCTCTTGATCTCAGCTCCTGGATCTGTTGGATTGGGGTAAAAGCAGCAATGTCTGAACCTTTCGTGGCCCTTCTTGCGTCTATTTTCAGCCATTTTCAAAATTGAGGGTCGCAGCCAAATCTTGTGTGTTAGTCTGTTTGCAAGACGCGTGTGTATTCCCGAGACCCAGTGAACACACTGCATTTAGACAGGGAGGGGGGAGCTTTCTTCCTACAGCACTGATCCTGCAGCGGCTTTCACCCATGAGCAAAGAGTAGCTGTCGCAGCAGAAGGGGCTGGATCACAGCACAGATTTCCCGTGTGAGGGCTAAACACTTTGAGAATCCCACACTTGCTTTCTAGAAGGGTTTCCTGCAGTTAAAGCACCCAGGGGCTAAATCAAGGGATGGGTTTAAAGTCTGATGGAATGCTGATTTGCATGTAATTTGGATCAAGCACTTCCTGCGTTCAGGATAGCTGTGCAGTCTTTAGTAAACCATGAACAAAGCAATAATCTAGCCTTGCTCTTAGCACTGAGTCACTAGTACTTAGTAGTACTGAGTTACCAGTACTGAATCACTTAACTATTGCTACAGAGCGGAGCACCCCCAAATGGGGAGGGGGGCTGAAAATGGTGCTTATTTATTATTGCAATCCATGCATTTGCGGGCAGCTGGGGACTCTGGGTTTGGCTGGGCTGGCTCTGTGGGACACTTGTATTTTACACTTCTCTCAGCCACTTCCTGCAACCCGCCAGCTAGCCTGAGAAATGCCCTTCTCCTGGTGCTGATAGCTGAAGGAGAAGAGCGACAGAAACATTAAACACTTAGGTATAGAGTCCCTTGGGCCCCATTCTGTCAGTCAAAGTAAATGACATGGCCCAGATCATAATCACTGCAAAGTCACACAGCAAAGGGCAGATATACCAACCTGCATCCCGGGGTGGGTGGAGACGTGGGAGCATTCAAGTCCTCGACCATAGTTAGGACAAGAGTTAAAATGCAAAAGTACTTTGGTAAGATGCAAAGACCGTGTTCTCTCATTAATCAAATTTCAAAGAACCATAATTAATCAAATTAATGTACTTACCTAATTAGCGGCAATTTAAAAGCCTATTTCTAAAAGATTTATACCGCTTAATTATCTGCTCTGTTTCAGAAACTCAATAAATATTCTTTCATCATTATTGTAACACCTTGCATTTTTATAAAACAATAACAAGAATACTTGGTATCATAATAATGCATATAACATACATAAACATAAAAGCTTTCAGATGGCTGGGGTTGTGGCTCAGCGGTAGAGCGCTCGCCTAGCATGTGCAAGCCTGGGGTCGATCCTTAGCACCACGTAAAAATAAATAAATAGAACAAAGATATTGTGTCCAACTACAACTAAAACAGTATTTAAAAAAAAAAAAGCTTTCCGATGTTTATGTTATTTTATTTTATTTTGGTGAGGGGCGGGTACCAGGGATTGAACTCAGGGGTACTCAATTACTAAGCCACATCCCCAGCCCTATTTAGAGACAGGGTCTCACTGAATTGCTTAGCACCTCGCTTTTTGCTGAGGCTGGCTTCGAACCCGCGATCCTCCTGCCTCAGCCTCCCAAGCTGCTGGGATCACAGGCATGCACCACCACGCCCAACTTCCATGTGTTATTTTCATAGACCAATCGATACAAAGCTGTCAAAGGATATACAAAGATAGTCTTGATGTGTCCTGGGTCTGCTAAGAAAAATTACCTGGCTGAACCCTGGTGCTGAAGAAATATCATCTTTCCTGTTTAATCCACATTCTAAAGGAAGAGGATCCCTATCCTCCTCCTTCCCCTCTCCAGTCAAAGGTGTAAAAGGAATAATTCTCTACAGTCCAGAACCCCTGTGTTATGCTTGAGTCAGGTGCTTGTACCCAGATCAGTGTGGTTAAGCACCACTGAGAAGTCAGGGCACCCTTCAGTCACTTTTCTCTGTAAGTGGAGCTTTTAGGATAAAGTGCCAAGAAAAAACAGAGCGTCCAAGGTAGAAGCAGGCGGCACGTTTCTAAAGGTAGCTGGAGAGAGTTTACCCAGCATGCGTACACCCACCTTCTCACAGCTTGCTTAGCCAGCTTCCTAAGTCCATTACGTGTGCATTTTTTTTCTTTACATTACAGAAACAGTGACCCAACCAGAAAAAAAAAAAAAAATCCTTTTCTTTCTCTTCTATTTTTCTTATCCTGCCTTCCTGAGGACGGAGGGAAGCCCCCTCACACAAGCCCCTTCTCTTTGGAAAGTGGCCTTGGAAACCAGCCAGGTTGCATTGTCATCCTTCTGTCAATTACAAATGTGCCAGACACCCAAAGCTCCGGGGAGGAAGTGCAATTATGAGAAGGGACCCAAGAGACTCTGCCCAGTGTCATCCCCGACTTGCCAGGCGACCTTTAGAAAATCAGATGTGTAAAAGAGGGATGATGAATTGTTCTCTGGGCCAATCATGCAAATGAGGAGAGCCACCAAAGATAGAAAGAAATCTGGGCGAGGAGAATTCCAAAGAATGCTTCCCCCCACCCCATTGCCCATAAAAGAATTGTCTTCTCATACAAAGAGAAGCTGTTCCAAATAATAGCTGAAGACCGTCCCCAGATATTAGTCAAAATTTACCATCCTGATTCTATTCATGTGTCTTAATCCCAAATGCCGTCTCCCTGCCAAAAACCCATGTCTCCAATACCCATTCTTTCATTTTTGGTGAAGCACTAATGGTTTTATAAAATAACTTCTAAAAATCCCTAATCCCAATGACAGTGAACCTTTGTTTCCCCTTGGAGGTTGGGCTGTGGAGGGTTAGAGTTAGAATAGAAACAGAAATGCAGACAAGTCTATTTCCATCATGTGTCTGGAGCAACTCTTCTGGTCTGATCGGGGTCTTCCTCCTCAGAGGGGACTGTGTTTTCCAAGCAGGGATGAAAGGAGGGAATTCTTCATTGCCAGAGGATTCGCCTGCTTAGAATTTGTGCCAATAAGAGATGCTTTGAACTCCCCACGGAGCTGGGTAAGAAGAAAGCCAACACGAACTCACCACCAAATAGGTGCTAAGAACCCTACCACTTTCTTCGGTGTCTTATATATGTGGCCTTTAATGGACAAAAGAATGACTTTGTAATTAAGCTTACATAAGAAATAAAGGGGGTCACTGGCTAACATCTCCACCGTGAGCAGATCTAGTCTGGGCCTGAGTGTCTATTTTATCAAAGGAATTCAGATATGGGACATATTGGTCATGGCCAACAAGACCTTGTCTTAGCATGACTGATGGGTGACATTCCTGTTGCCAGACTGATGGTTAATTTTGTGCATCAACTTGATTAAGTTGAGGACACCCAGCTAGCTGGGAACACATTATTCTAGGTTGGTCTGTGGGGGTGTTTCTGGCAGAGACCAGCATTTGAATCATTGGAGCCCACAAAGAACTTCATTCCTCAACCAATATGGCAGCCACTACTTAAGCCACTGACGTTCAGCGAGAAGGAGAAGGTGTGGGGGACAGCCAATTCTCATTCTGTCTCTTCTTGAGTGGTGGCATCTATCTTCTCCCTCTCCCAGACATAGGAGCTGCTGGTTCTCAGGGCTTTGAACTCAGCATTACACCACAGCCAACCTCCCTTGGTTGCTCTCTGGTTTTCAGGCCTTGGTCCTAGCCAGGGAGTTGGGTCACTGACACCCACACCCACCCCAGTCCTCTCCGTGGCACTTTGAACTCAGACTGAATTACACTGCTGAATTTCCTCGTGCCCCAGCTTGCAGACAGCAGACCCTGGGACTTCTCAGACTCCCTGACCCCCCCGAGCCAATCCCCCTTTTATAGACCTGTGTGTTTCATGGGTTCTTTTTCTTTCTGGAGAACCCTGACTAATACGTAGGCCTTCACCCCTCCTGTCTGTATTCTGGAGTACTGTCATTCGGTTCTGAATCGACCCACCTGGACGGAGCATCAGCCTCCCCACAGGGTGAAGGGCAAGGTTTCCAAAAAGACTGCCTCACTTCCGATGCTGACAGCTATTTAGGGAGTCCCCCGAGCCGCTTGTCCTTGTGCCCAACTGGCTGTGAACCTGAGAGGTTCCCACCATCCTTCCTTTGGGTTTGGTGATTTGCTAGAATGGACCACAGAACTCATAACCAGAGTTCCAACAGACAGGATGTAGTGCAGAACCCACACGGGAAGCCTGGGCTTGGTGGTGTACGCCTGTCATCCCAGTGAAGGAGCCCTAATTAGGAAGGGCTGTTGCAGCTAGCTGGAAGCCATAAGTTCCACCTGATATGTATGTGACGCACCTGTAGGCACCCGCAAACCTGAAGGTATATAACTGGGTGAAAGCGGTCCGAGTTAGGAGAACGGAGAATTCAGTCAGCCGGGCAGTCACTCGGTCGGTCAGAAGAATCAGAGCGGCCAGAACGTAGGCAGAGTGGTTACAGAAGAGAAACCAGATAGAAGAAGTAATGACTGGTCAGAGTTAGGCCGAGGCTCCCAAGGAAGACAGAAGACAGAAGACAGAAGAAAGAAGAAGGAAGAAAGAAGAGAGAAGAAAGAAGCTCTAATCTTTCTCTAAGCTAAGCTCTATCTTTCTTTCTCTCTAAGACTCTAAGCTAAGAAGACAAGAAGAAAAGCTTGCTTTAATCTTTCTCTCTAAAAATCTTTCTTTCCCTCTCTAAGCTCTAAGAAAGTAGAAGTAAAAGTAGTAAAAGCTTTACTCTGCCTCCGAGAGTTTTCCTCCCGGTTTTCGGTACCAGGCAGCTTACATCCCAGCACTTGGGAGGCTGAGGCAGGAGGATCACGAGTTCAAAGCCAGCCTCAGCCATGGTGAGACCCTGAGCAACTCAGTGAGACCCTGTCTCTAATAAAATACAAAACAGGGCTGGGGTTGTGGCCCAGTGGTCGAGTGTCCCTGAGTTCAATCCCTGGTGCCAAAAAAAAAAAAAAAAAAAAAAAAAAAAAAGAACCCACACCAGAAGAGACACAGAGGGGAAGGACTTGGGGGGGGGGGGGTCACAAATGCAGCACTTCCTGCCCTCTCCTTGTCACAGCACCTCACCCTCAGCACCTCAGGGTGCTTGTCAGCTAAGAGGTCCTTTTGTACTTTGACATCCAGGGTCTTTCTTACAGTTTAGTTACATAGGCAGCAGTGATTGGATCTTTGCCCACAAAGTTGAACTCAATCTCCAACCCCACCCCCATCCTCCCTGGAAGTCTAGCTGACTCGAGCCTCAACTCTAATCTTATGCTTGGCTTCCCTGCTAACCAGTCCCCAAACTGTCATCTAATGGGTATGAGCTCAGTTGTGACCCAGTGGACTCATGAATAACAAAAGACGCTCCTATTTCTTAGGAAATTCCAAGGATGTAAGAGGTACCCGATCAGAAAGCAAGCATAAAAGCCAAATTCTTTTTTCTTTTCTTTTCTTTTTTTTTTGGTACATCCCCAGCCCTTTTTTGTATTTTATTAGAGACAGGGTCTCACTGAGTTGCTAAGTGCCTCGCCATTGCTGAGGCTGGCTTTGAACTTGTGATCCTCCTGCCTCAGCCCCCCAAGTGCTGGGATGACAGGCTTGTGCCACCGAGCCCCGCGTCAAAGCAGTTTTGACATAAAATGCAGAACTTGCTCACAAAGCCTGGGGCAGATCTCCCATCTCCTCGGGATGGGAGAGGGCTGGTGCACCCAGGTGGAGGGGAGATGAAGGACAGAAACGGGACACCTGGGTAGCCCCGCACAGGCACTGGAAGTGTGGTGGTGGTGGAGAAGGTAAAAAAAAAGTCAAAGGACAGAGCAGATGGATCCAGCTCTGTCAGAGAAAACATGCTTTATTATCTTTCTCCAAACAGCGTGCATGTTTTTGTGTATCTCCTTCAAATATCTGTACATGCGACTGGACTCTAATGATAAGCGATCGGGAAGGTTAAAATAGAAGGTGTTGGAGGGACCAAAGGAGAAGCAAACCCAAAGCAACAACAACCGTAAAAGTCCTACAGTTTTTCCATCAGAAGAAACAAACGTGGGGCGGTGTTTCAATAGTGCCCTTCCATTCCAGGCTCAATGACTTGCCACAAGGATGCAGAAGTCCCCAACGCAGGTTACGCACATGTCTCAGGTTGATCGCAGCAAATGCATACAGGAGAAAGGCGGCCAGCAAGAGGTGCACCAAGCAGACCCCACGGCCATCGGCCATTGGCCTTGGGGTCCTTTTCTCTCTAGGACCATACAGGACACCCTTGTCCTCTGACTGGAAGCTACAGCAAGATTCCTTGGACTGTCTCTGCCCAGTGAAGCCCCGTTGAGCCTCAGGGTCTGAGGCCGTCATTGATTCTGGTCACATCAGAACACTCTGCTATGCCTCTGGCCACGGCAGTGGAAACTCGGTGCTCTGGTAATGAAGTCAGGCCCACAGCATGGATCTTGATATGTGTGCAAGGCTATTTTGACAAGCTAGTATGACATGGCCTGTTGCTGCAGGTGTGTACAAAGAAATCATCAATCATTAACAGAAAGACTCTTCCTAGGGACCTATTCCCAGTGGGTTGGTGGGTCCACGGTAATCATGGTCTCAGGTTTCCACTGAGACGTGTAAAGAATGAGCTACGGAAACTTCTGTGCTAACTGCGAGCAGTATTTAGCATGACTGAGACCCACATGCCCCCAAACGGTGAGCACAACACAAAAATCTTAAAATTGTGAGCATGTAGCCGGGTGTGGTGGCGCATGCCCGTAATCCCAGCACTTGGGAGGCTGAGGCAGGAGGATCACGAGTTCAAAGCCAGCCTCAGCCATGGTGAGGCACCCTGAGCAACTCAGTGAGACCCTGTCTCTAATAAAATACAAAAAAAAAAAAGGGCTGGGGTTGTGGCCCAGTGGTCGAGTGCCCCCTGAGTTCAATCCTCGGTGCCAAAGGAAAAAAAAAAAAAAAAAAAAAAAAAGAACCCACACCAGAAGAGACACAGAGGGGAAGGACTTGGGGGGGGGGGGGGGGTCACAAATGCAGCACTTCCTGCCCTCTCCTTGTCACAGCACCTCACCCTCAGCACCTCAGGGTGCTTGTCAGCTAAGAGGTCCTTTTGTACTTTGACATCCAGGGTCTTTCTTACAGTTTAGTTACATAGGCAGCAGTGATTGGATCTTTGCCCACAAAGTTGAACTCAATCTCCAACCCCACCCCCATCCTCCCTGGAAGTCTAGCTGACTCGAGCCTCAACTCTAATCTCATGCTTGGCTTCCCTGCTAACCAGTCCCCAAACTGTCATCTAATGGGTATGAGCTCAGTTGTGACCCAGTGGACTCATGAATAACAAAAGACGCTCCTATTTCTTAGGAAATTCCAAGGATGTAAGAGGTACCCGATCAGAAAGCAAGCATAAAAGCCAAATTCTTTTTTCTTTTCTTTTCTTTTTTTTTTGGTACATCCCCAGCCCTTTTTTTGTATTTTATTAGAGACAGGGTCTCACTGAGTTGCTAAGTGCCTCGCCATTGCTGAGGCTGGCTTTGAACTTGTGATCCTCCTGCCTCAGCCCCCCAAGTGCTGGGATCACAGGCTTGTGCCACCGAGCCCCGCGTCAAAGCAGTTTTGACATAAAATGCAGAACTTGCTCACAAAGCCTGGGGCAGATCTCCCATCTCCTCGGGATGGGAGAGGGCTGGTGCACCCAGGTGGAGGGGAGATGAGGACAGAAACGGGACACCTGGGTAGCCCCGCACAGGCACTGGAAGTGTGGTGGTGGTGGAGAAGGTAAAAAAAAAGTCAAAGGACAGAGCAGATGGATCCAGCTCTGTCAGAGAAAACATGCTTTATTATCTTTCTCCAAACAGCGTGCATGTTTTTGTGTATCTCCTTCAAATATCTGTACATGCGACTGGACTCTAATGATAAGCGATCGGGAAGGTTAAAATAGAAGGTGTTGGAGGGACCAAAGGAGAAGCAAACCCAAAGCAACAACAACCGTAAAAGTCCTACAGTTTTTCCATCAGAAGAAACAAACGTGGGGCGGTGTTTCAATAGTGCCCTTCCATTCCAGGCTCAATGACTTGCCACAAGGATGCAGAAGTCCCCAACGCAGGTTACGCACATGTCTCAGGTTGATCGCAGCAAATGCATACAGGAGAAAGGCGGCCAGCAAGAGGTGCACCAAGCAGACCCCACGGCCATCGGCCATCGGCCTTGGGGTCCTTTTCTCTCTAGGACCATACAGGACACCCTTGTCCTCTGACTGGAAGCTACAGCAAGATTCCTTGGACTGTCTCTGCCCAGTGAAGCCCCGTTGAGCCTCAGGGTCTGAGGCCGTCATTGATTCTGGTCACATCAGAACACTCTGCTATGCCTCTGGCCACGGCAGTGGAAACTCGGTGCTCTGGTAATGAAGTCAGGCCCACAGCATGGATCTTGATATGTGTGCAAGGCTATTTTGACAAGCTAGTATGACATGGCCTGTTGCTGCAGGTGTGTACAAAGAAATCATCAATCATTAACAGAAAGACTCTTCCTAGGGACCTATTCCCAGTGGGTTGGTGGGTCCACGGTAATCATGGTCTCAGGTTTCCACTGAGACGTGTAAAGAATGAGCTACGGAAACTTCTGTGCTAACTGCGAGCAGTATTTAGCATGACTGAGACCCACATGCCCCCAAACGGTGAGCACAACACAAAAATCTTAAAATTGTGAGCATGTAGCCGGGTGTGGTGGCGCATGCCCGTAATCCCAGCACTTGGGAGGCTGAGGCAGGAGGATCGCGAGTTCAAAGCCAGCCTCAGCAATGGTGAGGCACTCAGCAACTCAGTGAGACCTTGTCTCTAATAAAATACAAAAAAAAAAAAGGGCTGGGGATGTGACCCAGTGGTCGAGTGCCCCCGAGTTCAATCCTCGGTACCAAAGGAAAAAAAAAGGTCTCAAGTTCAAGGTCACTTCTTTCTTCTAAGAAGCCTTTCCTCTTGGCCCAAGCTGTCTGTGTCATCTCACCCAGCTTGTTTGCTTCTTTGCACGTACTCTACTTGCCACGCTCTTACTTTAGTTTTGTTTGCTCGTTTCCTGCTTTTCATGACCACGATGCAATAGCTGAACGAGGGCACCTCACCTTGGTCACCATTGCTAGGCTACGGCTCATGCCAAGTGTTCAGGAAGCAAACGAGGAACTAATAAATTAAGAATCCCAAAATCCTGATTGAAAAGTCTGCTGTAAAATATCTATCTCTGGGCTACTTAGAACACTGCAGACCACAGGCTCTACCCCACCCACTGTGGGACTCCAGGTATCATAATGAAGTGTCTGACACACCCCTACGTGTGGCCAAGGACCGCTTACTGGTTATCTTGGCAAGTGTGCAGCTTCCTGAATGCCAATCCTAAATGGAGCTGGGGGTTGGAAGATGGCGTTTATTTTTATTTTTAGTTGTAGATGGACACAATACCTTTACTTTCTTTCTTTCTTTATTTTTATGTGGTGCTGAGGATGGAACCCAGTGCTTCACACATGCAAGGCGAACGCTCAACCACTGAACCACAACCCCAGCCCAGAAAATGGCATGTTGACATGTCCTTCAGTGATTCTTGTGTCCAAAAATCAGAAGCTCTGACATACGTCCCTTAGTGCTAATCGCCCATAGGCTCAATAAATGAAGTATTCAGGGTGGGTCAGGTCTAAATATGTAACTGTTACTGGTTTAAAAACAGAATAATCTAGTCTGGTTCCATAGTCTAGCTATTGTGAATTGTGCTGCTATAAACATTGATGTGGTTGTAGCCTAGATGCCCTTCAGTAGATGAATGGATAAAGAAAATGTGGTATATATACACAATGGAATATTACTCAGTAATAAAAGAGAATAAAATCATGGCATTCACAGGTAAATGGATGAAGTTGGAGAATATAATGCTAAGTGAAGTTGGTCAATCTCAAAAATCCAAATGCTGAATGTTTTCTCTGATATAGGGAGGCTGATTCACAGTGGGGTTGGGATGGGGAGCATAGGAGGATTAGAGGAACACTAGAAAGGCCAATGGGGAGGGCAGGGAAGGGAGGGGACAAGGAGGTAAAAAGAAAAAAAAGATGGTAGAATGAGATGAATATCGTTACCCTAAGTGGATGTATGAAGACACGAATGGTGTGAATGTACTTTGTACACAACCAAAGGTATGTAAAAATGTGCTCTATGTGTGTAATATGAATTGTAATGCATTCTGCTGTCATTTATGACAACTTTGAATAAAATAATTTAAAAAATGAAACAAAAATGTGATCAAAGTGTACATAAATAAATTGAAATATATAATTTGTTTAAAAAAAAAAAAAAAAAACAAAAAACGAACAGAATAATCATGAACTGGGTCCCTTTTGTAGAGTATTATCTCCGTGTGGAAGGTCATAGGGTCGAGGGATGTCCTGCCTCTGATTCTCAGTGACACGAAAAGTTTAATTTTTAAGCATCCTTAAACCTTATTTCATCTTCTATGTAGGGAGGATAGAAATGTCTAACTGGCAGCATATTTTAAAAGATTAATGAGGTAATGCATGCAAAACACTTAGCACAGTGAAATGGTAATTTTAAATGACAAGGTTTTATTAGTGAGATTTCAGGTGGGCAGGAAACAGAGAATGTAGGCAGTGAGCTCAGGCCAAAGGATCTACTGAGGCCTTTCATTCTTGGAACACCATGACTGTCTGGACTTCCTGTCTATCTGTCTGTCTTTTTTTTTTTTTTTTTTGGTACCAGGGATTGAACTCAGGGGCACTCGACCACTGGGCCACATCTCCAGCCCCTTTTTTGTATTTTATTAGAGACAGGGTCTCACTGAGTTGCTAAGTGCCTCGTCAGTGCTGAGGCTAGCTTTGAACTTGCGTTCCTCCTGCCTCAGCCTCCCAAGTGCTGGGATGACAGGTGTGCACCACCGCACCCGACTTGTCTGTCTTTTTTTCTTAGACCCCTCTTACATTTTTTTTTATGCTTCTTCCCTACGAATACTAGCATTATCTGAGTCAAGACCCATGCCTTTTCCATCCCATTTCTTAATCCCTCTCATACTGTGCTTCAGAATCTTTTCCTTTCAATGATTTTCACTGCTAAGGTGTCAATGTGGTTTGTTCCCCAAAGTTTTATGTTTTTGAAGCTTAGTGCCCAGTGTTTTGGTTCTGAGGTTGTGGAAGCTTTAAGAGTTGGACCCTTGTGGAAGGTAAGTAGGTCATCTGTAGATTAATGCTGGTCTCACAGAGTGGATTGAGTCTCTGCATCTTAAGAGAGTGAGTTGCTACAAAGTAAGTCCAGGCCACATGCTTGTCCCCTTTTGCAAGTGGCCAGTGCCCCTTCTACTTCTCCGCTGTGTTGTGATGCCTCCAAGAATCTCTCATGAGGATGCTAGTGACATGCTTTTTGGACCCTCTGGACACCAGAATCACTAGCCAAATAAACATCTCTTCTTTATGCATTACCCTACAGCAGATATTTGATTATAGCAACACAAAACAGATGAATACACTCATTATGACCTTTGAGACAGGCACTTTGTCCCTTGGTATTTATATCTCCAGCAACATTACTGTCTGAGACAAACAGTTATTATATGATAAATACCCTTAAATGAACTAATGAAGAAAGAAGAATGAATGATGCTTTAAGAAATATTTGGTATAGGCCATCTGTGGGCATAGCAGACACTACTCAGTTTGAATTTATAAGATGCTATCTTGTGATTCAATTTAGGTGATCCATTATTATTATTATTATTAATTATTTTGGTACCAGGAACTGAACCCAGGAGTGCTTACCCACTGAGCCACATCTCCAGCCCTTTTATATATTTTATTTAGAGATAGGATCTCACTGAGTTGCAAGTGCCTCGCTAAGCTGCAGAGGCTGGCTTTGAACTCACCATCCTCCTGCCTGAGCCTCCCAAGTCACTGGGATTACAGATGTGCACCACACAGCCCAGCAATGCATCTTTAAAGTGATGGAACTCTTTACTTATCCCATCATTTCTGTTTGACCACTTGATTCACACGGTCTCATCTGGAAGATCGTGTTCTTGAAGAAACCAATCATGAGAGAAGTTCTCATTGTTCAACATTTGAGGTTATAGCCTCTCTGGATCAATCTCCTGGATTAGGAATGGTGATCTTGACCCATGATGAGAACATCACTCAGTTCTTTCTACTCTAGACAGGAAAGCATTTTAATTCAGAAATCTGCCAGGCACAGTGATGGTGAAGTAAGTTGGCAGAGACCACTGATCTCCTGCATCTATTATTCTACAAAGGGAAGAAAGGACCTTGTATTCTTATCACCTGTCCAACCTTCTACCCCCCACTTTTTTTTTTAAAGTACTTAAATACACTGAAAAGTGGAATAGCTTTGTGTTTTCTAGACCTTCTCAAAATTTGCAGCACAGGCAAAAGAGACAAGGTGAAGAAATAATCATGAAAAGAACACATAAAATAGTGAGTACCCTTTGTTTAAATTTCCACCAAAGCCTCAGGTTTTATTGCAATATAAAAGCCACTGATGTAATGCTTGCTGGATTTGCTTAGCAGGGGCATCACATGAAAATTCTTTGAGCAGGAAAAACAGCTGGTTTGCCAAATCTGCACATTTGGCTGTACAACTGGCTCTATTGGTAGCTTCAGGCTAGCAATATATTTTTTTTTTTCCCTGACAATTTACATGCTGCTCCAGCCCAAGGTGTCTGAAACAAAATCTTTGCATAAACACAGTTAGAAAAGAACTTGGCTCCCAACCCTGGTCAAAACACGGCTTTGAAAAGGAAATTCACACTGCTCCATGGTAATGTGATAAGGCTACGCCCTTTCAGCACAAATTTGCTCTGCAAGGCCTATTATTTTATATGGCGTTCTGCAAAATATAATGTCAATAATCCATATTGTCTGCCTTAATGCCATTATTCACATTACAGTATCATGTCTACCTGAGCTGATTTTGTAAACTGGAACCCACCAGATGCATTAAGACAGAGATAAAACTGTGGAGAAAGAGTTGCATACAAATTGTGCTATGTTGGCTGAGAGTCTTTCTTCTGCTCCTCTCAGACAAGGCAGCTTAATTCCATGCGCGTGTGTGTGTGTGTGTGTGTGTGTGTGTGTGTGTGTGTTTTCTTAAAACAATGCCAAAAAAAAAAAAAAAAAAAAAGAAGATCATTTTCTTGGATCTCCAAATTCCTAACTACTTAAAAGACAGATTTGATCAAACTAATTAAAATTTCTTTGTGGGCAATCACTTGGGGAGCTCAGTCAACTTCTGGAGAGTACGTAAATAGAATTTTAACTTTATCTGATTTACTCTAACATAGAATCAAGAAAGCACACTTGAAACCAAGTACAACAATGGTGTATGCTATCTTAGAGCTTGCATTTATTTTCTAAACAATTGATTTTCCATATTATCCTGAGGTCCCAGGGCACGCTGTGTAAATACATCACAGTGAGATACAATGTGAGCTCGAAAAAATAATTGAATTATATAGAAATTCTCTAGGGTGGTAAAAATCTATGATATAAAACACTTGAAAGTTGCAAATAATCTATAACATCCATTCAAATTCAGTCATGGTAAAAGAAAACATTATTACAACTATCTTCACAATGGGAAAATAATAGATTGTATTGTGACAATCTCTAACACGAGAGATCTTATGATTTTTTTTTAAATTTTGGAATAGGGATTGGAGGTATAGCTCATTGCTAGAGCATATACTTAGCGTGCACAAGGCCCTGGGTTCAATCTCCAGCACCAAAAATCCGAAGCAAAACAAAATTTGGAAAAAATCACAGAATTACATAAAAATTGCAAGTGTAATAACAGAGAACTTTCTCCCAAACCATTTGACAGAAAATTGATGACCCTCTTCCATATTACCACCCACTAGCTTTTAAACAAAGACCCCAACATTACCACATGCAGTCATCAAAGTCAGCAAATGAGAACTGATAAATGACTGCCATCTAATGCTCAGATCTCATTGAAAATTCACCAGTTGCCTTAAGAATGTCCTTTCTAGCCAAAGGACACAATTCAGAATCACAAGCAACACTTAGCCGTGGTGATGTCTCTTTAGTATCTTAAGCGTGGGGCACTTCCCCTGTCCTTCCTTGAATTCATGACCTTGACACTTTAGAAAATTACAGGCAAGTTATTTTTTTTTTTACTCTGATTTGTTGTATAGGGCAGCAGAATGCATTACAATTCATATTATACATATAAAGCACACTTTTTCATATCTCTGGTATGAAAATGACAGGCAAGTTATTTTTAAAATCACCACCCCATCTGAGTTTGTGTAACGGCACCTGGTGATTCAATTTAGTCCACGCATCTTTAAAGTGGTGCTATGCTCTTTGCGTGGAATCTTTATTTTTACCCATGATTACTGTTTGCCTCATTTTGACCCCTGGGTTCACATGGAGCCTGTCAATTTTCTCCAGTGTAAACTTTTCCCTTTCATAATCACTAGTTACTTTATTGGGAAGTACTTAGAAACCACTCTTCATCAAACTTTTAATGCTTGTATTGATGTTTTTATCAACCCAGTGGTCTCTATTTCATTGCGTTGTTTACAATTGCTTGCTTTGTTCATTTTGCCTCTGACTTGGCTCTTGAAACTTCCTTCTGTCTTTACCCTCCTGAAATGTTTCCACCATTTTTGGGGTATTTTCTTGTTGTCTGGCACGGCAAGATGCTTGAGGATCACCTTGTGATTTCCCTGCCTCTGCCTGGGTTAGTCCATTTCTCCATGGAGTCTATGGATGATATTTATTTATTTGTTTGTTTATGGTACTGGGGATAGAACTCAGGGGCACTCGACCACTGGGCCCCATCCCCAGCCCTTTTTTGTATTTTATTAGAGACAGGGTCTCACTGAGTTGCTAAGTGCCTCGCCATTGCTGAGGCTGGCTTTGAACTCTCCATCCTCCTGCCTCAGCCTCCCAAGTGCTGGAATGACAGGCGTGTGCCACCGCGCCTGGCTTGGATAATATTTAGAAGCCAAGATCTGGGTGCTAAGTGTGCTCATTGCTCTTGGTGCTTCACCACTCACAGTCCCGCTAAAGGAAAAAACAAAAACTAGGTAACATAAATAAATATATATATACACATATATACATATGTACATATCAATTAATTAATTAATTTAATTAATAAATGTATATATATACACACACTAAATACATACATTTGTATCAGTATGTGTTTCCATATCCATCATACATAATTGAAAACCATGAATTCTCAGCAATGCCTATAATTTCAATCCAACCTCCTAGAGTTCAGTCTAGCTTTCTCCTTTTCCATATTTGTCTCTGTTATTTTTAATTGATTTACTGATGTTTTCAACCCCCCCCATATCTAATTAATACCCTCTTGTCCATCACGCAAATGCCCTCCGCCTCCCCGTTTGAACAGAGATCCTCTCATGATTGACATCACTGCGTGTGATCCACCTCGTTACCCCAGTTGGCCCTGACAGCCTCGCCAGGCCACCCCTCTGCACGGATGCTCTTCCCCCTGCTCGGAGTCCAGCACACCCGTGGAGCAGCCTCACACATAGACATTTTACTCAACCTGGACACCCTCCTGTGGGTCAAAGAGGACACCAATGGACGTTTGGCTTAAATGTTGACTGTTCAATTCTACTCAAAGATTCACAGCCGAATTGTTCTAGAAGAGAAGAAATTGGGGGAAGGGGTAATGAAAGGGGAAAAGAAAATGGAGGGAAAAGGAGACTGGAAGAGGAAGAGCAAATAATGTCCCCACTTATTACTGCTGTTACATATTGGTGTACTAGTCAGCTTTGCATTACTAGAAGATAATACTGGAGGCAGCTAACCTTATAAAGAATAAAGGTTTATTTAGCTCACAGTGTTGGAGTCTGAATGTTCAAACACCCTAGCACAGACTGGGCATCTATTTCCAGTCTGCTCCACCTCATGGTGCAGATGGTAAGGGCAGCTGCACTTGCTTGGAGTGAACAAGAGATTACATTTCTAACCAGGAGCAGAGAACCCTGGGAGGGGCTAACTCTGGCTTTACAACAATCCCCCCCATGACAGAGGAGCCCCCCCCAGGGCTGCATTCTAGAAGTACCTCCCCAGGCACCTAAGGACCTGCCACTGGGCCCTACCTACTAAAGGCCCAGTTCCCCACAGTGCCAGCTTGAGGGCAGAGCCTTTAACAGTGGACCTTGTTGGACACTCAACACCCAAAACCGCAGCAATGATGTGAGGATGCATCCTTAACACACATTTGTCATTGCAAAACGTTCATCGTCTTGGAAGCTCTCATTGTTCCTAAAAATATCAGAAGTGTGTCCCTCTGGAACCAGCCACATCAGTGAGCGCTCACCGTACTTGGAGTGCTGTTATTTTGCCAGCCGAGTGTCAGGGATTCTTTCAGATGTCAGATTTCAAGGCTCTTTTTAACACTGAACCGGGAAAATATATGGAAGGGCTCTAGAAGCTATGATTCAGGGACGTTTTAATTTCCAGTTTTTGCGTTGACGCCTCTCACAGATACCAGGAGGCAAATCTTCATGTTTGCAACATGGGTCAATAGTCATATGTAAAAAAGTAATAATAATAATTAAAAGCCAACAGATATTTCCATAATTTATAGCAATGTGATTTATTTTTAATAGATGCCGGCATGTAATAAAGCAATTAATCATGTCAAACATAGCCGTAATGTTACAGAATGGGTCATTTAATATATTATATTACGGCACTTTACTTATTAGAGTTTTGAAGCTATTAAGAAACCTTCTCAGCCAGCACATTTTTTTTTCCCTTTGAAAGGATACTTGTTTATTTATTTATTTATTTGTCTTCGCATTTCCAGTGAAGTGGATCTATTTCAGTATTTAATCACTGCCTGAGTTGAGCAGGTATAGATGATTTATGATTATATCTCATCTATTTATACTTACATATGGGTTTATATTTTTTCTCCATGAATACCTAGACCCAACAAAAAAAAAAAAAAAAAAAGAAAAGAAAAGAGTTTGGTATAGAGATGCCAGCTTCTATTTAATGTTTTCAGATTGTTGATTTAAATATCAAGATAAAATATTGATAACTCAAGAATGAAGCTGGATTCTATTGTGATTAGTACGAACAACCTAGAAAAACGTCCATCAGTTATAACTGTTCCTCACCAGGGTAGGGTCTCTTGACTGATGGTTTTGGTTTTGGGGGTGTGGAGACCTTTAACGTGTTTGTAGAGAACAAAAGACCACAACCCCAGGCCTTGTGACTGCAGGGCTGTTCCATTCTAGTTCACACTACCCCACCAAAGACCTGCTCTTTCGTAAATGAGGTAAAATACCGACAGCCCTAGCCAATCAAAAAATGTGTATGTGTTGACCAGCACATGACAGGCAACTTTAAAGACTCACCCAGGGTATGGTTTGGAGGTGAGGTGTCCCCAAAAGCTCATGTGAGACAATGCAAGAAGGTTCAGAGGAGAAATGATTGGGTTGTGAGAGTCTTAATGCAATCAGTGAATTAACCCTTTGATGGGATTAACTGAGTGGTAACTGAAGGCAGGTAGCGTGTGGCTGGAGGACATGGGTCCCTGGGGACATGGTTTTGGAGTACCTATTTGTATCTGGAGAGTGGAGTCTCTCTCTGCTTTCTGATCATCAATGTGAGCTGCTTCCCTCGGCCACACTCTTCCGCCATGATGTTCTGCCTCACCTTGGGCCCCAAGGGATGGAGCCTGCTGTCTGCGGACTGACATCTCCGAAACTGTGAGCCTCTCCATAAACATTCCCTCCTCTAAAATTGTCCTTGTCGGGTCTTTTAGGGTGGAATCTACAGAAAGTGATTAGGGTGATTGAATACTGGTTGCTCTATAAGAAAAGAGACAGAACTGTGACACATACATACCAGCCCACTCCCTGTTTCTGGCCATTTGATGCCCCAAGCCACCTCAGAACTTGGCCAGCAGGAAGGCCATCACCCAGATATAGCTTCTTGAACCTCCAGAATTGTAAGCTAAAAAAACCTCTTTTCTTTACAAAGTTATTCAGCTTCGAGTGATTCATTACAGTAACACAAAATAGACCAATCCACGTGTTTTCTGTACATTTCCTAGTACTGTTTATCTCGGAAGGTTGTCATTTTAAAATTAAAGATTTAAAAGGTTCTTGTTTCCTTTTGCTAGCTATCTCCCAAAAGTTCTAAATTCATGCTAAAAAAAACGTTTAGACGGGGGCGGGGCTGGGGTTGTGGCTCAGTGGTAGAGCACTTGCCTCACCTGTGTGAGGCACTGGGTTCGATTTTCAGCACTACCTATAAATAAATGAATAAAATAAAGGTCCATCAACAACTTAAAAAATAGTTTAGACAAAATCCACAGACTTCTTTTGCATTTGTATAAACGGTGGCATTTATACACAAGAAATGAAATGCCATCTGAGAAAGTGCTTTGTAAAGAATAGAACTGTGCTAACTTGTAAAAGTGGAATGAAGGTAAAACTGGGGCTTTCATGCACTTTATAGATTAAATTATGATCATAACCTGCTGGGGCATCCCAACTCCTGACTTTTGGGGTTGCTCAGTTCCCATCTCCTCTTCTCATTTCAGTGCTTTCTTGGTATCTGGGGAAAAGGTATTGTTATTTGCATTCTTCCTTGTATCTTCCAGCAAGTACTTGTTGAAATTCACCTGTACTGTGTCCTGTTTTTCTTGAGACCACCCACTATGGTCAGGTGGTCCTTGATGCGTTAAAATGTGAGAGTACGAGTGGATGCTACTCTACAGTGAAGGCAGGAGCAAAGAGATTCTTTCTGTCCATATGGGATGGGACACGACTAGTAGGCATTTCAGACCAGAGAGACCAGCCATGGATGTAAAATGCTTCTGGAAGATTCCACTTTACTACGGCCAGTGGAAAAGACCATTCAAGTAGAAAATACATTTTTGCATCACAATGACCACTTTTTCCATTCAACAGAAACTTCAGCTGACACATGAGGCAATAGAGCCTGATCCTTTGGGTTCAAGTCCTGGCTCCCAACTTCTACTTGCTGAGTGACTTTGAACAAGTTCCTCACCTTTCTGTGCCTTGACTTCTTCCAATGAATGAAGAGTCAGCAAAAGGAAACGTAAGGACACAAACACTATTACTTTCAGTGATGGAGCCATGTGTTTGCCTAACAGATAAAGGGGACAAAGGGACATGGAGCAAGATGGCTAAGAGCCAAATCCAGCCATCCACTGTGGTTAATGAGGCATTGGTAGAGTCGCTTATCTCCTCAGTGTCTGGGTTAGTGAACTTTTTGTCACTGTGACCAAAATACCCAACAAGAACAACTTGGGCAAGTTTACTTTGGGCTAATAGTTGTGAAGGTTCAGTCCACGGTGGGCCAAGTCTGTTGCTCTGGGCCTGAGGTAAGCATCATGGCGGAACATTGCCCCCTTCCTGGCTGGCCAGGAAACACAGAGAGGAAGGCAAAAGGGCTGCAGGGCAGATGGACTGTCCCAGGTCATACCTCCTGTCTCAGTTACCACCCAGTCCGTTCATCCAAACTAGGATGGACCAATCAGGTTACAGCTTACATAATCTAACCATTTCACCTCTGAACATTCCTGCACTAACACAGAAGCTTTGGGGGAACATCTTTTTTTTTTTTTCCCTTTGGTACAGGGAATTGAACTCAGGAGCATTCGACCACCAAGCCACATCCCCAGCCCTTTTTTTTGTGTGTGTTTTATTAGAGACAGGGTCTCACTGAGTTGCTAAGTGCCTTGCCATTGCTGAGGCTGGCTTTGAACTCGCGATCCTCCTGCCTCGGCCTCCCAAGTGCAGGGATTACAGGCGTGCACCACCGTGCCCGGCTTTGGGGAACATCTTGTATCCAAACTATAACATTCCTTTAGTGGATTTTTTTTTCATTTGCAAAACTAAAATTATAATGATACCTACTTCATAGGGTTACTAGAAATTTAAAGAAATGCCCATAAGGGCATGTTAATATCATCATCCAATAGTAGGAATGCAATGAGCATTAACTACAACAGTAGAAACACCCACATTTAATAGAACTATTGTATTTCATTAATTGATATACCCATGTCTGTGTAGGATGGAGAAGCACAGCAAATATTTCTGCCTATTCTATGCCATTATGTCTTTTAGCCCACACTTTTAATTTTCCTTCCTTTCAAAAGCCGAGATAAATCAAGTTAATAACTGTTTTCCAGGTTGAAGTCATCACTCTTGTTGATGAGGAGAAGTACAGGTGAATTCATTTCAAAGGCATTAATATCACAATCGGTCCCGAAAAAAGCTGACTGTCAAAGTCCCCTTGTACACGTGTTGGGTTCGCAGGTGGTAAATGGGGCTCTAATGAGAAGAGACCACATGCAAAGCACCACGGAATCTCTGCCAGAGCAAGTTTGTGCGACCACAGTAATAACTGAAGCAGTAAGTCCTCGGGCCTTGTTTGATAGCAGCATTTCTCTTCATTGACAGGCAGAAGGGTATTTCCATTTCCACAATATAACTTATAAACAACGACAACAACAACAACAACAAAAAAAAAAACCAACAACAACAGGGAGTTCAATCAAACATGTGCCATTGACAGGAACGAAAGTTTTATTTTAATTTTATTTAGTACGGAAAAAGAAAGACGGAGATCTGTGATTTGCATATAATAATTTACATAAAGTCTATATACTTTATTTCTTCTTGGACCTGGGAAAATCAGGATAACCTCCGATCCCTCCTGCCACTCTGCTTTACAATTCTTCTAAGAATTATTCATTGTTAACAAGAGGCCGGTTATCATTTATCATTTCATTTCATTTCTTTGTCACCACCACAGTGATGTTGACTGCTATTATTTCCATTCTTAAAGCCACTGGGAGTACAGGTGTGGGCAACTGCACCTGGCTAGAAGATTTATTATTATTATTATTATTATTATTATTATTATTATTATTATTTTGGAGCGAGTACCAAGGATTGAACTCAGAGGCACTCAACCACTGAGCCACATCCCCAGCACTATTTTGCATTTTATTTAGAGACAGGGTCTCACTGAGTTGTTTAGCACCTCACTGTTGCCGAGGCTGGTTTTGAACTTGAGATCCTCCTGCCTCAGCCTCCCAAGCCGCTGGGATTACAGGCATGCACCACCATGCCTGGTTAGAGGATTGTTAATGCTGCACCATTTTTGTATATTAAAGCTAAGGCATTCTGAAAACAAAAGATTTTCCTATCATCCTTACTGAACTTCTTTTATTCCTTCTCAATGGACTGAATAAGCACACTATAATATCAAGTGGTGTGTGTGTGTGTGTGTGTGTGTGTGTGTGTACAATTTCTAGCTTGATGCAATGATGTTGTCTATTTGCTGTTCAATGATATGTGAAATCAGCTAGCTGTCTTGGTCTAGTGACTTGGACAGAGGTGCTCACATTACATTAAAAAAATAGCCGTCCATATCTAATGGGTATTCAAGGAGGCAGGCACTGGCAAGAGGGGGTGAAAGGTGGGCACACTATAAATGGGATAACTTCACCCGTAACAAAGGTCTCTGTTTTCTAGAGTCATGGGTGAGACTAAGGGTGTTATTTTTTTTGCATTACTGAAGATGGTCTCTATCTTTCATAGTTATGCAAAATGTGCACAAATCTGTTCCTATCAGAAAAATAAAAAAAGAATGTCAAGGCAGAGATGCAGAATGGAGTAGCCTCCTTTAGATGCTATTAGTATCTGATCCAAGTCCATGTGTGCCCAGTGTTTATCTGTGCCCTTGTAGCTATTAGCATGGCGTTGACAAATAAGGAAACAAAGCTGAGGTTTGTAAGGGAAAGGAAGATGGTCAAGGCATACCAGCAGGCCTCCGTTTCAACCAAAGGGTTAAATCCGAAATTCTCTCACCAGCAATGTAAAATTTTTCATCCATAAATTCCTGCCTACAAAGAAAGGGAGAAAAGGGAAGGAAACAGCCTTTTTAGTGAATGCAATTTATTAGCATTGCCCAAGCCTGTGCAAGAATGTAAACGAGGACTTTTGTGAAATGTCTTCTAATACATTCAAATGAGTTCCTCCAAATCCTCATGTTCTTTCTGAGCTGATTTAGTTGCACATTGCTGCTGGGAGAAATACCAGGGAGGGTGTGTGAACCGCTTACATCTGTAATCCAAATGATAGCAATTTAAAGTGAAATGTTTGGCAAATATTGGTGGGCTAATTATTTACCAAAAGCTATTCCTGCTTTTTGGATCAAAAGGGGATCATTTATTAATTAAGTTGGAAAACAAAGGCTTTATTACCCTGCTATTATTAAAATTTAAGAAACCACCTGTTTTCTTGCATTTTAATTGAATCCAAGGTTCTCATTAAGAATTAAAAAAAAAAAATAAACAACTTTGTAATCAAACTTCAACAAGTGGGAATTGGCTAGTTCTGTGTGGGCTGTATAAATTATTAAATAGTAGAAAATGTGAAGGTATGATTCATGATGGCTATTTATATTCATGTTTGCAAGAATTTCTTAGTTTTAAAAAAATCTTATTTAATTTCCAAAAGCCACAATTTGCCTCTCTTTTTAATCAAATTGACTAAATGGTGTTAGGAAAATAGCTCATACTTACTAGGTTCCTTGGACATACTATGTCAAAACTTGATAGGAACTAATTGATTTAATCCTCTAAACAAGTCTATTTGAAGAGACACATTACCCTCATTTTTAAAGATGTTGAAACTGAGGCACAGAGTAATTGAGCAACCTGACCAAGGTCACACACAAGTAATTATCAGAAGAAGGGTTAGGACCCTACTAGTCTCACTTCAAGCTCTCATTCTTAAATCCCAGCAAAATGCATTATGCTTCCCAATAAATATTCAATGAGCTCAATTATTATTTTCTGAATGTGGAATGTGGAAGGACAATTGTCAAACTCATTACTTTGGACTCCATTTACACCTCTTCTATCAATGTAATAATTTGTGTTTTTCAGCTTCATATATTTTTATTATGTTATTGCCTGTACAATGGTTTTTCTAAGGTGGAACAGAGAAAGCTGTTAAATTTTACAGGAATGGATAAAAACAGTAGAGGGTGGATATTTGGTTGACCTTACTCCTTTTTCCCCCTAAATCATCATTATTGCTTTTATTTATTTTTTTCGAAATGGTCATTTCTTTAATATTCACTCAAATATTATAAACTTTAGGAAAAGCTCAATCTCAGTGAAAAGTCCCTACTTCAGATAGAGTCTGGTAGCCACTTGCTGAGTAGGGTCAGGAAATGGGATCCCAGCTTGTTATTTCTATTGCAAGAATCAACAGCTTCTAGAAAGTCTCATATTGCTCTCTGGACGTGACCAATGAACTAGGATGTAAATATGTAAATATCACATGTAAATATCAGCCAATCAGGAGTGGACACTGCTGGTCTCTCAATTGTATAAGTGGAGGGGAGTGAGATTCCAGGCAGGAAATTCCTGTATTCCAACTAGCCCCTCTGTTTGCTTCCTAGGGAAACACTTTATTTTTGTGCCCAAGGCTGTGTGACTCAGCAGTTTGCAAACTCCCATTTTTCTGGAAGTCTTTTCTACTGACTTTTGTTGACAATATGATGTGAGGAATAGCCTCACGAAGCCCTATCAGCGGCATCCTAGACAAGTTACATTCTACTGGGATGGTAACTTGGAAATGTGCTATGGGCACACTGGACCTCTAATATCTTTGACAGAACTGTTTAACCAGTGTGACCACTATCTCACTGACATGTCCAGTCCTTCTTTGAATAGCTCTGTTTTTTTTTTTTTTGTTTGTTTGTTTGTTTTGTGACCGGGGATTGAATTTAGGGGCATTCAGACACTGGGCCACATCCCTAGCCCTTTTTTGTATTTTATTAGAGACAGGGTCTCACTGAGTTGCTAAGTGCCTCGCCATTGTTGAGGCTGGCTTTGAACTCATGATCCTCCTGCCTCAGCCTCCCAAGTGCTGGGATTACAGGCATGTGCCACCACGCCTGGCTAGCTCTGATTATTTTAAGCTAACTTCAAAGGAAGACAAATGCTCCTTCCTCTGATTTCTATGTGTGGTGAGAGTAGCCTCGGGGACCCAGGTACCTGTACCCTTGTGTGATACCCCCCACTTAAGTGTGGGTGGAGCCTAGGACCTCTGATTGAAAGTACCCACATTGGTCTTGCTGAAGTCAGTATAGATCAGTGAATGGAGTCAGATTGAAATCAAGGAGGCCGATTTGATTTGAGTCTGGAAAGTTGGAGACTGCCCCCCTGAGGGATTGAAATGCCTTCAGAGCCCTTCTTCCATTCTTATCAACGAGCCTGCCCCTGCGCCAACATGTTGCTATGGTAACCTGTCCCAGGACTTGTCCCTCCCTACAGGGAGTTGTAAAGTTGTTAATTAATGTGTTCTGGGCTGCTCTATCTGGCCCTTCCCCCTGTCCATCTGCTTCTCACCTTTTGGTCACCCCACCTGAGCATCTCCTGGGCCTAGTCACGTATGCAGGAAGGAGAGAGATGAGGGGAAGAGGGCAGGAGAACAAAGGAAGCCTAGGACATAGAAAAAAGGCAAAGCACTCTTCCTTCTGAGGGTACCAGAATACCAGCTATGGCCCCCTTCTCCTTCCTAGGAGAAGTCTATGTGACCCCTTTTTAAATAAACCCTGCTTTATATGCTTGCCTCAGCGTGCTTCTCTGATGTCATACTTCCACATGTGAGGGAGCAGGACTCCTCCAATCACCAGCGGTATCAATGCTAGGGGACTCTCTCCCTTGCCGGCTTTGAAGAAGTAAGCCATCATATTCTCAGCTGCCCTTTGGAGAGGACAGATAGGACGGCATGGTGGCCCAATTCAACATCCCACAAAACATGGAGGTCCCCTGTCTAAAAGGAACTGGATTTTTCCAACACCTGAGCTTAGAAGGAGATTCTTCCCCACCGAGCTTAGAGAGGAGAATCCAGAGTTCACCAAGGCCTTCACCACAGTCTATGAGAGACCGTGATGCAGAGGACCCCGCTAAACTGTGCCTGGATTTCTGACTCGCTTGATTTTAGCCACCATATCAGTGGTGATACTGTTACACAGCATTAGCTAACAAGCCACCCATCACGATTTGAATGTTAATTCGTGTTAAGAAGCTTCATAAAAATAATCAAATTATATTAGTAATACATATTAGTATCACATATCAATTTATTACTATAATATATTTTTTTTTGTTTAGCGTAGGTCTGTTCTTTCTTGAGTGCCTACTATGTAACTGATACTTTTCACTAGTTTCTTCACACAAATTATCTCATTAGTTTTCAAAACCACCTTATAAGAAAGACAAAATTTCTATTTTAAGAATCTAACACACAACAGACACAAATAAATTTCCCCAAGACACAGAGTTAGGGTGAAAGAGCTATATTGAAAGCAAGTGTCACTGTTTTTTTCCACTGTACCAAGTTGCTGCCTATTTCATTTGGGAGGGGGGCAGGGGGAGAGAGAGGGTGGGGGGAATAAAAGTTAAAATAAAAAATAACCAGTTAACCAGGTGAGCTGACACACACCTGTAATCCCAGCGGCTCAGGAAGCTGAGGCAGGAGAATCGCAAGTTCCAAGCCAGCTTCAGCAATGGCAAGGCGCTAAGCAACTCCGTGAGACCCTGTCTCTAAATAAAAAAAATAAAATAAAATAGGGCTGGAGATGTGGCTCAGTAGTAGAGTGCCCTGAGTTCAATCCCCAGTGTTCCCCCCCAAAAAAAGTGCTATTTAATGCTATTAATGCTATTAATTTTTTCTGTGTTGCAAACATAACTCTAGACCTCAGATGGCTCCTGGCCTATCACAGGCCTGAGTCGGTACCTACTATATTTGGATTTGGAGAGTTTATTTATCACCATATGCCCTTACCAATTCTTACCTACAATGGACTAAATATTTCCAATACTTCAATCGCTTTTACCATTTTACATGTGATGTGTATTTGAGTTATTTTTACCTTCCTTTGGCCCTCCTTTTAGTGTTTTCAGATTTTTATTTCTTTATATCCCTTTTACAACATGGTACTTTAACAAGTACAATTAAAATACTGCCTGCAAAACTAATAGAAATAAAAGAGCTACTGAGGGGCATCTAGGTTGGTTCCACAATCTAGCTATTGTGAATTGTGCTGCTATAAATATTGATGTGGCTGTGTCCCTGTAGTATGCTGTTTCTAAGTCCTTTGGAAATAGGCCCGTAGAGAGATGACTGGGTCATCCACTGGTTCCATTCCCAGTTTTCTAAGGATTCTCGATACTGCTTTCCATGATGGCTGCACCATTTTGCAGTCCCATCAGCAATGTATGAGTGTGCCTATTTCCCCACATCTTCTCCAACATTTATTGTTGTTTGTGTTCTTAATAGCTGCCATTCTGACTGGAGTGAAATGAAATCTGAGAGTAGTTTTGATTTGCATTTCTCTAATTGCCAGAGATGTTGAACATGTTTTCAAGTATTTGTTGATTGATTGTATATCTTCTTCTGAGAAGTGTCTGTTCAGGTCCTTGGCCCATTTAGTGATTGGGCTATTTGTTTTTTTGGTGTTAAGATTTTTAAGTTCTTTATATATTCTAGAGATTAGTGCTCTATCTGATGTGCATGTGGTAAAAATTTGTTCCCAATTAGTACACTCTCTATATACACGATGGAATTTTACTAAGCAATAAAAGAGAATAAAATAATGACAATTGCAGATAAATGGGTGAAATTGGAGAATATAATGCTAAGTGAAGTTAGCCAATCTCAGAAATCCAAATACCGAATGTTTTCTCTGATATAAGGAAGCTGATTCACAGTGGGGTTGGGTTGGGGAGCACAGGAGGATTAGAGGAACACCAGAAAGGCCAATGGGGAGGGATGGCAAGGGAGGGAGCAAGGGGGTATAAAGAGAGGAAGAAAAAAAAAAAAAGATGGTAGAATGAGAGGGATATCATTGCCCTAAATGCATGTTTGAAGACATGAAAGATATGAATATACTTTGTATACTAACAGTGATATGTAAAAAGGTGCTCTTTATGTGTATTATGAATTGTAAAGCATCCTACTCTTATATATACAACAACACTGAATTTAAAAAATTAAAAAAAAAAGAAATAAAAGAACTAGCAAAAATCACAATGAAATCAATATCCCCACTCAACAGCATAAATGAGTAAGGAAAGTGAATATGAATATGATATGATTAGTAAATCTCGCGTGCTAACAGGTACATACATCTAGATTGTTTGACTCTAAAAAGTAGATATATAAATCATTTTTAGACACATGAACCGTTAACCAAAAAATGATCTTGTATCAGGTCAAAAATAAAATACTGCCTCAAAAAATAAATAATCGAATCAAGAGCAATATGCCAAATCTTAGAGATGGATGCCAAGGGGGCCCTTGAGGATTTATCATGGGTGGACAATGGAAAATATTTAAGATAAATGAGGAACGCACACAATTTGAGGAGGTAGGGAAACAACAAAGGAAAAGCCAATGAGTGGGTACATTGGAAGATTAACAACATAAATTAATTGCATTAAACAAAATGCCCTAAAAAGTGCATGAGGGCATCAGTTCCCCATTGACGTGGACTGAAGATCTTCTATCGGGTTCCGAATTTGTTGTGTCATTGGTCACATATTTGTGAGATTCCAAGGCATATGGTCATCCTATATTTTGTTCACAGACCCAAACCCAGTGACTCCTCAGCTGGTTATTTCTCACCATTTATTAATATCAATACATAAAGAAAGCTTAGAAAACAATTGTTCTAAGTGTTAATGAATTTTAAACCCCAGAGATTTCAGTTGCCAAAGACCTTTCTTCATTACCATCCTTGAAAATTAGCATTTGGAAAAGAGTGTGGAAAAGCAATTTTTCTTAAATGTGATAATTATAAATTGGGGAATGGATTTTTTAAAAATCATGTTGCAAAGATGTGTCCACAAAACACACTGGTGATATTAAATGTTTTCGTGTGTATATTCTCTTCCTCAAAAGGACTTCTTTTAAGTCTTTTTCTTTCCTATGGGGACATTTCGCTTCAATATGAAAGTAATATTATGTCTCATCTGGAATATTTTCAGACCGTTGTCTTCATTTATCAGAAAGCACACGTTGAAGTCATTTGAACTATTTCGGTTTTCCTTGTGAAGCACAAGTATTCATCATGCTAGTTAAAGTTTATATTACCCTGTAGCAAAGCAATTTGTCATATCCTTACATCAGCTATTTCTTTGGTTATTAACATTTTCTTGCAGTGGCACTTGGAGGAGCATACCAAGTTGCTATCTAATGAATCTGCTTTATTATTTGACCTGCAGTGCAAGGAAACTACATACGGAGACATAGGATTTGGAAATGGTGATAGAGAATGTAGAACTAGATTAATTAAATGAGAATCTGGGCCAGGCGAGGTGGTGCACAACTGTAATCTCAGCACTTGGGAGGCTGAGGCAGGAGGATCACAAGTTCAAATCCAGCCTCAGCAATGGCGAGGCACTTAGCAACTCAGTGAGACCCTATCTCTAAATGAAATACAAAAAAGGGCTGGGGATGTGGCCCAGTGGTCAAGTGCCTGTGAGTTCAATCCCCACTAACCCCCCCCCCCACAAAAAAAAGTATCTGGAAATACCAGAATTTAACACGTTGCATGTGTAATACAAACCGCCACCAGGAAGCACAATGGTTTTCATTTCCCCAGTTTGGTGCACTGCAAAAAGATACTTGGTTGAAGCTGTGGAATCATAAGTTGGGTCTTGAAGAATGATTATAATTATGGGACTGTGTCCTGCAGTCAGGCAGAGACACCACTCTCTTCCAAGTAGTCAGTGTGTCGGTGAATATTTATTAAGCATTCATTACTCTGTCCACCTGTCTGTCTGACACTACAGTGGTTTCTTCCTACTATTTCAAACTTTCCATATTACATTTGGCTTCTAGAAGTTTTCAATCTTTGTTTTTGGAACCAAGGATTGAACCCAGGGGCACTCGACCACTGGGCCACATCCCCAGCCCTTTTTTTTGTATTTTATTAGAGACAGGGTCTCATTGAGTGGCTAAGTGCCTCGCTGTTGCTGAGGCTGGCTTTGAACTCGCAATCCTCCTGCCTCAGTCTCCCAAGTGCTGGGATTACAGGCGAGCGCCATCACGCCCGGCTAAAAGTTTTCAATCTTAATGGAGAGAGTAGATTTGTTCACATAAACTAACAGAGAAAGAATGTTATTAAACATTTCAATGTAATCTAATATCAAGTCAAAAGAAGTATCAGAGAATGTGACATGCCTTTTTCATACAGGGACCTAAGCAAGCTACCTAAACAATGAACCAGTCCATGGGGCATGCTATGGTTAGGATCTGGCATGGTCCGACAGGTCATATGTTAGGAAATATAACAAGGTTCAGAGGTGGAATGATTGGATCACAAGGGTTCTGACTTAATCAGTGGATTAATCCATTTGATGGATTAATATGTGAATGGACTACTGGGTGTTAACTGGCAGCTGCTTTGGATGTCAGAATACATTTGTCAGAAAAGTAGTAGAATGTGGTTTGAAGAGCTCTTCTGTTTGGGAAGGAGAAAACAGCAATATTTATGAACTAGTTCATAAACCCAAGTGGGTACTAGGGCATGTGATCTGGTTCTGATTTTCGAGATCTTCGCCGGTGAGCTGTTGTTTGTTTTGTTTTTAATCTTTTCTGTATGGAAATCCACAGGACTAGTCATAGGTAACAGTAAACACAGAACTGGTCGTTTCCTAGGCAAGCCTCCTGTTATGATTTGGATGTGAGGTGTCCCCAAAAAGCTCACGTGTGAGACAAAGCAAGAAGGTTTGGAGGAGAGAAATGATTGTGTTGTGAGAGCCTTAACCTACTCAGTGAACTAATCCCTGGTGGGATTAACTGAGTGGTGACTGGAGGCAGGTGGGGTGTGGCTGGAGGAAGTGGTTCATTGGGGGCGTGGCTATGGGGTATACATTTGTATCTGGAGCGTGGACTCTCTCTCTGCTTCCTGATCAGCAGGTGAGCTGCTTCCCTCTGCCACACTCTTCGGCCGTGATGTTCTGCCTCACCTTGAGCCCCAAGGGATGGAGCCTGCTGTCCATGCACTGAGCCTTTTGAAACCATGAGCCCCTAAATAAACCCTCCCTCCTCTATAGTTGTTCTGGTTGGGTCTTTCAGCCACAGCAGCAGAAAAGCAGACTAAAGCATATCCAGTGGCACAAAATGTCACCTATACCCAGTGTGACCATGAGCTTGGTTCCAGTTTAGGATCCAAGAGCGGCAGAGCTGTAGGTGCACGACGATGGACTTATAAACATAATCAGAGCAGAGTTTTTTCTCCTCCCACAAGCTCCACCAATCCTTGCAGTGATAAAGGCCTTTCTGCATCTTGAACAGGTGGTTACAATTCTGACTCCCCTTGCAAAGGTGGGGAACCTCAGAACAGGCGAGGGAGTCCTAGCAGCAAATGACCAGCAGGGAATGGAGAGCAAAGGAAATCACTCTCAGAGGTGTAGAGGAATTACAAAATGAAACAAAACAACCACAGCAACAAGCAAACCTGGCCTTGGAGATGCTTCGGAGCATGGATAGCAGGGTGCGAAGCCCAGGGGACCATCTGGGTCTCACACTTACTAATTGTGTGACCTGGGGAAATTACTTAATCTCAGTTTCCCTAACTAGAATAGTGCTTAATCTGGGTTGTGTATGTGGAAATCAGAAAATAATTTCCAGAGTATTGTTTAAGAGGCTCAAGTGGTAGGAGCATTCTAACACCGGGTCTGGAAAACACTGCATGATTATTTGGTACTAGGAGCTCGGTGACTGGGTAAACTCCATGGCAATTTCTAGATGATCCCCAGTTATAAGGCACCGTGTGTATCCTAATTCTAGCTCCTGCCCACTTACTCTCTTCCGATGCTTCAGTTTACTTAGGTTTTCTTTGTACCTAGACCGAGTTGCACCGAGTGGAAGGAAAATGGCTTTTAGACACCAATAATATTTCTGAGGCCAGAACATGATTCATAGAGAAATCCAGATGCATCACAAAGCCAGAGCACTTTGTAGGCATCAGAGCTGAGGCAACCTGGTCACCAAGTCCACCGACAATGTCTTCAGCTCTGTTCTTCTCATTGGGGGTTCCCATATACCCAGCAAGAGTGTCTTTTGCTTTGCCACTCCGGGGACTTTTCTGTTGCTCTATCCGCTCCATGACCGTTTTTACCAGACAATTTCTTCTGGACTCAGCCATTGTGCTCCTCATCTGTAATATATAATCTCCAAAATTTCTTCCAATTAAAGTTTCTCTAACTTTAGTAACTCTTTATATAGCAAAATGCTGTCAAAGCACCGCAAGTCCCATATGTACGTGGTAATAGCATTTTAGTCTTCATCTCTGAAATTAACAAGCCTTGTTCTCTAGAAACGTTCCACTGAGCCCCCATCTTTGATTAAGTCTGGTTATTAAAAGCAACCACCCTTCCTGACTACGTTGAAAACCTTCATATTATTCATTCTTTTGTTTTCCCCACTGAAGGCTAAGCTTAGTGAGGGCATCAAGTTTGCCTATTTAACTAAAACACTTTTGCGTGGTGCTGAGTATTGAACCCAGGACTTTGAGCATGCTAGGCGAGTGCTCTACCACTGAGCCACAACCCCAGCCCACAGGTCTCTTCTATATTGGAAACAGGTCTCATTTCCCCACTGTCCAAAGCATCCTTGGGATGCTCACACAGGTCATTATTTTCAGGGTTCTTCTGATTATTTTTTCTTTCAATATTTATCTTCTAGTTGGCCACAATACCTTTATTTATATATGGTGCTGAGGATCAAACCCAGGGCCTCTCACATGCTAGGAGAATGGTCTACCACTGAGCCACAACCCCAGCCCCATGATTTTATTACAACTTCATGTTCATAACTCCTATCTCTAGATCCATTATGTGAGACAGCCCAGATTGTGCTTAATTTTATGATGAAATGCGGGCTGAATTCAGGGAGCTCTGGTAGAATGATACCTGAGAAAGCTCCAGTGGTTTTGGCTATTAAATGATAATCTTAGTTAAACATCTTACTTTCCGTGCGGAAATGTTGCTTTGGCAGGATCCAAACAGGATGGAAATAAATTTTAATAAAATATGTTCATGGGACTCATTAGTGTTGCTCCCTCATCTCACTTAAATCTACCCTACCTGTTAATTCCTACCAGCTTCTTTTATCATTTTAAAGGTATCCATAGACTCTTATTTTCAGCTATCACTTTGTTATATACCACCCCCCCAAATTCTTCAAATTTTATGCTCTGGGTTTATGCAGAACATTTTCACAAGGTGATAATTTCTAAAAGACATGATTTTTAAATACTTTATCTTCCAAACAGCTATCCAGAAAATTAAACATAACAAGACAATTATTATTGTTATCCATGGTGAGTGAACCGTGGTATGTTTTATATAAATGTCATCCTTCACTTATTGAAAATAAAAATATTAAAAACAGTAACTATAGCAACTCACATTTACTAAAATAAATATTAATGTGTAAATCTCACAATAATCTGGTAACCTATATAGTATACTTCATATACTATATGTACTTCATATACTATTGCGCTTTATAAACATGAGAATATGAGCTGTATACAAGACTAATTCACCCAATATGAATCAGTTGGCAAATAAATAAGTAGGAATTAAAAATCAGCTCTTTGGGGGCTGGGGTTGTGGCTCAGTGGTATCGCACTTGCCTACCATGTGTGAGGCCCTGGGTTTGAGTCTCAGCATCACATATAAATAAAATAAAGGTCCATTTACAACTAAAATAAATATATAATTTTTTTTAAAAAAAAAATCAGTTCTTTCTGCATCCAGGGTCCATGTACTTTGCATATTCAAAAACCATTTAAAGTTAAAAGCAATCACAAATCTTGTGCCTGAGTCCTTTGTGAAAATGCACAAACTACAGAAGGCAATGACTAATGTTAAGTGAGTAAGGTGCTCGTTCTCTGAGCACAGAATCAGACGCACTACAGGGTAAGCTCTCCTTTCTAGATTTCCTCTTCACAAGATGGAAGGGGGGAATTGAAGGAGCCCCAATTAGGGAGATGGCTATTGCGGTCAGCTGGAAGCCATAAGTTCCACCTGATAATAAGTATGTATGTGACACACCTGTAAATGCACGTGAGGCACCCGCAAAGCTAAAGGTATATAACCGGGTGAAAGCGGTCGGAGTCAGGAGAAGAATGAATTCATTCAGTCAGTCATGCAGTCGCTCGGTTGGAAGAAGAGTTCGGGTCGGAGAAGAAGAAAAGAATCAGAGCGGCCAGAACGTAGGCAGAGCGGTTACAGAAGAGAAACCAGATAGAAGAAGTAATTCCTGGTCAGAGTCAGGCAGAGGCTCCCGAGGAAGAAAGAAGAAAGAAGAAAGAAGAAAGAAGCTCTAAAAGCTAAGCTCTCTCTCTCTCTCTCTCAAGAAGAAATCTCTCTCTTTCAAACTCTCTCTCTTTCTCTCTAAGCTCTAAGAAGAAAAGCTCTATCTTTCTCTCTATGCTCTAAGAAGAAGAAGAAGGAAAAGCTATCTCTAATTTTTCTCTCTAAGCTCTTTCTAAGAAGAAGAAAAATCTTTCTTTCTCTCTCTAAGCTCTCTCTAAGAAAGTAGAAGTAAAAGTAGTAGTATCTTTACTCTGCCTCCGAGAGTTTTCCTCCCGCGGCGTTTGTGGCTGGCCACTACAGGCAGCTTACAGGGAATCCTGAGGTTTTTTGTGTTGTCTTTATGTAATGCAAAACTTTTACATATAATAGGCTTGTGCTTGTGTGTTTCTGGCCTCTTTTCTTATAAAGCCACAATAATTCGATCATGGAGGCTCCACCCTAAGGAGCTCACCTTTTCTGCCTTCTGCTTGGGCTTCTTTTCACTCCCTCTTCACCCAGTTAATTTCATCTCACTCTTACCTTTGCTCAGTGCAATCAGCATTACTCCCTCTGGGCCCCTTTCTCCAAGATTCCTGACTAAGGTGTAGTCCGCGGTTGCAAGGTTCTTGGTGGCACCTGCCCTTCTCCTTCATTGCATGTCACATTTTTTTAGACATCTGTGTAATAATTTGATGACTGTCACCTCCTCCTCTCCTCCACGCCTGGCCTGTAAGCTCCATGTCTGCTTTTCTTCATCAGTTATTCCAAGCATTGAGCCTCACGTCTAGCACATATATGTTGGCTGAATGGACGGACGGATGGATGCATTCACGCATAATCCGATTGGCGTGGAACTGCAGCCCTGACGCATCTTGTGATTTCTCACCATTCAGTGCAATTTGTATTCTTGGAAGCTTGACTAGAAAACAATTGCAAGCGTTAATTGTCCCAAATGTGTTGCTCTAGAGCTGGGTTACAAAGCAGCCATTTTTGTCCTGTCTGGGGATAAATAGGCGTCGCTTGCGTAACGGCAATTAGAGCCGAATTCAACTGGTGAATCGCATTGACCACTTGAGTAAACTGATGGATTGTAATTATGTCAATTCCTCATTTGGAAGCCTGAATGCTTTTGTTTGCCTCTATTTGGTCCCTCGCACAGTCTGTGAACTCAGATCGAAAAGAATTTCTTTTTTTTTTTTTTTTTTAAATCTTCAACCAGTATCTCCTGTTTTTGATTTTCCTCAAGCTTTTTCACATTTTCATGTAAAGAATGTGAAAATTATTTACATCCAATAGTGATTTGAGGACATACTTGTAACTGGTTGCCTTTAAACATTTTTATTCCACAGCTTTAAGGGAAAGCAGAGTCTTAACAATATTTTCCTAAAGTCAGATTGCATTCTTTCTTTTTCTTCCAAAACCAAATTGATGCCTTTATGCATGTTTTGGCTAATATGATTATACATACGTGAAGATAAATGTTTTATCTAAAAGGGCTCCAGCAAGATTTCACCATCAATCTTGCAACTGAAAAAAAAAAAAAAAAAATTCTATCCACATTAGATTGCCCAATTCAAGAACCATATCTTATTTTCAGACATTACTCATAAATTCTACCTCTTAATTTTTCCAAAGGCAAGCTGGCATATTTTGTTCTCATGCAACTTAAATATATATCTTTATGGGATTGAGGGTCATTATTGAAACCCAGCTAATAAACTGCAAAGGCAGTTGATACAGATAAACCTGAGAATGCTAAATAAAAGAACAAAGAGAGAAGAAAATAATGTGCATCTGCTGAAGGGAAAGGTACTGCAGAATACTGATTAGAAAAGCAGTCTGGGAGTCCCAGAAAACCTACACCAGTCAGCTTAACATGCAACTGCAGAGAGGGGGCATACAGAATCCTGGGTCCTAGGGTTGCGGAAAGACAATGTAAATCAGACTTGGCATGATTAGTCTAAGCTTCAGTGTTAATATCAACTAAGGAATCGTTGTCTACTTTGCTCCTGGTCAAGAGTGGTGCAGATGAATGCATTCAATCCTGAAAGTATGTAGTAAAGAGGCAGCTACAAGAATTAAGTGGTCTGAGGTTGGCAAATTGAAAAGGAGGAAGATTCATAGCCCCCGGTAGTATCTCTGGAGTTACGATGGAAGTTGCTGCCCTTTCTTTTCATTGGGGCTATTGAGAGTTAAATAAACAAGAGATAGCCTTGAGTTTATATAAAACTGAACCTCAGGCCACTTGGGCCAGACTCCGTGGAGACTTCCCCATTCCAAGAAGCCCTCGGATGCCTCCCTGTCAATTCATCCCGTCTGCCCCAGAGGACACTGTACTGTCTGTCTTGACAAGAATTTCATTTTTTTCTTATTCTCTCTGCCCTTTACGTTATTGGTTTTCTATTAGAACTAAATGAGATAATAAACATGAAATTATCAGTACGATTTGTGGTCTGTGCTCAATGATCTTCTGTATGTACTATTATTCAAGCAATTACCCATTATTACACTTCTCTTAAACACCTTCCAGCCCAATTCTCTCTGGCTCTTCTTCTACTGTACCGTATTATAGAATCATGGATGTCACAGATGAAAGAAAGCTTCTGCTGAGGCCCTGTTTTAGTCCATTTTTTGGCTGCTGTGACTAAGACATATGACCAGAACAATTTGAGGGGAGGAAAAGTTTATTGGGGGGCTCACGTTGTCAGAGGTCTCAGTCCATAGACAGCTGGCTCCATTCCTCAGGGCTCGAGGGGAGGCAGAACATCATGGCGGAAGAGTGTGGCAGAGGGAAGTAGCTCACATGGTGATCAGGAAGCAGAGAGAGACTCCACTGGCCAGATACAGATATATACCCCAAGTCCACACCCTCAAATCCCACCTTGTCCAACCACACCCTACCATTTCAATTACCACTCAGTTAATCCCTATCAGGGGATTAATTCACTGATTGGGTTAAGACTCTCACAACCCAATCACTTCTCCTCTGAAGCTTCTTGTATTGTCTCACATGTGAGCTTTTGGGGGACGCCTCACCTCCATAACAGCTCACATTCATAACCCGTTTACAGATGCAGAGACTCAATCTCAAGGACAGACCTGGAGCCCAAGATCACACAGTGTTTCTGCAAGGACCTCTGTCCCATTTCCCCGATTGTCCAAGCTTGAATTCTAAGTTCGGGATTGTGCACAGAGGATAAAGACACTAGGTCCTCCCAATTCTGTGTTGGAGGTGTTTTCCTGTGACTCAGAGCCCTTTGCCGTCCTGCTACCATGTCACCACCTTGCTTGGGTATCATAGCATCCCCCGAGCTCATTTCACGTCTCTCTTCTAGCTTCTCCTCAATCCTACTCATCAATGAAGGCAAACTCCTGGGGCCATGTTACTTCTGCTCTTGCTCAAATCCTTTGTGGGTTCCCACATCTAAATCCATCCCACTCTAAAGTCCTTTGCCCCACTCCGAATGCCCATCACCATGATCATGTTTAACAAACAAGCTACGAGTGTGTCTTTTATATAGCACTTGCTCAAATGTCCTCATCACCTTCCTTTCTTCCTAAATTCTATTCATCCTCAATCCAGGGTAGTTTGGAATTGAGAAACTGAGGGAAAATGCAAGGAAATACCATGTTGTTGTCTGCATCCATCTATATAGGCCTGCTGTATATAAGTGTGTATATATGTGGAGATATATATATATATATATATAATTTTTTTTTTTTTTTTTTTTGGATATACATTCTCTGAATTAGTTCTATTCCAAAACAAATCACCTTCACCAATGAAAACTTCTTGGGAATGTAGGTTCAAAACAAAATTTTTAAATTAAGGCAATTTTTTTTAATCTCTGAATTTTTCCTACTTTCAGTGTCCCTTCTTTGGATATAAAAATAAATTGGATTTATTTCATTCAATTTATTTTTGGATAAATTAGGGTTGACTGTCACCGAAGCCTTGATATCCTCTCTGTGCTCGCAAATTGATTTTTTAATGAGTTGGTAAGGAAACGTCTCTGACTCTTCCTGGTAAGGTTACCCCTTTTCACATTTGCAAATCCGAGTTGACAGTGCTGTTATGCTCAGGATAACAGGATATAAAGTAAACTCTTCAGCCATTAGGCTGGTTTTCCTGTCTATACAGAGGCAGATCATTAACAGGTCTCCATACATCTCCTCCTCAGATGACTTTTCGCACAAAAGCTTTTCCTAGAATCTTCAAAATGTGTTTGCTTAGGCAAAATGTGTATGCAAAAATACTGCCACTCACTCTGGATACATAGTAGATGATGTGTCTGGGATCCGTGAACCCGTAATGGTGAATTTGAATTGTCAACTTGATTGGATTAAGAGATGCTGAAGATTAAGAGGCTTCTGGGTGTGTCAGTGAGGGTGTGTCTAGGAATGATTGGCATGTGGGATAACCAACTGAAATGGAGACCCTCCCTAAGCACAGGCAGCGCCGTCCAATAGGATGGAGGCGTGGATGGACTAAAAGGTGGAAGAACAAGGAAGCAGCAGCAGATGGTGGCAGGCTCCGTTCTTCTTGAGCAGGTTCTTGGTTGCTGCTGCGATCGCCTGAGGATATGGGACTCTCGCTTCTTCACTTTTCCAAAGCAGACTCTGCCAGTGATTCTCCAGAAGTTTCCAGAAGCCTTCAGTCCCTGACTAGGGTAGCACCATTGACCCCTCTTGTCCTGGGGCTGCAGCCTCTTGGACTGCACACCTGCTGGTTCCTCCAGCTCTCCAGCCTGCAGACAGCCATTGTGGACTCTCAGCTTCAGGTCACATAAGCCAACCTAAGAAGTCCTCTTTTTTATCATCATACTTCTTGTTGATTCGGTTCCTCTAGAGAACTCTAATACAGTACCAAACATTTATAATCAAATTAAAAATAATTTTAGAACTTCAAAGTCATCACTGATTCTATGCAAGACAGAGATCATTTTACTCAGCAAAGGCTCAAGGTTGAACTTTTCAGACTCATAAAATCCACAAGTGTTTCAAGAAATCCTCTGAAATAGTGTGTTAGTGTAGCAATTTACTCTGTTCTTTTTATTTGACTTAGAACTTAATTCTTGAAGTTCCCTGCATTTGATACTTTCCCTCTAAATTCTTACTTACCAAGCAGATGACCTTGAGTTATTCCCAGCTCCAGCCTTGAAAAGCAAAGGCACTAACTGACATCAAAAGAACACTGAGGTGATCAACTATAAGACACTGCTTTGAAAATTCAAAGGGTGGTTCTTCATGTTTTTATCCGACATTATAGGAAGGCGTGTCACCATTTGAAAGTAGACCTTTTGGTCTTTAAACAGCAGCAACTGAAATGAGATACAATGTATCATTCCTACCACATTAGCAAAATTATTTTGATGTACGACAGTGCTTCCTGGGGTTGTATTTCATACCGGTTGCAGCAATAACACCTGGATCATATTAATGTGTTCATTAATTTGATTGATAACTAATACTGTTCTTTTTGGCTTATGGTTTTGAGTTTAAGGTAAAATACTAAAGAAATTTCCCTTCCTTACAGATGTAACTTCAAATTTTCACATTTTATGACACTGGAATTGCAAATTCCAAATTTGCAAAATTGAATGGTTGTTTAAATATGTAAGATATAACCTATCTCCAGAATTTAGGGTACATTTTTTTTTCCTGAACTAAATTAAACAAATTTTATCCTAATCCTGTTTTGATCAACAAAAAGAGGCTTCATAAGAGAACACTAGGGAGTCTGAATCCCTGGCTTGAATCCAGGCTCAATAATTTTGTAGCTGGTTCTTTGAGTGAACTTCTTTTCCATTAGCCTCGGTTCCCTCTTCTGGGAAGTGTGAGAAATCTAAGCATTTCTCATATTGGTTCACAGTGTACAGTACATAATAGACTCTCAAGGAAGTTTAGCTGCTGCCAGGCACAGTGGTGCACACCTGTAATCCCAGAGGCTAAAGCAGGAGGATCACAAATTCAAAGCCAGCCTCAGCAAAAACAAGGCACTCAGCAACTCAGTGAGACCCTGTCTCTAAATAAAATACAAAATAGGGCTGGGGATGTGGCTCAGTGCTTGAGTTCCCCTGAGTTCAATCCCTGGTACAAAAAAAAAAAAAAAAAAAAAAAAAAAGTTGAGCTACTATAATTTTTTTTTTTTTTTTTTTTTTTTTTTTTTTTTTTTTTTGTGGTATCAGGGATTGAACTCAGGGGCACTCGATCACTGGGTCACATCCCCAGACCTTTTTTTAATTTTATTTAGAGACAGGGTCTCACTGAGTTGCTAATGGCTCGCCATTGCTGAGGTTGGCTTTGAACTTTTGATCCTCCTGCCTCAGCCTCCCAAAGTGCTGGGATTACAGGTGTGCACCACCACGCCTGGCTTTTATTTTTTCTATACAATTTCATACTCTGCTTATCTTCATTTGTGCTTTGTTTCTATGTACTTTCTTATAGTTCTTCATTTTATATTTATTGCTTTCTGCTGTCTGTATACTTATTTGACTCCTTTAATATACAGATTAAATTACTGTTTTTAATTAGCACTGGATGATTTACTATATTACTAATATTAATGATTACTATTTAATAATTACTAATCTCTTCCTTAAAAGGTGTGAGTTAAGGTACTCAATGACTATTCATTGAATTTGGATGTAGACATTGAATTCTATGTGGACCATGATGTGATTCCCATGTTGATGCACAAGAGACTGGTAGTTATAGGACCTTGTCCTCTCTTCTTTAGGGACATTGCACTCTTTCCATGGCCCAAGGGGTAGAACTGGAATGTGGCTGGGCTAACTGTTCCCTGAAATCTGCCTTGGATATAGATGGCTTCAGGAATAAGCATTTGAACAAAATATGATCAGTTAGGAATTTCTCACATTTCCTAATAGACTTACACTCATCTATAAAATGAAATGAATACTGTGCCCACTTTATAAAGTTATTTTAAGTAGTAAATGAGGATTAAAGAATTTAGAAATGTCCTGGCATGCTTTAAGTGTGTTTGGGTGCCTTTCATAGTAGAATATCAGCTATCATAATTGTTGTCATTACTTACTGGTGTCATCCTTCTCCCAGGGTCACTAGGAGAGTGTGGGGCTGGGGCTGCAGAGGTCTTCAGCCCATTGCTGAGGAAATGTCTGAGCAAAAACAAAAGCCAAGCAAAAAGTTCTCAGAGACGAAGAGAAAAATGGTAATCCAGGATGTTGCCTTAAAGCCAGGATATTCCACTGGAATTCCCATAAACATGAACTATCATTTTCCTTTTATAAAATTAATGTGTGTCTTAATTAGCTTTTGTCTCACTGTGACCAAAATATTTGACAAGAACAACTTAAAGGAAGGAAAGTTTTTTGGGGCTCACGGTTTCAGAGGTCGCAGTCCACGGACGGCTGACTCCATTGCTCTGGGCCTAAGGTAAAGCGGAACGTCATGGTGGAAGGGATCAGCAGAGGAAAGCGACTCGTCCCATAGTGGGGGTCATGAAGCAGAGAGAGGGAGAGGGAGGGGGAAGGGGCCACAGGGAAGATGAACCCTGTGACCCATCTCCTCCAGCCATGCCTCACCTGCCTACCACCCAGTCAGTCCAGGATGGACCGATTAAGTTACAGCTCTCACAATCTAATCACTTTACTTCCACATATTCATGCATTAACAGGAGGTTTTCCAAACTATCCAAACTATAACATTCCACCCTTGGCCCCCAATGGCTCATATCCATCTCCTAATGCAAAATGCCCTTAGTGCATCTCCAGGAATCCCATAGCACGAACAGTTTTAGCATTGCCCAAATTCAAATTCTCCCCTGAGACTCCAGATTAACTGTTGGCTGGGAGCCCCCATAAAAATCAAAAGCAAGTTACGTTTATTCAATGTTCGGTAGCACAAAGTAAACATGCCCACTCCAAAAGGGAGGAATAAGGGCATGAGAAAGAAGAATTGGGGCCAATGCAAGACTGAAGCTCAGTGGGGTGACAGTTCTGGTAACTCCACCTATAACTGCATACAGTAACTTGGACACTTGTCTGTGAGATGTTATTTGCAAAATGTTTGGGCAACCCTGCCCCTTTGACCTTGCATGTTGTGGCACACCAGGGCTCTCTTTTATCCTGGCTCTCTCCCAGTAGCTTTTCTCTCCAGACAGTCCGTATTACTGGTATCTTTTAATTCCTGGCATCTCCGCTGCAGTGGGGGCTTCACCTTTGAAGTTTCATGCAGTGCCCTGTCAGCAGCAGCCTACAGGGATGCCAATCCTGCCACACTTTGCCTGGCCTCCCAGGTCTTCCTTGGAAATCTCGGTGGATGTCTTCATGAGCTGCTAACTCCATCATCCTGCATTCCTGCAGAACCAGCACCTTGTGAATGACACCAAGGTCTGCCACCAGCTCATATAATACCTGGGTCCCCCTGGAATCATGGGTGTAGCAACCTCTGAGTGTTCGTGCAGATGGCTTGGCATGGGGAAGAACAAATTTCTCTCTCTCTCTCTCTGCCAGGGATTGAACTCAGGAGCACTCGACCACTGGGCCGCATCCCCAGCCATTTTTTGTATTTTATTTAAAGACAGGCTCTCACTGACTTGCTATGTGCCTTGCCATTGCTGAGGCTGGCTTTGAACTTACAATCCTCCCAAGCCACTGGGATTACAGGCGTGTGCCACCGCACCTGGCACCATGATCTCTTTCTGAAGGAATGTTCTCTTATGTACTCTGGAAACTGTTGTGTCTGGTCTTGCTAATTCCTGAGATGTCACTGAGGCTGCTTTTCTACTGTCTCTGTGCAAAGTGCTTAGCATCTCTTTAGCAACTGTAATTTTCTATTTTTTTTGTACTGGGAATTTAACCCAGGGACACTCAACCACTGAGTCACATCCCCAATTTAGTAGAGTCATCTCACTGAGTTGTTTAGTGCTTCACCATTGCCTCTTTGAAGTCATCCTCCTCAGCCTCCTGACTACTCGGATTATAGGCGTGTGCCACTGCTCCCAGCTAGTAGCTGTAATATTTTCAACAAGGACATTTTCCTTGGCCCCAGCTTTGCCTGAACTTTTCTGGCCAAACTTCAAGTTTTTAAAACCTTTTTGTTCTGCTTTCTGCTCCTGATTCTTACAGTAAGCCAAGCTAAAAGCTGCCAGCAATATTCATGAAACTGACTGAATGCTGTGTTGCCTTGAAATTTTCCTCCAATAAGTTAATTAGTCCATTATCTTTAAATTCAGCCTCACAAAGACTCAGGACATGGGCAAAATATAGTCAAGTTCTATGCCAGAATATAACTTTCATGGCCGCTAGTCCAATTCCAAATAGAGTCCTCATTTCCCTCTGAAATCTCATGAGCACTGTCTGCATTCTTATCAGCATACTGGTCTTTTGAGTGCACACCAGAATTGCCCATTAAGATCTGTTTATGGGGGCTGGGGTTGTAGCTCAGCAGTAGAGTGCTCGCCTAGCACATGCGTGGCCCGGGGCACCACGTAAAAATAAAACACATTGTGTACAACTAAAGCAAATAAATAAATACTAATAAATACTAAAAAAAAAAAAAAAAAAAAAAAAAAAAAAAAAAAAAAAAAAAGATCTGTTTACAACATTCTAAAACTTTTCCAGATTGTCTATCTAAATTTTTAACATTCTTCTTGCAAATCATTTTTTTCCTTCTTCTTGGCGGATCCTAATTATACATACCAGTGGGATTTCTTATAATACACTCATATGTGCCCACAATAAAACAGTATAATTTGATCAATCTTTTCCCTAGTACCTGCCCTTTCTCTCTCTTCCCTCCCCCTGGTCCCCTTCTTTTATTCTATGGGTCTCCCTTCTATTTTTTTTTTTTTGTTTGTTTGTTTCTTTAAATTTGTTCTAATTAGTTACACATGAGAGTAGAATGCACTTTGTCACATTGTACACACACGGAAGCTCACCTTCTCATTCCTCTGGCTCTACATGGTGTAGAGTCACGCCAGTCGTATAATCATACAGGTATATAGGGTAATGATGTCTGTCTCATTCTACGGTCCTTCCCACCCCCAGAGCCCGACCCCACCCCTCACTACCCTCTGCACAATCCAAACTTCCTTCATTCTTCCCTCCCCTCACCCCCACCATGGATCAACATCCGCTTATCAGAGAAGACAACTGTCCTTTCTTTTTGGAGGGGATTGGCTTATTTCACTTAGCGTGGTGTTCTCTAGTTTGCAAACCATTTCTAAAGGCTTTGGAACCACAAGGTGAGCAACAACTCCACTTCTTGTCACCAGTTTGTTTCTCTTAGTTTGTTTCTCTTAGTTAGCTTGTGTGTCACTGTGACCAGAATACCCGACAAGAAAATTTTAGAGAAGGAAAACTTCCTTTGGGGCTCCCAGTTTCAGAGGTCTCAGTCCATAGATGGTCAGTTCCATTGCTCTAGACCCAAAGGGAGGCAGCATATCATGGGGGGAAGAGCCCGACTGAAGAAAGCTGCTCAACTCACGGGTGAGAGATAGGAAGGGGGCACACTAAGAACAACCCTTCCAGGGCACGCCCCAGTGACCCACCTCCTCCAGCCACACCCCACCTGCCTACAGTTACCACCAAGCCAATCTAGGTTGCATTGACTAGACTACAGCTCCCCAAATCTTATCATTTTACCTCTGAATATTCCCATAATAAGAGGAGCTTTTGGGGGGACACATCATATCCAAACCATCACAGTGACAGATAGAGCTTGCAATTCAGAGATAGAGTATATGCTTAGCATGCACAAAGCCCTGGGTTTGATCCCTAGTGCGCATGCACGCGCGTGTGCAGGCATGCACACAAACACACACACACACACACACACAAAACGTAGGGAAAAAGAAAAAAGAAGAAAGAAAAGAACAACAACAACAATTAGCTGAATTTTATTATTTTGTCATTTGTAAATAAAAAAAAAATTGTTGGATTATCTTCCTACTATACCATGTAGCCATGGAATGAGCAATTTTCTGGCAAAAGTCATAGGAGTTAAAAAGACAAACTTGATATTTGATGAGATCTCTTCTGTCTGTATCTCTCTCTCTCTCTCTCACTCACACACACACAACTACACCAGCATGCACGTGTACAGAATCTCTTTTTTGTGTGTGAGTAGTCCAGATAATTTATTAATTAAATACTTGGCTCCATCTGCATAACTATAATGGATTAAGGATGGAAATGCTGCTGAGAAAGAAGAAAATCTGGAAGCATTACTATTGTTCCACCCAATTAGGAGACCAAGAGTGACCAATGAAGGGTGTGCAGTTATTGCCACTTTAATGACTTGATATTCTAGATGTTTACACTGGGTGCAAACAAAGGAAAAGAGAGCCTCTCAGAACACACACACACACACACACACACACACACACACACACACACGGGAGCAAGAAAGATAAACAATGGCACCCCCAATGTCTCTGACCCATGACTGAGGATATACGTGGTCTTTGGGCATGAAATTGTGATTTGTGTGTTCTGCATATTGCATGGCTTGTATCATTAAACAACTGAAAATAAACCTTTGTTTTTTGTTTGGTTCCTTGAGAATTTCAGAATAAATTAAGCTCAAGTAAGCTGTTGAGAAGCTGCCTAAGTAAACAATGCTCTTAACAATTTCGACGTGGATTTTGCTGTATTTTATTTTGAATCTATGTTGGATTTATATCCATTCATGGTTAAAAAATGATTTGTCATTAGTTTCCACGTTAACAATGCACATTGTTTTGATTACCCTCCAGGTACCTTTTGATTCTTTTGTTCACACTTCATTTTAACCAGATAAATAAATACGAGATCTTTAAATAAATAATAATAGTTCTATTCTGTGCCTGCTCTCAATAACAATATTTTATTCAACATGCATATTCATATAATGCTACAATTTCTTCTCCAAATCTCTCTCCTTAGAGTACTTTAATATTTGACATAGTATTTGTTTTTTATTTTGGTATTGAAGATTGAACCAGAGTTGCTGTATCACTCAACTGCATTCCCAGCCCTTTTTATATTTTACTGTGAGACTCTGTCTCAAAATCAGGGTCTCAAAAAAAAAAAAAAAAAATCCTCCTGCCTCAGCCTCCTAAGTCTCTAAAAGTAGAGGTGGGTTCCATTGCTCTGGCATAATACTCGAACATAGTATCTAACAGCCTGTTCAATATAATTCATAGTAATAATCTGTAATAGCAACACTATAGAAAACTACTATTTAGCTCACAGCTCCTAATAGCTGTGAGCTAAATTTTCCCCCTAAATACAAAGGATTTGAAAGTCAATGTTACAAAATGAAGTATCACATAGTAAATAAATCAATTGCTATTTCCGCTAGTGATTCTTATTGTGTTCATTAAATACAATATTTATCTATAAAAATATATACAAAATTTTGCATCTGATTAAATAGCTTGAGAAGTATGCAATACCTCGTTCGGTTAATGTTTCCATACAGAGATCAGCTATAAAGAATGTTTCGTATTATGTGTGCAGAGCTGGTGTGAATCTAGCTTGTGGCTCCCGCGTTGATGCATTTATTACAACATGCAGAAGCTTTTATTTTACACCGTTTTCTCCACCGATTCTCCTCTGTCTCCATTCTGTGTGCTCCTTCTTACTTCTGCTTTTTTCCTGAGATTGGTTCTCTCTTTTTGCACGCTCCCGGTATCGCTTTCTCTTAAGATAGTTGGTGGCATTTGAAGAGGAGATTTAACTATTAACACAGTCTTGCGTCTGTGTCTGCATGGATGCCCTTTCCCCTGAGGATCTGGCCCTCCTTTGAAATTGGCTTTAGATCTGCCGGGGCCTCTGCAGATTCACATGACTGCTAGCCCCACAGACAAAACGAAGCCAAGAAATGCGATCAGGTTATCCTAGGGCAAAAGAAAAGGTTGGTTTGGGGGAAATGCTTAATTTCCATGATCCAACAGGGATTTACCAGCCTGATTCTCCTGAGGAAATCAGAATCTGGTTTTCCATTTATCCATCCAGCTTTTCCGAATTACCAGCTCTAGGTGGTTTTAAAGATAAGCAACTAGAATGGATTGTGAATGTTGAATTCAATTCCTGATATGGGGTTATCTTAAAACATGGGTCAGAGCAGCAAGCTCCTCTCCTCCCTCCCCCCACCAACCCCCCCACTCTTCCCAAGGCCTTCAGTAGCTTTAGTCCAGGAAAACCTTCAAAGAAATGCTTCAGAGTAAAAGACGATGCTAGACGAAGGTTAAAAAATCAGACGCTCAGTTAATTGAAGAAAGGCTTTGAGCATCTTATGTTCTTTTTATCGTTTTTTTTGGTTTCACAGAGAGGAATGTTGGGTAACAGGCTGTTTCCTTAAACAATAAGGAGAAAATAAATCTGCCACCCATTCCTGGTATCGTTAACCATAGGATGAACTGATAGGCTAAGTTCTGGAGTGAAGTTGCTACACCAAGTGTTTGCAAACAGTTGAAACCCACTGCATCTTTTTCTGCTTTTTTTTTTTTTTTTTTTTTTAATGCTATATATCTAAAGAGCAACAAATTCAAGACCCGTGTAATTTCATAAAGGCATTAGATGTATTAAAGTAGGTTCATTTTCCACGATTCTTATGACCTTCTTGCAAGACAAATTTGTGTTGCATGTGGAAAATAGGAAGACAACACCTCTTTCTTTGTTTGCACAGAACCAATTTAAACTTGTCACTTATTCCCAGGAGCTTGCCTGGTTTTTCTGAGGCTCTCAGCTCTGGGTTTCCCCAGAGCACACAGGCAAATGTGGGGGTCTCCTACCAAATGCGAGTAAAGAGGAGGGTGCTAATTAGGAACCATCATTCAATGTCATTTCTACATTAGATTAAGGAAAATCCATTAGAACACTCCATCTTCTTTTTCTCAGGAGGTCGTGATCCAAGCTACTAACCTCATCAGAAGGAACAGCCCTAATCACTCTTTATCCACTGCGCCCCAGCTCCAGCTAAATTTAGATCTCATTTGCCTTTTGCCAACACGCCTTCTACATGCATCGTAAGCATTTCTTCACTTGGAAGAACCTGCGGCCACCAACCCCATACATCTCTGTCCATGTGCATTTTGTCAGACGAAGACAGTTCCTTGGGAATGTAGAGATGTTCACTTTGGGCCCAGAGACTCATTTTCCTGCCACAGAATACACCTGGGGGGAAAGAAGTTTCATGGATTAAGCCATCAGCTTTTGCCAACAAGCTCTTCACACCAAGCCAGAAGTGAGATTCAAGCTGTATTGCATGCAGATACAGTTCTGTTGCTTCAGTGAATCAATTTGGACAATCACTCTGATTTTTCCTTAGTGTTGTTACAGCGTCGATCATAAAATTCCTCTTTCTTCAGAGGCAACCCCTTGGACACATGGGAGCTGACTCATGTAATTTCCTTCTGAACTTTGAAAATATAGACCTAATTAATGATGCAGATTTAATAGTCATATTGATTTGGAAACAACGCTCTCTCCACACAATTGAAGTTCACAGTACAATCAATTAACAGAATAATTCAGAAAGGAAAATTGCTGGGATATTTCATCCTAAAATTGATTGGTTCTGAATTATTTGGAGAGTGTCTCAATTATTCACTTCACTTGGTATACCCATGGCATTTAAATGAATGGTTATGATTTTTTACGGTAGACAATAATCCATCACTGTTTCAGGTACTTCTCAAGATGACACTTAGTTTCTAGTTCGTTCATCTCTCTCTCTCTCTCCATATATATATATATATATATATATATATATATATGATCAAGAAAATAAACATTTACAAAAATGAATACTTTAATCAGCTCACATTGCAAAAAGAATAAAACAGTTGGGTGCAGTGGTACAAACCTGTGTTCCCGGTGACTTGGGAGGCCCAGGCAGGAGGATAGCAATTTGAGGCCAGCCTCAGTCACTCTAACAAGGCTTTAAGCAACTTAGTGAGACCCTTTCTCAAAATAAAAGCACAATCATGCACGCCTGTAATCCCAGCACTTGGGAGGCTGAGACAGGAGGATCATGAGTTCAAAGCCAGCCTCAGCAACACTGAGGCCCTAAGCAACTCAGTGAGATCCTGTCTCTAAATAAAATTCAAAATAGGGCTGGGGATGTGGCTCAGTGGTCGAGTGCCTCTGAGTTCAATCCCTGGTACCAAAAAATAAAAAAATATTGATAAAACACCCCTAGGCTCAATCTCCAGCACTAAAAATAGATGAATAAAATAAGAGGGAAAAAAACAGATCATATTTGAAAACTACTTAATTCCTTACACTTTAGATAAGAAAGAGAGAAATGATCATGGGTGGCAGTGTAACACAAACTTCAATTTTGAGTAATTTTTTTTTCCTATTCTTTCTTTTAAAATAAGTGTTAATCCATCCTAGTAAAGGAGAACAAGATGATCTTCTCAGTTAAAGAGGATAATAGCTGTCATTTTTCCATTTGATGTGTGCCTACGTTTTGTGTAGTACACACATAGGTGTGTGGTAGATAGTAGACATTGGGTGTGTTACAACCGACCAGATCAGGACTCTCTCCTCATTTGAAAATGAGCAACAGGCAGACACAATGACAGAGACGACAAAGACCCTGCATCGCGAGCCATTTGCCGGCAGCTGGCTGAGTTGATCATATCCTTGCAAGTTCCTAAGTGAGATGTTCCCAGATGGAGAAGGTTCAGTATAAATGTGCAGAGGGAAAACACTGCATGTATCCACCCACTGAAACCAGAGCAGGCAGACTCAGATTCAAGTGCGTGCTCCTTTTAGCTGTGTGATCTTGAGGAACACATCCCAACTCTCTGAGATTTCATTGTTTGGTTTCACCTGTAAAATGGGAAAAGCTGTTGTAGATCTTAATGCAAAAATCAAATAATATATGCACATATTTAGCATAGTCCCTAAGATAACGATCACTACAGTAAACAAGAAGGCAACGTAGAAAGCAACTATTGTAAAGGATGCCCAAGTTCCCCAGTAAATTCTCGTGGGAAATCCGGGGTCAGGGCCATTCTAGTATAGAGTCAAAGGGATCAAGAGTTCAAAGCCAGCCTCAGCAATGGCGAGGCACTTAACAACTCAGTGAGACCCTGTCTCTAATAAAATACAAAAAAAAAAAGGGCTGGGGCTGGGGCCCAGCGGTCGAGTGCCCCTGAGTTCAATCCCCAGTACCAAAAAAAAAAAAAAGAAGATGGTTACCAAAGTCCATCCCAAAAGAAATGGAGCCAGGGGCTAGTTGGCCCTAGGAAACCGGAATGAAGGGATAGAAAGATCATCCCGTGATAAACTTAGACTTGGCAAATAAACATAGGGATCAATGGACAGGAAAGCACCGAGGGTCAATAAAACACCGGGCCATTCTTGGCTCCTATTATGGGTTGAATGGTGTCCAGCCCCTTGTCAGGTTCATACAATGAAGGCCCAACCTGCAACATCTCAGAATGTGACTGTCTTTGGAGATAGGGTCCTCAAAAAAGCGGTTAAGCTAAAATAAGACCATTAGGGTGGATCCTGATCTGATATGATTGGTATCTTTCTTTTTTTTTTTTTCTTTTCTTTTTCTTGGTGTGGGGATTGAACTTACGGGCACTCGACCCCTGGGCCACATCCCCAGCCCTTTTTTTGTATTTTATTAGAGACAGGGTCTCACTGAGTTGCTAAGTGCCTCGCCATTGCTGCGGCTGGCTTTGAATTCGCGATCCTCCTGCCTCAGCCTCCCAAGTGCTGGGATTCCAGGCGTGCACCACAGCGCCCAGGTGATTGGTGTCTTTCTAAGAGAACGTTCAGACTCAACAGATGCAGAGGGGTGACCACGTGAAGTCTTGGAGAGAGGGTGACTACCTGCAAGCCAGGGAGGGAGGCCTTAGGAGAACTTACACCATCAGAACCAGTTCACAGCAGTGACTCTTCACAACCCCGAGAATACATGAAACACGCTCCTTCCACTCAGTATTTCAAGCTTTGACATTTCGAACATATTATCTGACATTTCCTTGAGTCTATCTCCCCCATGTCAAAGCGTTGCCCAAACCAAACTAAGGATGTTGTAAGAAACCTGACTCATCTTTCTAATGGGCCACCATTGCTCCGGTTTTCCTGGCTTGAGTCTTTGGTCATTTTCTCTTCTCCAGCTTCTTAAGTCCTCTTGTGCCTTCAGTTCTCCAATCCTGTCCTACCTCAAACAACCTCTCAGGTAATCAGCTTTCCACTGCTGTAACAAAATACCTGAGATTAATCAACCGAAGGGAGGAAAGATTTACTTTGCTTCATGGTTTCAAAGGTTTCAATTCATGGTTAGCTGATACCATTCCTTTTAGGATTGTAGTGAGGCAGAAACATCATGGAGGAAGAGAGTGGAGAAACAAATCTGCTCATTTCATGGCATCCAGGAGAGAGAGAGAGAGAGAGAGAGAGAGAGAGAGAGAGAGAGAAGGAGAGAGAGAGGAAGAATCCAAGTACAAAATATACTTTCCAAAGGCATGACCCCAGGGTCTCATCTCTTAAAACTAGGTTTCATCTAAAGGTTCCACCACCTCCCTGTAGAAGCACAGGTTTAAGATAAAACTTTTAGGGCTGAAGATGTGGCTCAGCGGTAGAGCGCTCGCCTACCACGTGCACGGCCCCGGGTTCAATCCTCAGCACCATGTAAAAATAAACGCATTGTATGCAACTAAAAATAAAACGCATTGTGTACAACTAAAAGCAAATAAATAAATATTTTTTTAAAAAAATGATAAAACTTTTAGCACAGGGCTTTGGGGGGTATTTTAGATGCAAACAATAACACCCTTCTCCCTCATCTCCTTTACAAGAACACTAGACCTCATACCGGCATTCAATTCTTCTTCAGCATCTTCCCACTTGACCTCCCATCCATCTGTCATGCACAAAGAGGTGTCTCCAAAGAAGGGTCTGATCAGTTGCCACAGAGAGAGGGGAGAGCTCACCTTCGGGCCAGTGGTGTCCTTGGCTTACATGAATCTCAGCACTCAACAGTCGGAGGCATAGACAAAGGATTACTTAGCAGAGTAGGTACATATTCAACGGATAACGCGGCCAATCTCAAGAGAGAGATGTCTCTTGCAGTAAAGCGAGGAATACATTACTCAAAGGAGAACGAGGACCATCTTCAGAGGGAGAGACCTGGCTTGGGGGTTCATGGCTCTCTTTTAAAGGGAACTTGGTGAGGGGTAGATACGGGAAGGCACGGAGGAGTGATGTCTGGCAGTTTCAAGACAGTTTCTGGTGACCCGGTCCATTTCCAGGTCCTTAGGCCTACATGGTCTTCATTCTTAGTGGATGGCACTAGATTATACATTCCCTAAATTATACGTTTCTCAAAATATGATGTCTGTCTTTACTTAATCTATCTGTTGCTGGATTAATTAATAGTGATTAATTGATTAATTAATTAATAGTTGATTCTTAGATTTCCCAGGTATTTGGGAGTGACAGGTCTGCAAGAGAGACTGGCTTAGGAACTGACAGGCCTGGAAAATATGTAGAACTTCTGCATCAAAATCTTATTTCCACCACCAGGTGCAGTGATGCTCGCCTGTAATCCCAGAAGCTCAGGAAGATGAGGCAGGAGGATCAAGAGTTCAAAGCAACAGCGAGGTACTAAACAACTCAGTGAGACCCTGTCCCTGAATAAAATACAAAATAGGGCTGGGGATGTGGCTCAGTGGTTGAGTGGCCCTGAGTTTAATCCCTGGTATTCCCCTGATCCCCCCCCCCCCCAAAAAAAAAAATCTTATTTCCTTGTCCTTCATACCTTTTTTTTCCCCCCCCCATCATACCATGCATTCATTCATTCAACAATTCAACAATTATTAATGCACCAATTTGGGACAAGTCAAGTCCTCTGTGGTCATAACTATAAAGAAAACATGAAATCTGAATCCACCCCCAGCTTGTGAGAACGTGTGTTCCCTTGGGGAAGACTGGACACTGACCACCTGCAAGAACCATGGAGGGTGGGGAGGGGGCATGGGGGCAGGAAAGGTGGTGGCACGAGATGGACAACATCACCCTAGGTGATGACTGCACATGTGGTGGGACGCTACATCGTGTACAACCAGAGAAATGAAAAGTTGCGCTGCAATTGTGTGCCATGAATCAAAATGCATTCTGCTGTCATATGTATCTAATTAAAATAAAGTAATAAAAAAAACAACACCAACCATGGAGTCCAAGTGTCTAATGTCAAAACCTTGGATCCCTCAACCTCTGTAACCTTAGGGGATTTATTGATCTCTCCCTGGCTCATTTTCTCATGGTTATATACCAGAGTTCTTGGCACCCTGGTTGGAGGTGTGAGCCACCTGTGAAAATAAAAAGTCTGAAATAATCAGTCAGGGATAAAAAAACAAGTCCGGAAATTAGATTTAAAAGGGGGTGATCTGATGGGTCTTCCAGCCCTGATAGGAACTGGAACTGAACAACTGAACAAGGCCCCAGTCCTTTATTTGAAGGGAAGCACATCAAAGGTTTCAGAGTGGGGGGGGGGATCTTGGAGTAAACAGTTGTTTGGGGCTTGGCAGGTTACGCCCATCTCTGGGCGGCTGTCTTTGAGGCTGTCTTTGATCCCAAGGCTGGGAGCTAAGGCAGGCCACCAGCATGATCTGGGCTTTCTTGAACTGGGAAATTTTACCCAGGAGTTCCCAGAAAAGCAGTTTTCCTACTTTAATAGCTCAAATAAGCCCATGATTTATACGCGGCTCTCAACAGTTATGAGAAATGCATGGTAATAATGCAAAGTCAATGGATGTTTTGTGAGTATGCGTGAGGTGTCTCAGCCTTAGCACTGAGCCAGATAAGGAACCCTCAGTACAAGTTAGCCACGTGATCCCCATGACCATCATCACTAAGAAACACCAAGGAGAACAAGGAGAACGGGGCTACTGCACTGTTGGGCACGACTAACAACCCAGTGAGTTTTCTGGGGTTACAATGGTTCAGGGAAACTCAGGTGAGCTGTGGCCCTTGGGGCCAGTTTACTGGACACACCAAGACAGGTTTCACCTTGGACAGCGGTGATGGGAAAGAGTGAATATGGTGATAATGAACCTGATAATGAACCAAGATGTGTGAACTTCTTCCTGTTCACCATGCACAGGTATTTTAGATTTTTTTTAATAGGAGACTAATATGATAGAATCAGTTTTCAAAGTATTTAAAATCTTTTTTAAAATCCTCTTATTAGTTATCCTCTGTTAAGGCCAATTACATATTTTCCCATTTATATATCTCATTGTTCCATGAGGAATAAAAAGGACCTATGTCTTCTTTGGGGGAGGGTTCTTATCGATCATTGAAGAGCTATTCAGCAACTCATCGTTGATTGAAATATAACTGACTTGATTGGAGCCAATAGTTTGGGATTTTCGTGGATCACATTGTGTTAGGGAGGTGACTTCATTTGGTCATTTCATTCCCAGGGTTGGGTTGTTTCTCAGTAAATAGAAGCTGATTTATGGTCAAAAATGTGTGTGGTGCTTTTTTACAAGAGAAAAAAAAAAAGACTTCAGATCGCAGCCAAGTCATCTCTACTGTGATCAAAGTAAATTAAAGTACAAAATCAGCTGATTATAATTCTGGGATGCACTCTTCAATTTTGCAAACTTAATTATTCTACTGACTTCTGCCTTGGTATGAACATCCCCACTGTATCCTTCATTGTGAGAATAAGTCCCTAATTTAAATGGAAGTCTCTTATTTGGCACAACTTTATGTGTTCGTTGATTTGATCACAGTCTATGATTATAAAGGCCAAACAGCTACTTAAAACACTTTACCTCTCAGAAGACAAGAAATGTTGTGCAGAACTTGGCCAGCTGCTGTGTCAAGCCCATGTTTACTGAGAGCCTTAATGAAATGGTAATGCAGAAGAATCAGGTCTGCAACCGGGAGGCTGTGTCAAGGAAGTCGGATCAGCAGCAGGGAAAGCATTTCACCTGCTGAGAGTTGTGTGGACCTGCATAGCTTGAAAGATCACCGTCCTTGGAGCATTGGAGTTGGCTCTGCAGGGTGCCAGTGCTCTCCAGCTCCTACTTTATGTTCCTCTGGGCATCCTCCATGTCCTCTGGTTGGAGCAGCATTTGAGATGAAAGCGATTTCTACAATGGCCCGCACTGAAAGCCTCCACAGGACACCACTTGGTGAGGATTAGGCAGTGACTCTGTCCAGTTTGGGATAAGGAAAGGAACTATTGTTTCCTTAATGTATTCAAGGGGGTCATGACCATTTTCATCTCCAGTCCATTAATCACAGAGGAAATTTCGAGACCTATTAATGGTCCACGTATCCCAAATATTTAGAAAATAAATTATTCTCCTTCAAGCAGAGACACCGTGTTTACTACATGCATATTATGGACATGGGTATGCGCTTGTATTGGACAATGACCGGGTGGGTATTCCACGCTGTTCCTTTCTCCTAATATAACTTATAAGAACAATGATTTCACTTAGCATAATATTCTCCAACTGGGGATGGGAGGGAACATGGGAGGGATGAATGGAGGAGCTTTAGATAGGGCAAAGGGATGGGAGGAGAAGGGATGGAGCATAGGCCTAGGAAAGATGGTGGAATGAGATGGACATCATTACCCTAGGTACATGCATGAAGACACGAACAGTGTGACTCTACTTTGTGAACAACCAGAGACATGAATAATTGTGCTCTATGTGTATATTATGAATAGAAATGCATTCTGCTGTCACATTTAACAAATTCGAATGAATAAATAAATAAAAAAAAAAAAAAACAATGATTTCATTGACATGGCTTCACCTGATTCTTCACTCGCAAGTCCAAGAAATGCTTATAAAGTATAAAGTTCATAAAATGCATCTGACTGTCCATCGTGTGACTGGGTATATGTCCCCATTCCCTTTTAAATTCTTGATGACTTCATGTAAGTTTGCCACTTGGACCCCAAAATACCACATATTTACTGATAGGGCTATTTACTTCTTAAGGAATGTGAGAAAAAGGTATAAAAAAATGTGTTTTCTACATGAAGCACATTTTAGTATATATTGTGCTGTTTATGATTTTTCTTTACCCCTTTTTCTTCCTGGTACTTGTACTTAATTTAGGAAGGCAACACTGGCTCATGTTTGAGTCTTCTTTTTTTCTTTTCTTTTCTTTTTTTTTTTTTTTTTTCTGACTTTAGCATGTACCACAATCGCCCTATTAGACTGCACTTTATATACCATTGTACTAAAGCTAAATCTCTTGGGAATCAAGGGCAAAACCAAAGTCATCCATCTTCAATGAATATACAAGATTGCAGAACTGATCTCGTAAGCAGCGAAGCTCTTCAGGTCGGGAATTCCCTTTAACTCTGAATTCCCAAGGAGGTTAATTCCTTTGCTCAACTCTATGAACAAAACCACAGTCAGGATTCCAGGGAGCATATTGCATTTTCCCTCTTTGACATCCTTCCGAAAGGGGCTGTTTCACCTTCCATCTTGGATGGCGCGATCGTGAGAAAACCCTATAATTTAGAGGAGTTTATTAGGGTAGGGATAAAATGGGACAAAACAGTTGGGCTTCCACAGCCTTTTACGGGAAACCTCTTCTGACCCTTCTATAAACACTCCCTTTGGTGAACTCCTCCACTTTATGTGGGTTTGCTGGGTCATCGCTGTGGAGTTATGGCTGGATAGATGCTCCTCCGGGGTTTGAAGGTTGGCATAGGGATGCCTTTCTTTTGGAGGTCTGGTAATGGATGTGTGCAATTCATCAAGTGTGGAGCATATGCCATTTTTTTTTTTTTTTTTTTTTTTTTTTTTTTATTCACAAGCTTTGAGAGAACTTAATGGCCAACTCTCACCTTCAAAACCTGGCACCACCACCGGAATTTGATATTCAAATCAGTTGAGGCAGGATGAGTTAGTCCAGCTTTGTGCAATTTTACCCCTGGTCAAAACACTTATTACCAAAATGCACATTGTTTCAAAAGAAGTTGTTTTGTTTTCCAGATGTGTTATTTATGCTTCGTTACATGTTTTGGGAAGCAGTTTTTTATTTTATTTTATTTAATTAATTTATTTATTTTTACTGTATCTGAGTTTTGAACTGGGTCACTAGATAATATCTCAGTATAAAAACATTTAGCATTTTATTTAAGTATCATTTCAAGGAAAACTGTATTTTCTATTCATTTTATTTATAGGTCCATATTTTTTCAAGAAATCTGAAATAAAGGTAGAAATTTGTTTACTAAGTGAGGCATTTTGGTATGAATCAGACTATTTTTTTATTTTTTCTATTATTTTTTGTTACATTAGAGATAAGATATTTTTATGTCTATTAAAAAGCATTGGGCTGGGGTTGTGGCTCAGGGGTAGAGTGCTCCCCCACCATGCATGAGGCACTCCCTGGGTTCGATCCTCAGCACCAGATAAAGATAAAATAAAGATATTGTGTCCACCTAAAACTAAAAATAAATATAAAATAAAAAGCATACTCTTCTCCAAACATGTACTTTATAAAGCAAAAGGCTGTTCTGGACATAGAGGCCCATGCCTGTAATCCCAGCAACTCAGGAGGTTAATGCAGGAGGATCACAAGTTCAAGGCCAGCCTGGGCAAATTAGTGGGACCCTGTCTCAAAATAAAAAAAAAAAATTAAAAAGCTTGAGATGTAGCTCAGTAGTAAAGTACACCTGGATTCAAGCCCCTAGTAATGGAAAGAAAAAAAGTTACAGGGATAAAACAAACTTTTTAAAATTTCTGTCCTACCTTTAAACTGCACTAGTTAACAGTTATCTGGCACTTTGAAAACTCATAAAAGTACATTACAATTATACCTTCATAATTTATTCATTATTACATCATTTTGAAAAATTAAAAATGATATATTTTTCTGCCTATGATATCCAACTCTTGCATGGATATACAGATACAGGATGAAATGGCATAAGAAAAAATTTTTTTTTTCTTTTTTCCTTTTTTTTTGGCTTAAGATAATTGTGTGTGATCCTTAAATAATCATCCTCTTAGTGATGTTAACATTCATTATTCAGTCTAATTTTGAGAATAAAAAAAGCCGCTGCCCCAAGATGTGTCTTTCATTCAATAAAGCCAATAAAACATGTTTGAAGTACAAGAATTTTGCTGATTTCATTGTATGTTAAGATAATTGCCAATGAATCTGTTCTTGTGATTTCCTCTGCAGTTCTCAATGCATAGTGGAAAAAAATATATATCATATTATACTGGGCAGAGACTTGTTCTATCCTGCTCTTAAGCAATTCATACAAATTTAGATCCATTTTAAGTTCTTTTATTTTGAAGTGGACCAGCTATATTTAATCCACTTTGTTTTCAAATGCAAATGGTGAAGTGTTTTGCATTCTAATCAGCAAAGAGCCCCCAACTAAATCATCATTTAATGACCTCTTTCTTCCTAGAGAGCTGAGGCAAAATCTAGACCCGAAAAGAGGATTTTCATTTTTATCTAATTGGGCAGATCTTTCTCTAAGTCTCTGTAGGCTTGCTCAGCCCTGCTAATCATAAAACACTAGCTGAAATCCATGTTGTGAAAAATGGTACATTTTTATTTAGGAAACATAGATTATTGAAACATATCTTCACATAGGAAATGATTTATGTATGTAATAATGTGCATTTTCTCTGGAGGTGGGAAATTGTCTCACTTTTACTGGGAGCAAGAGCAAGGACTTTAGCTTCCATAGCCATATATAATTTAAGTTAAGTTGAAAGGAAAAAAAATAGTCTTTTGTATTGATCCACATATTTACCATCTCCAATTCTCTTTATTTCTCTATAAAGGTCTGAGTTTCCATCCGGTATGATTTAAAGTGACTTTTACTGTGTCTTAGAGTTCAGTTCTGATGGAAATAATCCTCTCACTTTCTTTTATCTGAAGAATAATCTTGATTTTTTGCCTACATATTTGAATATTTTCACTACACAAAGAATTATGAGTTGGTTGTTTTTTTCTGTTTCTTTTAGCACTTTAAATTTGCTGTAAGCACAAGGTAATGTGCTGTTTTCCTCTCTGCCTGTTTTCAATATTTCTTTTTTTGGTCATTTTGATTATTACCCACTTAGGTGCTGGTTTTCTTTAAATTAATCTTTCAGAAGTTTTGCTGAGATCCTTGAATCTACTAATTTCTGACTTGTACCAAATTTTGTACATTTTCTGTTATTATTATGTATTTATATGTATGTTATTATAAGATACTGTATATTTATATACAAATGTACATTAAATATTGCATATTCATGAACATAAAAATATATTATCTATATTTTAAAAAATAATATTTATATTGTAAATATATTTTAAAAGAAATATTTGTAACATAAATACTTATAAAACAATATAAATTTCATCTGATAGGATCATAATAAATGATACAAACATATAATATAAGTATATTTTCTCAAATAGATTTTTGTTTTTTATGACCCATCTCTCCTATTTTTTTTTTTTTTTTTTTTTGTACCAGGGATTGAACCCAGGGGTGCTTAAGCACTGAGCCACATCCCTAGCTCTTTTTATATTTTATTTAGAGGCAGGGTCTCACTAAGTTGCTTAAGGCCTTGCTAAGTTGCTGAGGCCGGCCAACAAATTGCAATCCTCCTGCCTCAGACTCCCAAGTTGTTGTCTCTTTCCTATTTTAAGAATCAAATTATATACATGTTAAATATTGTGAAGATCTGTTCTTTTTATTTTCCCAGGATTTTTCCCTCTCAGTTTCGAAGGTTAGGATAGTTCTAAACTACATCTACTCTTCTCTCTTGCCTCCAACCTGCTGTTAAAATAACCAACATTTTAAATTTCAGATATGGTATTTTCAAACCTAGAATTTTTTTTTTTTTTTTTTTTTTGCTTCCTGTTTGGAGATTGTGTTTTGCTGTTTAGGTTTCCCTGTTTTAAGTTTAGCTAAAAAATCTGTGTTATTTCCCTGGGCATAACTGTAATTGTGCTTTAAAATTCTTGTTCGCTCAGTCCAATGTCTAGGTCATTTCAGGGTCATCTTCACTGTGTTCTTATTGAGGATGGAACTTGTTGTCTTTTTTTTTTTTTTTTAAATTCATCAAGGTGTATTCATATATGTACATAGCATTGTTTATTCAGTTTCATTCTTTCTTTTTCTATCCCTCCTTCCTCTCCCTGAGTCCTCTTCCTCTGCTCCAGTGATCTCCATTCTATTTTCGTAGGATGCTACCCTGCCTTTTCCCCTTATTTCGGTCTAGCTTCTGCATGTGAGAGAAAACGTTCGACCCTTGACTTTCTGAGTCTGTCTTATTTCACTTTGCATGATGTGCTCCTGTTCCTTCCAATTACCAGCAAATGCATAATTTTGTTTTTCTAATTCAACTGGTCAACAGAGGCATGAAAACAGTACTCATCACCCCTAGCAATTAGGGAAATGCAAATCAAAAGTAAATTGAAATTTCATTTCACTCAGTCAGAATGGTCATGGTAATTATCAAGAATATTAATAGGGGGCTGGGGTTGTGGCTCAGTGGTAGAGCGCTTGCCTAGCACGTGCGCGGCCCGGGTTCGATCCTCAGCACCACGTAAAAACACATTGTGTACAACTAAAAGCAAATAAATAAATATTAAAAAAAAAAAAAAAAGAATATAAATAGGGGTTGGAGTTGTGGCTCAGCGGTAGAGCGCTCGCCTAGCACATGTGCGGCCCGGGTTCGATCCTCAGCACCACATAAAAATAAACGCATTGTGTACAAGTAAATAAATAAATATTTTTAAAAAAAAGAGTATAAATAATAATGCTGGCAAGAACGTGGGAAAAGAGGTCCACTCGTATATTGGAGGGATTGCCGACTAGTACAACCACTTTGGAAAGCACAATGGAGATTCCCCAAAAGATTAGGAATGGAACCACCATAGGACCCATCTAACCAACTCCTCAGCACTTATCCCAAAGAACTAAAATGAAGCCAGGCGCGGTGGCGCACGCCTGTAATCCCGGCACTTGGGAGGCTGAGGCAGGAGGATCGCGAGTTCAAAGCCAGCCTCAGCAATGGCGAGGCACTTAGCAAATCAGTGAGACCCTGTCTCTAATAAAATACAAATAAAGGGCTGGGGATGTGGCCCAGGGGTCGAGTGCCTCTGAGTTCAATCCCCAGTACCCCCCAAAAAAAAGAAAGAAAGAAGGAAACTAAAATCAGCATACTATAGTGATACATTGTCCTCTTTTATCATAAGATGAATAATTTTGGATTGTTTTCTGAACAACATAGAGACTCTGCATTATTTTCTTCAAAAAATACTGATTTCTATTTTTCTTTCCTGGCAATAAATGCAGCACAAATCAAACTACAGTATCCTGTGCAGTAAATGGTTATTGAAATCTCAAATACTTTCTTTTGCATGTGTGTTGTGCTGGGGTCTGAACCCAGGGCCTTGTGCATGCAAGGCAAACGCTTTACCACCTGAGCTACATCCCATGCTCCTGGTTGTTGAAATCTTAATCCAACTTTTTTTAACCTCAGCAGGGGCGAATGGAGACAGCCTGGCTTTCTTATCTCGTTCTGGTTGCTGAGACAGAATACCATAGGTTAGTGGTATGTGAACAACAGAAGTCTGGAGTTCTGGAGGCCAGGAAGCCCAGCCTCTGGGTGCCGGCTGGCTGATGTAATGGGGTCTGCTTCCTGGTTCATAGACACCGTCTCTGCACCAGGTCCTCCCAGGGGGGAAGGGACAGAGGCACTCTTTGGGGACTTCTTAGGAGGGCACTAAGTCCACCAGTGAACACGAGGATCATGACCCATCACTTCCAATAGGCTCTATGTCCAAACACCATCTCATTGTGGAGTAATTTTCAAAGCAAGAACGTGCGGGTGGGGGTGGCCCAACTCTTCATTCCGTAGCACCTAGTAATGTTCATTTCAGAGGACGGCCAGAGGCCGGACAGCACTTACTGGTAGAATTTGGAGATGCCTCTCTCTGGCTGTCTGCGGGGTGGATTTCCCCATTTTTCTGTTGTTCGGGTCTCCTAAGTTGTGTCTTCTGTTCCTTGAAGCTAATAACTGCGTGTTTTCTTTCCTTATTTTATTTGCTTACAACAGGTAGACTGCGCGCATCCTGACCTCCCCGTAGATCTGCAGAACAGGAAAGTCACCCAGGACCATCTCTTTCCCAGAGTTGCCTCCCTAGTTCAGCATCTGCCCGTTGTGGGGCACTTTCCAGAGCCCTGGGGGTATTTGTGATATTTTGTCTATACTTTAATGGTTTTGTCTGCAAAACATCTGGTCCTGAAAAGACCTGTCACTTAAAGTCTGTAACTTTGCATTGCAAATAATTTTTCATATTATACATCTTTGTTGTTATTGTTCTGTTTTTTAAGTATTTATTTTTTAGTTGTAGGTGGATACAGTGCCTTTATTTTATTTTTATGTGGTGCTGAGGATCAAAACCAGTGCCTCACACGTGCTAGGTGAGCACTCTACCACTGAGCCACAACCCCAACCCTTGTATTATACATCTTTGAAAACATCATTTTATTCACTGTTTCATCATAAGATCGTGGAATAATTTATTAGTTTGAACAATGTTCTGTAACCAATTGAATGTCAATTTTATAAGTCGATTTTAAAACCATTTTTGTAAGAAATGGTCAAATGGTGGCTGTTTCATAAGACTCAGGCTAGTAAATACACTTATGTGTTTATAATATATTTTGTCCTTGAATATCTATAGGCATTTAGAAGTATTCTATTTCTGGTTATTTGCATTGCATGGAGTCTCACATTGGAATGCCTGGGTTCAAATTTATGTACCTCTTGAAACCTTTAGTATAAAATACCTGATAGTATCATTTAATTTAAATATGATGTAATCCCCCCCCCCAGAATCATTGCATGCATTGATGGTATTTAAAATGGCATCCATACAAAAACTGGTAATCCAGCTATATTTTGACTTTTCTATATTTTCCCTGGAAAAAAAGGGTTGTTAAGTTATTTAATTTGATATGCATGGGTTCATCATTATTTACATTGAATATATTCTGTAATGCTTGATATTTTCTCTGTCTCTTCTTTGGGTAAGTATATGAGAGCATTTTAGATGCTTAGGCATACTTGAGATTTTCATCATTAAATTTCTTCCTGTACTCACATCTGAAACGGTAAAATCTGCTACTCTTAGGAAACGTTTAAGAAGCTTCCATATGCAAGAAAGGACTTTTTTCAAACTTTTTTTTCACATTTGTATTACTATGAATGAATGGACTGAGAAGAAATCCAAACCCATCAATGGTTACTGCTTGGAGAAAACTCTATACATAGGAAATCCAAGGGCTCAGTACAACTCATCCCTGGCCATGTGCTCTAAGTTTTAGTAAGACTGGCAAAAAAAAAAAAAAAAAAAAAGCCGGGCACGGTGGCGCATGCCTGTAATCCCAGCACTTTGGGAGGCTGAGGCAGGAGGATCGCGAGTTCAAAGCCAGCCTCAGCAATGGCGAGGCACTTAGCAACTCAGTGAGACCCTGTCTCTAATAAAATACAAAAAAGGGCTGGGGATGTGACCCAGTACGAGTGCCCCTGAGTTCAATCCCCGGTACCACAAAAAAAAAAAAAAAAAATACATGGATGGGAAACAAAGGACAGGGCAGACGATGAAGAAACTAATCCCTGTAAGATAAGACAAATCTTTTATGTCAATAGAAACAGCAGATTTGGAACCCTTGTTGTGAGCTCAACCCTTGTTGTGGCAATAGCATTTTGAATGTCTTAGTGGTTCTGTTGACTACATTCTGAGAAACAATATAAAAAGGTAAATTTCCAAGTCTTACTTAACCCTGAAAAGAAAATGAGTCCAATGTGTTCTTTGTCGATAATTGAGCTACCTCTGTACGAATGCCGTGTATTACGTAATAGTATTTTGTGATTGCAGAACGTGTCTGCTAATTAATGTGTTTATTTTGCAACAAAGAAAGTTAATTGAAAGAATGAACTGTGGCCTCTAAACCTTGGGTAGACTAACTGCTCCACAGCACTTTTTAAAACTGCTAAAAATACGCCTACGAAGAATGTACCATTATGTCATAATTCAAAACAAAAAAAAAAACAACACGAAAGTCAGTTCCCACACCTGTCTGTATTTAGGCTAAACTTTTGAGAAGAATTTTAATGAGATACGACATTCATACATCTTTATGGGGTACATTATGTAACTCCGTACATGTAGACAATATGTGACGATCAAATGCAGGCAATAAGCACTTCTGTCTCTTCAAACATTAATCATCTTCATATGCTAGGAGCACCACACTTTCCTAGTTATTTTGAAATCTGGATGACTTTAAGTGATAGTTGCCTGGTGTTCTATAGAAAACCTAGAATTAATTCCTCCTCTGTGTTCCAGTGCTCCTTATTGAACTTGTCTGCATTCCCTCTGCCTCCTGTTCTAACTGGTCCCTAGTGACCCCGGTTGCATTTCTTTATACTATGAAATCAAAGTTTTACTTTCCACAAATGAGTGAGAAGATGTAGTATTTGTCTTTTTGTGTCTGGCTCGTTTATCTCACCCTAATGACCTCCAGTTGCTGCAAATGACAGGATTCCAGTCTTTTTTAAGGCTGAATAATATTCCATTGTGCACATACACCACATTTTTTTTTAGTCTTTTTTAATTTTTAATTTTTTTTCTAATGATTTAAACATGATGGCAGAATGCATTTTGTTTCACTGTACACAAATGGAGCACAACTTTTCGTTTCTTTGGTTGTACCTTTTGTGCAATCATACATGTACCTAGGGTAATGAAGTCCATCTCATTCCACCATCTTTCCTGTCCCCATGCCCCTTTCTCTCCCCCCGCCTTTGCCCAATCCAAAGTTCCTCCGTTATTCCCATGTCCCCCCTCCCCTTCATTTGTAGATCAGCATCCACTTATCAGAGAGAACATTTGGCCTTTGGTTTTGGGGGATTGGCTTATTTCACTTAGCAAGATGTTCTCCTACTCCATCCATTTATCTGCAAATGCCACTATTTTATTCTCTTTTAATGCTGAATAATATTCCATCGTGACTATATACCACAGTTTCTTTATCCATTCATCTATGGAAGGGCATCTAGGTTGGTTCACAGTTTAGCTATTGTGAGCTGAGCTGCTGTAAACATTGATGTGACTGTGTCACTATAGTATGCTGATTTTAAGTCCTTTGGGTATAGACCAAGGAGTGGGATAACTGGGTCACCACATTTTCTTTATCTGTTCTAAAGCACTTGTAGGTTGATTCCATATTTTAGCTCTTTTGAATAGGGCTTCATAAAACACGGGAGTGCAAGTACAATTTGGGTGTAATGATTTCATCTCCTCTGGATATCGATCCTGTAATAGAATTGAGGATCATATGATAGTTCTCTTTTTAGTTTTCGAGGGAACTTTGTACTCTTTTCCATAATGGTTATATTAATTTACATTCCCATCAACAGTGTATGAAATTCCCCTTTTTTTCATATCTTCAACAGCTTTTATTATGTTTTTGTTCCTTGGCTGACAGCCACTCTAACTGGGATAAGATGATACCTCATTGTTGTCTTGATTTGCATTTTCCTGATGATTAATGAGATTGTACATTTTTTTCATATTCTTTTTGTATGGCTTCTTTTGAAAAGTGTCTATTTAGTTCTTTGGAAATTTTTTAATTGCATTATTTGCATCTGGAGGTTTTCAATTTAGTTTCTTGTGTATCCTGCATATCAATTTCTTGTCAGATCAATAGTTTCAAGATATCGCCTCCTGTTCTCTAGTTGTCGCTTAATTCTGTTGATTATTTCCTGTGCTGTGCGGAGGCATATTAGTTTGATATAATCTCGCTTGTCAATTTTTATTTTTGTTGCCTGAGCCTTTGGGGTAATATATAAACAATCCTAACCTCCACCTATGTGTTGAAGTGTTTCCCTTGTAGTAATTTCATGTTTCGGTTTCACAGTTATGACTTCGTTTCTCTTTGAGTTAATTTTGTGAGCAGTTTCATTCTTCAACATATGAAAATCTAACACTGCTGGCACTACACATTGGAGAGGCTCATGCCAAGAGTGTTAGCACCAGAAGCCACTGTCCCTAGCCACAGAATGTGATGGAGAGCTTCCCCAGGTCTGTTAGAATGTGCCATGACACCACAGCCATGGTTTGGGGGCCACAGGATGGAATGAGACCTCTCCCAGGTCCTGAGTATGAGCAATAGATCTGTGCACCAGTAACCAGAACTCAAGGGTGTGGGACCTAAAGGAGAACTTCCTTTGGTCCTGGGTGGTGACTGCAATTGGCGATGCCGTTTAGAGCACTATCAGTTGCTTTGATGCAATTTGAACACAGGTGATACCTTCTCCAGGTCCCGAGGGACAACAAGAAGCCATAGCAGTGTGGGGGTATCAGCAGCTGTCACCCCAAGTCTATGGGCTGTGTGGCCAATACCTTCCCTAGCCTAATGCAGGGAATGTTTGGGCTTGGGACACTTGTATTCATGCTCCTGGACATTTAGAACATGGAGGAAACCTGCTCTAGGTCCTGTGGTTCAAGCCCAGGTAGATCTTGGGGTCCTGTCTTGGGTATCTGTGGCCCAAGAGCTGGAGGGTATGAAGGAGAATGTCTGTAGACCACAGGGGCAAGCTCTGGTGTGTATGGGACTTACAGCATTGGTAGCATCTCTGGTATAGACGGGGGTGAACCCTAAAAGCTCATGTGTAAGACAACACAAGAAAATGGAGAGGTGAGATGATCGGGTTATGAGAGCCTTCACCTCATCAATGCATTCACCCAGTGGAATGGATTAACTGTGGGCTGTGGCTGGAGGTAAGCCCTTGGGGGCGTGCCTTGGGATTTATATTTTGTCCTTGTTGAGTATAGCACACTCTCTCTCTTCCTCTGTCTCTCTGCTTCCTGGTGCCATGTCCTGAGCCGATTTCCTTGCCTGGCTTTCCTCTCCCGTGGTCTGCCTCACCTCTGACGGAGCAATGCAGTCGGCTCTCTATGGACAGAGCCCTCTGATACCAAGAGCCCCCAAATCAGCTTTTCCTCCAGTAATTGTTCTTTTCAGGCCTTTGGGTCCCAGCCACGAAAAAGCTGTCTAGAACAGCAGTCACGGTCCTGGAGCTGCAGGAAAGGATTGGGACGGTCTCCTGGTCCCCAGGGACAAACCTGCCTCAGTAGCCACTGCCCCGAGGGTGCGGGCTAGGGAAGAGACCCTCGCTAGTTCCTGCTGCGTGAGTGCAGGCGGGGCCAGCAGTTGGGGCCTCTGGTAGCTGTGTTCCTGCAGCTGTTGGATGGGGTTGAGGCTGTCCCTGGTTCCTGATGGATGGGCACGGGTGAAGCCATAGCTGGTGCCTACCCTCCCCACCCCAGGCTGTGGGCTGGAAAGGAGAACTTCCCTACTTCCTTTGGGGCAGAGCATGCACGGATGTTGGTGGGACCCTGGTGTGTGGCCGTGGCAGCCTCTGGTCCTGAAGCTGCAGAATGCTGGGGGGACTGTCTTCCACCCAGTAAAGTGTATTCGATGCTCAGGCATTACCACCTTCCATGGTCTCGCAGGACTTGGCCCAGGACATTGTGGATCGGGTCAGCGCCATTTGCATGATCTCGCGAGACTTGGCCCTGGGGGGATTGCGGATCAGGTCGGCGCCATTGGTGGTGGTTGCAGGAGTGTGGATGGTGTTGGAGTTGTTGTCGGAGCCGGAGAGAGAAGCTAGCAGAATAAAGAGCCTGTTCGTTTCCAGTCTGCCTCTGAACTTATTCCCGCGGCGTCGTTGCTCCAAGCGGCAATCACTTCAGGCAGCGACAGGGTTCCTTCTTTGGAGCAGAGCAGTCCCTCTTAAGACTAGCCAGCTCCCCAAACTGAACTTCAACCCTCTGAGGACCACTGACTTCTGGACTTAGGGCTGCTGCTGTGATTGGGGTCCCCTGCACAATTCCCCTGGGAGGGCATGCCAGCTATGATCGAAGGATCTTCCAGTAGGTCTCACCTCTCAAAGGTTCAACCACCTCCCAATAGCACCACCTAGGGGACCAAAGCTTTGACATGGGCCTCCAGGGGACATATAACCTCTAAACTGTAGCAGACTCTCATTGGTTCTATCTGGACCCATTGGTGTGGTTACCAAAGAAAAAGGAATGGAAGATACAGGTTAGTTATTTCTGAGCCGTATACCAGGAACCTGAGTAGACAGTGAACTTTGGGATGAACCTCAGCTCAGCTACAGAAACACAGGAGATGTGATTCCCTAGTGAGGATGGAGCTGAATGAATGTGGATGAATACTAGGCAGGCAACACCAACAGGTGCCCCGGCAGCCTCCATTCCTGTTTTCCTTGACACTTCTGAAATTGTTCTGGTGACAGAGATTCCAGTTGCATTAGTTAGGGCAACAGTTAAACCACTGTAATAAAGAGACTCCAATAAACAGTGGCTTTGGAAGCCGGGCGCGGTGGCGCACGCGCCTGTCATCCCAGCACATAGGAGGCTGAGGCAGGAGGATGGCGAGTTCAAAGCCAGCCTCAGCAATGGCGAGGCACTTAGCAACTCCGTGAGACCCTGTCTCTAATAAAATACAAAAAAAAGGGCTGGGGATGTGGCCCAGTGGTCGAGTGCCCCTGAGTTCAATCCCTGGTAAGAGGAAAGGAAGGAAGGAAGGAAGGAAGGAAGGAAGGAGGGAGGGAGGGAGGAAGGGAGGGAACAGTGGCTCAGAGAAAAGACAAGTTCAGTTTTTCCTGTTAGTAAGCAGGCTCTGACTCAGCCTATCAAGAGTTCTTTCTTCATCCTCAACAAGATCCTGAGTCTATGACAGGCTAGCTAGGAGGAAAACAAGTGAATCTCAAGTATTTTTAAGAGCATGACCTGAAAGTTCCCTGTGGCATTTCTTGTCATGTCACCTCTCTTTGGTGAGAACTTAGCCATGGGGCCAAACTTTTGCCCTGAGGGAGACTGCAAAATCGTGTTCAGGTGGGTGTCTGTGAGATCAAGGAGGGAAAGGAGGACAGATTGAGGGGAGGGTGGGCGGAGGAGCAAGCAGTGTCTGCCAAATCTTGTATCAATCAGACCTGCTTGCTTTCTTATCTGTCTCCAGCGTGTTTCCTTTATTTGTCGACTGGGAAACTATTTCTAAACTCAATTGGATAAAAACAGACAGGAGAAAAGGAGAAACTCACACTTTTGTTCTGGTTATTGGTCTCTGTTAAGATGAGCCTTTATATTTCTGGTATCACTCCAGTGTGATCTCACTAGACAAGAGTTTGTCCTGGCCTCTGCAGCAGAATTGGAATGCGTATCTATTTCTTGAAAGATGGCAGGTGTTGATCTGCTGATCATGTGTTTATGTGGTACCAGATTAGGAATTGGGGGATTATCAACATATTCTAGGCCACTAACCAGTTGTAGAGTTTTGAGAACATTTCAGAAAGCTATGGGAGACAATGTGTTATCTGAAGTCTCATCTTGATTTCATGTGATGCTGGAAATAGAGTTCAAAGTTCAGATGCAAAATTCCTATCCTTTAAAAATACCAGGACTCACGAGCTTTTCTTCTTGTCTTCTTAGCTTAAAGAAAGGATATAGAGCTTAGCAGTGTGCATGCCTAACTCTGTAATCCCAGTAGCTCCCGGGGCTGAGGCAGGAGGATTGAGAGTTCATAAAGCCAGCCTCAGCAAAAGTGAGGCTCAAAGCAACTCAATGAGGTGCTGTCTCTAAATAAAATACAAAATAGGCCTGGGGATGTGGCTCAGTGGTTCAGTGTCCCTGAGTCTAATAATCCCTGGTAACCACCTCCCCCACAAAAAAAAAAAAAAAAAAAAAAATACCAGGACCCTCCGCCAACATATAAGAAATTATCCTACATCCAACTTCACAGGGTTCTGAGAACATAATTTACTGCAAAGATTTGCAGCAGATGACCAAGAGGAAAGTAAATTAGCCAGGGCAGCCACCTCTGATTGGAGGGTGAGAAATATTTCTGATTTGCACATGTAATCCACGGATGCCTGAAGGTGTGTGATTTGATAACACTTATCGTGATCTCAGATACGTAGGATAATGTAATCAATGCCCATAGAATGAAGCAGCTCTGCTAAAAAGCCAGTGAAAGTATCTGCTCTCAAGACCTCCTAGGGCCAAATCAGAGATATTAATGATTCCCGGCTAAGAAACAGAATACTTTACCTTTTTATTTGTTCCAGAATTAGCGTCCTTTGATTCTCAATATGGGTCCTTTTGTTCTTGTACGAAAGGACAAGAGAAGGACTATTGACTGGCAGCGAGCCTCTGCAGAGTGAATATGGTCTTCTTTCACATTATTCATATCTAAGCTGAAGGCGGCTGCTTTTGTACTCCCAAGGTTGTGTTTGAAGGACGCCTTCCTCGTGGAACATCCTGCTTTCCTTGATGACAGCAGTTGGCCAGAGAGCCCCTGTCGATCTGTGACGATTCGGCACTGCTAGACGGAAATGGCATTTCCAAAACTACAGCGCTTCTGCTAAACAATTTTTCTAGGCATTCTGCCTTATCACTAGCAATGCTGCTTTGCCAGGAAGCGACACTCCTCCAATGGCCCCGGCTCTGGGAATGGTACCAAATGATGGTTCAGGCAGAGGGTGGGCAGTAAATCAGCAGGAAAAGCTGAAAAAATATCCCCGCTCTTCCTACCTTTTATGTTTTTCCACTTGACTGGCCTATCTCTCTCACCTTCTGCTTCTATTCATGAGACACCCCCCCGCCTCCCCCCTTTCCATGTTGGTTCCCTAGGAGTATTTGCACTTGACAGGGTCTTCCTCAATTGCACGGGAGAGAAAATTCACACCTTTCCAAGCTCATGTGATAAAGTTCCACGTGACTCCCGGGAATGGAGTCTTTCTCCAGTGCCTGTGTGCAGCTGGGTGACGCCTGGTAGATTAGGATTGGGTGTGAGTGGGAATTGGGTCTGAATGAAGTGTCAGACTGAAGAAGGGAGCCAGGAGAGAGGTCCCCAGCAGCAGCAGAAGGTGTCTTGCACACACACCTGCTCTGGCTAAAAGCTGGCAGCTGCTTCTGGCCTTCCTGGAGGCTGGACTTTGAGGCTCTATATAAGATGCTATTGCCTGTATTTAATAATATATTTAAAATATAAGCCCATTCTTGGAGATCATAGCTAGGTGGTGTTTCTTGGATGTAGAAATTAAAGCCAGAGGCCTCCACGGTTCACACCTCTAAACCAACATTTTTTTTTTTCTTTATTCATCATTTCTGTGCCTTCTTTCCTCCTCCCTTTACTCCTTCCTTCTTACCTTCCTGCCTTCTCTTCTTCCCTACCTTTCCCTCTCTTCCTCTTTTCTTTCTTAAAATTTCATTGCCTAGGGTAGAGTGTGTTGCATTATATGCTGACTTAATTACCATTTCTTAGTGAGCCAGAGGCAGTATTATTTCCCCAATTATATGCAGCATCAGAGACTCACAAGGACACATATTAAGAAAAACTTGTATTTCACAACCAACACTTCATCTCCCTGCTTGGGGTATTGTGCCTTGGTATTAGCTAATATATTTCTGGATATTTGATTTAAAAAGAAGAGATGGGTCTTGTCTACTGAATTTTCTACCATAGCCTAACACCCAAAGCATACAGTGAGTAATAAATAGTAGGTTCTCTGTCTCTCCCTCTCTAGACACACAAGTGCGCATACACACACACACACACACACACACACACAACCACACACACACCTCCAATGATCCTAATGTCAGGCAAACAAATCACAGAGAAGGAAAGAGCTATTATGTCTAAGAATACACTGTTGCTGTGGCCAAATTGGGTCTTGCCCAGTTGGACGGTGCCCCAGAAGGTAGTAAAGTCCTGAGTCTTAACTGAACTGTGTCTCTCCAGTGGCTTCTGGACCTGGACATGTTTTCCTACAGGCACAATATTTTCCCTGATGGAATTTTATTCAATATTCTTTGTGTCTTCTTTAGAAAACATGCCACATGAATAATGATGCCCCCGGGGAAGGAAATCACTCCAGTAGCACAATTTAAAGTTAGGACAAATCCTGTCCCCACTTGCGACTGCGGTTTGCCAAGGCAGCGGGGAGGGACTTTGCTCACACAAGAACTGACAGCATACAGGCCCCAAGGTTACCCACAACTAAAATGTAATCGGGCATTGGTTCGTTTTCAGAATATTGCATTGAATTGCTTCGGTGCAGAATCCTGGGTTCCCCTTCCTCTGGCTCCTCCCTGGAGCTGGCTCTGTGGCCACATTGAGGGGAGTTCTGGGCTCTAAATGTCTTCATTGTTTGAAGCCCTCCATGGGAACAAAATGGGACTGTGAGGTCAATCTCACAGTGGAGTAAAAATTAGACGTCAATAAGTCTGTTACCATCAAAGAGAACTTAAATGCAACAGGATTCTCCACCCACCCCCCGTCCTCCTTCCATGGTTCTGTTGTGCATACTTTGGAAAATATCACGGTGGGGCAAGAAAATGAAAGAACTGTGTGAATCACTTGCAATGCCAAAGCCTGTAACTTTCCCGTGTTGGGGCTTTTCTAAAACAAACATTTCTATTTGTCCACGGAGTTGATAACGCATCAGAAATGGCTCTCCCCCCCACACCCACCCCCCTTTGGGAATGAGCACACAGGGCTTTCTTCTATAACCGTGAATAAGAGACAGCATGCAGGACAAACCTTATAGAACAACATGGTGAATATAGAATTTAAGTATTAGAGCGGTGAAAGGTCTCTTAATTTCTGTGGGCACCGATTTGATCGCCCGTGGTAGTGGCGTCTTCTGCAAATTCCGTAGCAAGCCCCACCACGCCTCTAAAGGAGGAAGGAAAGCCAGAAAGGCGATTTTTCATAGACACATGGCACCACACCCCTCCAGCAAGCAGCACTGAAAACCAGACTGGCAACCCGTGTGTGGAATAAGAACTGAGGGAAACCATCCGGAGGAGAGAGGGAGGGGAGGGGTTCCTTTTAAATGTCTCTCTTGCAGATCGAAGGGGGCAGCGATCCTACCTCTTTTGACCATGAGAGGTTGAAAATGACAAGTTTTGGCTTAGTCTCTTGCTTTGCGCGATAGACTAAAAAAAAAAGTCTTATAAGCTTGCAACTCTCTCTGTCCCAAGGGAGTGTGCAAAGGGAGGGAAAACCAGCGGCGTGGGTGAGGGGTGGCCGAGCAGAACCGAGAAAAAGAGGAGGGAGAGGCGTGAGCCAGCCTTTGCCAGGAGGGCGTGGATCCCGGTGCAAGCCCGAACAGGTCCAGCCTTCCCGAAACCAGCGCTGACAGCGGGAGGGAAGAGGCGGGGTCTCGGCGTGCAGACACCGGTGCGGATCCGCGGAGAGCGGCCGGCGAGAAACTCCCCCGATCCTCCGCGAGACGCCGGACCCTGCTCCTCCCTCTCCCCAGTCCTCGGCAGCTCGGGGAGAAGTTTCCTGGAGGGAAGGTACCGGACCGATCGGGTGGCGGAGGAGACTCAGGTGTGTCCTTTGGCAGGGCTCTCGCTACGCCGGGGGGCTTTCCCACTCCTCATTAGCCTGCTCTGGGCGAGATGGAGGGAGGGATTAAGGGTGTGCGCCTGGGAGGAGAGGGTCCACCCTTTATGGTAAAGAAATGGTGCGCAATTGAGGGCTGCATCCTTGCCCCAAATGGAAGCGATCGCGGGTCCCTCAGCCCAAACCTGGGACGAGGAGACACCTCCTCTCTCAGCCCCGGAGGTGGCTGAGGCTGGATTTGGAAGGCTCGGAGTCACTCGGATGCAGTGAGCGAGGTTCCTGGAATCCTCCAGCTCCCTCTTACTACCTCTGGTCACGGATAGGTGGACTGTCCATCGCACCCTCTGGAGAGGATGCCATACCCTCCTGTGGATTCCGCCCGGTCTAGGTGGGGGATCAGTCTTGGCCTCTGCCCCCCGGTCATGACGCTTAGATCGCCACCTGTCCCCCACTCCTTCTCTCCCTCCTATTCTCAGGAGAGGATTCTAGATCCCTATGGGGGTCCGTAAATGCCGGCAGCCCGGAATGGGGATCTAGGGATGTGGGTTAGGGGGTGGGAATGAGAAAACTGGGAGGCGCAGGCGCCCCACCTCCCCAGACCAATGTGGGGGCGAGAGGGCAGGCCAGGGGGTCTGGTTGCCATGGCTCCCTGGTAGCCGAGCCTGGGGAGCTAGAGATGCCAGTCACGGATGGTCCCTTTTTCCTCTTTGTGCCTTTCTCTCCCTTTTCTCTCTGAGTGTGCGTGGGGAGGGAGCAGGGAGAAAGTGATTAATTTGGAGAGCAGGGATTGGAGCCCAGAGGCAGGAAACGCCGGCCTCTCCATTCCCACTCTGGCTCTCAGTGATCCGCACCTTCCCAGCCACGAACAGGGCTGAGGAATCCCTGCAAAAAACCCAGGGGCAGAGAAGCAGCGGCCTGGCGGGCTCAGGTACCCAAGTCCCGGGCGGCGCAGGCGGGCGCGCGCAGGGTGGGTGGTCTGGCTGACGGCCGAGGAGGCGGGCAGGTGTGCGGCGGCAGGTGTGTGCTGCACCGCTGGGCGCCTCTGCGGGGAGCCAGCCGCGGGCTCAGCCCCTGGAGGAGGGCGCTGGGGATTTAGCTCCGCGGGTGGGAGGGAGCCCCAGCCCCCAGAACCTGCAGGTAGCAGCTCCAACAGGCGCGTGCGCGATGGCGCGCTCCCGGCGGAATGCGCGGGGCGGGAGTTGCGCGCGCGCGCGCGGGCGGGGATGGGCAACCTGTAAAGCACCTGGGCTCGCCTAGGGTGGAGTCCGCGGGGCGACCACGTGGGTTCTGATTCCACTCCCTTCCTCCGCGTGTCTGGGAAGAGCTATTTAACTCTCCAGTGCCTCAGTTTCCCCTTCTGAACAATAGGATGACATCTTACGTTCCGCGTTGGGCTATTGCAAGATTGGTAAGCGATCACCCCAGAGGACAGTGTGAACCCTTTTGTGATGGGTATCACAGACACTCAGAAGTTAGTTGGGGTTGTTAGCCTTACTGGCAATATTAATCAAGTTAATTGCATATGGCTGGTGTATTCTCTTCTCTGCACCTTCATTATAGGCAGAATGCTGTGTTTTCTGGTTTTAAGGAATAATCTCAATTGAAATTAATATTTATAGGCCAGCCCAACTCTTAAAAGAACTCTGGCTTGCATCAGATAAACTGACCAATTGCCCCTCGGTTTGGCTTTTTTCAGTTTATGGATTTGACAGGAATCAGAAAGCCACTTGAGGAAACTTTTGGTGACAAGAACATGAATTTATTCTGCAATTTTTGTGTGTAAGATTTTGTGTTTCCCCTTGGAGCTGCTGATGTTGTGGTTGGATTTGTCTTAATTTCAGTCCCTTTGGTGATGGACTGCCCTGTGGCTTTTAGAAATTTCCCTGGGTTCTAGAATCTAGTGCATAGATCCTGGCTTTCCATGTTGTGGCCGTAAGTGCTCCAGTAGCTATTCCTGCAGTAACTGGCAGAGGGTAGAGGGTGACCATTCTGTGCCGGCTCCTGAATATTGTCATTGAATAAATGGAGACAAATAGTTATTACCAGGCAGGTGTGAATATTGACTATGGCAGTTCATTAAAGTCTCTTTCAGGGCAGGTTTGTACTGACTTCACTGGAGAAGCATAGGACCATGGTGATTAATATGTATTTCCCAGATTGCTCTCTGTTACCTCTAGACAAGGGTCCCTTCCTTTAAATAAAAGCCGTCCATGTCCATTGCTAGCTCCTGGTTACAGAGATGCAGCATCTTCTCTGGTGACAAGCTGTTTGTACTTCTAATGGGAACTGATACTACAAATGATATACTTATTACATTTAACTTAAAAAAAAAAAAAAAAAGAACTGTTTTTAAATACATTTTTAGAAAGACAACATTTGCTTACTAAAACATGGGCAGGTGTTGTTAGAATTCAGGCCAGATAGTCAATCACCATTACCTGGTGGCCTTTATGAAAGAGACCCCACTTAGAAAAATATTTACTGGATAGAAGCCTGATTTCACAGTTACTTCCAAAATCCTTGAAGATAGGACACTGTTTGACCTAAAATTGCTTTGTTGAAATAATTTATTCTGGATCTCTTTTATGCAGAATTAAATAAAGGAAATGATCAAGACTGATATGCAGTTCTAGTAGGGTTTTTTTTTAAATTATTTATTTACTTATTCATAATGCACAAGTATAGTATCTTTTTACATACAACTGCTTGTATACAAAGTATATAAGTACCATTCAGATCTTCAATCATGCATTTAGGATAATGATATCCATCTCATTCAACCACCAGTTTTTCCTCCCCCTCCCCCCTTGCTCCCTCCCTTCCCCTCCCTTTCTGTTGACCATTCTAGTGTTCCTCTGATCCTATGTACCCCCTTCCAACAACACTGTGAACTAGCCTCCTTATATCAGAGAAAACATTCTGTATTTGGATTTTTGAGATTGACTAATTTCACTTAGCATTATATTCTCCAACTTCATCCATTTACCTGCAAATGCCATTATTTTATTCTCTCTTATTGCTGAGTAAAATTCCATTGTATATATACCACATTTTCTTTATCCACTCATCTACTGAGGGACATCTAGGTTGGTTCCACAACCTACCTATTGTGAATTGTGCTGCTATAAACATTGAAGTGGCTGTGTCACTGTAATATGCTGTTTTTAAGTCTTTTGGGAATACACCCAGGAGTGGGATGGCTGGGTCATAGGGTGGTTCCATTCCCATTTTCCCAAGAAATCTCCATTTGTTTGTTTTTTGAAGGGAGTTTTCTAGAGATTTAACCCAGAGGCACTTTACCACTGACCTACATCCCCAGGCTCCCCCCCCCTTTTTTTTTTTGTTTTGTTTTAATTTATTATTTTGAGACAGGGTCTCACTAAGTTGCTTAGGGCCCTACTAAGTTGCTGAGGCTGGCCTAGAACTTGTGATCCTCCTGCCTCAGCCTCCTGAGCTTCTGGTATTACAAGCATGTGCCACCACGCCCAGCCAATTCTAGTAGTTTTTAACTAGAAGAATTAAGTAGTAAGGAAAAGTAGTGCCACCAGATTTGAAGGGATGATTGTCAGGAGATGTGGTGAGTTCCTGTTCAGGTAGTAGAGCATTGCTTCAAATTTGACTTCGGCTACACGCCCATCTTCACAGTGAATCTCTCATCTTTAAAATGTACCTTGAGAAATTAGTGTGACAGCTTGTCTGAGATTCATGTGATCATTTACATATTGCTTCCCAGGAGTTTCGGCATTAAATGTTCCATTTATTGGAAATTATTTTGCCCTTTGATTTATGACAGCCAGCGGTGCAATAAAATCTAGTATATTTTAGAAACAAAAATTTAGCTTTGCACCATTTTGTATGTTTCTTAAAAACCCAAGCAGCAAGCTGCACTTGAAAATCTTAAGCGAGGCCAAAGACAAAGGGCAACAGTAGATAAACAGGACAGAGAGGAAGGTGTTGAGCTCTGAATTTGGGGAGCTAATTAGCATACAGAGGTATAATGAAGAGGATCAACTTCTCTCTACACCAAGGTTGTTCTCAGTGATGAACTGTATTATCTGATTCAATCAGTGTTCATTGTTATTTTTCTTTTCAAACCAAGTCTGAAAATACTATATTTTCAATTATGAACATTTGATTACAGCTTCATTCTCACTAATTCACTCTGAACAGAACGCAATTATTATGGTGATTTACATACAATATGCTAAGTTAACACAGCTAATGAGTGAAAGCATAATACTCTTTCTATTCATTCCTGGAAAAAATATTGTGCTAAGCATTCTTTGAAAGAAAAGATTACATTATTTGCGAGCGTTTTATGTCTACCTACAAGTAGGTTTGGCATGGGGCCATTTTTTCTATTATTAAAGTGAAATCTCTCACATTTTGGTGATCACGTGTCTTTCTACCCTTCCCTTGGGAGGGATGGGAAACAATTCTCAATTTAATTAGATATGGTGCTTTCTCCTTTCTGTACGTCTTTATTGGAGGAAAGATTCTGTTATTTTCTAATTTTGGAGGATGGTTAACACCTTAAACATTACTAATTACTGCAGTTTATTTTATGTGTGTTGCAATAGTGTAGTTAGTTAATTATAGCCTTCTCATTAGCACCATGTAGAGAATAATGAATTAACACATCCCTTTGATCCAAGGGACATCTAAGTTTATCTTCTGAGAATAAAAGTGTTATTGTGTTACCGAAAGTCACTATAATTTTCCCAAGAAACAACTTGGTTGGAATTCTCCAGCACTGGTTTGGGGAGCTTGATGAATGAGGGAGATTGATCACAAACAAGAGAGTAGTGAGCTGGTTGCCTGGCAACCCAACATTATTCTGCAATTTCTTCTGGTGTATTTATCCAGTAAACTAGAAAATTCTGTTTTGTTAACGAATGTTTTTAGTCAGTGCACAAATAGACCATAACTAATTGAGATTTTATGTATTGCGGATAAAAAATGAGCCTTCTTACCTTCCCATTGTGTTGAGATAATAAAAATACAAAGAGGCATATTCCATATTCATTTTGAAAAATTTTCTGTAAACAGTGTCAATTTTGTTTTCATGTAATCCAAAAGAATACAATGTGGATATCTCTTGGAGAGTCTATTAGGAGTGTTTGCCTGTGTTTATAAAAATAATTTCAGTAAGAATCAAAACTAGAGTTTGAGGGGATATGAGTTCAAACTCATAGTTTGCCACACTTTGGTAAATTCAGGGTGCATATGAATATTCAATTCAAATGATGTTGGCAGATAATGATAGCAATAATAAACACTGAATTTGGTAAATATATATGTGTGTTCTGTGCTTTGACCAGAGTGTCCTTTTTTTTTGTACCAGGGATTGAACTCAGGGGCACTCACCATTGGGCCACATCCCCAGACCTTCTTTTGTATTTTATTTAGAGACAGGGTCTCACTGAGTTGCTAAGTGCTCACCATTGCTGAGGCTGGCTTTGAACTCGCCATCCTCCTGTCTCAGCCTCCCAAGTGCTGGGATTACAGGCGTGCACCACCACGCCCGGCTTCCAGAGTGTCTTCTCCTGGTGGTCTTACCACATTGTCCCCAGTGATGTTTGGGTGCATGTTATCTGCTCTGTAGTTGCAGAAGTAGACATTCCCCTATTGGTGCCTATCTTCTGCCCTACCTCTCCCTAACTCCAGGGACAACAGTCAGACCATTTTTCTGTATAGTCTATGAATTTTAGTGTGCATCACAATTTTGTTCTCAGATCATCAACTCTCGGAGGGCACACATTGTTCCATTTTATGCATCTCGTAAACCCTTACAGTGTCTGGCACAGTGGGAAGCCATTGGTGTGGTAGTTAAATGCACTGGCAGTATAGTCAAGCTCCCAAGGTTGAGTATCCATGTTTGTGGACTTGTAGGTGTGTGGCCATGACTGTCATTTTGACCTAAGACTGGAATCAGGGGTAACGTCCATGCCGAGCTCATGTGTGTTTTCATGAGCATTCTATGGGGCAGTCTGTGCAGACAGCTTAGTAGCACTTATTAAGTGCTCAATAAATTCTGGATTTTTATTATAATAGCAATCATCCTTCCCTACCTTCTCAGTGCATGAAATGTGCTTGTGTGTCCGTGTGTGAGTGTGTGTGTGTGTGTGTGTGTGTATAAGTTGTGATCAACCCTACCACCAAATGGAAAACTGTTGATCCCTGCTAATTAGATATGCATATATGAATACTGATTATTTCACATGTCAGAAAGATCCTGTGAGCAGGAATTCTGGAACTTGTCTGAAACTAGATTCACCTGGAGAGCTTTACTAACCCAGACCAGTTTGGTTAGAGGCATCTGGACTTTTAAAGCTTTCCTTGTGATTTTACCATCCAGCCAAGAAGGACAAGCGCTTCCTTCTATTTGGGTGGTTCTTCCATGAGATCCTGTAGGCCTGAGGCCTTGACTCATGGTTACCTGGGTGTCATGAAATGTGCCTGGAAAAGAAAAATAATATTGGAAAACCGCTGAGATTCTCATCTTTTTTTTTTTTTTTTTTTGGCTTAAGTAGCACTTCATTCTCTGAAGATCTCAAAAGTTCTTTTCATTTCCTGTGTGTAGTTTCCTTTTCCAACTTGACGTCTCTTTAAAGATGGTGGGAAAGAAGACATCATTCTGGTTCTGCAGATGTGCAAGCCATGTTGAGATTCAGTGATTTCACTAGACTCCTATCAGAACAGGCCCAGGTACCAACATTCCTATGATGTTTGGCTTGAGAATGTTTCTGTTTTACCCTGAGATTTCCCAAAAGGGAGGAAGAGTGGGGTTTTGGACTTCTTTGTGTAAGAAAAAAAACTGCATAGGTGAGAATTTCAATGTTTTTGTTTTTGTTATATTGATGTAGGGTAGGAAGAACACCTTCTTCTTTCTTTCTTTTTTCCTGAAGAGGGGGTGCTATGATCCAAACCAGTGTCTGTTGGACTCAACTCAAATTGATTATCTTCTTGGTTGATGCAGAGAATGTTTGAGAAAAAAATTTTGGCCAACGTGTGAAAACAGGAGATTCTGATCATTCACATTTCTGGCTTATCTTGAAACACGTAAAGTTTTTCAACCTGAGCCCCCAAACTGCTGCAACTTCACCTGAGTGCCCAGATGGAAGAGCCATTGGTCAGAACTGGGTGGCATGTCCCTTTGGTGGTCTCAAAGAACTCACAATGTGTGTCCTCTCTGGGTCACATCTTGCCTTCTGGTGTCTTTACTTTCCTCCTTTCTGCTGAACGGGTCATGCATGGTCCAACAGGTCAGTTTTAGGGAGCTTGAGGAAGGGGGCCACTTAGCAACGTGGATTGCTAAGACAGCCCTGGAGCCCCCTCCCTGCCCTTCATCGTAGGGGACAGTGGGAAAGGGAGGGGAGAGCTGCTGCTTTGGAAAGAGGAGCCGTGCTCCTGTCTGATCACAAGACAAAGCCGTCTTCCTGCTCCAGGACGGCTGCTCCTCCTTCAGGGTGGCTTAGACAGCCTGCCAAAGGGCGAGGGAATGGGGCTGCAGTGGTCTGTAAGGTCAGTTCTCCCTGAGCTAAGTAGGATGGAGGAAGATAGAGAGTGGATCTGAATCTGGAAGGTTCTGGAATCATACCCTGCACACCATAAAGGCTTCAAATATGGAAGGAAGGAAGGGAAAGCTCGAATGACCCAAAACAGTGCAAAAGAGAGAGTCCCCCATGTTTGCATTCAGGGCCTTCTTGACCCCCTTTTCTTTGTCCTTCCTTCTCCTTCCCTTTTCTTGTTGCCCCAACTGGGTGTGCTCCTGAACAGGGGTGGGGTTTAGCTGTAGCCCCCCAACCTTCAAAACAGACTGTCCATTCCTTTGCTTCAGCTCTGCATTCCAACATGAGAGCCAATCCAACAGAGAAGCTTGGAAAAGACAGCTCCTATGGTAACGGGTTTGCATTTTTAGCAGACATTCCTCCCTCACAAAATCTTTCTCTGTAAGGGGCCAGGGATTCTCATGCAAGAGATCACAGGTGTCTTGCCTGGGAAGGGGACACTCAAATGACAGCCTGGCAACTGAATGTCACAGTAACCTGTATATTTGGATCTCTGGAGGGCGAGATCCCTCTTCTTTAGCATATTTGTGCAAGTGAAAAGGATGAGGAAATAGGTGAGGGAAGCCCTGGTAGAAAACTGATGTGACGAATGTGTGTTTCCGAGGGTGGTGGTGGGGGGGGTATGTTCCCCCACATAATAGACCGTGAGTGGCGATTTCTGATGATCTGATGCTATTAGGGTTGATTGTGAATACAGTTTGTCATTGTGTTAAGGATCTTTGGTGTAGAGTGTAAAGAGATAGGGCATCATCTCATTGTGGGATGTCTTACATATTGATGCACTCAAAAGAAATAAATCATTTCATGTGCAAAAAAAAAATGTTTGGGAGAAGATAAATATTTTTCAAGACTCTAACACGAGAGACTGCATTTCTATTACCCATGGAGATTTCTGATAAAACCCAGAGTATCTTACATGACTCAACTTGCTTGATGCTTTCCGGAGAACTTCCTCACATCATCCCAGTTGACTTTTACAATGACATGGTGAGCAAAAGGCTTGCTAACCCATTTTATGGATGGAGAAACTGACCTAAAGTCAGACAGCTGGCCAAGCAGTGGTGAGGAACAGAATTAATTGCTCAGGTATCTGACAGTGAATTTTTTTTTTTGGGGGGGGGGCTTTTTTTTTTTTTTTTTTTAAAGGAAATCCAGTTACTCTGTATCAAACCAAGGACTGTAATGAGTCTAGGGAATATTGAGAATCTCAGCAGTTATTTTTCAGGTTTTAATGTAGCATTCCCCAAAGATAGGGAAATCTCTTTTTTACAAAGCCTCTTCAATGCTATGATACTCATTCTATTTATGTATTTGTTTGCTCATTTATTTATTTTGGTGTGTATGCATCCTATGAGACACTGAAAAGGACTGGTCCTTTAGGTTTTCATGAAATAACTACTTTGTGTTAGTGGTGGGACTAACACTGTATAAAGGTGGATATTTTAAATAGCCACCATTTATCATTTTCCAACTGTGACCAGCTGCTTTGCAGTCTCCATATCAGTGATTGGGGAAAGTACCATCATCATGATGTCCATTTTAAGCTGGGAGGTGCAGATGTGCAAGGGCCCTTGTCCAGACTTACACAGCATGGCTTTTGAGTGACAGAGGCACGACTCCAACGCAGAAGCAGGTGAGTCCCAGCCCTAGCTCTCACCACCATTCTGTGCCAGCTTTGAGTCTGCTATACCCTTTCAGCATCCTTTCTCTTTTCTCTTGAGCACTCATTTTTAAAAAATATTTTTATTTGTTCTTTTTTAATTATACATGACAGTAGAATGTATTTTGACATATCATGCATACATGGAGTATAACTTCCCATTGTCAGTCTTTTTTTTTTTTTTTTTTTGGTACTGGGGATTGAACTCAGGGGCGCTCCACCATGGAGCCACACCCCCAGCCCTATTTTGTATTTTATTTAGAGACAGGGTCTCACCGAGTTGCTTAGAGCCTCGCCAATGCTAAGGCTGGCTCCAAGTCCTTCATTGCTTCATGATCCTCCTGTCTCAGCCTCTGGAGCTGCTGTGATTCTCCTCCTTGCCCCCACCTCATTGTGTGTGTAAGCATCTGCATGTTAGAACATTTGGCCTTTGGTTTTTTTGGGATTGTCTTATTTCACTTAGCATGATAGTCTCCATCCATTCACCAGCAAATGCCATAATTTCATTTCTCTTTATGCCATTGTGTACACACACCACGTTTTCTTTTCTTTCTTTCTTTTTTTTTTTTTTTTGATATTTATTTATTTACTTTAGTTGTACACAATGCAATGCATTTATGTTTACGTGGTGCTGAAGATCGATCCCGCATGCGCGAGGCGAGCGCACGACACAACCCCAGCCCCACCACGTTTTCTTTATCTGTTCCTCTGTTGAGATCCACCTAGGCTGGTTCCATAGTTTAGCTATTGTGAATTGAGCTGCTATAAAGGTGGATGTGGCTGCATCACCGTAGTAAGCTGCTTTTTTTTTTTTTTTTTTTTTTTTTTTAAGTTTTAGGGTATAAACTGAGGAGTGGGATAACTGGGTCTAATGGTGGTTCCATTCCAAGTTTTCTGAGGGGTCTCCATACTGCTTTCCAGAGGGTTTTCATCAATTTGCAGTCCCACCAGCAATGGATAAGTGTGTCTTTCCCCCCCCCACATCCTCACCAGTGTTTATTGTTACTTGTATTCTTGAGAATTGCAATTCTGACTGGAGTGAGATGGACTCTCAGCGTAGTTTTAATTTGCATTTCTCTAATTGCTAGAGATGTTGAACATTTCTTCATATATATGTTGACCAATCATGTTTCTTCTGTGAAGTGTCTGTTTAGTTCCCTTGGTGGGCATTCATTTTTGAAATGTACAATGCCTATCGATGTCCCTGTGAATGGCAAGGGTCCCCAGCTACCATCTTCACCATGGGCTAGCTCTCTTGCCTGTAGTCCATGCAAACTTACCTGTTCTGGGTGCACTTATCCTAGGTAAACATGAGGAAAGTAGCTACCAGGGAGTCCTTCGAAGGCATTGCATGATACTTTAATTCTATCCTAGGAATTGTGACATTTAAAATGAGGTTTTAATATCTTCGAAGCGATGGATTAATAGCAAGTGGCTGTCATGTGGGAGACACGTTGGCAGAGGGGTTCATTTGTGTCCTCTCCAAAATCTTGTCATCTGAGCATCTGTTGCTCTGAATGTTCTCATACCAGGCCCTGGGCACCAGTAATATGTAAAAATCAACCTTTTTCTTCCCCGGAGCTTTTTGCTTGACATCATTACCATTTCTTTGTTTCTTGGCAGAAATGTTTCCGACGCTCTATAATATCAATATGCATAGAGTCCCCTCACATCTGCAATTTATATGTAACCAATTGAATTACACGGTTGGCATTTCCACAAAAAGTGAGGATCTGCTACTCTGGGTGAACACAGAAATAGTTGTGGATGGCCAAGGCCATATCCCAACGTTGCTCTTCTTGAAAATGACAGGACCATGATGATGACCCTTTCTTTATCAATCATGATGAGTCTTCAGAGGAAACACAACTCTTTTTCAGGTGTGGTCAATGTATTTGGGAGTTGTGAGTGGATTTTGATTTTTTTTTTTTTTTTTTTTAGTCTGGAAACAAATATTGATGTATTGTTAAATATGTCTAATATAAATAGCATCCCCAGCCACTTAGTGACTCCTAAAAGCTCTTTTGTGTATCATACACAGTGACATGTTTGCTTCCTGCTTGAACTAGATAGTAGATGCCATTTTATTTCTTTTCTTTTTTAAAAAATATTGTTTTTAGTTGTAAATGGACACAATACCTTTATTTTATTTGTTTATTTTTATGTGGTGCCGGGGATCAAACCCAGTGCCTCACACATGCTAGGCAAGTGCTCTACCCACCCAGCCACAACCCCCGCCCCGTAGATGTCATTTACTTGGATTATATTTGGGGTAGTTTGGGGGTAGGGCTTTTGTTTAACCCCTATGTGCTTTTCTGGAGTAGAGAGCTCTTGACTTCTCAAATGCACGTGTGTGTGTGTGTGTGTGTTGTGAATTGAAGGACTTTCTAAACTTGTTCTATAAGTGCTTCTGAAGACAGTAGAGAATTCATTCATTAGATAAAAATGGAAAGATGTAAAGAATATTGAATGCATTGCCCAGTGGCATGAATTTGAAGCATTGACCACAAGCATAGGCAAACAGACGAATGAAAATAATAATTTTAGCATGTATAGCCTGCAGCTGCAAGGATAATGGACTGTTTGGAGTTATTCGTTATTGTTCACTGATAAAAGACATACTATTTTCAGTAAAGATCTGAACTAATGGATAAAAATAGAAAGCTCCAATAAAAGTGTTTAAATTTGACCTTGATTCCATTTCACTCTGTGACCCCCTAGAATTCTCAGGGAGCTGGATTTCAAAGGGTCTCCACAGTCTGCCTTTTCTATGCATACCAGTTTCTGCATGCAATTGATTTGGTCTGAATAGATTTTGAGCACAATTGATTTGCGTGGAGTGATATTAAGGGACCAGCACTGCGAAATTTAGGTGCAACTTGTACGTGTTTCTGGGTGCCAAGTTCAAATAAATTGGGTTTGACCTTTACCACTATCCCCTCAAAAAGAGGGCTGGCCCTCATCGGGGTGAGTCCCATTTATTCTTGTTCAAAAATTGGTATGAGTTGTTTAAATTGGAAATTGACCCCCCACACACAAAATCTTTCGAATAACTCCCTTTTATTTTCCTGTTTCTCCGGCTGTAAACTGAGGATAGGAACATTTACCACCTCCTTCCGGTGGCAGCGGCAGGATTAATGAGCTAATATTTGTAAAGTGCTCTGAAGACAAAGGTGCCAGCTATTATTATTACTAATAAACCATTTTTCTCCAGTGTAATTTTGGACAGCAGCCATTAAAAACCCATTACTGTATTTAACAGTAAAACAATCTGCTACAGCCTCATATTTACTGCCTCAATTAAGTATCCACTTCACTTCCGTGGTCCCTCCAAAATCAGAGCTGGTGAGGACAGGCAGAAAGGGGGGTGGCATCACTTCCAAGTGCATTTAGAACATGAGTTGGGTCTCTCGATTGTCTCTGAAGGAAGCTAGGTGCTATCTGCAAGGTGAAACTAGTTTGGCTGTACTTCCGCTTCTGTGGTTTCTGAATGGAATTGTCTCCTAGCTGCTGGGCTTTTATTCAGCCAGGTTTCATTATAGTTTATGACCTATGAAGGTGGCATTCCATTATCTTTTTGGTTATTTGATGGCGGCAGCATGAATGAAATGGATTTTGGGGGGTGGTTGTACGTGGGTTTGTTCTTATAAAACCATTGCAAAAAAATGAAATAATTATATATCTAACTCCAGTCTACAAAAATATTTTAAAAAATTAAAATTGGAGACTTGAATTACACGGACCAATGTGTTATTAGTAAATTGCAGTAATTAACGTATACCGTTGGGACTGGGGTTGTGGCTCAGCGGAAGAGCGCTCGCCTAGCACGTGTGGGGCCCTGAGTTCGATCCTCAGCACAATATAAAAATAAATAAATGAGGGCTGGGGATGTAGCTCAGTGTGGTAGTGTGCTTGCCCTACATGCACAAGTCACTGGGTTCTAATCCCCAGCTCCACAAAAACAAACAAACAAATAAATAAAAAATAAATAAATAAAATAAAGGTATTGTATCCAACTACAACTAAAAAATAAACATTAAAAAAAAACAACATATAGTGTTAGTCCCTTCAATGTTAATTTACTTCAATCCGTGTAGATTGCCTAAAATACAGGATGATACAGGGTAGTGTGAATATTTCACACACGTTGCCAAAATAATGTTCATGTGTCTCCGAAGCTATTTTACTGCAGCAAATACATATAGAAAATATAAAATGGCCAGGCGCGGTGGTGCACGCCTGTAATCCCAGCACTTGGGAGGCTGAGGCAGGAGGATCGCAAGTTCAAAGCCAGCCTCAGCAATGGTGAGGCACTTAGCAACTCAGTGAGACCCTGTCTCTAATAAAATACAAAGTAGGGCTGGGGATGTGGTCCAGTGGTCGAGTGCCCCTGAGTTCAATCCCTGGGACCAAAACAACAAAAAAGAAAATATGAAATGAGTCAGTGACAGCAGTAATGACCTGTCCCAGGTCATCATCGGCTGCCTCCAGTGGTTAAAATCCTCAGCCAGCATCTAGAATTTGAACCAGAGAGGCCTCATTGCCACCTGGATCTCTGTCTGCACAAAGTCACGGGAGCACAAGCTTTTAATTTATGGAAACATCTTCCCTTCGTCAGTGGCTACTTCCTCTTCACTTAGAAACATGCTTATAAACACAATTGTCTTCTATTTTAGTGGAAGACAGCTGCAGGTTAGAAATGAGGAGAGGATTTTCGCAGATTTACTCACAGGCCAAAGAAGTCACCACCAATGTGTTCTCATCAGAGAAGAAGGATAAAAAAATGAGGGAAAGACAACTCAGAAATTGGAAAAGACTTTATGAGTGGCCCTGAATCGTTTACAAATGGAATTGTTTGAAAAATAAAAGAAATTGTTGGTAGATCACCAGATATCACAGGAGTAGAGATCCTCTATCTGAAAATCATGTGGAAACCTGCTTCTCTAGGGATGTAACTGTTGAACAAGGTTAGATGCAAATCACCAACAAAACATTGATCCTTTCGCAGATTTTAGAATCAATACATTAATAACTAGCCAAGGCAGGTGCTACCATTTACAATAGAGTTTTCGGATTGCTCACTAGAGGTGCACCAGAGAGAGTACTTTTTATTCCTGTCATTCAGGAAGACCAGGCTTTGTCAATACTACAGCCAGGCTATTAACTTCTGAAGGGGAGCTCAGGCCATCTTCATGGTTTGTCTTATTGAATTTTGTTCAGGGAATTCACTAGATGCCTTAAAACCATTTATGGGTCCAGTAAATGTGTATTTTGCATGTGTGATCCTTGGGGTTATCAGTGGGGAATTAAACCAGCTTTTTGTTACTGCGAAGAAAAAATACCTGAACACTTATGTGGAGCTAAGAGGGGAAATGATAAGAAATGATTCTGAAATGTGACCTTGTGACAGTTTATGTAAAATGCAAAGGGATACGGTTCCATTTATCTACTGATACACCAGAAACTAACCCACAGGCTAAACAGTAGCTCCAAACAACACTGCTTTGTGAAATCAGAGGGTTTTGTGGGTCAGGAGCTCAGACAGGGCTAAACTGGGTGATTCCTTCCATCTGATCTGACAAGAGTGAGGGTCCTATGGTGTGACCAGGGGATGGCTGATGGCCCCAAGGTGGCTTTACCTCTGGCACTGTGGGACCAGAGGCAGAGCCCTGAGGAACCTTTTTTCTTCCCATGTAAACTCAGGTTCTCACTGGTCTTCCTGGCGAGGTTGCTGGACTCTTTGATTGACGACTCTGGACCCCAAGAATCAAACTTGGAAGCTTGACTATCCTTTTAAAGCCAAGTCCTGGGAAAGTTCACATTCAAGGGTAGGGCACTTCTCTGTCACCCTGCTGGAGGACTCATGTAGATGGGGTAGAGAGACACGGAAAGAGAGAGGAGCGCTTGGACTATGAACTGTGAATCCCCTGCTACAGTTTGAATAAGTATCCCCCAGAGGGCCGTGTGTCCAGGGGTTGGCACTCTTGGGAGGTAAAAAGAGGGGCCAAGTGGGAGGACAATACGTCTTTGAGGTTGTGCCTTTGAAGGAGGATATTAGAACTCCGGGCCCCTCCTCTTTCTCTCTTTTTTCCTTCCTGGCCAGGAGAAGTTTTGCTCTGCCTAATGCTTCTGCCATGACGTGCTGCCTCCACAGAGGCCCAAAGCGATGGCAGAGCCAATCGTGGACTGGAGCCACTGAAACCATGAGCCAAAATAAACATCGTCTTTTATAAATTGGTTATCTCAGGTGTTTTGTTATAGCAGCAAAAAGCTAACTAATACACCCTCTGTGATCAACTATTTACTAAATGATTGAGTACAAAGGAAAACAAAAAGATACTGCCAGAAAAGCCCTCTATTTGTGAGAGCACTCCCTTTAATCCCCCACTTTCTAAATATCTTACGTTTATTTGACCTTGAGAAGGAAGACAGACAGGAGAGTGAACTTTGGATTGGGCAGCCTTAAGTGCTCTTGTTTTATATTTTTATTTTTTCATTTTTTGGGGTGTGTGTGTGTGTGTGTGTGTTGCTAAGCATTGAACCCAGGGTGTCATCCATGGAAGCATGCACTTTACCACCGAGTCACACCACCAGTCCTCATGAGGTGCCTATGATTTTGTCTAGACAGAGATAGTAGAGGTGAGGAGAGAAGAGAGGCCTCGCCTTGGCTGGGAATGCTCTAGAGCATGATTGTTCAGTTGGAGGAGCTGCTCTGATGCTTTTTGCCTCTGACCCCTTTGGATATATCCAAGTTTGGAAGAGGCTTGGTTGGGCTCCTGGGAGCTAGCAAGACCTCTGCAGGGTTAGAAGGGCCACCCATGGTCAAGTCCACATGTCGGGACCAAGGGGCTAACTGCTCAGATGGCTCGGGGAAGCAGGCTTGAGGTGGGCAGGACACAGCCTCTGCGTTCCCCGTTCTTCATCCATGATGGCCACAAATGGAGAAGGAAACAAGCTTTTTGCTCTGCAGGAGGAGGTCACCCTGGGCTGCAGCATCCCCTACCTGAGCTCTCAGAAGCGTCCTGTAATGGAGAGGGGCTACTGCATGGTGAGTGCTGTTGCCGCCTGAAGCGACGGCCGCTTGGAGCAACGGAGCCGCGGGAAGAAGTTCAGAGGCGAACTGGAGACAAACAGCTTTTTATTCTGATATCTTTTCTCTCTCTGGCTCTCACAACGACTAACACGCGCCACACACACACCACCAAAATGGCGCTGACCCGATCAGCAATCTCGGCCAAGTCACTCGAGATCTTGGGCCAAGTCCCGTGAGACTACGGAAGGCGACAATGCCCAAATCTCCATGGCCCATAGTCAACCGCAATTTAAGCCATCTCCCCAAACAGGGCTCCTACAGAGTGCCACATTGCCCTCCCATCTCCCTGCTGTGTTAGTGCAGGAAAGAAGCTGGTCCAGAGTGGACAACAGGGGAGCTTGCTGGGCTCTTCCACTCTCCGTAAATGACAGATGAGCTGCTGGCCTTCCTGACATTGGTTCAGTCTGTCCTCCCGTTGCCTCTGTTTCTCTATTTCCTCAAATCTTGCCACCACATTCTTCCTTGGCATCCTGTTTTTCTCAGATTGCTTATAAGCCATTCCTACATCTCTGAAACTTTATCCCACCTCCCGATGAGCACAAGGAGATGGCCCCCCTGCAGTCGTGCCAAAAGCACTTAAAGAAGATGGCACCATATATAATATAAATATTTTTATGATTTGTTTTAGGCAATATATGTATATATTTTTGGAACCGGGGATTGAACTCAGGGGCACTCGACCACTGAGCCACCTCCCCAGCCCTATTTTGTGTTTTATTTAGAGACAGGGTCTCACTGAGTTGCTAAGTGCCTTGCTTTTGCTGTGGCTGGCTTTGAACTCGTGATCCTCCTGCCTCAGCCTCCCAAGGTGATGGGATCACAGGTGTGCACCGCTGCACCTGACGGCAATATTTTTTTCCATATTAGAAAACCTACTTCAAGAGTCGAATGCAAATGGCTGTGGCTCAGTGGTAGTGCACTTGCCTGGCATGTGTGAGGCACTGGGTTCGATTCTCAGCACCACATAAAAATAAATAAATAAAATACAGGTCTATCAACAACAACAACAAAAAATTAAAGTCAAATGCAATATATGTAACCCTGAAACACCATGCTACAGTGGATGAAATATTGTATCGATCATTCTATAAATTGCCTTTGAATGAAAGCTACTACCTGTATACAGCATTGAATGAGATATCTGTAACAGCTAGCTATTTAAGCAGGGTAGCCTCGGTCCTGCTCAGGCGTTTCCATGGAACTAATCCAACTAATAGGTACAAGAGAACACCTGGAACCCAGGTTGTCTTGATTTTTTTTTTTTTTTTTTTTTTTTTGTCAGAAGTTATTTTAATGCTAAATCCGCCATCCCCTGATAGAAGGTTGCCTTATTCAGAAAATGCAACTTTTCTGAACAGGTTTCCTTTTTAGATGATATAGCCTACAGTCCAATAAATGTTAAATTCTGCTTTGTTCAATTTCAGAAAAAATAAAAAAATGCAAGAAAGGGCAGAGGTGGATGGTGAGAATGGCCTGTGAGGGGCGCGGGGGTCGGAAGTGGCGTGGAAATAAAGACAGTGGCTTTCCCCTGACCAGAATGGTTGGGGCTTGTAATGGTTAATTTGAATTGTCATCTTGATCGGATTAAGAGATGGGGATGATGAAGAGGCTTCTGGGCGGGTCAGTGAGGGTGTGTCTAGGAATGATTGGCAGGTGGGATAGCCAATGGAAGTGGAGACCCTCCCTAAGCATGGGTAGCACCATCCAATGGGAGGTTTGGATGGAATAAAAGTTGGAAGAAGAGGAAGCAGTAGCAGATGCAGCGTTCTTGAAGGGATTTTTGATTGCTGCTGCGATCAGCTGAGGATATCAGACTCTGGCTTCTTTATGCTTCCAAAGTGGACTCTGCCAGTGATTCTCCAGGGAGTTCCCAGAAGCCTTTGGTCTTGGACTAGGGGAGCCCCTTGACCCCTCTTGCCCTGGGGCTGCAGCCTCTTGGACTGCGCAGCTGCTGGTTCCTCCAGCTCTCCAGCCTGCAGACGCCCCTGTGGACTCTCAGCTTCGGGTCACCTAAGCCAACCTAACAAGTCCCCTTTTACTAATCATACCTCCTGTTGATTCCGTTCCTCTAGAGAACCCTGGCTAATACAGGGCTCCTAGATCAGAAGCCACCTCTATTTTTCCATGGTCATCTTTTTAAAAAGCAGACTGTAGTTTTACTGTAGCAGACATTTCCTTTTGTGTGATCTGGCTTTAGCAATTTGCCGAGATTTCTGTCCTCTCTTGACTTTTAAAGTGCCACGAAACCTACTTCAGCTTCCTCCTGGGCACACTGAAATTCATTTCTTCACCCGCCATTCTGGCAAATTCCTTGTTCAGTCTTCAAATCACGACACCACTGCGGCCCTCACCGGATTTCTGCTTTTTACAGTCTGTCTTCTCCACTAAGGCCTAAATGTCACTGTTACAATCCCCTTTCTCGCTTGTCACTTTGGCCGGGATGTCACTTATTTCCTCAGAGTCTCGCCCAGCTCCCCCTGGCTTTGCAGGCCAAGTAGCTGTCACGCTTGGTTTCCACATTCAGCGGGACTCTCACTTCATTATTCTCCTCTCTGCCCCTGTACCCTTAGAGACTCTCTCTGTTACCCAGCCCCCTGCTTCGTCTTCTCATGCAGATTTCCTGCCATCCTGTCTCCCGCACATTGCAAGTCACTAAAGAAGCTGTGGTCCTCTAAGCCCACATTCTCCTCAACTCTGCATCTTTGCTACTTGTGCCATATCTTCAGGCTACCCGCTGTAATTCACTTGAAAAAAAAAATGTTTTTTTTTTTTTTTTTTTTGTTTTAAATTGTTGTGTATGACAGTAGAATGCATTACAATTCATATTGCACATACAGAGCACAATTTTACCTATCTCTGGTTGTATACAAAGTATAGCCACACCATTCGTGTCTTCATACATGTACTTAGGGTAATGATGTCCATCTCATTCCACCGTCTTTCCTACCCCCAAGCCCACTTCCCTTCCCTTCCCTCCCCATTGCCCTGTCTAGAGTTCTTCTAATCCTCCCATGCTCCCCATCCCAACCCCACTATGAATCAGCCTCCTTATATCAGAGAAAACATTTGGCATTTGTTTTTTTGAGGATTGGCTAACTTCACTTAGCATGATATTCTCCAACTCCATCCATTTACCTGCAAATGCCATCATTTTATTCTCTTTTATTGCTAAGTAATATTCCATTGTGTATACATACACATTTTTTGTATCCATTCATCTACTGAAGGGCATCTAGGTTGGTTCCATTCACTTGAATTTTTAGCTAGCTTGTTAAACAGAAAACTCATTGACTTAAAATGGAAGCTTTATTTCATTACTATAAATGAAACACCAATGTCAGAGGGAAATGAGGAAAAGATACTGTAAACATTCAGATGGTGAAAGGGGCCCAAGGTCATTAACTTCTAGCTAGAAACACTTGCCTGCTGCAGAGGTGAGCCCTGAGTTGTACCCTGTCTTTACAAAGTGGCAGAGTTGAAGGGCTGGTAATGATATATTGGCACCTGCCTGGGAATTGCAGTGTTCTCTAATCAGAGGATGGCAAGAGACTTCACAGGGAATGCCAGTCACACGGCTCACCTATGTCCTGCCCAGAACACATCCTGAGGTCATTTCAGGGCAGCTGGTTCTGCTCACAGACAGGCAACCTGAAAGAGGGCAAATCACCTCCAAGAAAAATTCATCTAGTTGGGTGCAGTGGCACACGCCTGTAATTCCAACAGCTTGGGAGGCTGAGGCAGGAGGATTGCAAGTTCAAAGCCAGCCTCAGCAACTTAGCGAGGACCTAAGCAACTCATCGAGACCCTGTCTCTAAATAAAATATAAAATGGGATAGGGATGTGGCTCCGTAATTAAGCACCCCTGGGTTCAATCTCTGGTACCAAAGGAAAAAAAAAAATCCACCACTTTCCTCTACTCCCCCTTTCCTGCTTTTTGTTCCTTGTATTTAATCATTAAATGAAAACCTGTGATGTTCCTGCTGTATGAAAATCACTGCACTGAGTAGATGAACTTCAAGGAGAGTTGAACTCAGTTGACTTGAAGGTGCTAAAAGTCACTGCTTAATATGTGTTCAGAAAATATCACCAGTATGGACATTTATGCATTTTCTAGGTTCAGCACCCCACGTGTTATGAATCTCCAGTGTAGTGAAAGAGCTGGGAAATAGACTCCAGTAGAACACATAACAGAAGGCGACCAATGCCATAGAAATGTCTAGATGACACCTTATGGTGGTCAGCCTAGAGAAGGTTTATGTCTGTCAAAGAGGAGTCCACTCTTAAGAGTGATGAGGGACAAAGGAACAAACGTTTGAAAGGCAAAGGAGGAATTCCATTGTGATGACCCTCTCCCTGAAGGAAAAGAAATGTTCAAGCCCTATTTAGTGAACACTTAAATTTTTAGCGATATTTATTGCAGTGTGATCTGGTGCTATTTGAGAAAACCTGATGTGATGAAATGTGATTTGAATGAAATACTATTCAGTCAAGAGCCTTCTCTCTCTCTCTCTCTCTTTTTTTTTTTTTTTTTTTTTGTACCAGGGATAAAACTCAGGGGCACTTGACCACTGAGCCACATCCCCAGCACTTTTTTGTAGTTTATTTAGAGACAGGGTCTCACTGACTTCTTTAGCGCCTCGCTAAGTTGCTGAGGCTGGCTTTGAACTCGCCTTCCTCCTGTCTCAGCCTGCTGAGCCACTGGGATTGCAGGTGTACGCCACCACGACCAGCTAGAGCCCTCTCTCATTTAGAGTCTGGTTGGAGAAAGCCCCACATAGGTGGAAGAAGGAGGGAGATGTGTCCCTTCAGGGCACCGGTCTGAGGGTCCTCCTCATACTTTCGTGATTGGTGCAGGAGAGGTTGGGGTGTCCAAATCCACACATCTTAGAGATGTTTGGCTCCCATGATGACTTAGGTGCTTTTCAATTCTAAGACGACCAAAGAGTCAGCTGCTCTCAGCAGAAAATGCAGGACCGACTTTATTTTTTGAGCTGGGTTAAATTCACCTCTGCATTAGGGGGTACAGATAATTCTATGTTTCTGGTCCCCTCTGGGGCCTGGTTCTCAGAGCTGGAAAAGGTGATTTCTGTGGTTAATCTTTACACATATTTTATGTGTGCAATGCAAAATAATAACAATAACAAGGACCTCAGATATTAGGGTCTGGGTATGAAATGTCGAGGTTCACTAACTCTTTTATAGCTGTACCATCTTTCTACCTTTTTCAAGTGAAAATATTTTGTACCATTTTCTGAGAGGCTTGGATGCTATGTTCTGAATTATTTATATTATTTCCTTATGGATATTGGAATCATATTCCAATGATTAATAATAGGGAAATGATGAATAATGGGCTAGAGTCTTTTTATACATTGCATTTTAATACAATTTAGAAAAGTAAGCCATTGGCTTCTTGTAAACAGTTACAAACATGAATATCAACATTGATTAGGAATGGGTTTCCTTACTTTGGGCAGCTCATTGAATGACGTATTCCTTTGTAAGAATGCTGTGGCTTTCTCATTCATACCCAGGAATACAGAAAATGTAATTTATTTGAAGTTCATTAGAAGAAGTACTTGTGTTATTGGAATTTTTAAAGTAGTAGTTACAGTAATGTGAAATGTTCTGACTACACCTACTGGAACAACTTCTTGCAAAGATTAATTATGTGCAGCTAATAAGATAACAGTGACAAGGTAGAATTTAGAAACTAAAAAATTAAGAATTTAAACACACAGTGCAGGAATGTTCATGCACACACATATTGCTGCCTTTTTTTTTTTTTTTTTTTTTTTTCCCAAATCCACATTTGAGCACTTGTCTTGAATTATTTTGCTTAGGCCATGCTTTCTTGTAAGGCCTTTATCAACAAAGTGAAAACTTCTTAAAATTGTCATGGATTTGCTATATGTTTATTAGTATCCCAAATGACATCTCTTTCTTGACCACATGCTAGGCAATTAACTATAAAGTGATTCTGTACATTAAAACATCTTAAAAACTTTTCAACTTGACTTTTGAAAAAAGGTACATTGCTATTACATGATTCAAGGATGACATTACATTTTTGAATTTTCCTCTTTCAATGTTTTCACTGATCTTTTATTTACTAGTTGCATGAATCAGTCAGTTTTATCTAATTCATCAACTCTCAGCCCAAACCTTCAATAATCGATATAATGAATATTCTGAGTGAGGTTCTACACCTATAGAAATATTTTAAATGTAAGAACACAGGATCTGAGGCCTAGTTGCCAAAATATGGCAAAAAAGTAAACAAAAAAATGATGTTTCAAGTACCACTGTAATTCAGAGACATAAAACTAATCAGTACTGAAACTCTTGATGTCCCGATGGTATAATTTTAAATTCTTATGAGGAAAATAGTCTGACTGATATTTAAAGTTTTGGCCAATTAAGAGTGAATCATCTTGGTCAGGCGTGGTAATCCCAACACTTGGGAGGCTGAGGCAGGAGGATCGCGAGTTCAAAGCCAGCCTCAGCAATGGCAAGGTGCTAAGCAACTCAGTGAGACCCTGTCTCTAAATAAAATACAAAATAGGGCTGAGGATGTGGCTCAGTGGTCGAGTGCTCCTGAGCTCAATCCCTGGTACCAAAAAAAAAAGAAAAAGAATGAATCATCTTTGAAGATGTTTGATAGGAAAATTGTAAATACTACTTTTTTTTTTTTTTTCCTTTTTGATATCCTGTGGTTCCAAATTTGACCTTCCTGCATGACGATGGAAAGAAATCTCTTCACTTTTGTGTATCTTCTTTGATGTGGTCCAGAAAAGGATGGAAATGAATGTTGTCTTTCATAAAGCCTATGTGAGTTCATTCTGAGGCGTTGCACCAGACGGTCTCCAAGAGTGAAAGAGAAGCTTGTGAGCCCTGGGAGGGTGGGGGTGCAGGAGGTGGGGATTGGCTTGAATGAAGGACTTGAGCTGGGGAGATTTGGCCATTGTCGCCACCCGTAGTCTCACGGGTTTGTTGCGGGACTGGAGTGACTGGCCAAATTGCTGATCGGGTCAGCGCCATTTTAGTGGTTGTACGTGAGTTAGTTGTTGAACCTGGAGTGAGTTTGCTTCTGTTCTTGGCCTTGCTCCGAGAGGCAACATGGGGGGGATGGACTTCAAACCAAGTCTGTCTGTCACAAACTCCTTTGTACTGCCTATGAGGTGTGGCCTTGGCAGAGGATTTGGACCTGCTCTTTCTCCTATCACTGCCAACTGCCCAAGGTACTGACCAAGAACTAGATGTCAATTGGCTGCTGATAAACACAGAGCAATCCAAGACCTTTTTAATGCTAAGATTTATTTCTTCCATTAGCATTAGATATCATGGACCTAGATGAATCGTGACTTTTTTGAGGGTGGGGGGAAGAATGGGGAACCATGATCATTTGCACCCAAAGAACTAGCATTTTCCTAATTCGACAGTGGTTTCTGGGTGCCACACCCAGTCTTTCTTTCTTAAGCAATATTGGTTTATAGAAATACCTTGGTAGAGGCTCAAAAGCTGACATGAGCCAGGTGTGGTGGTGCACGGCTATAATCCTAGTGGCTTGGGAGGCTGAGGCAGGAGAATTGTGAGTTCAAAGCCAGCCTCAGCAACAGCGAGGCGGTAAGCAACTCAATGAGACCCTGTCTCTAAATAAAATACAAAATAGGGCTGGGGGTGTGGCTCAGTGGCCCAGTGCCCCTGAGTTCAATCCCCAGAACCACCCCTACCCCCCCCCCAAAAAAAAAAAAAAAAAAAAAACCTGACATGAAATTCAGCAGAGCAGAAAAGCTCCAAATCAGTTTCTTCTTCTCTGTCAATATTTCCACTTGGGCGACGTCAGGTATTAAATCACCTGGAATTAGTTGTGTGCCATTTCAGCAACCTTTTGTGCTCAATCTGCTACCAGCTGCTTGTGCTGATTAGCAGTTTCAGAGTCTGCAGACGAAGGAAATTTTAGTAGCTTGACTCCCCCCCCCCCCCCCCCAGTCCCCGCATGCACCGGGGAAGGTGTTCCTTTTTGTGCAAACCCTGAATAATTTGGTTTGAATGGATGCATGCTGGGAAAGTATAATGTCAGGGGCAAAAAAAAAAAAAAAAAAAAAAGTACCTATGGTCCTTTCACTATCCTCCCTGGTAAGAAGAAAAACAGGGGTGAAGAATTAATGTCTCCAAAGCAAGTGCCTGCGTGGCTGAGAGTCCACTATGCGTTCATTCATTCATCCATCCATCCATCCAATATTTATGGAGCTGTGACTGCATCCCAGGCACGGAGTGAAGCGCTGTGATGGAGACAGATTCCCGACCCTCCCAGAGTTGCCATTACCAAGGACGTCAGCCAATAAATAAGTAAAACACATGAAGTCATTACGGGAAGGAGACAAAGGGCGGGGATAGAGAAAGACGGGAGAGAAACTTTAGAAAGGATTCTCTGAGAAGGTGCCTTTCAAGCGAAGCCAGGACGGAAAGAGGGAATCAGGAAAAAAGCCAGGAGATCAGGAATGCAGGCAGGAAAGAGGCAGTGAGTGAGCAGGGAGGGACTTGGCCTGGTCCAGGAGGGACAGAAGGCTGGATCCTGCCCTCCAGTGAGCGTGGGAGAGAGTTACTGGCACAAGGGAAGCGCAGAGCAGAGCCCAAAGACCCTGTGGTCTTCCATAAATATTGGATGGATGGATGAACGAATGAATGCATGCGTGGTGCACTCTCAGCCACGCAGGTGCTTGCTTTGGAGACCTTAATTCTTTGCCCCTGTTTTTTTTTTTTTTTTTTTTTTTTTTCTTTACCTGTGAGCACTATGGATTTAAGTGCCATATAGAAATTTCAAAGGGATTGAAGCAAGTCAGTGTGATTTCTGTTTATTAACACACACACACACACACACACACACACACACACACTGATCACATCACACTGCTATTTTGTGAAGAGTTGATGGCAGTGTTATGGAAAAAGAGCAGTTGGTATTCCACACGGGAGATGAGAAGGGTTTAGATTTGAACTGGAGTGTGATAAAGAGATTCTGTAAGCAAGACAGGGATTATTTCATTTATCATGCTTCTGTTACAGTGATACAGGTGCACCGGGGGTTGTTGGAAGTTATCACCCACAGCCCAGGTAGCCTCCATAGGAAAAAGACAGAAGAAACAGGTTGGCAGTCACAGGGTTTCAGACACCTGTTTCCAGGCTGGGTCGTAGTGAGGTATGTGGCGAGCCCCAAGAGGCCTGGGGACTGGGCCGGTGGCATTTATGAGCTTCTGCTGGTTGTGGGTGTTCTCCTGCAGAACAAATCCCTGCATCCTTCCTGCACTGAGAGAACGTGCTCATTAATTCCTACAGCAGTTATATGTTCAATGCAGAAAATGAGAGACATTTCCATTCAATTATTGACCATAAGCATGATGTGTATTGATTGCAATGGCATAATTGTATTAAACGGATTTTAGGTAGCTTTCTTTTTGCTATAAATTCATGTATCATGTTTTACTTTCCCAGTAGAGAAGGTATTACCCACCTCCCCCTCTGCAAGGAAGGAAATATTCAATCATTCAGAGAGTCACTGTACAAAAAAGAAATTAGGTTGACTTTAGCCAAACTCTTGCCCTAAGTTGGGCATATATGTTGGTGATCTCAAATGGTATAAACTGCATTCTGGGAAAATTAAAATGTAAGCCTTTGAACATTCACTTTCAAATATATATGAAATGTTGCTACTCGTTATGCAGAAAAGGACACAAAAGAACAAAATGATGATTTGAATAAAACTTTTCAAGTTGATAAGAAAAATGAAAATAATATGCAAAAATGGGCAAAGGGGTAGAACACATTTCAGAGAAAACACATTCTAGTGGCTACCAGTAGATGCAAGGAAATTTAACCTCATGAGTTATTAGGGAATTCCAATTAAAACCACAAGGAGACAAATTGTGGTTTATCTAGGTTGTAGAATACTCCTAAGAAGTCACAAAGAATGGACAACTAATAGGTGCAACAATATAAATCACTCACCAAAGCATCACACTCAGTGAAAGCTGTTTATGTACTGTGTGATTTCCTTTATGTGAAATTCTGAAAAGGTAAAATTGAAGGAACAGAAAGAAAATCACTGGTGTCAGGGACCATTGAGTGGTCCCTTTTAAAACTGAGTGTGATGTATAGAAATTATATCCCAATAGTTTTTTTTAAAAAGCATAATAAGAACCAGGCACGGTTGCGCACGCTTGTAATCCCCAGCAGCTCTGGAGGCTGAGGCAGGAGGATTGCAAGTTCAAAGCCAGCCTAGGCAACTTAGTGAGGCTGGCTAAGCAACTCAGTGAGACCTTATCTCTAAATGAAATACAAAATAGGGCTGGGGATGTGGCTCAGTGGTCCAGTGCCCCTGAGTTCAATCCCCGGGTACCAGAAAAAAATGAAAAAAAAAATAAGAAGAAACCATTTACCATTTATTAGACTGCAACAAAGAAAGCACGGAGTACAGTGTTGTGAAGGTGTCAGAAGCCGGATCAAGCATTCTCTGCTGGTGTGAGTGACAAATGGCACTTCCCCTCTGGGAAGAGGAGTTTCAGAGCGGCCACCAAAGTGGTAGATATTTGTATCCTTTGACTCTCCAGCCGTTCCACTACTGCTGATGATCCACAAGTGCAGCTCAAGTGTGTGCTTAAGGAGAGAGACGCAAATCACTCTCATTCCATGCAACCATTTGCAAATGCAAAATCAAAAACAATCTAAATGCCTGTGAAAGGGAACGGACAAGTTGAAATACATGAAATGTATATCAGCCTGTAACTTAAAATATATGTGAATATATGAAATATACTGGTGGACTTCTGTAGAATCATGGAATGAATTGAATCTAAATATAGGTTTCAGAAGCAGTGGTTTATGTGGAAAAAGGAAGTCTCAGGTTGATACCTTGTGTGTGATGCCAATTATGTGACTAAAAAAAAGCTCATATGACTTTATATTACCTTTATTAAAGAATAACAGCCGGGCGCGGTTGCGCACGCTTGTAATCCCAGCACTTTGGGAGGCTGAGGCAGGAGGATCGTGAGTTCAAAGCCAGCCTAGGCAACTTAGTGAGGCACTAAGCAACTCAGTGAGACCCTGTCTCCAAATAAAATACAAAAAAAAGGGCTGGGGATGTGGCTCAGTGGTCCAGTGCCCCTGAGTTCAATCCCCCGGTACCAGAAAAAAAAAAAAAAAAAAAATAAGAAGAAACCATTTACCATTTATTAGACTGCAACAAAGAAATCACGGAGTACAGTGTTGTGAAGGTGTCAGAAGCGGGATCAAGCATTCTCTGCTGGTGTGAGTGACAAACGGTACTTCCCCTCTGGGAAGAGGAGTTTCAGAGCGGCCACCAAAGTGGTAGATATTTGTATCCTTTGACTCTCCAGCCGTTCCACTACTGCTGATGACCCACAAGTGCGGCTCAAGTGTGTGCTTAAGGAGAGAGACGCAAATCACTCTCATTCCATGCAACCATTTGCAAATGCAAAATCAAAAACAATCTAAATGCCTGTGAAAGGGAACGGACAAGTTGAAATACATGAAATGTATATCAGCCTGTAACTTAAAATATATGTGAATACGTGAAATATACTGGTGGACTTCTGTAGAATCATGGAATGAATTGAATCTAAATATAGGTTTCAGAAGCAGTGGTTTATGTGGACAAAGGAAGTCTCAGGTTGATACCTTGTGTGTGATGCCAATTATGTGACTAAAAAACGCTCATATGACTTTATATTACCTTTATTAAAGAATAACAATATGTGTCAGTGTCAGTCAGTTACAAACAAAAAAAAAATGAATTATATTGGTTCTTTTAGGAAGTAGAGGGAAAGCAGGATTTATAGAGGAATTTTAAGGGGCTTTAACTTAATTCCTGTGTTTTATTAAGTTAGAAGGTGATCTTGGAGATACATATGGAAAAATGTTAATATTTGCTAATTCTAGATGGTACTTGCATTGGTATTTTTAAGTTATTTTGGCTGCATTTACATTTATATTTTTCCTTTCTTTTTTTTTTTTTTTTTTTTTTTTTTTTGGTACTGGGGATTGAACTCAGTGGCACTCGACCACTGGGCCACATCCCCAGCCCTTTTTTTTATTTTATTAGAGACAGGGTCTCACTGAGTTGCTAAATGCCTCGCCATTGCTGAGGCTGGCTTTGAACTCACGATCCTCCTGCCTCAGCCTCCCAAGAATATTTTTCCTTTCTTACTTTCTTTCTTTCTTTTCTTTTCTTTCTTTCTTTCTTTTTTTTTTTTTTTTTTGTATAACAGATTGCACACAGGGGCATTTAACCACTGAACCACACCCCCAGAGCTTTTTACTTTTTCTTCTGAGACAGCGTTTTGCTAAGTTGCTTAGGACCTTGCTAAGTGGCTGAGGCTGGCCTCAAACTTATGATCCTTCTTTCTCAGCCTTCTGAGACACTACGATTACAGGCATGTGTCACGGCACCCAGCTACATTCACATTTCTTTATAAAAGAATAGCATGTGAAAATCCTTACAAATTTGTGATTATGCTAATTAGGTTCTTTTGAGCCCTTACTGGTAGAAGTGGTAATCACAGAAAATTGATGGATGATGCCTTTGTTTCAGCCCCAGATCAAGAGGTGGGATGAGTGTTTCTGTGTAACCCACCCTGCATGTTCAAGAATCTTCCAGAAGAATATCTCTCCTTCCCTTCACATTTACACAAGGACTTGTAGGTTGATAGCACTTGGTGCAACAGGTCAGTCCGCCAGTGTCCCTGGCAGTTCATAGCGCTCTTACCCTTGGAATATAGATGAGCCCAACAGGGCAGAGAAATTTAAACCATTTGTTTACTATTAAGCTAATAAGAATATTGATGCTATACCTAACTTGTATAAGATATTAATGTGTGGTTCCTTAATACTTACTGACCTAATTTGTGAAAATATTTTATACACTCAGTAAGACTGTGACTGCATGCATAACATAAATCTGATCTTACGACTCAGGTTTCTATAAGCAGCAGCATAAATTTAACCTATAAATACAGTATTCCTTCATCTTCTTGCAAAGTAATTACAAGAAAAGCCGCGTATACTTTTATGAACTCAAAAGGAATACAAGCCAGGTGTTGTGCCCACTGTGCCTGTCATCCCAGCAACTTTGGGAGGCTGAGGCAGGAAGATTGCAAGCTGGAGGCCAGCCTCAGCAATTTAGAGAGGCCCTTAGCAACTTAGTGAGACCCTGTCTCAATATTTTTTTATATATATATATATATAGTAGGGCTGGGGATGTGGCTCCCTCCCTGATAAAGTACCCCTGAGTTCAATTCCCAGTAACCCCCCCCCCAAAAAAAAGTACAAAAAGTGGTTCCTACAATTCAAATGTAAGTTTTTATCTCCACAGTCTTGTTATACACCGTGTGTTTGCTTTTGCCACAGTTATCAGTTATCACAAACTTAGTGGCTTAAGAACAAATTTATTCTCTTATCGTTCTGGAGGGCAGAAATCCCAAAGTCAGGTGTCAGCACCTGTAGGAGAATCTGCCTTTGTCCTCTAGCTTCGAGGGGCCACCTGCCTTCCTTGGCTTTTGCCCCTTCCTTCATTTTCAAGGGCATCAGTGAAACATCTCTCAGTTCCTCGTTCTGTCTCTGCTCTGTCCCTGTAGCACCTTCTCGGATTCTTACCCTGTAGGAGCCCTGTTTGGGGAGATGGCTTAAATTGCGGTTGACTATGGGCCATGGAGTTTTGGGCATTGTTGCCTTCCATAGTCTCACGGGACTTGGCCCGGGATCTCGAGTGACTTGAGCAGAGATTGCTGATCGGGTCAGCGCCATTTTGTGGTGGTGTGTGGTGCGTGTTAGTCGTTGTTAGAGCCAGAGAGAAAAGTTATCAGAATAAAAAGCTGTTTGTGTCCAGTTCGCCTCTGAACTTCTTCCCGCGGCTTCATTGCTCCAAGCGGCCATCGCTTCAGGCGGCAACATTACCCTCCTGCCTTTGTCCTGCAAGGACCCTGGGATTACATGGATGTGCCCAAGGGAGCCAGGGTCCTGTCTCACCCAAATATCTTTAATCACTTCCTCTTGTCTGCAAAGCCCCACCTGACATTAGGGTAGACTCTTCACATGTTCCGGGGCTCATGACATGGACATTTTAAAGGTCACCATGTCAGTCCACCACCTCGCTCACCAAGCTTATCTTTTAATTAAAATATCCTTGCAATTAAGCAACATTTTGGCTCTTCACTTTTGCAGTCTTCCGTCCAACAGCGACACTCTGAAGTGTCATAGGCGTGCAGATCTGCGCTATGAAGTTAATATTAGAAGGTAAATGTGCTCTAAGTGTTGACGCACGGGGCTAAAATAACTCTGTGTGGGTGCCGTTCCCTCTCTTGAAATTACTATTCAGAATGTACTCAGTTTTTGCACAGTAACTATTATTACTGTTAAAGCCATAAAGATTAGGACCTACATCAGATGGTGCTTGCAATTATTAAATGAGTTATGATTTTCAAAGAAGTTAGAACAGGGAAGAGCAAAAACACCCTGGGTAAAGTATGTACTTGCTGCACTTGTTGGTGGTATTATCAGATCCACATCAGTTACCCAAATGGGTTTGGCTACATCAACTTACAAAATTGGGTGGGAGGGAAAAGTGAGAAATAGCATTGCAAAGAACCCAAAGCACTGTGTAAGATATGGATGGGCAAGATGATGTTTATAAACCTTTCCTTCATGGAACATAAAATTGTGGCCAGTTTTCCATTAAGTACAGGAACCATGGGAGCAATTTGGGCAGTTCCTACCCTCAGAGCACACAGTCTATTGCGGTTGATACATGCTATAAAGATGAATAATAAACATTATGTTGGAAGTTGTTTGGCTTGTCCTTCCCCTGCCTAGAATTTGTGCAATGGTGCTGCTTCACTGTACAATCAAGACAAAGATAGTTACAGATAGGTAAAGAGAAGGGATCAGAGTTTACTGGCTTTTTAAAAAGTGGAAATATAAGGTGGGCATGGTGGTATATACCTCTAGTCCCAGCAACTCAGGAGGCTGAGGTAAGAGGATCATAAGTTTGAGGCCAGCCTCAGCAACTTAGTGAGAGGCCCTAAACAACTAAGTGAAACCCTGTGTCAAAATAAAAAAAATCTAAAGGGCTGGGGATGTGGCTCTGGATTCAATCTCCAGTATCAAAAATTTTTTTTGTATATGTATATGCATACATACATGCATCTCTCTATATATGCATTTTTATGTGTGTGTGTATATATATATATATGCATATATATGTGTGCATATATATATATATATATACATATATATAGTGTTAAAGTGCTAATATTTCCATGACTTTAACTTAGAGAACATTTTTTACCCTATAGTACTTACAGTTTTTATACTTCCTATCATTTTCTAAAATGTGTCCTCTCTCTCCAATGCTTAGCAGATAATTCAGTAATGAGAGGTTCTTTTCTGAGTGGACTTCCTATAGGAGAGCTTTGAAAACAGAGTAATACGGGTGCCTCCATCTTTGTCAAAATATTTTCATGTTGAAAACAGGGAAAATTTTTGGCGAAAGCTGAAATGCATGGCAGGTTAATTTGTGCCTATTATTTCCGGTAAATAATTTCACCAGGAGTCTTCACAGGTAAAATTAATGTTTATGTCATGTTAGAAAGTAGCAGGTGTAGCTCTCCTTACCAGGGTTTTAAAGGCGCATGGCTGTGACCCTCTCTATCTCCTCCCCATGCGCATCTTACTTTAACACAGCCAGCTTTGAATGTCCATCTACTGGAACAAAGCCAAGAGGAGCTGTGTAAGCCATTCTTCATGTTTTCTGTGTTGCTGCTTTTGCACAAAAGCTGTATGAGAAGGAATCCAGGAGACAGGTGATAAATTGTTCCCTGGAAGATAGACCTGAAGTTGGAGTCTAGAACGGCGCTACACCTCTGGGCACGCTTTAATAATGCTCTGAAATGCCAGTGCCAATTTCCACCCTGGAATGGGAGGGCACTGTGCTCTGAGACCAAGGGGACAATCAACACGCAAACAGATAGACACACGAGCCAAAGTCCCTGTCTTTTTTCCAATGTCCTCCTTTACTGCTACACGAAAAGGGGAACTAAAAGGTCCATTGCGGTTTTTTTAAGCTGTCGGTGATATGTGTGTGGAAGGTGGTTAGGAAGGACACAGAACGGAATCCGGAGGTGACTGGACATAGAGCGAATTCTGGAGCCATGGCTCGGGGGTCGGTGGCTGCATGGTCACTGCAGACGCATCACAGAGGCGAAGCTGTCTTTATGGCCGAGTGGGGGGCTCCCTAGCGGTCAGGCACGTTGTCCCTCTTGGTGTATCGACACTTCTTTCTCCTCTCGGGTTTTCCTCTGGTCCCCTCTCCCTGTGTTTTAGCATCTTTCTAACCCTTGAGGGCCCTGCTTTGGTTCTTTCAGTGTCTCATTAGTGATTCTATTGTAGTGTCCGCCCTCTGCTGCCTGTGCACTGGTGCAGTGGAGCCAAAGGGGACACGCCAGCCAGTGCCCGTCAGGGGAGGATGTGAGAAGGCCGAGCGCATGCCTGTCTTCCTGTCGTGTGCTGATTGCAGCCGATGCCCACATTGATCTGTCCTTCCACTGGTCCGTCTGTCTATCCCTCTACCTACCCATCTATCCAATCATCCATCCAAGTACCCAACAATCCAACCACCCACCCACTGATCCATCCCACTACCCACCCACCCAATCACCCACTTACCCACCCACCCATCCCACTACCCACCTACTCACCCTCCCATCCATTCCACTACCCACCCACCCACCCATCCATCTATCCCACTATCTACCCACCCATCCATCCCACTATCCACCACCCATACATCCCAATACCTGCCTACCCACCCACCCATCCATCCATCCCTCCCACTACTCATCCCCCCAACCCTCCACCCACCTATCCCACTACCCACCTACCCACCTATCCATCCAACTACCCACCCACCCACCCAGCCATCCATTCATTCATTTACCCACCTACCCATCCTTTTACCCACCTAACTATCCATCCATCCACCCATCCATCCATACATACATACATCCACCCATTGAACTACCTGCCCATCCACCTATCCAACTACCTATCCATCCATCCATCTATCCACCCACCCACCCACCCATTCACCCATCCATTCATCTACTTACCTACCTACCCATCCTTCTACCCACCCACCCATCCACTTACCCATTCACCCACCCATCCACTTACTCACCCACTCATCCATTCATCCACTTATCCACCCACCCACCCATTGTGGCATACAGCCTTGCTAGAGAAGCAAACAAGGCCTAAATGGATTTGATCTGTAATAAGACTGAAGTCAGGATTAACGAATCACGACTCAGAGGAAGTTAAGACTAAATGTAATGATGTTATTAGAAGTTATACATTTTTAACAATAATACACTTCTTTTTTATTTTTTTTTTTTTATTTTTTTTTTTTATTTAGCTATTTGTTTACTTATTCATAATGCACAAGTATAGCATCTTTTTACATACAACTGCTTGTATACAAAGTATATATGTACCATTCAGATCTTCAATCATGCATTTAGGATAATGATATCCATCTCATTCAACCACCAATTTTCCCCCTCTCCCCCCTTGCTCCCTCCCTTCCCTCCCTTTCCTTTTGACCATTCTAGTGTTCCTCTAATCCTGTGTACCCCCATCCAACAACACTGAATACACTTCTTTTTTAGATGGTTTTAGCTCAATTTACTATGTAATGAAATCACAGGGGAGTGTTTGATGACTCTCTTGGTATACTTTTGGATAGGATTACATTCGATCTCAGAGTTGAAAAAAAATCCCTTAAAGGCATAACCCAACTACCAGAAAAAAATATTTAAACTGTTTTCTTTTTTTGCTTACACTGGGTATGATCTTTCTATTTAGATGTCAAGCATTTTAATGAGATACTTGCACATGGATGTAAGTATGTTTACATACACTCAGTTGTCTCTATATGTATACATATGTGAAATGGGGTATATTTAAAAAATGGTATTGACTTCAGTGGTGACTTTATTTCTACTTTTTCCCCCCTGTGTAGTAAGCAGACTATAACTAATATAAATGGAATGCATGTGGGCTACGTATCTTCATGTGGTATAGAATGTGTTAATGCAGCAATTTTATGAAGTCTCATTAGCCTCTCAGAGAGCCAGTGATAAAGGACAGCAATATCAACTCTGTGAGGAAGGGAGAAGGGGCATCTCATGTAGATTTCTAAATCCTCTGCTACTTTGAAATCAACCCAGTTGCATATTATAGACTCAAGATAAACGATCTTCTAGTTCCTGATGATTGATTTAATGGTGGACTTGACCATATGTGTATCCGATATGGAAAGCAATGTCTGTTAAATGGAATAAAAATGCTCTTTTAAGGGAAGGAAAAGAAAAGGTGATTTAAATCTTCAGATTCTCCAGGGATCTCATTAAAGTTCTCTTCCTTTAATACGTAGTGCAGCCTAATAGTTATCAGCAACCCTGCAGTGTGCGTTGCTGGTAGGTTAGTTTACACAGGATTAATTGTGTAATTTTGCAAGCCACCAGCACAGTGAACATTGATTTTTGCATTAGCCTCATGTGTTGTTTCCAAGGGGATTCTGTTTTCTATTTTAAGGCGGTGTTACATTTCACTTCTTATTAATTATAATTTCTGCCAACATGTTTTATGCCCGATACAATTTATTAAAAGTCTTTCATAATCTTCTTCTTTTCTTTTTTTGTTCCTAATGGCTATGTCCTCCTAAAACTTCATTAATTTTGAGCACTGATGTGTAAAAATGGCAGGAGAAAATGCTGTTCACAAAAGGTTCTCTGGCCAGCTGGTTTACCCCATGCTTTTCATTGATAAGTTGCCACAAATCTTCTGCGAAAATACGGAAGCAAATTCATCGGCACTCAGTCCAGGTGCACAAAGAGAAAAATCAATGCAAGAAAGAATCTGAGAATTTTGCATTTCTCAGACCAAAACATGGGACTCTCTGAAGGAAAGCTGAGTATTCAGAATCCAGTCCAATTTCCATAATATGGGAGGCGTAATAATGTCCTGCATTTCATTGGGCTCTGACAAACATATTATATATGTTATGTTCACACACACTATATATTAATATAATGAAATTAATATATAATAAACATATGTATGTATATTATATATTACACATTATATCGTGATATATAGCATGTATACAACAAATATATATAAACATATATATATAATATATATACTTATATATATATTTAAAATTTCACCCTTATATAAACAAGGGAAATAATTGTGAATTGAGCCGAGCACGGTGGCACACGCCTGTCATCCCAGCACTTGGGAGGCTGAGGCAGGAGGATCACGAGTTCAAAGCCAGCCTCAGCAATGGCGAGGCACTTAGCAACTCAGTGAGACCCTGTCTCTAATAAAATACAAAAAAGGGCTGGGGATGTGGCCCAGTGGTCGAGTGCCCCTGAGTTCAATCCCCAGTACTAAATAAATAAATAAATAAATAATTGTGAATTGGAAGGATAAGATATATTCACATTTTATATATAAATATATATTAATATAATGCAATTAATATATAATGTAATATGTATGTGTATTATAAAATATTATATTATTATATATTATATAGTATGCATGTAACAAATACATATATACTATATATAACCATATAAGTATGTATATTATATTTTAAAAATTTCATCCTTATAAAAACAAGGAAAATAATTGTGAATTTGGAAAGATGAGAAGGAGGGTTTTTTTGTTGGAATTTTTCAGGTAATAAATTTAACTCTCACCTACTACATTTTCTCCACTCTTGGTGGGGTGACGAGGTGCCCCTTGGAATTTCAGTGGAATCCTTATAGCTGGATTCGGAACCAAGATGGTCATGAACAACAGAAAATAATGTTAATCGCATGGAATTTAGAACTTAATATTTTCACGTTTTTTTAAAATATTTATTTATTTACTTTAGTGGTACACAATGCATCTATGTTTACGTGGTGCTGAGGATCGAACCCGGGCCGCGCACGTGAGAGGCGAGCACTCTGCCGCTGAGCCACAACCCCAGCCCCTTCACGTTGTTTTTTTATTAGTGCATTTAATGTACATGAGAGTGTGGGGTTCATGGTGACATATTCATACATGCATATCACGTGATTAGATCAGTTCCCCAGTACCTGCTTTTCCCCTTCCCTTCCTTCCTCCTCCTGATCTCCTTCCTCTACTTTACTGGTCTTCCTTCTATTTGTTTTTTAATTGGTGCATTATAATTAGATATAAAATTGGGATTCACTGTGGTATATTCCTACGTGCACATAGCATAATTTAGTCACTTTCACTCTGCAGTCTTTCCCCTGTCCCTTCCCTCCCTGCTCCCCTAGCCCTTTGGATCCCCTTGGATCCTGCTGCTCCTCTTCTGTTAGGACCCCCGACCCCCTGTTTATTATTCCTGTTTTCTCCCTAGCTTCTGCATGTGAGAGACAACATCTGACCCTTGACTTCCTGAGTTTGGCTTATTTTGCTTCGCAGTTTATCAGCAAATACCATCATTTCATTTTTCTTTATGAGTGTGTACAACTCCATTGTGTGTATACACTACATTTTTTTATCTATTCATCTGTTGACCGACACCTAGGTTGATTCCATAATTTTTGCTTTGAACTTGAAAATAAATCAGTCACTCCCTTACGCCTGACCCCTCTCCTTCCCCCATCCCAGACTTATAAGATAAAGTTTCCCTCCTTCTCTCACACCAAGACTCCAAGGTCTCTAGGAAAAGAGGGCCAAGGCTCTGGATTTGTGTTGCTTCTGTTTTTTTTGTTTTTTGAATGGATTCTCTTTCCTTCTGTTCCGACACCAGACTCTGGGTAAGTTGGTGCACTACTGCATATAGACCTGCTGGGGCGCTGCACAGAGTAGGTACTTACCAAGTGTGCAAAGTGACCAACTGTCCCTCATTGGAGGAAGCTGCTTTATCGCTGTTGGCCCAGCTTCACAAAGGCCTTGTTTCTGCGGGATCAAAGGGCCTCTTGTATATTCAGAACATAATGAAGAGAATAGAACATGTCTTTTAAACTCCTGTGTGATGCCCGGATTATGTGGACAGTTTAATGAAGTGAGGATGCTCTCCAACTTTTGTGCTGTTCACATTAAACAGAAAGAGATGAAAGCAAAGGAAGGCTTAGAGCTGACAAAATCTCAAGTGGGAACGTTCTGGGTCTGTAGCGCATACACCTGCTCACATAGCCCACCACCCAAAGATGATTTGAGGAAATAAAGAAAAAGTTTTCTTTTCATAGTGGAAGACTGAGGGGGGGAGGTGTATGTCTTTTTGTACTGTCGCCTTGCAAAGTGGGTTCTGCACTTGACCACGGAACCTCTTATATATGACGTTAAGGAGGTCACATGACCCCCTGAATTTTATTTTTCCTCATTTTTAAATGAACCTAAAAAATAATAATAATAATAATGGGCTGGGGTTGTGGCTCAGTGGCAGAGCGCTCGCCTCACACGTGTGCGGCCCGGGTTTGATCCTCAGCACCACGTAAACGTAAATGCATTGCATTGTGTACAACTAACGTAAATAAATAAATATTTTAAAAAATAAATTAATAAATTAATTAACATGCACAGTTCTTTCAGGGGTTGAACAACCTTTGTTAGATTGCTTGATAAAGTGTAAGATGCTGGGTTCTTATCGGGAGATTGTAGCAGCGAAACTCCATTAAACAGTGACAACAGACTTTATTAAGGCTCAACATTCTGTTTTCACAATGGAACATTGTGTTGTCCTGAGTAGCTCGAATGTGCCAGATCCAAGGCGCTTGTTTGGAATTGTTACACGGTCATTACATTGAGTGTAGGAAGCCTTGTGTGTGAGCTCGGAGACGTCTCCAGATTTTCAGAGATCTTTGTGATTTTTATTGGGTTAAGAACCCCTTAGCCAGATCATCACACATTTTCATGTGATCTGGGAGTCTGTCATTTTTTAGTGTGGGACACATGAAGGGTGGATTTTGTATTTGTTTACTGGTATATACTTACAAAACATTTTCTCTATCTGGAGTTTCATGCAGTAAAATATCCATCTCCAACTAAATTCCCTGAGTGAGAAAGATAATGTAGACTGGAGATCTGAATAAGTTTGCCCAATATTTATTAATTTTCAAAATTACCTTGGGATGTCCCATAACGAAGGCATATTCTTCCTTCTTTCCTCTCCTCTCCTCTTCTCTCTCTTTTTTTTTTTTTACATTAACCCCACCACCATCACTACTGCCAGGCCCTGGTTCACCTTCTTTTGCTTTACTATCATTTTTTTTCTGGGGGGGGGGGGGGGCGGCTACTGGAGATTGAACTCAGGGGCACTTGACCACGGAGCCACGTCCCCAGCCCTTTCTTGTATTTTTATTAGAGACAGGGTCTCACTGAGTTGCTTAGCCCCTTGCTTTTGCTGAGGCTGACTTTGAACTCGTGATCCTCCCATTTCAGCTTCCCAAGCCGCTGGGATTACAGGCGTGCGCCACTGCGCCCAGTTCTTTTGCTTTTACTGGGTAGAAAATGAGAGATGCGCAGTTTTGTAGAGAGGTGATGTGGGTGTGATCAATAGGTGAAATAAGTTTCAAAATCTGCAGACTAGGAATTGGATCAATATGGGTTATGTTAAATGCTGATTTTAATATCTAAAGAAGTTTATATGAGTTTAAATTGTCAACTGGGAATATATGTTTAGATTTCATTTCTTATTTTCTATTATTCCATATATATCTTTTCCCAAATTGGTTGTTGTCCTCCTTTAAATGTAAGCAATCCAATATCATTTTTTTTTAAATGAAGATATTTTGAAACATTGCTAATGATTATCTAGTCTCCTGGTGTCAAAATCTCTAAATTCCTTTATATTTCTTTTTTTTTTAAATTTATTTATTTTTTATTCTAAGATGTTAGACAGCAGAATGTATTACATTTCATATTACACATATAGAACACATTTTTACAAATCTCTGGTTGTATGCAAAGTATATTCACACCATTCATGACTTCATATATGCACTTAGGGTAATGATGTCCATCTCATTCTACCGTCTTTTTTTTTTTCCTTCACCCTTTTGCCCCCTCCCTTCCCCTCCCTCCCCATTGGCCATTCTAGTGTTCCTTTAATCCTCCTATGCTCCCCATCCCAACCCGACTGTGAATTGGCCTCCTTATATCAGAGAAAACATTTGGCATTTGGCTTTGTGGAATTGGCTAACTTCACTTAGCATTATCTTCTCTAACTTCATTCATTTTCCTGCAAATGCCATGATTTTATTCTCTCTTATTGCTGAGTAATACTCCATTGTGTGTATATACCACAGTTTCTTTATCCATTCATCTACTGAAGGGCATCTAGGTTGGTTCCACAGTTTAGCTATTGTGAATTGTGCTGCTATAAACATTGATGTGGCTGTGTCCCTGTAGGATGCTGTTTTCAGGTCCTTTATATTTCTGATTGATGTGCAGGAGTAAAAGTATTAGCAACAACGGCTGGTGGATGAAAGGTTATGCTTTGGACTTTTCTTCTCCATACACTTAATCTGAGCTGTCTGGGTGTCTCCCAGCCCCTGAGCTCTCTGTGAGGAGGCACAGGGGAATTGGGCTCACCACATACTGGCAAGATATTGCAAATTAGTAATTAGGGTTTTGAGTGACATGACTGCGATGGCACATCATTCTGTTGTACGCTGTCTCCTGGGGATCTTGTACTCAATTATTTTTATTTGATCTCCATTAAAGTTATTTTGAGAGCTGTCATTGAATTTGTACATATTTTACATTATAATTATTATGAATTGAGCATTTATTAAAATAACTTAAAAGTTACAGCACTATAGTAACATTTAGATTCTGTCAATAATTGTAGCATATAATCCCAGCAATTTGGGAGTCTGAGGCAGGAGGATCGCAAGGTTGAGGCCAGTCTGGGCAACTTAGTGAGGCCCTGAGCAACATAGATACTGTCTCAAAATAAAAAAAATAAAAGGGACTGGAAATGTGGTTCAGTAGTTAAGTGAGCCTGGGTTCAATCCCAAGTTGCATAATAATCATAAAGATGACATAGTTATTATTAAAGCTCAATTCATGTTTTGAATATTTTATCATATGTCTTTGCAGCAGTTTTAGATTATTATTATTATTTAGTATTATTATTTTTCCTTTGCTGGGGATTAAACCCAGGGCCTCACACATGCTAGGCAAGTCCTTACTGCTATGTTAAATTCCCAGTTCTTTTAGATATATATATTTTTTTAACATTTATTTTGTAGTTTTAGATGGACACAATATCTTTATTTTATTTTTAATTATAAAGTGGTACTGAGGATTGAACCCAGTGCCTCATGCATGCTAGGCAAGCACTCTACCACTGAGCCACAACCCAGCCCCATCTTTTAGATGTTTTAAGAAATTATTAAACCGGGTGTGGTGGTGCATGCCTGTAATACCAGCAGCTCAGGAGGCTGAGACTAGGATGATTGCGAGTTCAAAGCCAACCTCTGCAATAGTGAGGTGCTAAGCAACTCAGTAAGACTCTGTCTCTAAATGAAATACAGACTAGGACTGGGGATGTGACTCAGTGGTCGAGTACCAAAAAAAAAAAAAAAAAAAAAAAAAAAAAGAAATTATTCGAGAAACTTATTCATGTACCACTGATTAGCTTTAACTTTTCACAGTTTTGCAAATTAGCCATTGGCATTTAGATGTTCCTTTATAGATCAAAGTTCCCGTTTGCTAGGGGGTATGCATTAAATAATCATCACCATGTTAGAGATTCACTTTTACGTGGTGGTTTGCTGTCCATAAATCCCCATTGCCATCCTGTAAGGGAAATGGGGCAGGGGTGGTTAGCTCCACTTAAAAAAAAAAAAAAAAAAAAGAAGAAACAGAAGTTCAGGGAGGTGAAAAGCTCTAGACTTCATGGCTATGAAATGCCAGGATTGGTGCTATTCAGATCACAGGACTTTATAGTCCAGGATTCTCCCAGGTACTACCCTCTACCCCTCTCTCTCTTTTTTTTAAACCAGGGATTGAACTCAGGGGCACTCGACCACAGGGCCACATCCCCAGCCCTTTTTTGTATTTTATTAGAGACAGGGTCTCACTGAGTTGCTAAGTTTCTCACCATGGCCGAGGCTGGCTTTGAACTCGCGATCCTCCTGCCTCAGCCTCCCAAGTGCTGGGATTACAGGCATGTGCCACCTCACCTGTCTCCTCTATCCTCTCTTTCCTGGAAGAAACCAAATAGCACTTCAGATTCTTCCAGTAAGCGAGGGGCTGAACTCACTCAGGTCACTTTGGACAAAAAATAATTTGTTCCCTTTTTTTGTTTCCTAATAAATCATGCTGTCCAATATCCTCGAAAACACAAGTGAATCAGAATATAAAGTTGTCAAACTAGAGTTATCTTCCTGACGGGGAAATCTAATCTTGTCTTTTCTTCCTTAAAGCCCAAGATGGTCTTGGGTGACGAGATAAAGGCTGATTGTCTGAGCTTGGCTCCCTACACTCTGATTATGTCTACCTTTTCCTTTTATTACCTCTTCCCTGCCTCCAAACACCTCATTTCGAGCCTCCCAAACTGCATCTATCTTCTTGACTCATTCAGGTCTGAATTTCTTGTGCTGTCCCATCCCCAGCCCCTGCTCTTACATGGAAATGCCCTTCCTCTCTTTTTAGTTTTAGAAACTGGGCCACTGTACTACCTAATCTAGTAACTATGTGGCTTTGGGGATAAAAGTGCTTTTATATGTTTTTTTTATTTTTTATATTTTTTGTACCGGGGATTGAACTCAGGGGCACTCAACACTGGGCCACATCCCCAGCCTTATTTTATATTTTTTTAATTTAGAAACAGGGCCTCACTGAGTTGCTTAGTGCCTTGCGATTGCCGAGGCTGGCTTTGAACTCATGAACCTCCTGCCTCAGCCTCCCAAGTGCTGGGATTACAGGTGTGTGCCATCTTACCCAGCTGCTTTTATATTTTAACATGTTTTTTTGTGATGCAAAAAGTAAATCATGATCATTAAATGCATTAAAACAATTCATCTTCTGTCTCTCTTTACTTCTTTCCTCCCAGAAGTAGTTAGTATCAAGGTAACATTCTCTCCTCTCTTTACCCTTTCTGTAGTTATGGGTACACAGAGTTCATGTTTTGCAAAATCAAGCTCAGACTCAACATACAATTCTGTAGTACTTCATTTCACCTATACGCAGGTGATTATCTTCTAAGTAGCTCTTAGCATTCAATATTCCTTGAAAATAGCATTTTAAAGCCATAAGCCTTTCTAACACATAGTCAGATTTAAAGTACTTTACTTCTCTTTTGAGCATTTAGATTGTTACCAAAATTATGCTGTCATAAATTAGAGTCAGTAAACTTTATTGCACATTGATGTTTGAGTGTGTCTTGATATGCTTAGTCAAGTTAAGCTCCATTTCTAGAAGTGTGCATATTGACTGAAGCCTATCAATGTGAAAATGTATCTTAGATAATTTATAAAGGAAAATGTTCATAGTGTGTATAGCAACATATGATTTTTACATATGTATATATACATTCATGGGTATGTATGTGTGTGTCTGAGTGTGCATAGCTGCTGGACATGTTGAATATTGACATGTCAATTGGGCAGGGAAATATTAAGATAATAGTTAGCATACTAAGCTAATACTAAGCTAATAGTAATCATCTTTGACAAATGATTTCATTTCTTTATATATATATATATATGTGTGTACAGAGATAGCGTTGGAAACCTCTGGGGAGCATGGACAGAGTTCTGAAGTGTAGTTATGTTCAAGGGAACGTTGGAGAATTTAGCTCTAGATTTGCTCTGGGAAGCTAGGCAGGGAAAGCCAAGATTTTGAGGCCCAGACTCAAAGGCACAAGACTCTTGGAGGGTGGTCCTGTGAAAAGCCTCTTTTTTTTTTTTCTTTTTTCCTAAATTTTAAAATTTGTTTTAATTAGTTATATATGACAGTAGACTGCATATATGCACTTTGATATGTCATATGATATATATTTGACATTATATATCATATGAAAAAATGTTCAACATCACTAGCAGTTAGAGAAATACGAATCAAAACTACTCTAAGATTTCATCTCACTCCAGTCAGAATAGCAGTCATCAAGAATACAGGCAATGATAAATGTTGGCAAGGATGTAGGGGGAAAGGTACATTGCTGGTGAGACTGCAAATTGGTGTAAGCACTCTGGAAAACCGTATAGAGATTCCTCCAGAAAACTCAGAATGGAACCACCATTTGACCCAGCTATCCCACTCCTTGGTTTATATCCAAAAGACTTAGAATCAGCGTACTGTTGAAATCCTCTTGAGCAAACACTGGAATCAAAGCAGCAGGTGCAATGGTTCAAGTAGGAAATAGGGAATAATATCTGGGGATCAGATTTATTTAAACAAGGTCCTATTTTGAGGACAAACCGCCCCCCCCCCAATCCCACCCCATTCATGGGCGTGCTTGACCATAGTGCCGGACACAGAGCAGTCAGAAAAATAGATACTCAAATGAATAAACAAAGACCCTCTTGTATGACGCTTTTGCTAATAATAGCAATGATAATTTCTTTTCATATCTAAATATGCCTGAAAGTCTTCTAGGCAGTTTTTTTTTTTTTTTTTTTTTTTATATTTCAGCATGACGTTTAACGAGTTGTAATTCTGTTCTTGCATCGTGATTGAAAATGTTTGTGCACCTATGCTTTGATAATACCCATGGTGATGTTTAAAGCTATCAAAATTATGAAACTCCATTGTGGAGATAGGATTAGGGAACCCTGGTATGTCCTATCTGGGTGCCTTTGTTTTTGCATCTTTTTTTTTTTTTTTTTTTTTTTTTTTGGTAAAGGGGATTGAACTCAGGGGCACTCGACCACTGGGCCACATCTCTAGCCCCCCCTTTTTTTGTATTTTATTAGAAACAGGGTCTCACTGAGTTGCTAAGTGCCTCGCCATTGCTGAGGCTGGCTTTGAACTCGTGATCCTCCTGTCTCAGACTCCCAAATGCTGGGATGACAGGCGTGCGCCACTATGCCCGGCTCCTGTTTTTGCATCTTTAAATGAGGACATTAAAAAAAAACAAAAACAAACATCTTCAGAGGGCTGTAAGGATGAAATGAGTTTAGTATCCTAAAGCTCTTGGTCCTGGAACTGGCAGGTAGCCTTGGGTGCCTGTATCCTCTTCCCCTTGCTAACAGAGGCTGCCATTGCTCTGAACTTGCCCAAGGTCAACAGGTGTGATCAGGCTTAGTGGATTGTATATTTATTTATTTTTAATATATTTTTTAAAGAATTTTATTTGTGCTTTTTAGTTATACATGACAGTACAATGTATCTTTTTTTTTTTCTTTTTCTTAAAACCTTTATTTTATTTATGTGGTGCTGAGGATCGAACCCAGGGCCTCACACACGCGAGCTGAGCCTCAGCCCCAACCCTGGATTGTATATTTAAAAGGCTTTCTCTATGAATCGTCTCCAGACTGGGCCCTGAACATTGTTAATGGATATTCTGGGGAGGCGGTCTCCAATTGCATCAGAAAATAATATAAGATCAGGGTTTGATTCTGTTTGAAATCTGAAAAGGGTATCTGTGTGACTTATTGTTAATTTAAAACATTGATGTGTTGCTTCCAAAAATCAACTTCAAACATGATTTCCTCTGAAGCTCACACTGTCTTCCACAGTAAAGATAAAAACAAAGGACGCCCCTGCCCTCCTACTCCAGGGTGATGTAGGGAAATTTTAAATTGACTCTGTATCCCCCAGTGGTTGATGACTTTATAAATAAACAGATGATTGATAGACTGACAGGAAGAAACCTAAATTTATTAGTGAGCTTAAACATGGGAGCCACACACATCCAGGGTGAAATTCAAATGTAGTTGAAGCTTATACAGAGTCAACAAAGGGGTAGGGGATTAAGGTCTGGGGGTGGGGAAGGGGGTGTCAACAGGCTATGGAGGGTTGGGGGGAGGGGATGCTTACTGAGCAGGAATTGTCACCCAGGTGCAGTCCTCTAAGTAACTGCCACCTGTGGTCACCCCCATCTGGCCCAGGTGTCAGAAACCTAATTTCTTCTCCCTATGAAAAGATCTTTTCTAGACAGGAAGAGGATGGACACAAAAGCCTGTTCCCTGTGCTTCACAAATGTGGTTTTCCTTTATAGATGTACATTTCTTTAGAAAAGGGCAGCCTTTCAGAACCAGCCCTGTTAGATCTGCTGAGGTCTGAAGTCTCTCTGAGTATCCAACTTGAAGTATTCCAAAGAAATATGTGTGGGGTGGGATATTTTACTCTCTACAAAGACGGAATCAGCACCCCAGGAGAGGTGGGACTTTGAAGTTGCATGGTTTGGAAAAGCACCAGCCCCTCTCCTGTCACCCTGGCTTTGTGGTTTGCCTGCACAACCTGGCTGAAACCTGTAGCATTGAGGGTCTTACTGGTTCTTCAGTTTTCCTGGTTGGAGGATGCCCCGTGCTGTCAAGAGGGATCTGAGTTTCCTGTTGCACCCTGGACTTGCACCCCTGGGAATTCTGTGAAGGTGAACTCTTACTGATAGGAGCTTTATCATGTCCACATTGGATTATGATTAAAAAAAAAAAAAAATGAAGAGTGAAGCTGTCTTTCCAAGGGGGGGTGGGCTGTAATGGTGAATCTGAATTGTCAACTTGATTTGATTAAGAGATGCTGAAAATTAAGAGACTTCTGGGTGTGTCCATGAGGGTATGTCCAGGAATGATAGGCATGTGGGCGAGCCAATCGAAGTGGAGACCCTCCCTAAGTGTGGGCAGCACCGTCCAATAGGATAATGGCTTGTATGGAATAAAAGTTGCAAGAACAAGGAAGCAGCAGCAGATACAAGCTCCGTTCTTCTTGACCTGATCGGGTGTTTGATTGCTGCTGCAACGGTCCCAGAATATTGGACCCTCTCACTTCTTCACTCCTCCAAAGCGGACTCTGCCAGTGATTTTCCATTGGGCAGATTTGGGCCCTTGCAGGCCTGCACCTGTAGGGAAGGGAAGACAGAGTCTTAGTCTTCCAGGATGTTTTCAAATGGCAGAGATGAAATAGTCCCTCTCTTTCCTGTTAATAAACTATGAGTGTTCCCATCAAGAATATGTATGCACTTTTCTGGAAGCTATTTCTAGAACATCTGTGATTCATGGTAATGTAACAGAGGTCCACTTCATTCTTTGAATACAGATAGCCCTTGCTGCTCTACCACTGAGGCTTATTTGAAAAGGGACATGTGTTTTGTTTTTTTTCCTCTTCTCCCTCTGCCAAATTAATAAGTGAATCTCAATCCCCTTACAGGGAACATCTGGAATGTAGCCTTTGAATAGGTATTTAAAAATACCTCTGTTCTCCTTGATGGGCAGAATCACATCCTCTGGGACAGAAGTCCCCCGTGCTTCTCCTTTGCCAGCAAAGTAATAACACTTCTTTTGCTCAAAACCGTGTCCTGTTGTTAGGACTGAACTTTCGGTAACAGTAATAGAATTCTTTTGTGTATGATTTTACCCCCACCCCAATTTTTTTTTTTATCTTTTTTTTTTTTTCTTCTTTCCCCTGAGGTATCTTCCCTCTCCTAAATTTTAAGGAACTGTAAAAAACATAGTTATGTTCACTTTTCCTGCATCCTTTAAGATTTTACTATTTGTGACGATCTGTTGGACGCATTGAGCTTCCCACACTGAAGATTTCTGTTTTGTCACCTTCCCCTGTGTGAGGATTTCATTGTGCCAACATCTTCAGTGGTTTCATTGTCCTCCAAATGTCCTTCAGGCCTGTCTTCTTATACGCCTAGACTTTCAGTGCAAAAGTATATTGTAGCGATCACTTAGTTAACATTGTCCGGTTGTGGATAAGGATTTGGAGGCTTGAATCAGTTTAGAAACTTTGTACTAGGCACTGTTAGTAACAGAGGTCAAAGTAAAACTCATGAGAACTTCCAAATGGACTTTTTTTTTTTTGTACCAGGGATTGAACTCAGGGGTACTTGACCCCTGGGCCACATCCCCAGCCCATTTTTGTATTTCACTGGAGACAGGGTCTCACTGAGTTGCTAAGTGCTTTGCCATTGCTGAGGCTGGCTTTGAACTCACAATCCTCCTGCCTCAGCCTCCCGAGTGCTGGGATTATAGGTGTGCGCCACTGCACCCGGCTCCAAATGGACTTTGAATACCCTGCTAATCTCTCATTATGTTCTTGGCCTCTTCTAGACAGTGGAACACATGACTTGAAAAAAAGGTAAGGTTTGGAGGAATAATTACAGAATAGTCTTCTTCCCAAAGCAGCCCAAGGCACTTGACGTGAATGATGCAACGTGGAAGGTGTCAATAAAGAGAGAGGCTTTGGAGTTACAGGAGAGGCTTCCTGTCTTGGATCCGCCACTCATTCTCACTGTCCCTTTGCCCATTCTACCTAATTTATTTGAATTTGTTTAATCTTCTATAAAATTACATTCACTAGAATTCAATGTATGGCATACTTGCATTACGTGAGATAATGTATGAATCGCGTAGCGTATTACCCCAGACATGGTGTGTCTTCAATTGATATTAGAAAAAAAATCACAAATGATTCTTAATAAGGGCTCAAACTTTGTGTTTTTGTAAAAAAAAAAAAAAAAAAAAAAAAAACTCAATTAGTGGTCAAAAATAGGGATTATTTTATTTCTGAATGCTTTTTCTGGAGTCTTCTTAGGAAACAATTCAACATTCAACATTTTCATATTGTTCTCACATAAGGTTTGGCCTGTGAATAATGTCTACAAGCAAACACTCCCTACTTGCCACATGTTGTTTGCATCTCTGTGCATCATTTTATGTTAGTTCCATCCAAGAATTTCTGTTCATGTGTTCATTTTTGTTATATTCTGAGTTTATATCCCAGGGACTATTACATACATCACGAATTGTTTCTCTTCTTCAAAGACAGAGGCATTCAACAAATCTGTACTGAACATCTTAGCCTACACCTTGAGGGGTAAGGCCTCTTTGAATTGCATCAATAACTTATTCCTGCCAGGTGAGGTTAGCTGATAGCAGGAAAAAAAAAAAAAAAAAAAGTTGTTTTGCATTATATTTTGATATTGACCTAAATATTGACAAAAAGATGATAATAATGTTTATTTTTTTTTTTTAAACATCACTAGAACATTTCCAGCATTTAAAGATCAAATGAGATTAGGTACATTTTTTAAAAGAGAGAGAAAAAAACAAACTACTCTTTTATAAAAAATATTTATTTATTTGCTTTAGTTGTACACAATGCATTTTTATTTCTACGTGGTGCTGAGGATCAAACCGGGGCCGCGCACATGCTAGGCGAGCGCTCTACCGCTGAGCCACAACCCCAGCCCCAAACTACTCTTGATTAAGAATACACACACCTAAAGTGGACATTTTCATTCAGTGGACACCTACTGAGCAACCAGCATTTGACAGTCTGACATTCACTGTTCTTGGATACTCAGGAAGTAAGAGTTAATGAGACTTTTCCCCCCCTGGGTTTGAAGAACTCGTAAGTTTGCATAAAACACTGTAAAGAATAAAGGATAAAGGCATGCAGCTGCCCAGCTGTGATGGGCATAGCAGCTGTCAAGTTCACAGATCATCTCCTAGCGCACCGTGCGGTGTCCTGTCCTGGCCTGAGTTGGAATGGGGACCTTGCAGCAGAGAGAAGCTGTAGGCCACTCAGTGCCCCTCCTGGCCTTACTGCCTGTCCCAGGATGATGGGGAGGCTGCTGCTGCCGCCACTGCCAGCACCTCTTGCTGTTACTAAGTGCCTTCTAGATCCCAGTCCAGAAAGAAGCATTTTTAATATGTTATGTCTTGCTCCTCAAACCCACATTGCAAGGAAGAGACACACACCCTCATCTACAAGTGAGATCATTGGAGTACTGAAAGATTGCATGGGTGTCCTAAGGTCACACAGTAGGTGCACACTGGCTGTATATTCAGCCCTTCTGTCTCTTCTTTTCTGTGCTAGAGTGTCACTTTTGACAGATATTATAATGGTAATGTGCCTCCTCCTGCTCCGTGAGAGTATGACATTCATAGCTGTGGCTGTCAACTTAGGGAACTAGGAAGTGCCACTCACTATTAATTGTATGCGTAGCTTTTATGCATTCATTTACTAATTCATCCAAACTATATTTAGCAAGCTAGTCATCCTGGCATTATCAAGATATGCCCTTTTGGAATTCAGGATTCATTTTATGAAATACGAGGGTGAAACTAATAGGAACATATGTGATAGCTGTTTGGTCTTTAATTTTGTCAAGAATGGAATTGTGATGTATATGAGATGATGTAAATTCATTGAATAAGGAGAATATACCTTAAAATACTTTAGAACGGTGTCACGTTGAAAAGTGACCCATTGTCTTTCAACAATTCTTACACAGTCAACTTTTCCTGCGGCCACCCAAAAGATCACTTTCTCTTGCCGGGCACCTGATGACGTCACACATTTGGTGATGGGACCTGTGGGCACTGAAAGATGCCATTTTCAAATTCTAGAGAAGCCGGGCGCGGTGGCGCACGCCTGTAATCCCAGCACTTTGGGAGGCTGAGACAGGAGGATCGCCAGTTCCAAGCCAGCCTCAGCAATGGCGAGGTACTTAGCAACTCAGTGAGACCCTGTCTCTAAATAAAATACAAAAAAGAGCTGGGGATGTGGCCCAGTGGTCGAGTGCCCCTGAGTTCAATCCCCGGTACCAAAAAAAAAAAAAAAAAAATTCTAGAGAAACTTGTATCTGCAAGATGTTCCTGTTCTGAGGATGTGTGGGCCTGAGTTCAGCTGATTCAGAACTACCTTTTCCTACCTGCCTAGATCAGCACATGTTGGTGGATCTATTTCTAACTACTTCTTGTTCTTGAGAACGTGCTACATCTTCTCATAATGTACTTTCTGCATATTTTTCCTGAACCAAGTAGAATTTAATTTAACTAGTTATACCTGTGCTATATATTTTTATAGTCTTTTTTTTTTTTTTTTTTTTTCATAAAAATGGCAAACAACCAAGAAGCATTCTAATATCCACTTTGACTTAGTAGACTTCTAAATTCTTCAGGTTTGGGTTTTCGTATTCCTATGAGTCCTCCCTTTACACTCTCTCTTAAGTAGAAGGACCTAGGGACGTTAGGAGAAAAACAAAAATATTTTTCTCTAACAACAGAAAATAAGGCATTTGTTTTCCAGGGGAGGATGGCCAGCCACTCTTTGAGGGGTTCTTTCTGCCCAGCGGAATCCAAGCCACCCTAAAACTCACAATCTCAGCTAATTAATAAGTAATAAAACACAAATACTCAGAAATATATTTACAGAATGCAAAGCCCCTGATAGAGCTAGTCCATATGGGTTCTGGAACCAGACAAAGGAAAAATGTCTCCGGTGGTTTATTTAAGGGGGTACATCAAAGACAGAGATCAGGTTTCAAGGGTGCAGTCTTGCTTCCATGACATGTAATCAGCAGGTTGATTGATATCTTCGCAGGTCACACCCATCTCAGGTGCAGTGTGGGCCGCAGCAGAGCAGGAAAGAGATTCACATTGTCCCTGGGCAGTTGACCAGAGGAAATATCCACTGGTTATTCCCAGACATCAGACGTCTCTATCCACAAGGCTCTGATGCGTAGTGACCCACATGCAACCTATGAACGGCTCCTGACAATTTATAATCTATATGAGTGGTGGTGAGGGATAGGGTAACTATTTCTAGAGCAAACAAATTCACAGTATCACATATCCTGCTAATGTAATAAAAGCAGGGGAAAAAAAGGACATTTTCTTAGACTATAGTAGTATATTGTGTATGTGCCCTTACATAATGTTCAGAGCCTATAATTCCTACATACATATACCCTAAATTGCACAGATATGCTGGTGTGCTACTATATGTCATAAGAATGCTGGATAGAAGCCGGGCGCGATGACGCACACCTGTAATCCCAGCAGCTCGGGAGGCTGAGGCAGGAGGATCACAAGTTCAAAGCCAGCCTCAGCAAAAGTGAGGTGCTAAGCAACTCAGTTGAGATCCTGTCTCTAAATAAAATACAAAATAGGGCTGGGGATGGGGCTCAGTGGTTGAGTGCCCGTGAGTTCAATCCCTGGTACCTTCACCTACAAAAAAAGGAAAAAAAAAAAAAAAAAAAAAGCAGGTTAGAGGCAGAATTTCTTAAAAATTAGGTAAAATAACAAGTACACATGTATGTACATATTTTTTAATGTTACTTGTGCATTCTAAAGGTCTCTTTTAAGAGCTCATGCACCTGCAAGATGAACAGAGATAATCCTTCATGCATAGCAAGCACACATGCGGGTGTGCACGCATGCACCCACAGCCATTAATGCAAGTGTCTTCTCAACCAAAGCTGAGATTTCATCACAGGCTGCTCCATGCACATACAGAAAAGTCTCCATGCCCAACGCCAAACAGCAGTCTTAAAACTCCTGAGAGCGTGGGTGGTGGAACATCAGCATTGATCTCTGTGCTCCTGGGTGCCCTTGACAGGAATAAAAAGTTGAGACCCCTGAGGAACCTTGCTGTGGAAGCTGTGTCACATGGATGGGGCTTGAAAGGGACATCTCACAGAGATTTAATATTAGAACAATCAAAGCCACATCCCAACTGTACAATACACTGCATTTATGACAGTCTTTATCACCGGGGCCCATAAAGCACATTCTCCTTTAGGTCATTTAACTTTAGTCTCAGCAAATAGAACAGAAGGAAGAAGCAGCCCATCTCCCTTGGAATCCACACCTGCAAACATTGCATTTTTCATATTTCCCACTGAGAAGACGGGTAGTAACAAATTCCAGGCTGGATACAGCCGAGTGGAGGGTTCTATGGTCCTTGGCTTGAAAAAAACAGGTCTCTCAGCCCGCAGAAGTCAATAAACACGGCTGTCCTCTACAAAGGACCCCGTGGACCCACCGTTTGGAGCCACATTAGATGTTGTTTTGTGCATTGTTAGCGGGCAATCAACAATTTTATCTCTTATAGCCATGCAAATAATAAAAATGGTGTCAGAAGTAGGCCTGATGGGATTGAAATGAGGCTACTGAACCAAAGTAGAAAGGAGGACACAGTCTGTGCAGAATGTCACTTGGTCCTCTGGCACGCATGGGGACTTTTTCTTATACTTGCCAGCCTGGCGTTTTTTTTCTTCTTGGTGTTCCTGTGTGAGGTTCTCTCCCAAGGCGCTGCAATCTGTTTATAACTTCTTGGCAAGAGTGCTTGGAAGGAAGCCAAAGAAATTGTCAAATATTGCACGGGATGTGAATGGCTTGCTTGGATTTTGTAGCTTCCCTTCTTTCTCTTAGGGCCACAGGTATTACAGTTTTCTATGTCTCTTAATGTGTAGTTTGTACCAGACTGAGTTAGGAGTAAGAGATGAAATTTAGCTATTGTGAGTGGTATTCATTCAATGATGACAACTGGTTAAAAAAAAAAAAAAAAAAACTTATTTGGAGTCTCTGGATGCGTAACAGGAACTCTTGGCTGGTCAAAGCTGTGTTCATGGGACAGTGTTAGGAAACATGTGTCTAAACACCCTTAGTGACTGAGAGTTCATCGCCAATCATCTGGGAATCAACCTTAAGAGGACTGGGTCCAAGGTTTCTTTCATTTCACGGGTTGATTTGCTCCAAGACGGGAGTCACACGTGCCTGGAGATGGCCTCTTGATTTGAAGGCTGGGTTCAGTCCATGATTGACAGAGTCAGACATGGGAGGGACTTCTGATAGATCCCTTCTCTTTTTCATCTGTATTGATTTATTTGGACTCATGGGTCACAGTATCAAACAAAAGGAGGTGGCTATTATGCAGACTAGTTCCTGGACACCTGCCAAGGAGATATACAATTGGGGTTCTGGTGCAAAAAAAAAAAATTTGAATCTGCAAGAGAAGGCACATCAATAATTGTTTCAATGAAAAGTGCAATTATGCAGCTATTTCCTGCAGGTCTGCTATTTCTACATCTGTTATTCCAAGATAGAAATTTACAGGATTCCTTTTTTTTTTTTAAGCAACAGAACAAGGCTATTGCTTAGGTATTAAAGTAGAAATTGAAGGGGGGACAGTTAAATGTTTGTGTATGTGTGTGTGTGTGTGTGTGTGTTTGACAGAGAACAGGTAAAAATTACTTTAAACGTGGCTCCTTAGATGGAAATTATTTTGAAAATTATAACTTTGAAATCTATCCCTAGGTGCTATAAACTGCAAACAATGATCCTGTCTTAACAGCAAACAGATCACAGTGGAACAAAGGGGAACTTAATTTACTGGTAAGACTATTTTCCTTAATCAGTTGCTTCGTGCGTTTTGATTGTATTTAATTATTGCAATACGCAGTGCAGGAGCATACCCAGAGGGAGTAACATAACATGCAGACATTTAGTGTCCACTAGTTTTAGAGAAGATGGAGCCCGGGCATATAATACCGTGAGGTGTTTGTTGTTTATTTTCTGAGTTCCCTTAACATGCTGACTTGTTTTTAAAAGAGCAAACCCCTGACCTTAATGTTATTTATCTCACTTCTTGGCATATGTGAGAGTGGTCTCTTGAGGATATTTATCTAAATGTCACATTTCATAGAAAAATGAATCTGACCACTAAGTTCTCAGAAGCTTGTCTTCCTAGGAGGCTTGAGGTTTTGTTGAGAAATCCTGTATTTTCTAGGGTCAAACAGAGCTCACCCCTTCATGATCTGAAGGGGATTTCATCTTCGGGAACTGTCCCTGGAATTTGGATTAATGTGCAGGCTGACCTGGATCCCCTCTCAGAGTTTGCTCAAACTCTTTGTTGCAATACTGAGTTGAATTATAACTGATTTCAAAGTGTTTGGAACAAACACACTGAGGTGTGGCTCTGGGGAAGCTATTTACCTTTTTTATCCTCCATTTCATAATTTGCAAAGTTGGAATAATTGTTGTAACTGCCTGTAGGCACAGCTTAAACTCAATTTTTTTTTCAAATTTATTTTTTATTCTAAGTTGCCAGAAATGACAGCAGAATGCATTACATTTCATATTATACTTGTAGAGCACATTTTTACATATCTCTGGTTGTATACAAAGTATATTCACACCATTCGTGACTTCATACATGCACTTAGGGTAATGATGTCCATCTCATTCTACCATCTTTCTTTTCTTTTTTTTTTTTTTTTTTTTTTGACCCTTTTGCCCCCTCCCTTCCCCTCTCTCCCCATTGGCCATTCTAGTGTTCCTCTAATCCTCCTGTGATCCCTGTCCCAACCCCACTGTGAATCGGCCTCCTTATGTCAGAGAAAACATTCGGCAATTGGCTTTTTTGGGATTGGCTAACTTTACTTAGCATTATATTTTCCATCCATTTACCTGAAAATGCCATGATTTTATTCTCTCTTATTGCTGAGTAATATTCCATTGTGTGTATATACCACATTTTCTTTATCCATTCATCTACTGAAGGGCATCTGGGTTGGTTCCACAGTTTAGCCATTGTGAATTGTGCTGCTATAAACATTGATGTGGCTGTGTCCCTGAAGTATGCTGTTTTTAAGACCTTTGGGTATAGACCCAGGAGTGGGATAGCTGGGTCACAAGGTGGTTCCATTCCCAGTTTTCCAAGGAATCTCCATACTTCTTTCCATATTGGCTGTACCATTGTGCAGTCGCACCAACAATGTATGAGTATGCCTTTTTCTCCACATCCTCGCCAACATTTATTGTTGTTTGTGTTCTTAATAGCTGCCATTCTGGCTGGTGTGAGATGAAATTTTAGAGTGGTTTTGATTTGCATTTCTCTAATTGCCAGAGATGTTGAACATTTTTTCAAGTATTTGTTGATTGATTGTATATCTTCTTCTGAGAAGTGTCTGTTCAGTTCCTTGGCCCATTTATTGATTGAGTTATTTGTGTTTTTGGTTAAACTTGATTTTTTGATAAGAATTATTTGCACTGTTTGGTCCCTGGTACTGTGCTCAAATTTGGTAAATGTCAATAATTAGTGTCATGATTAGTTTTCAAAGACAATGTTGCTTTCAAAGGAAAAAGTTTTTTCCCCCCTTGGTAATATAAAAGAATGAATTTCTTCTTAAGTTCTTTTTTTTTTTCCTTCCTTTTTAATATATATATATATATATATATATATATATATATATATATATATATATTAGTTGTAGGGGGACACCATACCTTTATTTTATTTATGTGGTTCTGGGATCAAACCCAGGGCCTCACACATGTGAGACACGTGCTCTACCACTGAGCCATAGCCCCAACCCTCTTCTTAAGTTCTTAAGTGTGCATTTTTTAAACAACAGGATATATACTACCGAAAAATTATTATTTGATCTATGCAGAGCTTTTCTATACGTGGGTTATAAATGGAACCTTAATAAATATAAAATAATATAGCAAGAGGCAGAGAGAGCATCTGGCCTTTGTGAGTCATTGTAAGCATGCCTAGTTCCTGGTAAGCTCAGGGACTTGCTGTGTGAATGGGGTTTATTCCAGGAATAAGTCCAACAGAAAACCACTTGGAATAGACCTGCCCTGTCTGTCTCACTCACTGGGTTGGTATCACCCTCTGGAATTTGCTCTAAGCAGGGCTTCTATGCACGGGCTGTCTAACTCCAGTTAATCTACAGGTCTATTAGAAGATTAAAAACCCTTTGAGAGATACTGTAATATCCTTAGGGAGAATTCCTGAAATCTGATTAACCGAATTCTTTCAGGAAGGTGTGCTGGTTCCATTAAACCACTTTTAACGTTTCACTCTAAGTAAATTTCTTGTTCCTGAGAAACCAGGGTAAAGCACAGAAAGTAAAGGGTACGAAACAATACCCAGGATAAGAAATTTTTAGACACGGACGTTATGCTACCACGAGGAGCCTTAATTATGGCAATGACTTATTAATAATTGCATCTGTGGCTACCATGGAAATGGACGGAGAATGCGCTGCCAACTCATTATCAAGCAGTCTTTCCGTTGTTTTATTGAATTATATTTATTTCTTGTGTTCTTTTTTTTTTTTTTTTTTTTTGATGGTTGATCAAATCATTATTTAATCCCACAAAATAACTGCCTTACCATCGATTTTCAGGGTGGTGTTTGAAAAAAAAACAAGCTATGCCATCTTCCAGGAAGGGTTTAGTCCTAGAACACACTTGTGCAAATGCTGCTTCATACAAGTTGCCTCATGCTACCCACACATGCTACTTAATCCATAATTTTTTATATATTTTTATTTTTTTATGGTGCTAGGTATTGAACCCAAGGCCTTGTGCGTGTGAGGCAAGCACTCTACCAACCGAGCTATATCCCCAGCCCCAATCCTTAAATTATTAAATTATTAAAATAATCTTTTTTTGTGTGTGTGTGTGGGTTTTTCCCCTTGCTATCCAGTCTCCCATGACATCTGCTTTAAAATGAATTGAAATGATAGCCGGGTGTGGTGGCACATGCCTATAATCCTAGTGGCTCAGGAGGCAGGAGGATCACGAGTTCAAAGCCAGCCTCAGCAATGACGAGGCACTAAGCAACTGAGAACCTGTCTCTAAATTTAAAAATATAAAATAAGGTGGGGATGTGGCTCAGAGGTCAAGTGCCTCTGAGTTCAGTCTTCGGTACCAAATAAGCAAAAAAAAACAAAAAAAACCAAAATGAATTGGAATGATCCCCTAGGTTCCCATGAGACTATAACATAGGAATACTGATATTGCTCTTATATTTTCCAACACTCAAATTTATCTGAACTTAGAGTACAATTTATTGAGTTTTAAGTGTTAGAATTTTCTGAGTTTGTTTGTGCCTGTAGCACAAATCTAAGATTATCCGTGCAGCTCATTCCTTGCTATACCTGCGTATAATTTATCCGAAGGGGATATTCTCCGTGCATCTTAACAGGAGGCCTAATGACAGAGACTGTGTTTTTGCAGCAGTAGTTCAAGATGAAACATGTAGCAGAAGGTCACCTTGGGGCACGCATGCAACTGATTGATGGTGCTTATCTCTACACCCCTGCTCCTCCTACTGATTTATGGACTTTGATGGGTTCTTTATATAAAAGGCCAGGTCACATGTCCTGACAGTCCAGGAGCGAGAGTGATATTTTCATTTAATCTTAATTAAGTGCTTTCACATGAGTGGGGACGGTGGCTGCTTTCCCTGGACGGTCTGTGGACTTGTTATGAAGTATCGACTGTTTTCCAGGGAGGCCCAAGTCCATGGTCATAGACTGTACACGTGTGTGGGCACAGCAGGGCTTGTCTCCTCTGCTCTATTCTGGGGAGGGTAGGGTGGCACAGCCTCACCTTGGAGAATTTTCTCAGCACAGGGAGCTGCACAGGATACCAGTGCAATTTGGTTGGCTGATCCTGCCTCTGCCTTGCCCTAGCCCTGGTCAGAAGCCTTAGCCTCACTTGCAATTGTGTGTGTGTGTGTGTGTGTGTGTGTGTGTGTGTGTGTCTCATAAACGTGTCTTCAAAGGCAGCATCCAAGTCAAATTTCTATTTGCATCATTATCACTGTGCATGGAGCTTAGGGTGTAGCAGATGCTTTGTAAATGCAGGTCAGGGAGGAAGAAAGAAAATGAGGAATGGAGGGAGGGGAAGAAACTCCTGATAGATCATTCCTGGGTACCTGCTGTGCCGAGAAGTGTTTGGATCGCTTCCCTGGACCCTGTAATCTTCTCGGCAGTCTTGCTAGGAGTTTCCAGTTATGTTGAAGTGTGGTTTTGATGAATTGTCATGGTCCTTGATCTATCTGCCTTCTGGTAGCCCCACCTGGCCAGGTGGGTCCTGGCTTTTTCCTTGACATTTGTCTGAGTCTCATTCCCTTCTGGACCAGTAGGAAATAAAAGTGTGTGTGTGAGTCACTATGCAAAATGCAAACCTCTTTTCAAGAAGTCCTGATCGGAAGCCAAATAAAACTGATCTCCTCAGGAAGACATTCCCCAGGGTTGAATAATTAAGTGTAGTTTTGCAGCATTTCTTGAGAAGGGGCATTCAGAGGCGAGAAAAGATTCCATCAAATGCTAGAATACCATGCATAAATTATTAATGTTTCATATTTCAAAATGATGCTAGTAAACAGTATCTTTTTTTTTCTTTTCCGTGATATGAATGCATTAGAGTATCTCCATGCCCTCCTCTCAGAATTAATCATTCCTATCTATATTTGATGTTTACGCTGTTTCAATATTTATGGGCTGTGATGCTCCTTCATTGTTTACCCACTTCAGGGACATGCAGAAGCCAGACAGTTCCTTAGACAGCACTGCCTTCCGCTCATCCGTCTTTTGGCTTTTCTTTGGATGACCTCCAGTTTGCATACGTAATTTTGGTACGGAGGTGCCAAAAATACGTTTTGTTTCATCTGGAGTTTAATTGACGTTGCTTTTCCTCAAATCACATACACAAATAAGTGTGATTTCCAAGACATGAAAATTCAGTGAGGGATCTGAAGGGAAGCTGAGATATACAAATATGTCCTTCCAATGCTACAGGTAGATTTTAAGGCACCAGGGAAAATGGGCATCTCAAAATCCAAACGTCGTAGAAGGAGCATGGTGTAAAAAAAAAAAATGACATTTTTTCAGCCTAAGTATATGATTTCATTGCAGGATTTTATCATTGCTGTCAGTTGTAGGTTTTTTTTTTTTTTTTTTTTTTTTTTCTTTACTGAAGTATAATTGAAAATACAAGCCAGGCGTGGTGGCGCACGCCTGTAATCCCAGCACTTGGGAGGCTGAGGCAGGAGGATCTCAAGTTCAAAGCCAGCCTCAGCAATGGCGAGGCACTTAGCAACTCAGTGAGAACTTGTCTCTAATAAAATACAAAAAAGGGTTGGGGATGTGGCCCAGTGGTTGAGTGCCCATGAGTTTAATCCCTGGTACCAAAAAAAAAAAAAAAAAAAAAAAAAAAACGAAAACAAAACAAACAAAAAAAAAAACAAAGAGCTCCACGTATTTAATATGATTTGATATGAGTTGGACATCTGTGTACACCCACAAGAACATTCCTCAGTCAAGGCAATAACATAATCATTACCTCCAAAAGTTTCTTCCCTGCCCCTTTGTTTTCACTGATTTTTAGATTTTGATAGGTTTGGGTTCAGTCTTCATAGACATTTTTTTCCTTCTTTGTTTATTTTGCTTTCTTTGTGAATGCAGAAGGCAGAATTCTTTTATAAAAAGAGGAACAGCTGTCGCTGCCTCATAGAGAAAAAAATGAATAAAATGACCATTAAAATACTAAAGATAAGCACACTGTATGGGGTGGCACATGCCTGTAATCCCAGCAGCTCGGGAGGCTGAGGCAGGAGGATCGCGAGTTCAAAGCCAGCTTCAGCAACAGCAAGGTGCTAAGAAACTCAGTGAGACCCCATCTCTAAATAAAATAAAAATAGGGCTGGGATGTGGCTCAGTGGTCCTGTGCCCCTGAGTTCAATTCCTGGGGGTGCGCACGTGTGCGCGCGCGCGCGCACACACACACACACACATATATATATATATATATATGATTAAAAAAACACAGAATCCCAGAAACACTCGGACAATCTCTTTAATAAGCAAGCTCTTTCGATCTTACGCTGAAATTTAAAAGCCCTGTTCAAGCAGCAACATGATATACTAGACACATAAAATGTCCATGAAAATATGAAACATAACCAAACAAATGACTTAGAGCAAAATCAAATGAAAGGAGAAAATTGTGTTTTTCAAAAACAAAAAGCCATTTTCACCCGAAGGCAATCCATGTCAGGGAAAAATACCATGTATAACATTGACAGAAATCATAGACCCCTCCCCGGCACAGCAGATGGTGTTGGGTCGCACCTTGGAAAGGCAGCAGATCCACGAAATTCATCACAGCTCTCACCCCAGAGCTGGGCAGGAGACGGCAGAGTGTGGAATGAGGAGGTAAATCAAAGACTCATTTAGTCTGTCTTAAGTGATCCTACAGAGGATGGAAGCCCCCCCACCCCACACACAAGGTTCAAAGATTACTGCTTTCACTTACACCACAGCACCCTGCCTTACAGCATGGGGGGTTAAAATAGCAGGAAGGGTAGAAAAAGGAGAAATACATCAAAGCTCTCTGAGAATCCTGTGCAATATAATCTCCCTTTCTTAAGGACAGAGTGCACTGTTAGAAAAATGAGAATGATTCTTTATAGTTATGTTAGTTATGTTTGAGGTCTGCCTTTAAAATTGTGAGGAGCCAGCTCTGAATGCTTGGGTAGCTGATTTGCAAACTGACAAAGAGTGTCTTCTTCTGTCAATTGCTTACCCACCACTGTTTTGTGTGTGTGTGTGTGTGTGTGTGTGTGTGTGTGTGTGTTTTGTACCAGGGATTGAATTCAGGGGCACTCAACCAATGAGCCACATCCCCAGCCCTTCTTGTATTTTATTTAGAGACTGGGTCTCATTGAGTTGCACAGCACCTTGCTTTTGGGGGAAGCTGGCTTTGAACCTGTGATCCTTCTGCCTCAGCCTCCTGAACTGCGGGGATTACATAAGTGTACTACCGCGCCCAGCAGTTGCTTCCCATTTTGATGTGTGTATTAAAATTCTCTTTGCAACTACAAGCAGCAGGTAAATAATCCTCTATTTGAGAGATTATCATCTGTTATATTTAAGTTGGACCAGGGACTCCAGTTCCGTGCTAACATGCTAATTATTAACTTCTTTCTAAACAGCTATCGCAAGCCTTGTGCAACATTTATTGTTTTCAGTACATACTGTGGATATAAAACCTGCTTAACTGTGTGTGAGTGTTCTGTAGGAAAAGAAATAATAAAACTTTCCCTGCACTCCACTCTCCTCTTTTTTTTTTTTTTTTTTTTTTTTTGTGCCTGTGAATTAATCTATGAACCAACAACAATACACATTAGGAGAAAAGGCTTACCAATTTTATCTGATGTGAGTAATTTTTATGTACATGGAAGCTGTCATAGAAAAAGAAGTAAAAACAAAAACAAAAAACAAAGAAACAGACCCATGGGCTTATATACCATTTTAAGGGATATAATATATATAATGCTATATATATAATATATATATATAATATAATATATATATAATATATATATATAATATATATATATAATATAATATAATATAATATATATATAATATAATATATATATATATATAATATAATATATATATATAATATAATATATATAATGCTATACATTGTGTAGCAGTGTGAAGGCAGAGGAAAAGCCTTTGGACTTCTGTGAGCAATGCATGGGAGAAAATAGAAGTGTAATACTGATGTCAGAGAAAGGTTATTCAAGAAAGTTTCTTTGTGCAGACCCATCAGAGTACCAGCTTTCTGTTTCCAGGGGTAATGGTTTTCCTCAGAAAAGGGGAGGAGAACATTATAAAGGGAAATGCATGTTCCATTTTTAGGCAGAAAGACGGTGGTGTGAGAGCTTTCTAGGTTGCTGCTTTTGAACTGCCTTTAACTTGAAATAGTTTCTTAAGCCAATATGCCACTTCCAGGTGGTGTATTCTGTTTTCTAGTTCCCGTATCTTATATTCTCTTGTCTTTGTACTTTATATATTTTACACTGTTTTGATCCTGTGCGACGTGCAAAATGACAGTGGTGGTACAATGAATCTTCTTATCAAATATCTTTCCATTTGTCTGATTGTGGGATATTTGATGACCTTCTAGTAGTGCAACCTTTACAAAACATTCATTCATTGGTTCCATGGTTGTGCTGTGACTGCTAAGAGACTCTGGGCTGAGGGTAGAGTAGCAAACAGGAGTAGAAACAGTTCTTAACCTCATGCAGTTTGTAACACATTATTTAAATTTTCATGCAAACAGGAGTAACCTTGTTGCTCTGTTAGGTGCTAGAAGGGAGTCTCGTGGGAATTTGACCTGCAGTGGTCAGAGTCTTCTCTGACGCAGTTATACCTGGTCAGAGATAACAAGAAAACTAGGTAAGACTATAGGGGACAGAGGATCTAGCTGATTAGCTCTTATCAGCATCTCCAGTCCTTTTTTTTTTGGTACTGGGGATTGAGCCCAGGGCCTAGGTGTGCTTAACTACTAGGTCACATCCCCATACCTTTCTTGTATTATTTATTTATTTAGATACAGGGTTTCATTGAGTTTCTAAGTGCCTAAGTTGCTAAGGCTGGCTTTGAATTTGCAATCCTTCTGCCTCAACCTTCCAAGTCACTGGGATTACAGGCGTGTGCCACCATGCCTGCCATCCCCAGTCCTTTTTGTTTTGTTATTTTGAGAGAGGTTCCTGCCAAGTTACTTAGGGTATTGCTAAGTTGTTGAGGCTGGCCTTGAACTTGCATCCTCGTGCCTCAGCCTCCTGACTGGTATGTGTAAAGTCCATGCAGCTACAGTACAGGGAAGAGAGCTACAGATAATTTTATGGACTGAGAATGGATTTGAGAGGCAGAAATCCCTGAAGCTGCCAGATCTAATTTAGCAACTTCTGACTTGAGGGTTTTGAACCAACCTCTTTGAAACTCAAGCTGCTGATCTGTAAAATGGGGATCATAATCATTATCTCAAAATTGTCTCAACGTACCTGATACATAGCCTCCTCCTTTTTCTCCTCCTCATCAGCGTCACTCTGATGTGATTTTGGACAAATCATTTCAACTCTCACTTTTAACTTCTTTCTTTTATCAAACAGGTGGGTATTGAAGGAAATAATTTCTAGGTTCCTTCCTGTCCCCACTTTCCATTTTTCCCTGTGTATATCTAGAACCGGCAAGTTCAGTCCAGATATTGTGGGGTTAGCACAAGTGTTATTTTTTGGAAAACTGACTTTAACAAAGAAGCATAATTCCACCTTTTGGCGACTTTACTTACATTTCCTTAATCCACATTGTAGCGGTTTCTGTTATCTTAGATTAAATTTTGGAGCACATATTTCTTGCACTAAAAAGCCTTTCAAGTGTTTCCGTGGGACATTTAGTTTCTCATCATGGTTGGTTTCTCCAGTCATTCTCTTTATCACCGTTTTACAGTCCTGTTTAAAATGAATTCCCTTTTCTTTTTTCAACTAAAAGTATCCAGCTGGGTTGAAAATTGGAACACAAGGACTATAACATCAAATGGTAAGAAATCAGCCTTTAGGACAAGCTTTGAACCACCTCTGTCTGTAAAGACCACCGGAAACACCCCAAAGCGTGTTTTTCCCCCCCTTATAAAATATAAAATATTTCTAAGAGTCTTGCATCTGAACTAAAACACATTACACTTCTAAAATTAGAAAAGGGGCAATTATTTCACCCACCCCTTATTTCTAATTTAAGTATGTAAATATTTAGTTTGATTAGAGCCCGTTCTCATTACTGTTTATTCTTTATTTACATTACTATTGTTTTAGCTTTACAAAGTTAACTTTTGATTATATTTATGCTAAACATAGAATTTTTCTTTGTAATGGCACAGATATAAAAAAGAATCCAGGTACTTTTTTTTTTCTCTACTTGGTATCTTGAAATTTCTTCTCATGGTAAATATACTAAGTGTGTCTATTTCGTCCTATCCTTAGGGGCTACATATTATATACATTAAATAGGTGGTTCCTGTACTATCATCCCTAAATTACAGGTTAGAAAACAGGAGTTGACTCACTCAATCGACTGTATATTTGCTGATTTGAGAGTTAGACCTCCCATATAATTCTCGTGACTTACAGAGAATTTCACATTTCGCATTGCTGAAATGATTTCCCAGAGTAACCCACATTGGACACCTGCAAACTCCTACGCAATCTGTTTCTGCTTAAACTGGTCAATCTTTGTTTGGCCTCAATCGTTCTGGGGTTAAGTGGTATTTCATATTGATTTACCCTTTTGTCTTTCCTTGTACGATTTCCCAGTTTGTTATCTGCCTCTGTCCAAATATGCTTTTCGTTTGCGAGTGTCCAATTATTCCGCTTTTCTTTTGAGTGGAAGACTGGTTAGCATTGATGACTCAAGGTAATGAAAGAATATCGTGACTATCATATAACTGTACGACATTAGCAAGGCCTAATCATCTCGTGAGTCTGAGCATTTGCTTTGGAGATGTGATTGAAGCAGGTTGAATTTCACCTGCTGGACTCACTTATAATATGTGCCTTTGAAAGTTACTTGATCTCTTTGAGCTTTAGTTTCTCATGAGTAAAGAGGAGGTAATAGTACTCACAGTTTTTTTTTTTTTTTTTTTTTTTTTTAATAGATCCCATCCTTATAATTGTGTTATACTTTGTACACCATAAAGGCTCAATAGTAATAGCATTACTTTCGTTGTCCTGGTCACAGGGGTGAACACATGTCCCAATATAAAATAAACGTGCAAATTTGGTCACTTGGTCATTTAAAGTCTCTTCCTGGAAATGTATGAACCCAAGGTGGGTAAACAGAATTGGTCTCAGACACGGATAACAGAAACAAGTAAGACAGCCTTGAAGGACTTAGATTTTTGAACTCAGGGGTCCTGATGCTCCCCCCCCCCATTGCCTTTTGGAACAATAAAGTCCCCTTACTTTAGGGGTTTTGTGACCCACTAATGGATTCCAGTAATACAACATGTTAAACACATTTTGGTTGTTGTTGTTGTTGTTCTTGAAGTTAACACTTCTTATTCCCAACATCGTCTTTTTAATTATCTATTTCTATGTTTGTTTTCTATCTACCTATGACGTAAGTGTAAGCACCATTTGGACAATGGAGAACTCGCAGTCGTCTTCCATCAGTTAGGAGAAAATCCCACCAGGTACACACTCGGTATACGTAGGGTGAATAAATAGATGGAGAAAAAGAAAGGAAGTACTAGTCTTTAAAAAAGGCTCCCTAATCAGAATGGCAAACTTAGCACTTATTAGGCACTTGTGTTGAACCCACTGTCATGTTGGCTATCGCACACCTTTTGAGGTGAGTGGAATTGCTATCATTTTGCTAACTGGACAATGGCCACATCCTGTCCAGATTCTGCTTGGAGAACCACCTTCTTCCTCAGGTGCTGGCAGGGCTGCCGTTAGCCAGCCATCAAGCATCAGACCAATTCAGGAATGGCCTCAGCTGAAGGCCACTCCTTCATGCTCAAAGCCGTGGCCCCTTTCCAAGGCAGCCCACTCCTGGTGTTTGATAGGGTAGAATAAAGGTCTAGCAGCTTCGGCCCAATTCGGAACAGCTCTAGGGATCAGTGCTGCTTCAGAATTCCCTGCAGGTTCGATGTGAACGTTGCCTCGAAGCTCACTTCTCTCTCTGTCCAATTTGGCTTCTTTCCTCTCTGTTCCCCATACACCGATCTCACATTTCCCTGAGTCTGCTCCCAGGGAAAGCAACCTGGTTTATTAACCTCCACAGGCCCCTGCCCCAGCTAGTTGCAAAGTATACACTGCTGTGACTAAAAGTCCCAGCCAGCACAATTGTAGAAGAGGAAAAGTTTATTTGGGGGCTCACGGTGTCCGAGGTCTCAGTCCATAGACAGCCAGCTCCATCCCTTGAGGCTCCAGGTGAGGTGGAAGAGTGTAGCAGAAGGAAGCAGCTCACATGGTGATCAGAAAGCAGAGAGAGACTCCCCTCTCCAGATGCAAATATATACCCCAAAGCCACGCCCCCAATGCCCACCTCCTCCAGCCACACCCCACCTGCCTTCAGTCACCACTCAGTGAATCCCTTCAGGTGATTAATTCACTGATCGTGTTAAGGTTCTCCTGACCCAATCATTGCTCCTCTAAACCTTCTTGCATTGTCTCACACATGAGCTTTTTTGGGGACACCTCACCTCCAAACCGTAACGCAAGGTCTCTCTAAGGACGTAAGGTTTGCGGAGACCCAGCAGAGCTGAGAGAGGTATAGAACGGAAGCATGCGATAAGAAAGGACTAGGCATTTTCTAGGGTCTTTAAAGATAATCATGTAGCTGGGACACAGGGAACCAGAGGCAGAGACATTGATGGGGCATCAGACACCAAGCTGTGTGGGGGACTTATCAGCATGTGTCTCAGACTGTTTCGGCTGCTTTAATAGAAAACCATAGATGGGATATTTTATAAAGGACAGAGATTTATTTCTCACAATTCCTGAAGCTACAAAGTCCAAGATCAAGGCTCTAGCCTCCAAAGAGGTCCTTCAGGTTGTATTTTCTAAGGGAAATTTGGGAGTTGCTACGCAGGACATGATAGACAGTAGAAAAGCAAGCTATTCAAACACCGCACGAAGCCTGTTTTATAAGAATCTTAAATCCATTTATAGGGAAGTAGCACTGTTATGATTTGAAGCTGGAATGTCCCCCCAAAACTTACGTGTTAGGTAATGCTGCAAGGTTCAGAGGTAGAACTTTTAGGAATTGACCTGAGGGTGAGGGGTCTGTAACCTCATCAGTGGATTAATACATTTGGTGGATTAATAGTCTGAATGGACTACTGGGTGATACTTTAGGCAGGTGGGGCTTGGCTGGAGGAAGTGGGTCACGAGGCGTGCCCTAGAAGACTATATCCTGTCCCTGGTTCCTGTCTCTTTCACTTTCTGTCTGCCATCAGCTGACAGCTTTCTTTTGTCATAAGTTTCTACCATGATGTTTCTGCCTTAGAGCCAGCAGACTGTATGACATCCTCTGAAACCACGAGCTCAAGGGAATCTTTCCTTCTTTGACTTGTTCTTATCAGGTATTTTTGTCACAGTGATGAAAAGTTGACTAATAAGCCATCGTGACCTAAACACCTCTTCAGGACCCCAGGACCAGCCGGGCGTGGTGGCGCATGCCTGTAATCCCAGCACTTGGGAGGCTGAGACAGGAGGATCCAGAGTTCAAAGCCAGCCTCAGCCATGGGGAGGCACTTAGCAACTCAGTGAGACCCTGTCTCTAATAAAATACGAAAAAGGGCTGGGGATGTGGCCCAGTGGTCAAGTGCCTCTGAGTTCAATCCCTGGTACCCCCAAAAACCAAACAAAAACAAAAACAACAACAGCAACAACAACAAAAAAAACAGGACCCTAGCACTTAATATCATCACATAGGTATCAATACCTGTATTTTGGAGTGGACACAATTAAATTGTAGAAACATGAAAAACAACCAGAATTATAATTTCCTTTGTTCTTACCCTGCTATTTTCTGTGTATCAGGATACATTTCTATCCCCATTTTGAAACACAATGGTCTTGCCCTTTAGGTCTCATTTCTGCTCTATGAAATCATACTTGGATTCAAGCTTGAAATATTAATTTTTCTTACAGAATGCTATTCATAGATGCTTTCATTCTTAATCTTCTCACAGACCTCCTACTATAATTGTAGTTAAAAAAAAAAAAAGCAGTTGTTTTCTGGGAAAAGGTTGTTTTGAACTATTAGTTGTTATATAGTCAGTCAATTTTGTGTAGCTAAAAGATCTCTTTTCTTATCCACTGAAAGGACTGGAGTCCCAGCTGTTAAGATTAAAAGGCAATAGGGGAGATTACCCAGACTTTCATGTGAGTATTTAAACCTTTTCAGGCATTAATAGTAACTATGATTTTTATGCTGTATGAACATAAAATTGCAAATCATTCCGGTAACCCTTAGAACTTTGTAGCTTCGAGGTCATAAATAAGGACAAATTGGTATCACGGCTGTCTTTTTTGTTAGATCACTAATAAGGCTTGCGTGTATATATGTATTTGTATGAATTCTGTTGTTAAACTGTGTAGAAAAGGAATCTAAATGCTAAAGGATTTCATTTCATTATGGGCAAGTGGGAGTGCATAGTGAAAATTAAGTTGGTATCTGAAACTTGACAAATGTGGAGATAAATGCCTCATGTATGTATGTAGCAGGCTCAATTTTCTTGCATTATATCCCCCAGTATTTCCTGACAAACTAGAATGGCAGTTCTTTTGACTGCCTACGGTCATCAATGCAAGGACTCCTGGATGGGCACTGTGGCTCAGGAGGTGGAGCCAAGGTGGCTGTCATGGTCCTCATCCTGTTGGTCATTCTTCACAGCTTCTGTCCAGGGTCTTGTACAACAGTGAGGGTTGAGAACCATTGTTCTGTCAAAGTGTCTGAAAGAAAGGAGAGATGTGAGACAATACACAAGTGATCAGAGGTGAAATAGTTGGGTTATGAGAGCCTTAAAAATCAGTGCATTAATCCACTTGAATGGATTAACTGGGTGGTGACTGTAGGCGGGTAGGGTGTGGCTGGAAGAACTGGGTCACTGGGGGCCTGTCTGAGGTTTACACTTTATCCCTTGTGAGCAGAGCTCATTCTCTTTGCTTCCTAGTGGCCACATTGCTTTCCTCAGCCATGCCCTTGCACCATGGTGTGCTGCCTCCCCAGAGCTATGGAGTCAGCCATCTATGGACTGAGACCTCTGCAACTCTGAGCCCCAGATAAACTTCTCGTGATGTATTTTGATCACAGCAATGCTTCTCAAAAGCACATTTTAGGTACTAAAAATAGAAGGAAAGAAAAAAAATGCATCCTCAATCACATTTTATGAAATCTCCCACCACATATACTGTTAAGATTTGTGTATCATAGGGTGTTTGTTTTGTATTTTTGTATCATATATGAACATTTTTTTTTTTTTTTTTTTTTTTGTGGTACCAGGGATTGAACTCAGGGGCACTCGACCACTGGGCCACATCCCCAGCCCTTTTTGTATTTTATTAGAGACAGGGTCTCACTGAGTTGCTAAGTGCCTTGCCATTGCTGAAGCTGGCTTTGAACTCGTGATCCTCCTGCCTCAGCCTCCCAAGTGCTGGGATTACAGGCGTGCGCCACCGCGCCCGGCTGAACATTATTTTTTAATATGACAATTAAACACATCTTTAAAAGCATAGTCACAGGACAACAAAAACATGGTAATATGATTTCTTTGAAAACTCCCACAATGTTAAATTTGGAGGCAGCTTCAAACTATTTTATTGGTGGTAATTAACTCACTGAGCTCTTTTAATTGGTAATAAATCCAGAGAAGCAACCTGTGTATATTCCTAACTCTTGTTCACTTGCATTTAAGTTTAGAAAAAGCCCCAAGTAAAACAATGGAAATGTATACACAACTATTAGTTCTTACATGATTTAATTATATCAAGATTTAACTTGCTTTTTTTTTAAAAAAAATATTTATTTATTTGCTTTAGTTGTACACAATGCATTTATTTTTACGTGGTGCTGAGGATCGAACCCCAGGCCGCGCATGTGCTAGGCGAGTGCACTACTGCTGAGCCACAACCCCAGCCCCTTAACTTGCTTTTATGTAGGCAAACTATCCATTTTGTCCATTTTACTGTTTGTTAAAATAACATCCCTCTCCTCCATATTCTTTTCTTGACCCATGTGAAATTTTAACCTAAGGTCAAGATGAGGAAAGAGAAACGACTGAGATGAATGTCTTTACTAAAGTACCAATAAATTTTGTCAAACTCAAAAAAAAAAAAAAAAAAAAAAAAAAGAATTGCTTGAATCTGCAACCCTTTCTTTTCCATTTTATTTGAGGTTCTGCTTAGAATTAAAGACATTTTAAGCAAATAAGAGTTCTCTATGCCTTTATGTGTGTATGTGCATACATGCAAGGAAGAAGACAGAGAAGAGAATCAACATTGAGGAATATAATATACAAATATAATAGAACATTGGCATAGATTCTGGTGCTTTTATCCAATCTGCAAATTAATATGGATCTTCATAGCATGTCATTTTTGTACATCACACAATAAAGCAGAGCTTCTTTGGAGTGACATACGGTTGTTACAACCTCAGTGACAACTTAACATACATTTTAAATGTATGGAGTTCTCTTGAGTTGTGTCCCACAGTGGCCTTGCTTCAGGTCAGAAAAAAAGGGCCATAGTGTATTTGTTTTCAACCAGGGGTCACTTTTGCCATTCAGGGAGAGTTTTGTAGTATTTTGAGATATTTTGTTGTTGTTGTCATTAATGAGGGAGAGCAGTACTACAGGCACATAGTCAGCAGAGGTCACGGATGCTTATAAAATCTTGTCACACACTCAACAATTCACCATGAAAAAGGAATTATTCTGCTCCAAATGTCACCATGATGAGTGACCTTGACTTGGAGAGCTATACCCATTGCCTTGCCCCATAAAATCCCCATGTAAATTGAGGGGTGGGAGCCAGTGCAGTGGCCCATGCCTCCAATCCCAGCAGCTTGGGAGGCTGAGACAGGAGGATCGCAAGTTCGAAGCCAGCCTCAGCAACAGCGAGGCACTTAGCAACTCAGTGAGACCCTGTCTGTAAATAAAATACAAGACAGAGCTGGGGATGTGTGTCAGTGGTTGAGTGCCCCTGAGTTCAATCCCTGGCAAACCCCCCCCCCCCAAAAAAAAAATGGTTGGGAAAGGACCTTACCAACCATTGAATGCCATTTCCCTAGAGCACTGTGTTACAGTTGGTCAGCAGAGATTTTGGTTGGCTGAGTAAGGGAATGACTCAAAGTGCACAACTTTATTTCACCAGCCTCAGGATTTGGGCTAACAGCAGCTGCTGTAGGAGCAAAGAAATGAGTCTCTTTCTGTGGTTGCTTTTATGTGTGATTCCCAATTTAAAACAAAAGGGACATAATATGTAAACAATTGACGATGTGTCCCCCATGGATTTTTCCTCGGTGTCTGCCATTCTCTAGTTAGTTAGTCCTGAACGTTTTGTCTAGCTGGGTCGCTTGGCTGGGTTAAGCCTCCTATTATAGAGACATTCATTTTAATTAACTCAGTATTTCTCAGATTATAGGATGGATAACATTAATGAAAAATACAGTCCTCCTAGTCAAGGTTAGATTCAATAGAATTAAACAATGGATAAAGCAAATAATTGTTTTCTTTGTGATGTTCCCCTTTTAAAATCCCATTTCCATCTTTCAGATCAAGCCAAAGGCTTATTTTTTGTTATGAGAATTTTATAACTTTTTTTTTTTTTTTTTTTTTTTTAACACTTGCTACTATTTTCATAAAAAGAAAGCAGGGCCCTAAGTCGAATTTGGCTGGGCCCAGAGTCTATTTAGAATTTAAGTGTTTTAGTTTCAGTGTATGCATTTTTTTCTACAAAGTGGTACTAATTTCCCACTAATAGTGAGAAAACACAGTTTTGTTTTCTTTTCTTTTTTGGTACTGGGATTGAACTCAGGGGCACTCGACCACTGGGCCACATCCCCAGCCCTTTTTTTGTATTTTATTAGAGACAGGGTCTCACTGAGTTGCTAAGTGCCTCGCCATGGGTGAGGCTGGCTTTGAACTCGTGATCCTCCTGCCTCAGCCTCCCAAGTGCTGGGATGACAGGTGTGCGCCACCGCACCTGGCAAACACAGTATCTTAAGACGCTTTAAGTAGCGAGGTGAGCCTTTTAGAAACGAGTCCAAGGAATGCACGGGTAGGAATGAAATCATGAACATGTTCTTTGAATGGGTTACAAAGCCTGGAATCTGTTCGTTGCTTTATTCTGTCCTCTCACATTGAAGAAGATAGGCTGAAGGATGTCAGCGGGCATGGTTTTGAAAGGTGCATCTGTCCTGGGGACTGGAAGAGGCAGCCCCAAAGCAGGGAGCAAATCTTGAAAAGGGAAAGTAGGGTCCTTCAAAGACCCACCGCCCCAGCTTAACCTTTCATGTCTTCCTGCTGTCTGTCTGTCCGTCCAGATAGCGCTACATCAGCTCTGGCGGGAGAAGCCCTCAGAGTCCGAGAGAGTATTGTTTTCACGGGGACGTTTGTCAAGCTCTTCTGAATCATAGAATTGTGGATCCTGCGTCACAGGTCGTCTTGGTCAGCAAGAGGCCCTGCCATTCAACCACTCATATGCGTTCTGAGGGCCTTTGTTGTATCATCTGTCATAGTTTGGATCTCCATCGTCTTCCAACGTCCATGTGGTGAATGCTTGCACCCCACAGTGGTGCCGTAGACAGGGGGTGGCGCCCCCACGTCACACCAGCTCTTTCTCCTTCTCCTTCTCCTTCTCTTTCTCCTCCTCCCTCCTTCTCCTCCTTTTCCCCTCCACTTCCTCCTCATTCTTTCACTTCCTGGTCATGTGTCTTATTCTGTCATGCACTCAGGCCTTGATGTGCTGATTTGCCACAGGCCCAAAGCAACAGGGCCGACCTGTCTTAGACTGAAACCTCCAAAACTGTGAGCCAAAATAAGCCTGTTATCTGTGTGAAGTGGATTAGGTCAGGTGTTGGTTACAGTGATGGAAAGCTAACAGATAACACCATCCCAACTCGTAGCCAGCGACCTCTACTCCACACCTTTGTGGAGGGGACTCCTTGGGAGGTTTTATCCATGTGTGCAAGGCACCAAGCCTGGAATCATGTTTAGGGGGGCCTCAAATCTTCCTCCTAGGATTTTTCGTTTGTTTTGCTCAGTTCTGCCCTGGGGGACCATAGAAAACACATTCTAATCCATTTTCTATGAGCTGCAGATGTTTGAGGGGTGGTTTAATATCTCACTGGTGTCCTGTTTCCTCCAGGAAGACATGCCTGGCTCCTTGAACTTTCCCTCCCACAAAACAGTGACACTTTCTTCCAGTGTCTGAGCAAGTGCAGCTCGTCTAAATTGATTTTACATAGAAAGTCCTAAACCTGGACATGATTTTTCTAACTTGCTCAAGGGGACCAAGGAAAATGAGAAAATGACCTCCTATAGTCTAGATACCATACCTCTTTTCCTATATCCTAAGTTAGTAATTGGTTGCTAATTTGTTAGTAGTTTCATCACAGTCATTAATTCCTTTTTTTTTTTTTAAAAAAGTAATACCGTTAGGATACGTCTTCATTTTGGACTTATGTCAACATCTATCTAATCTGCATGTATGTGATCTGTGTTTTGTTTGTGTATGTGCGTGTCACACTGAAATATGATTCAATGGTTAAATACAAAGAGAAATGGGGAATTTGAAGATAAATGAAAATGTCTACACAAAGTTCAAGCTGAAAGAGCTGGTGTCCATTTCATTTTTTCCTTAGCATGTTTCAGAGAAGTATTTCTCAAAGTTTGGTCCTTGAGAGGCTGATACCAGCCTCATCTCACTGAATATTTCCTTGCTTGCTCTCTTACCTACTCTTCTTCCTATCTATCTGTTTTATCCTGTTTCATTTTCACTCATTGCTGTCATCACTGCCAAACACTTTTAAAGATTTTTTAAATTTTTGTATTAAAAGGCTTCCTGAAAGCATGCGCTTTTATACTGTCCCCAAAGTACTTGGGACCCAGCAGAGCATTTATCACAGTGAGTCTGTCAAATGGACAATGGAGGGGACTCCATGCCCAGTGGCTTAGGATGTGATTGCACTGCAGATTCCTGGGCCCACCCTCCGCAGCTGATGAATTAGAATGTCTGGCAGTGAGACTCAGCACTGTTTCATCTATATTCTGAAATTTTACGGTGACTGATTTTGAATAAGTGCATACCGTGCCCAGTGCAAAAAAAATCACTCAAAATGTAAAGAGTAAGTTTTGAAATATTAAAAATTTGCCATCCTTCTTATTCTTAAAGGAAGATGTAAGTCTGTATGAAGGCACTAGAATTTTTTTTTTTTTTTTTTTTTTTCTGGTACCTGGGATTAAACTCAGAGGCACTCGGCCACTGGGCCACATCCCCAGCCCTATTTTGTATGTTATTTAGAGACAGGGTCTCACTGAGTTGCTTAGCACCTCGTCATAGCTGAGGCTGGCTTTGAACTCACGATCCTCCTGCCTCAGCCTCCCGAGCCGCTGGGATAACAGGTGTATATCACCATGCCCAGTCCATTTATTTTTTAAATCAACCTTATGATTCCTTTGGAGGTAAAAATAAGTGTCATGATAAAAAAAAAAAAAAAAAAATAGGAGGTTCTGCACTGACTCATTCTGTGTGTGACCCCTTTGGATTGTACTTGCGTTAGGTAAATCTGCATCTTGGTGCAAGGAACATAGGTTAAAACCTGTTGGGGACGTGGGGACTTGGCTGAGGAGCTGGAGGCAGAATGTGTGGCTGGAACATTCCAGGGTTTAGCATATTAGCTCATCATTCAAGTGACTCTCATTTACTTCCAAAAAAGAAAAAAAGAAAAAAGTACAGTTAATTTAATAATCAATAAATGGGGCAGACAACAAGACTTCTCAAACTGTCACAAAAGGAAAGGCTGATTTCTGACAATCTGGTGCACACAGAGCGGCTGACGCCTCGTGGAAAAGTCTGAGGAAAAAAATAACTTAGTTTAAAAGCCATTTGGCTTCCTAATCTTATTTGTTTGTTATGATCGTAATGAAATTTATGGGAAATTAAGGGGCTCTCTTTCCATGGAATCTTTTCTGCAGGCTTTTTCCTTCCATTTGAACTTCTGAGATTGGTCTTCTGAACCCAGTTCACGAAGTTCAGGTGTGTCAATCAAACAGCTTCTGAAAATGATTTATCTGGGTCAGCTACCGTGGTCTGAAAGCATGTGTGATGCACAAAACTTGGTGGCACGCTGGCACGGGAATGTGAGTTAGGATGGGAGGTGGCATCTCAAGCTATGGCATCACCCCAATAGGCTCTGATTAAAGCCCGTCTGTATTTTTAAATAATAAACCAGCATTTGAGAAAATGTTCCATGCCTCGGGAGATCATGATCTCCAGTTGTCCAGTAATAAGCAATTAACTTAAAATTCCAGTGCCTTAGCCGGCTGCTAGGATGCATGGCTGTAATTCCAGAGGCTGAGGCAGGAGGATCCCAAGTTCAAAGCCACCCTCCGCAATGGTGAGGAGTTCAGCAACTCAGTGAGACCCTGTCTCTAAATAACATACAAAATAGGGCTGGGGATGTGGTTCAGTGGCCAAGTACCCCTGAGTTCAGTCCCCAGTAAATGCCCCCCCCCAATAAATAAATAAATAAAGGAAGGAGGAAAGGAGGGAAAGAGAAAGAGGGTAGAAAAAGAGAGGAGGGATGGAAGGAACAGGGAAGAGGGAAAGAGAGAAAGTGAAGAAGAGAAAGAAGAGACATTAATTCAAAAAATGCTATTATTGTCCTCTATGAAGCACCATAAAGTAAGTAAGGGCAGTTGCTACCAAAATTAAGTGTGGGACTGAGGTTAAGAAATATTGCCATTTTGAATTTCATTTGCACTGCCTGCGTGATCTCAAAACTTCACAAATTTATCTAGCTCTTGTAAAATAGATGCATCAGAGCTGAATGATGCTAAAGAAACCTTCCTACTTTCAAACCCGTGTTGGCTGTTTGATTGATATCTCTGTGAAGTTGTAAATGCAAAGACTAGACTACCTGCTTTAAAAATATAAGCCAAAAAGTTAAGGACCAGCTCTGGAAGACCTAAATCAGTATGTCTACGAAGAAATAATTTTTGAATACCAAGATCGTAATTGCGACATAGTTTTTGCTGGATGGAGTTCAGCTCAATATTTTGAGGGGAAGAAATTGAATAATATGTATTCTTAAGAACTTCTTGGAAGTTGGTAGTCTTGAGTTTTAGTCTTTCTTGAGTATATTTATATCCTAGACATACATAGTACTAGTACATCAGGGATTAGATGTTTCAATGTTAATTGGTGAGACTTCTCGTGAGGGGGAGGCAGTAGGGCATGGTGGGGACCTGGGCACGACAGAGAAAAATTATTCTACAGCAGGAAAACTCTGGTAGCTCTCGACGTTTGCCACCCAAGCTATAGCAAGTAGTGTTGTCAGACATGCTACGTTTTAAAGGAAGGGACAGGAGTCAGAATTTTAATGTTAAAACTCCCAATGTTAAAGGAATGGAAGCTAACGGAAGGTTCTGACAACTTACAATGCAGGCTAAATCAAGTACACCTGTGAGTAGGTCCCCAGTAGTATCCCTAGTCTTCTCCCATTCAGCCATCAATGGACATAATGATCAGTTGTCCGTCTTTAATGACAATTTCCTATCGACCTTCCTTAGACATTTAAAGAGTAGTAACTATTAGTGATATTCAGTGATTTGAACAAGAGTACAGAATTCAGAGTGGCCTTTACATTTAAAGACCAATGCAAATGCCGTGCAAGGTTAGGGAAATTTGGGGAGTAGATTATTTGGAAGATTTCTCTCCTAAGTCGAATCCAGACACGGCATTGACTGGAAGGCAGCCTCATCCACCCCCCAAACCCTTTGGTGCCCTCAAGTGCCTTCAGACTCCTGGTAATCTATCAGATGAACTTCTCTCCATCTGAAAGACCTAGTTCAATTTTATCCCTAGGGTGTTACTGGTGTATTAAGAGGTCATGGCTCTTGGAATGGTTAATCAAAATAAATAAATAAGTAAAGAAAGAAAGAAAGAAAGAAAGAAAGGTCAATGTCTTGCTGAGCATTTAGCTGAAAATCTCTAATTTATAGTACGACGATTCGGAATTTTCCATTTCTTTGTGCTCAAGTAACATGTATCTTATTTGGTTTTCTTTTAAAAAGAGTGTCAGGGACAGGGAGGGTGCGTTTGTTCCTGGAAAGGAACAGTGACGGGGTGCACTGCATAACCCATCGGGGAAGGTCCCTGTTTGCCACCTGCATGCATTTGTCACCGCTCCTGTCCATTCATGCGTCTCTGTATCACCACCTGTATGCAGGTATGATTTATTCCCATAATTGATTCATCGAGTCCTGTTTTCTCAGGGATGTAAATGGTATTGCAGTTTTGATCTGTGCAGGAAAATGGCTTCTGTGCCTCTGACTTTGGGATCTCTGTGGTTCTGGGAACTCAGGGACACTGGCCACATCTGGGTTGGTGTCCTGCACATTGAAAGAGTGGTTTTAATGATGCCACATTTATTTTGGGCCATTGTGAGCTAGGAACACCTGTGTAAACTCTGTGTTTTGGATATTTCCATGTATACAGCCCAATTCTGTAGAACAAAGGGCTGCTGTTGACTGTAAAAGAAAGACCTTTCCTAGTGGGGGGGGGGTCCCCCTGCCAGGGATCTGCTTATCTCAAATGAATGGAGCTATTCCGCCGCCCTACCCCTGCCTTCTGAGATGCCCTGGAGATTTTGGTTCTGTTTTCCTTCTCCCTGGGAAGCTGGTCCTGCAGACCTTACTGTAAGGATAACCAATTAGTGGTTAAACAAACGGAACAAGTCTTTTTATGGGCTCTATTCAAATGACACTAAAGCCATTGCCACAGAATAGGACAAATACATTATTTCTTTATGTGCTTTTAAATTGAGCCCACACCCTAAATGAGATGTTTCCTAACTGTGGCCTTGACTGTCTTTCTTATACTGGGGAACCATTTTTAAAAAGATGAACTTTTCCATCTCTCATTTTGCATTCCTAAAGAATTAAGTTGAGTAGTAAGGAAATGGGGTAGTTTTTGTAACAGAAAGGTAGTAATAGTTTTGAAAGCCCTGCTCTAAAGGAATAGCAGGGAGAGAATTTGCTGGGACTAGGCCTCTTTAAGAAATAACTGGGAGAGCCAGGGTGGCGCAGGCCTGTCATCCCAGCACTTGGGAGGCTGAGGCAGGAGGATCACGAGTTCAAAGCCAGCCTCTACAATAGAGAGGCACTTAGCAACTCAGTGAGACCCTGTCTCTAATAAAATACAGAAAAGGGCTGGGGATGTGGCCCAGTGGTCCAGTGCCCCTGAGTTCAATCCCCGGTACCAAAAAAAAAAAAAAAAAAAAAAAAAAAAAAAAGAAAAGAAAAGAAAAGAAAAGAAAAGAAAAGAAATAACTGGGGACTGTCAAACAAAATGTCCCTGGCCTAAGCATTTAGGGACAGTATCTATACTACTATTGACCTACTGTGTTACAAACACAAAGATTACAGAATCTGGATAAATTCTCCCTTCCTGTTTTGGGGGTATTCAAATTTGGGGAATATTTGGGAAGCTAGAGGTCACTTTTCCTAATCTAAATTAGAATGAATGATCCTTGGTCTTCCAACAATGGACATTCTGATTAATAGAATCCTCTTGGGGTTTTAAGAGGAATGTGTCATTCAGAAAAAACAAGGACCTTCTGTGTCTTTCCACAGTGGTGGTTCCCACAAAAGACCAGAGCGCCCAGTGAGTCAGCTCCCAGCAGGCTTGGTAAACATTCCTTTCCAATCATTGCTTCCTGGTCAGGGATCATGGCGGATTTGAAAGGCCTTTATTTGGAGCTTTTGGAAGGAGCTACGAGTGCGTTCCTGCCCTCTGCAGTAGAAGATTTGGTTAATTTCTAATAATGACCTGGTACACGTAGCAGCGACAGGATATCTACTTGCTGTCCTTTGGTGAATCTGACAACAATTTACTTGTCATGTGGGCTGTGGGCCCGGCGCCGTGTTCAGCTCTTACTTGCATAATGTACATTATTTAATTTAGGAGTGGTGTGGCAAAGTGGTTTAGAGGGTAAGCTCCAGAGATAAAACACTGAGGTTGGTGTTCTGTCCCCTGTCACCAGCCTCCTATCTGAACCTGGCCAAACTGCTCAGTATTTCAGTGTCTCAGTTACATTGTTTCTAAAATAGAGACCATGGAAATCCTTGCCTGCTAGGATGTTATGGGCTTGAATCAGATTGTGCAGATCAGGTGCTGGGGACGCAGGAAGCTTTCAATGACAGTTTGCTGTGACATTTCTGTAATGTCATGCCATTAACACTTGCCATGATGTTTTTATAGCACTCAGGGATCGATGGAAGAATTATGCTCTATCTTCCTGAGAGATGAAGATTTGAGGTCTACACTAAGTTCTTTATTGAAAAACCAACCGATTTTCTAAGCCAAAATTTGACTTCTGATTTATTTGATCCTAAGGCCCAATGAGGGAAAGTGTATAGAAGTTAGAGGGTAGTTCTGCACCTGAAATGTTTCTAGAAATCTATGCAATAATAATTTATCGCCCTCACATTAACTCAAAACCTGTGTACGGAAGGTGTGGAGATGGAAAGTCAGACTTTGCCAAGTGCTCACAGTGAAGCAGGGCTAAGATGAGGTGGAATTCAAGGGCTTTTGAGCTGAATGGTTTCCCAGAGATGGGAGTGGAATGGAGAGGGCCGTGGTGAATTGCGAGAGACACGATGGAAGATACTACTCAGAACTGGAAGTTCTTGACATCTCTGGGACCTTGGTTAAAATAACAAGCCTTCCCAGAAAACAAACAAAATAGTTCATGCAGAGAGAAAATGAGAAACCAGGACCAGTGGTGTTTGAAGGGGATGGGGGTGCTTGGCCTGTGTACCTTGTGCCCCCAGGGGTAGAGAGCATCTTTGGGGTAGCTCTCAGAGGGCCTATCAGATGGTGAGGTTAGTAACCAGGGCCAGCCTGGTCCTGCAGAATCTTCTGTGAAGAATGTACATACACTTAGGGAAAGATCCTTCTTTCTCACGCTGTGAAGAATCCTGAAGCTTAGGCAGCATTTGGTCCCAAGCTTGGTAGCAAGGAGAGCAGCTGGCTTAGCTCAGATCTTTTCTTTGGATCTACAGATGGTGCTGATGGGGACCTACAACTGTGGTTCCAGGTGAGTGGCAAATAAAGACACGTCTTTATCAAGGGTAGCTAATATGTTCCCATGAAAGAGAGAGAGAGAGATTGGCGCTCTATCTGCATGACAGACATGCTAGTTCTACTGAGACTCTAAGTTTCTTTGCTGTGCGTGGGAACTGTGAAGGAGCGACCATCTTTCCCCAAGGCACCAGCTAGCACACGGTTGGGGCTCTTTCTCTCCTGTAAAAGGATCTTTCCCATTTGGCCTTGGTGCTAGTAACACCTGCATAGAGGGATTCTGTGGTATTTTCCTACAGCCAGATGCAAGGGATGAGGTCAGACTCGAGCTTCATTTCAAACAAAGAAAAAACCAGTGGTAGAGTCCTTGAACAATGTTAGCAGGTTGTGCATCGTCCAACCTGTCAGGGGTGAGGATGGGCGCTGGCCAAGTCAGCCAAGTAGGATTTCCATAGTTGAGGACATTCTAAGATGCACATCGCAAAGGTAGCTAAAAAGAACTGAAGACATTCCCTGCTCATCTTGAGGTCCTGGGAATCCTCTTATCCTCCCTGTCCTTGAAATGCTAGTATTGAATCTACCGGAAGCTGGCGGGTCACCAATCATGTGGCAGTACCTCTGAGGCATTCACCCACATAATTTGTCCTCATTATTTTAAATATTGGTGCATCTGTTTCCATTCATTCATCTGTGCTTTCCTGTATTTATTTCAAATCTGATAAGATCCCATTTTCCTCGTCTTGTTTTTTTTTTTTTTTTAACTGTACACAGCAGCATTTAAATAAATGCCCCTTGAATAATTGAACAAATGAGTGATAGCAGTTTTGTTAAGGCAGTTTACTCAGCAGAAAGATCCCCATTAAAAATTATGCTGAGGGCCTCACCATCATCCCCCCAGTGACCTCTGGGTTCAGAATTTAATGAGAATTTGTTTCCTTGCCCTGGTAGCAACCTCCTTTGCATAAGATCCTAATTAACCACTGTGAGGTAATTTAGACCCTGGGGTGGGGAGTGGTTACTCATTTTCCTCTATTTTATGTTCATATTTTACTTTTCAATATTGTATTCACTTGCTTAGAAATTGTAATATTGAGAATTTCTAGTAGCCATTATCTTAAAGTTAGGGGACTTTTTGACTTACTATTTGGTAGGTGGGAAACTAAAATAAAAAGCATACAATTTCTTCTTTTGAGACCTGAAATTACCTCATACATTATATCTCATTATTATCACTAATTTTAACATTAACACTTAATTAAACCCTTGTGTGTATCTTAGAGGCAATGCCAGGTTCTCATTGATTTTCTCCATGAAGTTCTTGCACGTAGCTTAAGAAAAATATTAAATATCGTATAGTTTTTTGACCACAAACATCCCTAAGATTTAAGAGATATTTTCTTAAGAAAATAGGTTTTAAAATATGAACTATTTCCAAAAAGCAATAAAAAGCAAGATAACCTGCATTTTCTTGAGGGAGAAGATATGGAAATTATCATAGGGATTCGTTACCATTGGTGAATCATTTTTAGCTATAAAGTAAGCTGCCTCTCTCTTGATCAATTTTAAATGCTGTCTTTTCCTATTAAAAATGGTGTGTTTATTTGGTATAACAGCTGGTGGTTTATTCCATTCGTATTTGTTGTGAATATCACATTTTCTGTTGATCCTTGTTCCAAACGTGTTTTGCTCTAACACATATTCAGTAGATGTATACATATATACATATTTATATTTGCATGAAAATGGCCATTGTTTTTTTTTTTTTTTTAGGCTCTGTAATGCATTTATATCAAACTGTAAGTAAAACCATTTGGTATAATATAGAATTTTCTAGACGTTTTAGCAATGACAAGGAAAGTTTATTAAGAAATCATGACCCTGCTTGTGCTACCAGTTCACATTTTGAATCAGATTTCATATGCCCATTAATTTAGGTTATCTGTTCAGTTGAAGACTGCTGTGCATGCTGTAATTACATCTTGCGACGTTTAATCATCCTGCACTTCTAAGACTTGTACACTACTATGGGTGCACAGAAAACAAATAGAAAGGAAATAGATATCTTTAGAATTTTCCAAATTTTCCTTTATATGGGTTGTAAAATGAATTAGGCTCCAGAAAGAAATCTTTTTCTCCCTCTACCAGTGTTCCTGAACATAAAGACCAAGAGTTGATTCACATGGTAGCTAAAATATTAGCTTCATTTAGACTTCCCTGGTACAGGTATGGATGAATGTGAAAAAGATGTTAAGTATTGTATTCTGACTTCTTCCCAGTTAGTAAGTAGGCTCACAGGTGAATACAGAAATGAGCCTCATTAACCACTTGATAGGGAATCCCGAGTTCTTTCTTGGTGGTTTCCAAAAAGCTGAAAGAACAAACTCAACTTTCAGCCACCCATCTTATGCACAGGCAATTAAGGAGCAGGAAGGGGGAGAGGACCTCTCACTCACATAGCTGGCTCTTGATCTTGCTGTTAGCTGGGGGCTCAGCTGGGGCTGTCCACCCAAGCACCCACAGTGACCCTCTCCATGGTGGTGGTCTCAAGGTAACAGAACTTCATGCATGGCGATCCTGGTTCTTTCCAAGCAAGCGTCTTAAGAGAACTTAGAGGAAGAGGCATGCTTTCTCTGTCCTTGCTGCAGCAGATTAGCTATGAAATCCCTGGATTCTTGGAAAGAGGCGGAGACCTCATTTCTGCACAGGAAGTTGTCAGAGAGTTTGCGAACATGTTTGAAACTTAGCACACTATGAAAAACCAAGACTAACACCCCAGTCCAACCAAAATGGCTCCTATTTTGATCAAACTTCCCTGTCCTAAAGATTAAGCCATGGGGGGAGGGGTAAAGAAAAAATTAAGGACATCTACCATTACACACCTAAAATTATTACCTGTGTAAGTTTGGGTGAGTCATTTGTGTAAGTTTGGGTGAGTCACTAGTGATTTCCAAATTCCTCTCACAAACAAAGGCAAAAATGCCTATTTTATTGTGTTATTGTGCATTTCAGTGAGATAACCAGTGTCTGAGGCATAGTAGCAATTACTATTTATCATGCATTGGTGAGGCATAGCTGTATTAATTTGAAAGTTAATTGGAAAGATTTATATTCCTAAACTCATGGAGAAAAGTGAAAATGTAAAGCACTTTTTTTTTTTTTTTTGGTACCAGGGATTGAACTCAGGGGCACTCGACCACTGGGTCACATCCCCAGCCCTTTTTTGTATTTTTTATTTAGAGACAGGGTCTCACTGAGTTGCTAAGTGCCTCGCCATTGCTAAGGCTGGCTTTGAACTCGCGATCCTCCTGCCTCAGCCTCCCAAAGTGCTGGGATTACAGGCGTGCGCCACCACGCCCGGCTGTAAAGCTCTTTATAAAGACCATTCTTCTGATTCACCCATATACTTGAGGAAAATTTCTTATGAGATGACGGGGATTTGTGAAGGCTTCCTTTGTAGGTAAACAGCCTACAATTTGCAAATTTGAAAGGACAGAGTTCTAAATAGAAAGCCAGGATGCAGAGCCGGGAATGCTGCTATTTTCACATGATGCTGTGGAAATCAGGAAACGTGGGATATGGTTATCTGACAAATAGATTCAGAGGAGCCACAGAGAGAGGAAGGAGGAATCAAAGTGAACAGTGATAAACTTGCATAAGAGCCTTGCGTGGGAAGCGTGGCAGGTCTTCCATTGAATCCCCGAGCTGTTTGAAGGACTCTTAGGAAGAGTCATCTTTCATATTAAGGGCATGAAAGATGTTAAGTGTGACACTTCTATTCGGTAGTCATATCTCTAGCTATTAACAATCACATTGTGATAAAACACCGTTTCGATACGTGCAGACTCTGAAATCATTTAAGCAGATGTTTTCTACAGTGAAGTGAGACTTCAACAGAAGTGGGTAAGCAAAATTCTATTATCTCTAAATGACATATATATAAATATATATGTGTGTATATATATATTTATATATATAAATATAGAATCCTACCAATGCTGTGAACACAAAGCATTATTTAGCAATTAAATCCCTTAACATTTTTATTGCTTTGTGCCTTACCATTATATTGGATTTTATTTAAAACATTTTTTTCCAACTAAAAACAATTTTATTCTGAAATAGTGTTTAAATACTCTAAGTCAACTGTATAATTTAGGACAAATTTAGATCAACAACATAAATTTTCTTTCTTCCAAATGTTTTTGCCTTCAAGTATTCATTTATAGAACTTTTATAATATAGAATATTTGTTCCTATTTTATTTTTTTTCCTAATTAAGTAGATTTTATTTTTTTAATTTTTTTTTGATTCTAAGATGTTATAAATGACAGCAGAATGCAGTACATTTCATATTACACATATAGAGCTCTTTTTTTCAAATCTCTGGTTGTATGCAAAGTATATTCACACCATTCGTGACTTCATACATGCACTTAGGGTAATGATATCCATCTCATTCACCATCTTTTGTAGGAGCCCTGTCTGGGGAGATGGCTTAAATTGCGGTTGACTCCATGGAGATTTAGGCATTGCCGCCTTCCGTATCTCCCGGGACTTGGCCTGGGATCTCGCGGGATTGGCCCGGATCTCGAGTGACTTGAGCCGAGATTGCTGATCCGGTCTGCGCCATTTTTTGGTGGTGTGTGTGGTGCGTGTTAGTCGTTGTTAGAGCCAGAGAGAAAAGTTATCAGAATAAAAAAGCTGTTTGTTTCCAGTTTGCCTCTGAACTTCTTCCCGCGGCTTCGTTGCTCCAAGTGGCCATCGCTTCAGGCGGCAACATCTTTTTTTTTTTTAACATTTGATAGTTGTACAAACTCAGGTAGCAATGCCAAAATATATTGGGGCTATTATTATCATTAGGTACTGGGCATTGAACCCAGAGGGATTTAACCATTGAGCCACATCCCCCACCCTATTTTGTATTTTATTTAGAGACAGGATCTCACTGAGTTGCTTAGTGCCTCACTGTTGCTGAGGCTGGCTTTGAACTCGAGATCCTCCTGCCTGAGTCTCCCGAGGTGCTGAAATTACATGCATGTGCCATAGTGGCACATAGTGCTCATTAGTTTTTTTTTTTTTTTTTTTTTTTTTTTTGGAAAATCACAGTGTTTGCATTTGTTTTGATAGCTGTTGTTTTATTTTTATCACTATCTTGTTCTTTGTCGTTTCTGCATGGCCCCTCTTGTCCTCTTCCATTTTTGTGTAGACGGAGACATATTTATATGAATAGTCCAACTATTGCATTGTCGTTGTATTTTATCATATTTTATCGTATTTCTTTTTTTTTTTTTTTTTTTTTTGTGGTACCGGGGATTGAACTCAGGGGTGCTCGACCACTGGGCCACATCCTCAGCCCTTTTTTGTATTTTATTTGGAGACAGGGTCTCACTGAGTTGCTAAGTGCCTCGCCATTGCTGAGGCTGGCTTTGAACTCGCGATCCTCCTGCCTCAGCCTCCCAAAGTGCTAGGATTACAGGTGTGCGCCACCGCACCCGGCTAATTGTATTTCTTTTTATTTTATTGTTTTGCCCTGCCATTGTGCTGTTCTTGGTTGTGTTTTCATGGACTTCATGGTTTTTGTCAAAGTCTTACATTTTGCAAAATAAATATTTCCTGTTAATGTATCTCAATACTTCTTTCATTTCCCCTTTTTTAAATATTTTTTTTTGAATTGTTGATGGGCCTTTATTTTATTCATTTATTCAGATGTGGTGCTGAGAATTGAACCCAGTGCCTCACACATGCTAGGCAAATGCTCTACCACGAGGCCACAACCCCAGCCCTCATTTCCCTTTTTATCTATCCGAGATTTCAGAATATTTTTAAGAATGCAACCCCCTTCTTTACAAGACACTATGTTTGAGTTCTGGGGAAATAAGATGAAGTAGTCCTTGATTCTGTCCCCAGGCAGCTTATAGGTAGTGAGTTAGTGTATCAGCCATGACATTTCCAATCTTGCAAGAAGCCTTAAGAAAAGAGAACTTAAGTCTTCTAACTCTGAAAGCTATGAAATTGTTCACAGTATGGAAAAGAAGTTATAAGACCAGGGAAGTTTATGTTCAAACAGTTGAAAGCAGCAGTGGACCTGTTTTGTAGTCTTGAGTTGCAAAGGTGGTCATCAGGGGGATAGCATGGTCTGCATTGCTAACCATACCCATGCCCTTAGTCATTCCATCTTGGATTCAGCCAGCATTCCTGGACTCTTGTAATTGCCAGGCATTTGCAACAGAGCATAGAGAGGTGAATGAGACAAAAATCCGCTCTTAGGAGTGTTGCGGTCTTAAGCTAGGAAGATAACCAACAGCTAAATCAACAAAGAGATGATAAAACCTCTGATAGCCCCGTTTCCCAGTAAGAAAAGTAAACCAGGGCATCAATTAAACAGAGGGCCAAGCAAAACCTATCTGAAAAGGTACCTTTGGACCAGGGATCTGAATTCAGTGCAGCTCTGTGATATCTGGAAAGCAGCTGTCCAGGTATAGGGAACATGAGATGCAAAGACCCCAGGAAAGTTGGCTGTGCTGCTGGATCAGTGATAAGAGGGAATAAATTAGGCACTTGGTGAAATTGTGCCCGTTTTCCAATCTTTGGCATCACAGAATATGTAAAAGCTAGAATTTGCCACGTGGATTTTTTTTTTTTTTTTTTTTTAAGTTGCAGATGGATACAATGACTTTATTTATTTATTTTATGTGATACTGAGGATCAAACCTAGGGCCTCACATGTGCTAGGTGAGCGCTCTACCACCGAGCCACAATCCCAGCACCTGCTAAGTCGATTTTTTCATAACCAAAAGGAATTTGCCCTTCCTCTGTCTATACCTTCGTGCCCTCTGAAAGTTGGGAGTTTCCCCAACCTTGGCCAAAGGAGAGTTCTGATCCGGGAACCTGAATCAATGTTTCAGTTTAGCTGTTTTTTCCCCCCCCGCCCCAATAAGTATTTAAGCTCTTTAACTCCATAGAGATAGTGATCACTCCCAAACTTAATCATTTTCCTCTCAGCCTCTGTGTTATCTCCTTTAATCTTATTCAGGGCCTCGTTCCTCAGACATTCATTGTTTTTCCATTAACTCTCATCAATATCTGCTTGGAGCTGAAGTTAGTCCATTAACATTTCCCCCCATCCATTCCCCTTTTCACGTGCAAAGGAACGGCAAAATCAAATACATCATGAAATCAGGGGACCAAGGAATGCTAATGGCAAGCCCATGCTGAAAATCATAATGACTGCTTTCAAAGGAGAATACTATGTATCTAGTATAGGTGCTTCTTATTTTTGGATACTAATATCCCTGCTGTACTCAAATTAGAAGTACTGGGATAGTGATACCCATGTGTCATGTATTTGCCTACCAGTTGTGTTTCCTAACTACTCCAATCTCTTCTTGTCCAGATTATAATTCTCCACACTCTATCCAACAAATTCATTTTGAAATACAAATTTGATCACATCCCATTTGGATTAAAGGGTCTTGATGACCTTCCATTTCACGTGGGGGGGGGGGGTAAAGTTCAGCTCCTTGAATGGCCAAGAAAGCCTCAGTAGACTTCAGACTCAAGTTTGCCCAAATCAACCCTGGTTACACCAGCACCCACCGCTCACTGACCTGTCCTCCCTCGTTTTCTCCAGGTCCCTGGGTAATGACAGCTGTTTCACACACCTACGGTGTGCACACTGCACTACTCCTACTAACTAGCCTGTAACTCCTCCTGTATCCCAGCTCAGTGATCACTCACTGGGGGTCACTGTGTTGTGGCTTGGATATGTGGTTTTCCTAAACCTCATGGGTGAGACAATACAGTCAGGTGAACTGATTGGGTTTTGAGAGCCAGAACCTACTCAGTGGATTAATCCACTGACAGAATAACTGAGTGGTAACTGTAGGCAGGTGGGTGTGGCTGGTGGAGGTGGGTCCCTGGGGTGTGCCTGTGGGGTTTATATGTCGTCCCTGGTGAGCAGAGCCCTCTCTGCTTCCTGGTTGCCCTGTCTTCCGAGTTGCTTTCTTCCATGTCTTTCCGCCATGATGTTCTGCCTCACCTTGGGCCCAGAGCAATGGAAGTTGACCGTCTAGGGACTGAGACCTCTGAAACCATGGGTACCACATAAATGTTTCCCACAAAAACGTTGTTTTTGTCAGGTCTTTTGGTCATAATAATGGAAAAATCTGACTACAACATGCCATCTCTAGACAGAGTCCTGCTGGTCATCCTACAACATCACACACACACACACACTTAACACACACACACACACACACACACACACTTCACACAATATTCAGAAAACAAACTATTTCAGTATAAATGTGTTAGCCTAATACAAACCATGCCCAAATTAGAATATTTAAAACTATCAAGCTGACTAAATGTGTCTTTAGAAAAGCAGAACAAATATGCCTTATGTTCAGATCAATTAAATGAGAAAAGAACTGCCTTCAGAGATGGTTAATTCACAATATTCTACATCCTGAAGCCGCAGGTTTCTGGAGGCTTCGTTCAGTTATTTCCTGGAGCATTGATTTTTTTTTTCTTTTTTCTTTTTTTTTTTTAGAAGCAGTGTCTAGAGCATTCAATTATTGTACTCTATTGGGAGGTAGGTTGATCCTTGCAACCGGGAGCTGCTTCTCCTAGTAAGAAGCCTGTTCTTGGCTTTTGAATATATCTAACGTGATGCTTGAAAGTTAAATAAGATAATTTTGGCAAATTTTTGAAGCATCAAAGTCACATGCAATTGGAAAATTTTGTTCCACATTTGTGAAGTGCAAGGTTGTACCTGCCTAAATCGTTGCACGATTTTCTCTCTGTTTCTTTCATTTACATGATGATTGATCCAATTTCTGAAGTGGAAGGAGCATGATGGTTGCTTTACTCAGTCCTCGTGTTTTCTGGGTCTACCACTGTGATCCTGCTGACATCCTCATCATCATTCTCATGGACCATGTAACTTATCCTCTGTGTTTTTATGAGAGTGAAAGCAATACCTCAGGCTGGGCGTGGTGGCGCACGCCTGTAATCCCAGCAGCTCAGGAGGCGGAGGCAGGAGGATCATGAGTTCAAAGCCAGCCTTAGTAAAAGTGAGGCACTAAGCAATTCAGCGAGACCCAGTTCCTAAATAAAATACAAAATAGGGCTGGGGATGTGGCTCAGTGGTCGAGTGCCCCTGAGTTCAATCCCAAGTACCAAAAAAAAAAAAAAAAAAAAAAAAAGTAATATCTTCCTTTTTCTAACCAAGCAATTTGGACAGTAAGTTCTATCGGTATCCCAGGTTACTGTTTGCCACACCACATCTCCAGTGCCTGGCATCATGCTCAGTTTTTGCTACAGTCTGTGGGTAGGGATCACTCCACCTTTTTCCTAATGATGAATTTGACCCATATAGCAGTGAGTGTGTGCTCAAGTTCATTCCACTGTTCATTGGTAAGGCCAGGTTCTAATGCACTGTGTGACTCACGATCTAGCATTACACCCTCTTTATGAGGATATTTTGTTGCATTCTAAGATTTTATTTCTTAAACTGATGTTTACTGGTCAGATGTCTATTTTCAGATTGGGGGGGAATCAATTATTTGCAGGATGAGAACAAATATCCTACTTGCTTTCCAGTTCTTTTTTTTTTTTTTTTTTTTTTTGTACCGGAGATTGAACTCAGGGGCACTCGACCACTGGGCCACATCCCCAGCCCTTTTTTTTTTTGTAGTTTATTTAGAGACAGGGTCTCACTAAGTTGCTAAGTGCCTCGCCATTGCTGAGGCTGGCTTTGAACTCGCGATTCTCCTGTCTCAGCCTCCCAAAGTGCTGGGATTACAGGCGTGCGCCACCGCGCCCGGCTTTGCTTTCCAGTTCTGCATGGGTGTTTCAACTTCTATAATATTATTTCTTACCTCTGTTCATGGGAGTCTAGGTTTGCCTCATCTCTATAGAAAAACCATATTTTATAAATCGCTTGAGTTGCGATCTGGACTGACACAATTTTGCCACCTATCGTAAAAAATTTACTACTTTGCTACAGAGAAAAATAGCAGATGGTTTGCACAACGTCACCTGCAGGGAGACTAGACACCTAGGGACCAGGTGTTTTGCATTTTTCCAGGAGTCTACCTTATTATGTATTCATGACAATGTTGAATGGGGAATTTAATAAACTTACTACTGCTGTATAATGAAAAATCCTTATTTTTTCCAAAACCGAAAAATGTCATTACTATGATTCCAAAGAATAGTTCTCAGTCTGAAAAGAGGATAAATTTCCACAAATGGAAGCTCTATAAAATTTAAACATCATTAGCAATAATGATTAAAGATACCATTAACTGAATGTGTCTTATGCGCCAAATGATTTGCTAAGCCTTTTCTCTTTTATTTCATTCAACCCTTAAAACCCTTTTAATAGATGGAAAACCTGAGAATTTGAATGTATAAGAAAATAATTCATGTTCTATAAAATAAAAATCACAGGACATGGGGTCAAAGACTGGTTTGGACAATAAAATCTAAATTACCTGTGTGTAGTATTAATTTATAAATTATTTAAAAATAAATATTATATATGCACTGTTGTTATTACCATTGTTTTCTCTATCAAAGTGTCATGAAGATAAAGGGCATCGTATCTGAACTTGCCACTATATTAAATGATACGGTATGCATACCCAACCACATATGTTCAATGAATTGCCTGTATCTCTGAAGACCAGGGTTGCTAAAACACTAATTTTGATGGCCTTCCTTCTCAAATGTCTTTGGGAGTTGGGGATGGGAATGTGCAGAGTTTTCAGCCTACTTGGAAGAATGTTGGTGTTTTAAAAAAATGGGCTACCCTGCTGTAAGAGTCAAAGTCCAGTGACAGTTTTGTCCTCACCACGAGGTCTTGGTGAGAGGCCATAGCTAGAACCAGACACAGGGAAGCCCATCTTTGGGAGTGGTGCTATACCCTGACCTGGAAAGGACTTCTGTGGCATCATGGTGGCATGGAGGCTGAGTGTGGCTGTGGTTCAGGACATCAAGTTCCCGAGTGTCTCGCTTATCGGCTGGTGACTGGTTACAGGAGCAATCTCATTTGAGTACTGTAGGTAATAATAGTTGCTCCTCTTCCTATTCTACCTCCTCCTCCTCCTCCTTCTCCTCCTTCTCCTCCTCCTCCTTCTTATTCTTATTAAATGAATGACTTAGAAATTCTTGGACTAGTACCCATCACACAGTATGTGTTGTATAGTGCTTGTAATCTACATATTAAATCCAGGAAGTAATTTATTATATGCACTAAATAGATTTTAAAGAACTGAGTATCTATTTGGAAGCTGAAGATATTACTGATAAAGTGTTAAGGTATTCTAGGTCCTGGAATTAAATGCTAATGTAATCCACATTGGGGGGGGGTCATAAAAGAATTCTGGAAAAAGTCATATTATAAAAAAAGCAAAATAAGCTGAGAACGGTGATGCACGCCTATAATCCCAGTGACTTGGGAGGCTGATGCAGGAGGATCGTGAGTTCAAAGCTAGTCTCAGCAAGTTAGAAAGGTGCTAAGCAACTTAAGGAGACTCTTGTCTCTAAAAAAAAATATTAAGAAGGGCTATGGTTATGGCCCAGTGGTTAAGCACCCCTGGGTTTGATCTCTGGTACAAAATAAATAAATAAATAAATAAATACACAGGAGGAGTAAGAAACTAGGGTCCAATGGTGATACCAGAGTCTAATATTCTATTCTATATGTCCACATAATATTAATGCATTTAATTTGGCCATTGGCAGAACAGTATAGCAGTGAACCTTGTGTATTTTCTCATTCTTTGCTCCACCACATTTATGTTCATATGTTACTTTTACCCTTTTTTAGGACCACAAACTGCTTTTATTTCATATTATAATCACTATACTTATGACTTATACCTTGGAAATGTGCAAAAGAAAAAGTGGTATTCAGGACTTACATGTGGTTTTTATATCAGGAATTTAAAAAAATTAAGCACCTTGTTTATGCGATTGTATTTCCATTTGCTTTTTCTGCCTTTTCCCTATCTTCCCGTTTCCTCTGTTATGTTTGTTTTGTTTTGTTTGTTATTTTCAGTAGTAGGAATTGAACCCAGGGGTGCTCTACCACTGAGCTACATCCCCGCCCCCACCCCCCTTTTTTTTTTAATTTTTCCTGAGACAGGGTCTTGCTATGTTGCTAAAGTTGACCTGAAGCTTGCCATCCTCCTGCCTCTGCTTGCCTGGGGGCTGGGATTACAGAAATGTGCCCCTGTGTCTGACTCCTCCTCTTACCTTTGACATTGAATTGTAATTGATGTAGAAAAAAGAAGGAGCTCAATAGCCAGCCAAGGAAATCTGTCACTCACTCGGTTATTATATAATGTCAATGTTTTTGCTTTGGTCTTTGAACATCTTTCTTCCTTATAATGAGGAGTTTTATAGTTACAGTTTACAGACTTTACATCTGTGCATGGAATGTAGCTATAAAACTTCGAGTTGGACATTTGTGTTGTACTTCACTAGGCAGAGAGATGGGGCTTGTGAATACTTATGTGTGAGTGTCAGAGGAAGTGTGGTTGCTAAGTACTTCCTCAGCGCGTGACTGAAACTCTTGTTTCAGCTCAAGAAAGAAAAAAAAAAAAGAGCTCTTCAGAATATAATACTGAATTACTTTATTCATCTCCTCTATGGAAATTAGGCCAGGAAGCAAATTAAAATTACAAGAGGTTCCAAAAAGGAATGATTTTGCTCCTTGCCTATGTAGGGGATGACTAGCTTCTATGATTTTAACCTTTTAAGCATCCACTTTGGAGATGATTCTCCTTCTAAACCAGGGGTGATCCCATTGAAATAATTTACGAGTCGCCCACGTTCTTCTCCAAGTCCCCACTGTGCTAAGTGGCAACTGATGAGTGATCTGTCATGTTTGGAAAATACCGTGAGGCCACGTGTTAATTTCATACCTGTCAAGAGATCTTGCATGAGGTCCCCCGGGGCCTTTCAGTGTGTCACAGTACCGCAAGCATTCGTTACTGCCTTTCAAAGCAATGACCCGTGGCCAGGAGATCTTGTCCTAACATATGGTGACACCTGTCACCAGGCTTCATGATTGGCATAAAATTAACCTGTTTTCCACCAAGATCTGCTGCTTTTTTTTTTTTTTTTTTTTGTATTATCTGTGAAAAAGATGAGAAGAAATTGTATTTAGAAGTAATTTACTGTGAATTTTCAAGAAGCATAATGGTAGAATTGGTGTAGTAGACTTTTTTTCTTTTTTTAAATTATTTTTAAAATTTTATTTACATGTGGTGCTGAGGATTGAACCCAGGGCCTCACACATGCCAGGCAAGCGCTCTATCACTGAGCTACAGTTCTAGCCCGGGGTAGTAGACTTAACAGACTTAACTTCTTTGCAGAAGTATTCAGTAATGAAAATATTTTAAATATATAGAAATAGCCATCTGTGAACATGATGTAGGATGTAATGCTTCAGTGTCTGAACTCTGTCAAAGCCTAAGTAAAGAGCAAGAAATGGCATTGGGTCTTGTAGAAGAAACACCGAGGAAATTTGGGTTTCAGCTATGACTTTGCCCTGGTCTTGTCAAAAGTTTAAAAGCAGCTCTGAGATTCCTCTGATTTCTCTATTTCTGATGCTTAGGCCTTGTTATTGTAATGAAGACACGAGAAAAGGAGATCTATAGAATAAAAGTATTCCAAACGATGACAAATGTCTGAGAAAAATTGATTAATGATATTTTTATTTTTAAATTTTGTATTTGTTCTTTTTAGATAAGTATAACAGTAGAGTGTATTTTGACATACATACATAGAGTATCACTTAGTCTAATTAGGATCCCATTCTTGTGGTTGTACATGATGTGGAGTTTCACTGTGATGTATTCATATATAAACATGAGTCTTTTGCAATTTAGCAGTTACTTTCCAGGATAAGAACAGAGAAGAAAGTATCCAACATTTATCTGTGCCTTCCTACTTCTGTGAAATAAAAAGAAAGAAAGAAAGAAAGAAAGAAAGAAAGAAAGAAAGAAAGAAAGGAAGAAAGAATTATCATGGAGACATTATCAGATTTTTTTTGCATCTGTGTATTAATTTTGGATCTTCTGCAACATCTTTTTCTTTAAAAAAATATTCTTAGCTTCTTAATCTATTTATTTTATTTCAGGGGGAAGCTGTTTTCTATAGCTGGTCACTTCTTAAGCTGAATGCCTCTCAGATTCTGTAAGTTCTGATATCCCAACACAATAGAGAACAAAGATAAATTTAGTAGTCTTTTTTTCCTTTTTTCTGTCCACCGATTCTCAGAAATAAATGGTGGTATTCTTCTCTGATCTGAACTGTTTGCTCTGAATCCTGGAGTAATCAATTTTTCCTGGCATTTCTTAAATGGTCTTTATTATTCAGCGAATTCCCTTCGAAAATACAAACATAAGTCCTTGTTCTTTGGTTTTAGAAATTGATGGCTGCTGTGCTTTGAAGGCATGGTGGAGTTGGGATGATGGAAGGGTTAGCACCAAAGCCAAGTTAAAACAATGGAGGCAGAGAAAATGGTACCAACACAATGGGAGCCGTGGCAAGGACCAGGAGGTGTAATCTGCAGCAGGGACTGGGGACTTAAAGACTGCTTAGTCTTGATTAATAGCAGCCATAAAAATAAAATGCTGAGCCAGGGGAAAACAAAATTGCTCTTGAGAAGTTACTTGAAAATGTGTTAATGCTTTTACTTGATGAGCATTTTTTTTTTTTTTTTTTCCCCAGACTGGGTATAAAATCATTGCGTGAAAATATGGATTTTTCACACATTGCTCAGTCTTTATTTTTTAACTGCTCATTATAGTGATGTTGGGATGTAATCAGGTTTCTGCTAGCCACAAAGAAAATCAAAAAGTTAAGAAAAGAACAAAATGAATTAAAAAAGATCTAGGAAGATGCTGGATTGTAGTGTCTGTATTTTTGGAGGTGAGGTCTTAGCTATCACCTCTAGAAATCATGATCAATATAAAATTTAAGATAAAATACAATTTTTCCTTACTTTTTTTAATTAAATTTTTTATTTGTTTTATTTAGTTATACATGACAGTAGAATGCATTTATGCACTTTGATATACATAGATGGGATATAATTTCTCATTTTTCTGAATATATATGTTGTAGAATCATATTGGTCATGTAGGTACATATATACATACAGTAATAATGTCTGTTTCATTCCACTATCTTTCCCATCCCCACATCCCCTCCCCCTCTCTTCACTTCCCTCTACCTAATCTAAGGTAGCGAGTATCATGCTAAGTGACATAAGCCAATCCCAAAAAACCAAGGGCCAAATGTTTTCTCTAATATGTGGATGCTAATTCACAATGTTTTAAAACCTTCTTTGTAGATTAAGGACATTTATTTTAATGCCGCCAATGGTGGTGGTAGTTTTTTAATCTAAAACAATGGGGATTTTGCAAGGGGTTGTTTTCGAAAGACCTGTGCTGATATGCACAGTCTCTGCCATACTTTGGGGAAGTGTTCCCTGTGGGCCCATCTGTTAAAGGCTTGGGCCCCAGCTTGGCACTATTGTGAGGTGGTGGTACCTTTGATAGGCAGGGCCTAGTGAGGGTCCTCAGGTCACTGTGGACATGCTCTGGAAAGGAATTGTGGGACCTCAGTCTCAGTCTGTTTCCTGGCTGCTGATGCCAGAAGTTTGTTCCCCGCCAGGCTACCCAACTGTTGCGCTCATTAGAGGCCCAAAGCAATAGGCCTATGCTGTCTTGGACTTAAACTGCCAAACCTGTGAGCTAAATGAACATTCTTTTCTTCTTAAGTAGCAGGCCTCAGTTATTTCATCATGGTACCAGAAAGCTAACCAATGCAGTATCTATGACATTTTCCTAACAAAATATAATAAAAAATTAAAACTGTCTTCTCCAAAGGGGAAAAAAAAATCAATCGTGAATGTTTTTATTATACACAATACCCTGAGGACCCACAAAATAATCTATACAAAAATGAAAGTCCAGGAATGTGTTTATTACTGGTGAAGATCAATTTAATGTGGTTTCTGTCATTTTTACTACACTAAAAAGAGTGAGGAGGTTCTACCACTGTAAAACATCCCCTTCATCACCATCAACTGCAGAACTTCAGGAGAAGGAATCAATGAAGAGTAAAAAGATAAACCAGGAGGCCGGGTGCGGTGGCGCACGCCTGTAATCCCAGCACTTTGGGAGGTTGAGGCAGGAGGATCGCGAGTTCAAAGCCAGCCTCAGCAATGACGAGGCACTTAGCAACTCAGTGAGACCCTGTCTCTAAATAAAATACAAAAAAAAAAAAAAAAGGGCTGGGGATGTGGCCCAGTGGTCGAGTGCCCCTGAGTTCAATCTCCGGTACCACCAAAAAAAAAAAAAAAAAAAAAGATAAACCAGGAGAATTTTGTTTATTGGTTGGGTGGTTAATTTTACAAATATTCTTCTCTCACAGGCAATACAGTAAAATTTACTCCCTTGTTTTAGGGAGTAAGAGCTAATAGTAAACACACACACACACACACACACACACACACACACAGTTGGCTGGAACATTTCTAATTCACAGTGTCACATTCTTTAACCCATTGGTTCTCAGTTGGGGTGATTTTGTCCCCTACTGGATATCTAGCGATGTCTAGAGATGTTTTTGATTTTCATGGCTTGCAATACTGGTTTTGCAAATCTTCCTCCAGTGCCCAGGATATCTCCACCCAAGGAAGTGTCCCCATATAAGATTTGAATAGTGCTCAGGCTGAGAAGCACCTGTTTTAGGTAACTTGGTCTTCCTACTAATTGTACAGTCGGAATTCACTTCTTCCCTGACTGCTCATCATGAAGTTGCCTAGGAAATTGGGAATTTTTACAAATTCAAGAGCACACCTGGAAGAGTCCTTACATCTCCGCATCCAGGTCCTGTGCTGTCTTTCTTCCGGTTTCCGTTCACCTTTGTCATTTTGCCCTGCCATTACATTTTCACATCAAAGTTACCCAGTCACCTTCACCACCCCATCTTGTAAATCACATGGTAAGTTGGAGGTCAGTGTGGTTCTGTAGTACCAGTGCCCAGGGGCCTTCTCTTGCTGATAGTGCACCTCAAGTTTTGGTGGTACTGCTAGACTTTCCTGAGTCTCAGTCATAGCATGTATCCAACTCAACAATGGTTCTTTCTGTGTGTTCCCTTGGCTGGCCTGCAGTGCCTAGCCTAGGTTCTTGGTCAAAAATCAATCCGGATGCTTCTGTGAAGTTTGTAGTTGTTTTTATTTGAAGAGATTAACATTTAAATCGGCCAGCTTTGAGTAAAGCAGATTGCTGTCCATGATGAGGGTTGGCCTGGTACAGTCCGTAGAAGGACATAAGAGAACAAAGACAGACCTCTCCCAGCCAGGCGAATTCTGCCAACAGACAGGCTGCAAAAGTGGCTCTATGGCTTTCTAGCAAATGATTCCTGTGTCTTCCTTCAGAAATGCGTGGGAATCTCTGCATCATTCCATGTTTTGTATTTCCTCATTGATATTCTGTCTAGTTGTTCTATTGTTGAAGCGGGTTGTGAAGTTGATAACTGCTATTGCTGAATTGTCTATTTATTCTTTCAACTCCTCAGTTTTTACTTGGTATAGCATCGAAATATGTTGTTAGGTGCATGCATGTTCATAATTGTTTTATCTTCTTGATGAGTTGAATTGTTCACCTTTAAAAATGTCGCTTTGGCTCTAATACAAGTTTTTATCTTTATTATAGTCCATTTCATCTAATATCAGTATAGATGCAGCAGATGTTTTGGTTACTTTTCTAAGATTTCTCATTTCCTTACTTTAATCTATAAATATCTTTGAATCTGAAATCAATCTCTACTAGAGGGCATCAAATTGGATCATGTTCTTTTTTATTTTGTTTTTTAAACTATTCTGCCAATCCCTCCTTTTAATTAGAGTGCTTAATAAATCAACTTGCATTTAATGTAATTACTGGTAAGGTAGAATTGATGCCTGGTATTTTGCTATTTTTCCCCACTACATCTATGTGTTTATTTTTCTATTTGTCCATTATTCTCTTTTTTGTGTGTATTCAATAAATGTTTTCTAGTGTATCATGTTATTTCCCTTACTATTTATTTTAGTGTGTTTTTAAAAGTTTATTGTCTTCCCTAAGGATTACCCACTGGTGTAAGAGCATTCTTCCCTTCCTCAGCCATAATTTGCATTATTAAAATCAACAATTAACAGTGCTTAATGATAGTTAGGTCAATTGGAAGAATGAGTATATTGACACATATTTTTGAAATGTTCACTCTCTCGTTCATTGATTCATCCACTCAGATATTGTTCAACACAAGTATATATTGTTGTATACCTATCATGTGCTAAGTCATTTCAAATGAATGGGTGGACAATAGTGAAATATAAGTCCCTGTTCTGATGGAACTTAGAGGCTTTTGGTGAGCCTTGAAGAACAAGTAATTCAGCACAAGATGCCACTACGCGTTTTGTTATAATAAAGCAGAGAGTTGCGAGGACCTGCGTTAGGTTGTTGGACGAGGAAGGTCTTTCTGAGAAGACACTTAAGGTGAAGACTGCATAATAAGAGGACAGCAAAGCAAAGATGTGAATGAATTATTAATGAAAGTTGTCTCATTTTTTATGACACCCACCCACAGTTCATAATGAAAGTTCAAAGAGATGGTCATTTTTGGGGGGGGGCCTCCCTATTTACTTATCTACCTGTGCCTGCAGAAAAAAATACCGGAGTATTTGTGCAGAAGGTTTTGGGAAGTGTTTCTAACCACTTGAAATGTCAAAGTTGTCCTATTTTTACATTTTTTTAATGGGTCTGTTCAGCCCTACCAATGTAAAGGTATTAAGTCTTGTAATAATGCCATAAAATAGGTGAACCATTTAAAAGCATATGTGAGCTATGTAGACCTTAACAGCATCGTATGTGACAAGAAATGAAAATTGCTTAGATAATAGCACAAGTGTGATTTCTACAATCATGACAGGAAAATTCTGGTTTGATACATTTATGTATTGAAAAGGAAGGGGAATAATGTTTATTTATCTTTACTTTCTTTCTCCAACCTCAGCTGGCCCAAGGACATGAGTCAGATTAATTGATTTTCCCATAAATTTTAATTGGGTTGAGTTACCCATTGAACATGGCTAGGCTGAATAAACTGGGTTGTATTTTACATAATTACATATACCTGGGGTATAGAAAACTGCAAACTTTTGATTAATGGGTTCATTTATAATTCTATTGGAAATAGATAATGAAATTAAGTGTAAAATAAATCAGAATCCATTGTGTCATTCTTTTGACCGATCAAATAATATATTCAAGATTTTTACGCTCATGAATGTTTCCCACTAACTTGAAATGACTTAGCACATAAACAGGTACACAACAAATGTTTATTGAATGATATTTGACTTGATACATTAATAGACAAGAGGATGAATACTTGGAAAAATATATTTGTTAAATGCTCCCATTTATCAAATAAACTTTGATTTCATTAATCATTGTTCAATGCGGAAGTCCTGCACGAAGAACTTTGCCTAGGTTTCCCTTGTAAAAGTGGGCTTATCTCCTGGAAGGAAAGGCTCTTTACAAGCCTGATTGAAATATTAATTAGGCTAATGAATCCTTTATCACCTCTTCAGTTCTCTGCGAGATGCTGGACCAAGTCAAAACTGGCATTGCAGGTCAAGGTCTTGATGAAATGCAAAATATTGTAAAGGAAGGAAATGAATTGCAAAGTAAGATAGTTTTGTGCAGAGGATACATCATTACAATGGGGGTGCTTTGGGCATTCCAATGAAATCCCATGAATTCCTACCTACCTTGTCCTCTACAAATGCCATTGCCATTTAAAAACAGTGTCACCAGATAAACCAATGTGCATTCTTCCACTGCCTAATAGGAACTGAGTACAAAATTCAGGACTGTGAATTTGGCATGCGATCACATGAATCAAGAAAGCCAGAGAAGAGAATCATTTCAACAGTTCCTTCATGGTACTTCCTAACCTAGTAATTAAAAAAATCACAGGCTTATAAACCTCCCTGTGCTCTGCAGAGGGTAGCTGGACTCCTCCCCAGATGTGCAACAGCAGGGAACGAGTTCCACTCTGCCTCAGTTTAGTCAACTAAAATGGGGGTGCTAAGGGCTTTCTTCCAGAATGTTCCTATTAAACGAAGTACTCTGCAGAACATGCTCATAACATAGCCAGCACTCCATACATAATAGCTATATTATTATCAGCATTTATTTTATGTAAAAACAATTTCAGAACAAAAGCAACAACAAAACCAGGGGCTTTCTATGCTTCTGTGGTCACTGCTCATTATGAACAAATTGGGACTCTGTATTGGTGCCTGCAGTAGGAAAGAAAAATGGTTTCCCTGAGGGAGATCAGGGTTTCTGGTCATGTGGTAAATTTTCCTCACTTTTCCTCATTATGTTTGCTTTTGGCCTATTCATTTTCCTCCTCCCACTTTTGTAATTGTGCATAATTATACTAATGTACAATCAACATAATTCGTAATGCACATGATTCAAAGAGTTCATTGCCTTTGTTTTCATAGTTCTGAATTCAAGTTAGATGTCACCTTTGAAAGTAGGCTTCCTGCCGGGCGTGGTGGCGCACGCCTGTAATCCCAGCACTTGGGAGGCTGAGGCAGGAGGATGGCCAGTTCAAAGCCAGCCTCAGCAATGGTGAGGCACTTAGCAACTCAGTGAGACCCTGTCTCTAATAAAATACAAAAAAAGGGCTGGGGATGTGGCCCAGTGGTCGAGTGCCACTGAGTTCAATCTCTGGTACCAAAAAAAAAAAAAAAAAAAAAAAAAAAAAGTAGGCTTCCTGCATTCCCCAAAGAGGACCGTATTGACATGCTCTGGATTGCCCTTCCCATCATTGGATTATAGATTCTAATGGGTCGGTGATGATATCAGCCTGGGACCCCCCACTCTGTCCCCAGATACCAGCTGCAGGTCTGGCACATGCAGACGCTCAGTGTATATTAAATGTTGGTCATAGTCTGTTTCCATAACATAATACTGGTAAATCATAGAGGGAAGAGTTTTCTATTGGCTTGTGTTCTTGAGGCCCAGGAGGAGGGGCCTCATCATTTGAGTCAGCAAGCTGCTTGTGCCTCTTCTTATCTCTCTCCCCCTCTTGTAAAGCCACCAGTATGCAATGACGGGGCTGCACCCTAATGCATTTAATCCTAATTGCATTCCCAAGACCCATCTCCAAACACCATAGTTCACTACAGCTGGATTCAATTTCTAGCCTCTGGTACCTCACTTCAGGGGTTAGGTTTCAATGTGAGTTTCCAAAGGGGACAAACTAGATTCAAATCACAGCCATTATGAAATCATAATTGCCACTCGATAAGTTTACACATTGAATTATCATCTTACTTTTTCTTGTATACATCTGTGCTGGGACACAAAGGTGATATGACATTGTAGTCTTTTTTTTTTTTTTTTTTTTTTTTTGGTACTGGGGATTGAATTCAGGGGCACTCGACCACTGGATCACATCCCCAGCCCTTTTTTTTTTTTGTATTTTATTAGAGACAGGGTCTCACTGAGTTACTAAGTGCCTCGCCATTGCTGAGGCTGGCTTTGAACTCGCGATCCTCCTGCCTCAGCCTCCCAAAGTGCTGGGATTACAGGCGTGCGCCACCGCGCCCGGCTTGTTTTTTTTTTTGTTTGTTTGTTTGTTTGTTTGTTTTTCTTCACTACATATATGTGCTTTGGGAAAGAGATTGAGACACCTTTTTTTTTTTTTTTTTTTTTTTTGGTACCAGGGATTGTGAACACTGGGCCACATCCCCAGTCCTTTTTTTGTATTTTATTACAGACAGGGTCTCACTGAGTTGCTAAGTGCCTCGCCATTGCTGAGGCTGGCTTTGAAGTCGCAGTCCTCCTGCCTCAACCTCCCAAGTGCTGGGATTACAGGGGTACAACCACCGCACCGGGCTTGTACTGATATTCTTTAGCAAGCTAACTTTTACTTAGATTCTGGTTGAAACATCTCCCCAGAATACAGAACAAAACAAAGCTAATTTACACAAAGTCAGTCTCCTTAGTACAATGGGTCTATTTTCCATCACAGTATGAGCTAGTACTTTAAAGATTTTACCTTTAATTTGGAATCTCCTCTCTGGGCGACTCTAATCACATTAATTTTTTTTGCAAATTTTAGGTGCCACACACATAGAGAATTTGCATACACACGCATACGATTTACATAAGCGCACACACACACAATTGACAATACAGCCATAAGGTAATTAGCAATTGGTTACAGTTTGCTGCTAATGAGGTCAAGGTTACAGATTTACTGAGTCTGTCTTTTGGCTCAGTTCCATCACCACTGATTCTACAGGCTCTTAGGCTGCTGTTTCATAAATGCTGTTTGTCACAGGAGGGGGACCTATAGGGGTTCCTGAGGGCCTCTCTGCAGCCCCTGCCTCTCCTAGTCAAGGCTCAGTGTTTTTCCTGACAAATGGCACATGCGCAGTAGTTCCCTCTTTGCATTCTCTATATTGTCCGGTTCTATCCACGAGGTGGACCGGTGAAGGGTTTTTAAATCAACGGGATCCAAAAACACCATCTTTATGTGGAGAAGACAGCTTATCACGAAAGGGAGCTCGGGATGTAATTAATAGTGTTTTAGGAAATACTTGGAATTTTAGTCTAGTTAGTCTAATGAAGGCTTTTTCATTAAAAAACAAAAAAAGTCAAAGCTTTGGCTTTGTGAGTTTCCTTTTTGCGTCAATTGCTGTGTTTCTCTGCCACGCGTCTTTAGTCAACGTCTCTTGCGATGGAAAACACGTCAAATGACAAGCTGCAGCATTAACCAGGGAGAACGTGTGAGCAAAAGCCAGGAATTCAAGTGGGAAAATAATATCTGGGCCTCATTTTATTTACCTTTATTTCTTAGTCTTATTCCTTTAAACTTTTTAATTTAAAAGAGAAAAGCAAAACATTTATCTGAGACTTAGGAGATGAAAAGCGCTTACTACCAATCATATTCTCTTCTTTAGTTTGAAGGTAGAAACACCAGAGAGTATTTAATTGTGCAACTATTTATCAATAATATAGTCCTTAATCCTTGGATTTTTTTTTTTCCTTCTATATCCTCTACTTTGGATGAAGATGAGTGATTCTATTCTGAAACTAGTTCATAGATGTGAGAGAAGTTGTAAGATCTAGCTGAAAACAAAATCAAAACCAGTTAGCCATTTTTCATCATTGGTGATAGGGAAGTTCAGTAGTCAGTGCCAGTTCTGGATTTGTAAAAGCAGCCACAGCTCCTAGTACAATGTCGCGTTCCTACACACCTCTGGCTACTGGTTTGTTCAGAGAGGAATGTGTGACCTTGTTCTATATGTTCCTGTTCAATGACACATTGTTTAAGGGATGCATATTCATTAAGGTGGTACTCAGAGTATGAGGAAGGAATGAGCTCATGTAATGCTTGCTTTCTCTCCAAGGCAAATCACACTCTTCTTATTACTTGGGAGCCCTAGATAGCACTTTTCAACAGTCCACCTTAAAAGAGCAAGCCACTTAAAATAGCAGAATCCCCAAGCAAAAGCATGAAAAATCAGAAAAACTAAAATAGAGTGTGAAAAGGGGCTTAAAGTTTAGAGGATGAGGCTCTAAACTTGAAGGCAGGGCATCTGTGGAGGTGTATTGGCTGACTCAAATTTTCTTTGTCTGCACATGCATGGAAATGATTACCAAAGTGCTACGAATATTGATTTTGGAGCTATACATTTATCTAGGAGGTAGACTTGCGAATGCAGAATCTACAAAGATTAAAAGACCAACTTTATAGGTATTTTACATTTGGAAAGAGAAAACCGGTTCCTTATAGCCACTCAAACAGCCGGTGGCAGACCTCGGTTTAATATTTACTTCCATCTCTTTGGTTCCTTGTTTGCTAAATTGAGTGACAAATTCAAATTAGTCATGCCTGACTAGTGCAATTTAGAAAAGAGGCAGGACTTCATCACTGCCTACTTTGATCCCCTAGTCCTGTGCCTGGTGTGTAGTAGACATTCAATTAATGCTTGTTGAAGGACTGAATGAACACCTGTCCTTTGGAACTTTCTAAAATGCTATGAGCATCAAATGCTGCTAAGGTGAGTGTAGCTGTAATCACACAAAAACTTTATCTGTGATGAGTTTTAATTCTTCTAATAGTATAACTGGCACTAATTTACAAATGACATGATAAAGTTTGATGCTTTTATTATAGGGCTTTTGTTATAAAACAGTTTGCCTGTCTGATTTACATATTTAGGTGTAAGTAAGAAGCTGGTAACTCCTTTAACACAAAGGCAAGAAGTGGTTGATTAAGGAAAGGAAGAAAGTTGATTTTACAGTTAGCAAAAGAAAAGAACTTTCAGCTGGGCACGATGGCACATGTCTGCAATCCCAGCAGTTCAGGAGGCTGAGGCAGAAGGATCCCAAGTTAGAGGCTGGCCTCAGCAACTTAGTGAGGACCTGAACAATTTAATGAGACCCTGTCTCAAAAGAAAAAAATAAAAAAGTCTGAGGATGTGGCTCAGTGGTTAAGCTCCCCTGGATTCAATCCCCAGCACCAAAAAAAACAAAACAAAGAAACAAAACAACAAAACTTTGGCATTTATTTATCCACCAGAATAACAAAAAGCATAATAAACACCTGCAATATCACCTACCTGAACCTCTGTGCTTCCTCATGGTTATAAATATGTTCTACCTGGGTCTTTTCTTTATTGTACCATTTGCAAAACAAATTAGATAAGTACGTTTTCCTCATGTTGATTTTTGTTAATTTTTACTTTTTGCAGAGGGAATTCAATATCCAAATGGTAGAGAGAAACCTCATCATCTGGCCATAATACCCAGTTTTGCCTAAACAAGTATTATTAGAACAACTGATACAAACTTACAAAATAAATAATTGGCTTCCTGTAAATACCCAAAGAAGAAAAAATATTCTAATATTCTTTGCAATTAAGGACATGCAGTTACTCTGCAATAAGGAGATTTTTAAAGGTCATTTTTTTTTCCTGGTTTCTTTGAAATATTGACAGATCCCTACTTGCATTGGCTGACCGAGAACCTTTTGGTCTATGGTTTTTCAAAATGACTGTCAGCCAACATAATGAGCCTTGGACCAGTCTAGTAGCTTTGCTCAAATTTGTCTGCAGAAGGATTTTAACATCCTGCTGACTGGGCTGGTCCTCTGGAGCCTCACAGCAGGGAAATGTCTCTTGCAGCTCCGCTTATAAATATAACCTTTGCAAGCTTGGAAATAGCCTTTCTGAAGCAAGCCTTAAGTTCACCCTTGAATCCAAATGCTCATTTTGGTCTCAGTGCTAAACAGCAGAAAAAAAAAAAAAAAAGCTGGAAATCCTACATCTCGCTCTTTTCCTAGTGTTAGAAACTGTTATTGGTTATCTCATCCTTTATTGCACAAGCTCTGGAAATTGTGAGTGTTCCTTACAAACCGATACTGCAGAAGTGCTGACTGTGCATTTTAAATCCTCTAAAGCTGTCTAAGTGGCGTGCGTTTTCTTTTCATTGAGGATGCTTTTCAAGTTAGGACTGACAACGGGTGTGTTCTTCCTCCCCAGAGAGGAACTGTGCCTAAGGAGACTTCATTTCTGTTTTTGCATATTTAATCACAAAGTTCTGCTTGGCTTTGCCATATATTTGCTTATTGCTATTTTACTTGTTGAAATCAAGAAGCAGTTGTTTGTTATACTTGTTCAGTGAATCCTTTAAAAAATTTCTTTTCTAAATAAAGATTATTCTATAATAGCCTTTATAGAACAACAGTGAAAATATTAATATCACCAACATAATTAGTAAGTTTGATTTCCCACAACCCAGGAGGTAAATCTTATGGGGGGGGGGGCGGTTGTTGATGCTTTACCCACATGAAGTCCCAATGCTTCTTTGAATGATTGTCACCAACCTGACTCATGGGCCATGGTTGGACTCAATAAATGTTTATTGATTGGTTGCTTATATATAAACATACAGATCAGGGTAGTTTATAAAGTAATGTTTTTAAAATAATGAAGTACTTTTACATTCATTAAAGTTTTTAAATGCTAAGTTATACACAATACAAGAAAACTTACTTTAACTGTGGAAGAAATAGCTTTAATTAAAAAAAAATAATCTGAGCCGTGCGTGGTGGCGCACGCCTGTATTACAGTACTTGGGAGGCTGAGGCAGGAGGATCTCAAGTTCAAAGCCAGCCTCAGCAATGGTGAGGTGCTTAGCAACTCAGTGAGACCCTGTCTCTAATAAATACAAAAAAGGGCTGGGGATGTGGCTCAGTGGTCGAATACTCCTGAGTTCAATCCCTGGTGTCAAAGAACAAAAACAAAAACAAAAAAAATAATCTGTATCTTTCCCCCATTTGCCTGAAAATAGAAGCAAGTAAAAAACAAACAAAAAGCAACAAATGGTTAATATTTTTTCAGAAATCAACAGTCAAGAAGCATTTTTGCTGAAGTTTGCTATGATACTGACCAATCCTGACAGTTTACTCCTCTTGTCCTGTTAAGGATTCCAAATGACCAGTCTGAGTAACTATGACTTAAAGATGTCATTGGGCCGGGTGTGGTGGCACACGCCTGTAATGCCAGCACTTTGGGAGGCTGAGGCAGGAGGATCGCGAGTTCAAAGCCAGCCTCAGCCATGGCAAGGCACTTAGCAACTCAGTGAGACCCTGTCTCTAAATAAAATACAAAAAAAAATCTGGGGATGTGACCCAGTGAGTGTCCCTGAGTTCAATCCCCGGTACCACAAAAAAAAAAAAAAAAAAAAAAAAAAGATGTCATTGGATATAAATAAATATAAATATCCAATAACTTAGCAGAATTTAATATATGTGCATATAATGTGTACCTGTGTATTATGTATAATGTATGTGTATATATTATGTGAATAGGTATATTATGTGTATATATACGTGCATATATACACACACACACATATATATATATTAAACTGTGCTTCCCCAATCCATTACGTGTGAAAGCTATACAAGGTTTTTGAAACAGAGTCTGAGTTACACAGAAAGATAAATTGACCATGACCTTCTCAAGCTATCTATACATTACCCCTCTCCTCTGTATCTTTTGGTTCTTTTCTTGTGTATTCATCTAACAATGAATCAAAACATATTTTAGGGGTAAGATTGTGTGTGTATTAAAAAAACACTGACTTGTTTTTATTAGCCCCTAAGTGTTACAGTATAACAACTATTTTGTATTATTTGCATTGTATTACATAAGTGATCTAGCACATATTTAAAATAGAATATGTGCATGATTGTATGTGGATGCAATGCTACTTAATACAAGGGACTTACTCACCCAGAGATGTTGGTGTCCAAAGGAGCTCCTGGGACCAGTCCCCTGAGGGTACCAAGGTACCCACTTGATTGCATGCGCATAAAAACACACCAATTACATTTTGACTGCGATTCTGTAAGCAGTGACTACAAGTTATACCAAGAGCTGTCATAACATTTGACATCTGAGAGAAAATTCTTTCATTTTCTCTCCTTATTCATATTCACTCTTGTCACTAGATTTAGGAAGTGAATCATTTGCGAAATCCATTTACATATAGTGTTCGCTCAGTATCCATGGGTGATCTGATCCAGGATCCCCAGTGGATACCAGGTCCTTGGTTGTTCAAGTACCTTATCAAATGGCATAGTATCCCCGTACCACCTACACACATCTCTTATATGTTGTTGTTATTATTATTATTATTGGTGGCAGGGATTGAATTCAGGGGCACTTGACCACTGGGCCACATCCCCAGCCCTATTTTGTATTTGATTAGAGACAGGGTCTCACCGAGTGGCTAAGTGCCTCGCCATGGCTGAGGCTGGCTTTGAACTTGCGATCCTCCCGCCTCAGCCTCCCAAGTGCCAGAATGACAGGCGTGCACCACCGCGCCCGGCTTCTTATATATTTTAAATGATTTTGGTTGATGTCTAATCCCTAACCCAATGCAAATGCTATGGAAATAGCTGTAGTTATGTACTCTTTAGGGAACAATAACAAGAAGCACAGGCTGTGCGTGTTTGGGATGAATGAAATTGTGTGTCCTTGAATTTGCAGCCAATTCTCAGCTGGTTGAATCTCAGGATGCACAATGCGTGGTGGAGCGGGAGGGAGGGCCCACTGTGTTTTCTAAATAAAAAAACGGTGGTAGCACCAGGACAGACGGGACTGCCGTAGAAGAACATAGTGTTGACTTATCGATCAATTCCATCCCAGGACGTGACGCGTACTGACCTTCTGGGGTGACGCTGACCAAAGTCCATCCTGAACTCCCTCGTCAGTGAACACACATGCCAATCCACCCCTAAGTGGCTGAGAGGTGCCTGTCATGAACTTATTCATGTTTATTGACTTGATAAACATTGACTGCTCCCTACGCACCAGATACTCCAAGGTTCTAATGGAGCTTACACTATTTATTATTGCAGCCACGCTTATTAAAATTTTGTTAATTTACAGAGAGAGATAACTTTGATTATTATGGTCCCTCCTTTTCTCTCTCTCTCTCTCTCTTCCTCCTCTCCTCTGTCTTCTTCTTTCTCTCTCACCATCTCCTTCTCTCCTTTGTCTTTCCACGGTCTCCTCTTTCTGTTTCCCTCTCTCTCCATCCTTTCTCTTTCTCCCTCTCTATAGCCATAAATATGATTCCACTAGGTCATTTCTATGTAAAAGGCTTGATTTGTCTTCCAGTCCCCACCCCAGATCTACCAGGGATTAGGGTAGGAGCTGACTTGGCATTTTTTTTTTTTTTGAGAGGGTCCATTTGAGTGATAAAGGATTAAAGGTCCATCACGCAGAATTGCTTTTCTTACATGCGTGGTCAGCGTATCCAAAAGGCTAAACAAGAAGTCGAAAAGCACACAGTATTTAATTATGAGCGTTTCCAGTGTCCCCAAAGCCACACGGGAAGCAGCTGCTTAAACACTGCTTGCCCTTTGAGTAATGGGCAGAAACGCCAAGTGGGTGAATGAAAAGGGCTTACCATGTGTAAGGCTTAAACAAAGTCGACCCCACCATCGGCACCACGACAACAGACAAAGGAAAAAGCAGCAAGAAGTCATGTTGGCAAAGAGGTCAGGGACGTAAAATTGTCACGGGTTCTGTCCTTTGAAAGTAATTCCGAGAAAGATGCAGTCAGCCATCTCTAGCAGAGTTTCTAAATAAAAATGTAAATAAATGATGCCACCCCAAAGCAGCAAAAGGTCAATTCATTTTTTTTTTATATTTTTTTATTATTCCAATTTGTTATACATGATTACCCTAAAAGGTCAATTCTTTACCTTTGGATATTTCATTTGAATCGGAAATATCAAAATGCCAATGGAACGCCATATGCTAAGCACGAGCCAAGGGCTGATCAAGCCACGGGCAAAAGCTGTGGCTTCTCCTTTGTGCGACCTTCTCTATCAACTCTTTTTGCTGCTCATTGCATACTGACTGGCTCGTGTCCTGAGCAGAGAGGGTGCACACCACACAGGTCCCAGAGTCTTATTTTATTTTCTATTTGGTACTGAGGATTGAACCCAGGGACCTTTTAACCTTGAGTCACATCCCCAGCCCCTTTTTATGTTTTCTTTTGAGACAGGGTCTCACTGAGTTGCTCAGGGCCTTGCTAAGTTGCTAAGGCTGGCCTTGAACTTGTGATCCTCTTACTTCAGCCTCCTGAGCAGCTGGGATTACAGGTGTGTGCCACCACGCCCGGCCTGGGCTCACGTTTTAAGTAATGATTGTCTGCTGATTCTGAGTCTCTCTCATTTGGTATGGGTTTAAAACATAAAACCACTGGACTGCTCCTTCCTGGGGTAACTTGGAGATCACAGCACAGTTCTCCCCAGAGAAACACTCCTTTAATTTTCATCCCATTTTTTAATGTCTTAAATATACTCAGGACTTTGGACCCCTTCTTACTGAGTGTTCTAACTTGTATAGCTTGGGTCTTCTGATGGGTCAGCTGAAATTTCCATGGTAGCATCTCACTGTGAATCTAGCTATTAATTGGTCTACAGCTATTATCTCTCTGTCTCAAAATAAGTAACTACTCTTGGCCGATCATTATTTAGGCCTGTCACTGTATACTTCAATTCTACAGACTTGCATATCTTTTAGAAAAGTAAAGAGTTTTTCTGGGAGTGGTCAAAAACTGAATTCAGAAATAATGGAATTTATAATTTCATATATCAAGATTATGTGAAACTCTGGGTGGAGTTGGCCTTAAGATATAGACTCTTAGAACATGAGTCCAATCTACCTCTCCTCTCTCTCCGTTTCGTTTTTATTTTCCTTTGACTTCTCCAGGAGGTTTTCACCATGGTCTTTGTGGGTTTCTGGCTCATGTTTTCAGAATTTTACAAACACACTGGAAAACAGGCTCTGGAAGCCCCCGGAGAATTGTTCAGCTGTCTACTCTAGAGTCCCAAGTGCTTGTCTTAGACCCAGCACAGTATCCTGGAGAGACTGGGCCCTGTGAAGTCCCCAGCTGAGACCAGGAACCCATACCCTGGACAGAATGGGTGAGAAGTTATTTAAAAAATGAGGAGAGCTGCAGGCCATGAAATGATAATTGTTCCTTATAGCATACGTCCATTGCTTCGATGCTTATATAAACAAAACGGGTTAAGGAGAAGGTAAGTACTTAAGTCAGAGAATAGTTAGACTAACCTTTCATGTTCTCAGGTTTGGCGAATACATATGCTTTTAATTAAATTAGCAGAATACCCAGAAAGACAGGGTGTAGACAGGGACTTGGACAGAGACCTGTTGAGAGAGGAAGAGGAGTAAGAAGGAGAGAGACAAGGAGAGGAAGGGCAGAGAGTGACACAGGTACAAGAATAGGGATAGGGAACCAGGCAGGAAAGTTTATTATTAATTTTTTTTTTTTAATTTGAGAAGAAAATTAAAGTGCTTTTATCATTGTTCTTTCTGCATTCAGTCTTTTTGACCAGGTGTTTAGCCATTATTGGAACGTACAATATAAAATGAGGATTGTGGGTACAATTGATTTCCAACTTACAAATGCCTTTTTGATAGGGCATGAGCAAATCTCATAACGGATCTCAAAGACGAGTGCGGTTTTTTAATCAATGGTAGAGAGAACATATTACATTTTAAAATCATATAGTTCTTCAAACACTGTGGAGCAAGAACAAAGCTCTATCAAATAATGAGTGAGTGGTGTGTATGACAGAAGTACTTGTTCTGGTAGGACACTTCAAATACCATTTGTCTGCTGCTTCTGCCGGGGTTTGCTTTGTATCCCATAGAGATGCTCTGACCTTAAGCTTTTGTGAGCTTCAAAGAGAGCCCCGTTTTTGCCTCCACGCAGCGGGACTGAAGAAACAAACCCTTGCTTAACAACAGGAAGCCAAATTGATTTTAATATTGTGAATTCTTTACTCTGATGCAGCAAATGTTATTGGGGCCATCTCAGTGGGCTAGTGATTATAGAGTCAGATTACTCTTCAAAATGCAGACAGACTCACAAATCTGGTTTATCTGTAGGTCCAGAGTGAGGGTGTATTAGGAGACCACCTTGATGATCAACTGGTATCATGTTAATGCACTTCTGAGCTGGCTCATTGCTTCTATCTGAGCATACAACCAATCTTCTTCACTCTTTTTAGTGGCTTTAGCTCGGGAAAGAGATAGTTTATCTGCATATGAATTTTGCTTGTTTACCATCATTATAATGGAATACCTGAGGTCATTCACTTACAGAAAGTAAAGGTTTATTTTGGCACATGACTTTGGAGGTTCTGGTGCAAGATTGGGGGGTCCCATGGCTTTGGGCCTTGGGTGGGGGTGCTGAATGGTAATGGTGGGGAGCAAAGCATCCACCTGTGGGCCAGGAAGCAAGGGGAGAAAAGAGCCTGGGTTCCCACATTCTCTTTTGAGGGTGTTCATCCAATGTCCTAAGGACTCCTATTGGGCTCTAACTCTCGAAGTTTCTACCACTTTTCAATAGCTCCATGGGTAGAGGGAACACTGGACCTCAAACCACAGCAGTTGCCTATATCCAGGGAGATCTCGCTCAGAATTGCAGCCCATGATATTAAATAGGCATACCAGTATATTCTTGCAGAAAAATATGTATTGAAGGCTATGATAACCCATGAGGTAAAATTTTAAAAAGAGATCTTCATGAATCACAGATCTGACCCATGATCAACATTCACTAATCATTTTTAATTATAAATTAATGATGAATAATTTTTTAATGGCTGATCTCTAATAAGGTAAATAGAAGGAATCTGGTAAGTCCCTCATAGATCAGCTGATAGAAAACTAACATTAATAAGACTTGATGGTCTTAGGGGACTCAAGCTTTTAGCTTGGATCACCAGGGTGGATAGAGGTGCTACTGAGATAAAGGTTGTCCAAAAAGTAAATTCCATGCAACTTTGGATTTTCTGAGTTTCAGGACCCAGATTGTTGAAGTGTGTTTGTTTCATTTTGGGGGAACCTGCAGGCAGGCAGGAATTTGATGCAAAAGGGGGTGCTCTGATAGAAGACCTGGATTTGGGTTGGGTGGGAAAGGTGGTGGGAAGGGACCTTGCACAGAGAGGTCCTTATAAAGACGTGGGTTGCAATGCTATCAAGCTTTCATTTTTGCTATATTCCATTTTGCTTTGCACACAAATTTTTCATAAGGACAGGTCGAGTTTGCATTAGCTGTAAAACTTAGAACCAGAAGAGTTTCGGATTTTGAGTCTTTGACATTTTTGGAGTAGTTTTTTATGCATCGCGAGATAACCTGAGAATGGAACCCAAGTCTCAATATAAAATTCATGGTTGCTTCATATCCACCTTGTACAAAGAGCCTGAAGGTAATTTTCTATAATGTTTTTAGTGCACTTTTGTTTGACTGTGACCTTCATATGTGGAATATTCCAAGGTCAGTGCTCAGAGGTTTTGCATTCTGCACCGTTTCTGGTTTTCAGATTAGGGATGCCCAACCTAGAGTTACTTCTTACTGAGGCAACTCATATTCACGGGGTACCTACTTATTCTGCAAGGCACTGTCTTTGGTAGTAGGCATGCAATGAGCACAGACCTACTGGTTCTTGGTGTCATTATAGTGTGACAGGGAGATGATCATGAGCTGTCACACTAAAGCAATAGCATTCCAAACCGAGATACAGGTTGGAGAGCCAGTGCAGAAATAGAATCTTTTGGGGGTCCACACTATGAATGACTGAGCTGCAGCCAGGCCTCCCCACAGCTTTTTCTTCAGGTAAAAATATACACAGTTAGCTTAGCCTGCAGACCATTTGGGCAGAGTGGCCAAGGAGGTAGAAAGGATGCTAATCTTTCAGCTGTTCTCTCCAGAGGACATTTCTCTGGGGAAAATAGATAATTCTGACTGACTCTAACCAAAAAAAAAAAAAAAAGAATGCTAACTCTGTGGCTATCATAATTCACTGCCAGTCTTTTAGTGGCAATTCTAATCCAATAAGCAAGGAAAGATGACTCCTTAGAGCCACCAGTTATCTTTGGTGTGCTATTAACCCCTGTTGAATAATTCAGAAGTTACTGGGGGTGATTTTTGCTTATTCAAAGAACGGCTTCTTCTGCAATCATACAACTCTTTGATGCAATTCGGCATTGTCTAGTTAGAAGTGTGAGAAGCCACTGCGGACAAGCTTGCTGTGAAAATTACTACTTCCAAAGAAGAGCCTCATCGCCACAGGGTGGTCGCCATTGTTGTGCAGTTATTCTGTAGAAATGATCTCTCCTCTACAGCTCTTCCAAAAAGAAATCACTCTTTAGGTCACCACCGGCAGCTTGCGGTTCACCCACTGCTCCCTAATTAATTACACCGTAGACATATTTAAATTGTATTTCCCTTTTGATCATCTAACTACACTGAATTCGAATCACATGACAAGCCACACCATGTATGAGAACTTATCTTTAGATCTGCAATTTATTAGTGCTAATGCTGTTAGTAACAGAGAATGACATTTTGAGTTCTTGCCGTCATGGAGCAGATCTCTAAAACAAGGAAGAAATCTGCTAAAAGTCACTTTCGTTCACCTCGGATTTAATCAAAACAGCTCTGGCACACTTTGTCACTTGAAAATTACTCACGATGTGTCTATCCATGATGATGGTATTGTCTTTGGTGTCATGAAATATAATATCAAAGAAAAAGAAGAAAATTCACATCCAACGAATGAATTGATGTTAGAGATGTTGGCAGACTTCAAAATATTTACATACCGGCAGTGCCCTCTGTCCTAAGTATAAATTTGTAACTGTAGAAGTTTAAGAACTCCCACAGTGTTTCCTTCATTCTTTTCCTAAACTGAAATGAGAATAACTAGTAACTTGTGGCTGTCCCAGGAAGAAAAATCCCATAGTCTTTACCTGTTAGCTCTGTAGGTCTCACCCTAAATTTACCTTTTTATTCACTTAGCAAAGGATCATAGATATATAGATATATAATTTATTATAAAATATTACAATATACTTTAAATAAATACAAATGTCTAACGTACCTTAAATGTTGTCCAGCAAAATGAGGGGTAGGAGTGGAATAGACGCGCAATCTTTAACTTTTTTTGGGGGGGCGGTGTGGGTACCAGGGATTGAACTCAGGGGCACTCGACCACTGGGCCACATCCCCAGCCCTTTTTTTGTATTTTATTAGAGACAGGGTCTCATTGAGTTGCTAAGTGCCTTGCCATTGCTGAGGCTGGCTTTGAACTCATGATCCTCCTGCCTTGGCCTCCCAAGTTGCTGGGATTACAGGCGTGCGCCACCGCACCCAGCTCCCAGCTTAATTTTTTAATCTCATATTTCTTTGCCACATTTTTCTTTACAAGGGGAATCGTTTCATTGTAAAAGTAAGTAACAACAAATTAAGTTACTATGTGATAAAAATTTAGTGTATATTTTAGAAATACATTGACATTGGAATCAAAAGTCTAAAATGGTTAAACATAGGCATTTGGGTAAACTGTAACTTTACTCAGAAAGTTGTGTCTAACTGGGATCATTCTAATAAAAGACCATCAGTTCAAAATGACAAGTAAGCCAATATTGCTTTCCTGTTCTTATTTCTTATTCATGGAAAGTGAGTGCAAGATAGGAGGGTCTCAAGGATCTGGGTCATGGGACCGGATTCTGCAGTAATTCTTCCCATGAAGTGCAAAGTATGATTAGTCAACTTTGTCAGCTCTAATGTCGCGATCAGAGCAGAAGATGAGCCAAAGGAAATTATAAGCTCTTTATGAATTTCTCATAAGTACCTAGAAATCATATTTTGTATAACTTTAATAGAATAGGATTGCTTTTTGTAATCCATACAGCAAGAAAATTAAAATTTCCACTAACACATTGTTGGCATTCATATATCAGACTATTTGCAACAAAAATTCTTGTACCATTTTTATGAATCTGAATAAATAAATACTATTTAGACAAGCTCTGGCATGTGGTTATGCAAAAATTATTTCTTCAGTGTGTCCCAAATCTCTTTGATTTGGGTTGAGTTGCTTCTTTATGGTTTACCTGGAAGCATTGAATTGACTAGAGGGATATTTTTACAAAATACAATTTAAACGTTTAAAAATGAGTTTATTTTGATTGACAGGTAATAATAGTTATACATATTTATCAGGCACAGCACACTATTTTGGTTCATGTATAGATTGTGTACCTATCAACTGAAGGTATTTAGTTTGTCCATTTTCTCAAACAGTTTTCATTTGTTTGTAATACAAAAATTGAAAATACTCCACTCTAGCTATTTTTATTTATATGAAACAATCTTGTTAACTGTGATCACCCTTCTACGTAAGAGGACATCCCATTTTTCCTTCTTTCTTGCTGTAGTTTTGTACTCATTAACAAATCCTGTCTCCTCTGTCCCCCTCCCTCCCCAGCCTGACGTGACTACCTCTCCATGCTTCTAAGAGCTCAGCACTATTGAGTTCCTCATGAGGGAAATCATACCATATTTGTCTTTCTTATTTCATTTAACTTTACCATTGCTGAGTCCATTCATGTTGCTTCAGACGGGATTTTATTCTTTATTTATTGCTGCATGGTCTATATCACATTTTCTTTATCCAGTCATCTGTTGGAGGACGTTTAGGTTGAATCTATATTTTGGCCATGGTGAATAATGCTACAGTGACCATGAGCATGCAGCGGTCTTTTTGATAGACTGATTCCATAATCTTTGAATATAAACCCACAGGTCTACCTACTGGATCATATAGTAGTTGTATTTTTAATTTATTGACAAAACTTAATCCTATTTTCCATAGTGAATATGCCAATCAGCATTTTTCCAGCAGCGTGTAGAGTTCCCCTTTCTCCACATCTTTACCAGTATTTGCTTTTTTTTTTTTTTTTTTTTTTTTTTTCCTGGTACCAGGGATTGAACTCGGGCGCACTCGACCACTGGGCCACATCCCCAGCCCTTTATTTGTATTTTTTTTTTTTAGAGACAGGATCTCACTGAGTTGCTAAGTGCATCGCCATTGCTGAGGCTGGCTTTGAACTCGCAATCCTCCTGTCTCAGCCTCCCAAGTGCTGGGATTATTGGCGTGTGCCACTGCGCCCAGCTATTTTTGGTTGTTTTTGTTTTTGTCTTTTTGATAATAGTTGTTCTGAGGTGAGATGATATCTCACTGAGTACAGATTTTAGAAGTATTATTGATATTAGATCACAGGCTTAAAACTATTAAACATATACATTTAAGTAAACTGTATAACCCTACCCAGATAGTTGTGTCTGTTATCATTTAAATAAAATGATAAAATTCATCCTGGTTTTGATCTGCATCTCCCTGAGGAATGGTGTCATGGAGAATTTTTTCGTACACTTGTTACCACGTGAGAGATATCTGTAGAGTTCCTTTGTCCATTTTTTAATACAATTATTTGGGTTTTTAACTGCTGAGTTGATAAACTAAATATTTAGGAGAAGATAAGTCTAAGGTTTTTAGCATTATTCTATAGCATTTAGTGTTTTTTTTAAAAAAATATTTATTTATTTGCTTTTAGTTGTACACAATGTGTTTATTTTTACGTGGTTTTGGGGATCAAACCTGGGACGCGCTCCTGCTAGGCAAGCGCTCTACCGCTGAGCCACAACCCCAGCCCGCATTTAGTGTTTTTAACTCATCAATTGCCCCAGTACTTTTTGTTTGAGAGAGTGGTGGAAAAAAAATGTGAGGATAACACCGAAGTTTTGCAAATAATTATAAAACAGTTTAGATGTTACATATCCAAGATCAGAAACCCCAAACCATGAACTAGTCCTTGTAATTATGCAGACTTCTTCTTCCTGAAAGAATGTACTAATGTCATGTCTAAGTGATAAAATTCAGCAGCAGTTGACAGTTATGGTGACCCTTCCAGCCACTACAAGATCTGTAAGTGCATTGGATGATTAAAGAAAGATTAAAAACATTCAAGTACCATTTACTGGAATCTTTCTGTTACCGCCTTGGGAATGGCCTTAGGTCGATGGTATATAATTTTCTCAGATTTAGAAGAGTATTTTTTTTTTTTTTTTAATTTTGAACAATGGCTTCATATGGGAAGTTCACAGCATATAATAACTTTTCCATGTTTGTATTCTGACCAGCTCTGATTTGTTCATTTTTTAATATTTGGTTCTTTCTGTGGATATTGGTTGTTTCCAATGAGGATGATGAGGGTTTTTGTCTTCTTTGTCAACCTGGTTACCAGGTATCAATGAGAAGGATGATCTTTACCTAAAGGTTCCCAGGCAAGAAAGTATGTATGAGCCATCAGATGGCACCTGTGCCCATGTGTGTGTGACACATAGGAGGCATGATGGGAGTGCTGTGCAAGAAAGCTTCCCTGGGGGCAGACGAGCTAATGTTTTGGCTCATGTCCAGCTACCTTTCTAACTGAAGCAGGGAAAAGCCCTCACTGTGGGACTGCCTGGTGCCCTGGAGGACGATGGAATTGTCTGTGTAGGTAGGTCATAGAGCTCTTCATTATTTCATTCTCTGTTCATACAGGAGCATCTGGACAAACATTTCTAGAGATTCTGCCTGTATTTCTGTAAGGGGGGATTGAACTCGGGCGCACTCGACCACTGGGCCACATCCCCAGCCCTTTATTTGTATTTTTTTTTAGAGACAGGATCTCACTGAGTTGCTAAGTGCATCGCCATTGCTGAGGCTGGCTTTGAACTCGCAATCCTCCTGTCTCAGCCTCCCAAGTGCTGGGATTATTGGCGTGTGCCACTGCGCCCAGCTATTTTTGGTTGTTTTTGTTTTTGTCTTTTTGATAATAGTTGTTCTGAGGTGAGATGATATCTCACTGAGTACAGATTTTAGAAGTATTATTGATATTAGATCACAGGCTTAAAACTATTAAACATATACATTTAAGTAAACTGTATAACCCTACCCAGATAGTTGTGTCTGTTATCATTTAAATAAAATGATAAAATTCATCCTGGTTTTGATCTGCATCTCCCTGAGGAATGGTGTCATGGAGAATTTTTTCGTACACTTGTTACCACGTGAGAGATATCTGTAGAGTTCCTTTGTCCATTTTTTAATACAATTATTTGGGTTTTTAACTGCTGAGTTGATAAACTAAATATTTAGGAGAAGATAAGTCTAAGGTTTTTAGCATTATTCTATAGCATTTAGTGTTTTTTTAAAAAAATATTTATTTATTTGCTTTTAGTTGTACACAATGTGTTTATTTTTACGTGGTTTTGGGGATCAAACCTGGGACGCGCTCCTGCTAGGCAAGCGCTCTACCGCTGAGCCACAACCCCAGCCCGCATTTAGTGTTTTTAACTCATCAATTGCCCCAGTACTTTTTGTTTGAGAGAGTGGTGGAAAAAAAATGTGAGGATAACACCGAAGTTTTGCAAATAATTATAAAACAGTTTAGATGTTACATATCCAAGATCAGAAACCCCAAACCATGAACTAGTCCTTGTAATTATGCAGACTTCTTCTTCCTGAAAGAATGTACTAATGTCATGTCTAAGTGATAAAATTCAGCAGCAGTTGACAGTTATGGTGACCCTTCCAGCCACTACAAGATCTGTAAGTGCATTGGATGATTAAAGAAAGATTAAAAACATTCAAGTACCATTTACTGGAATCTTTCTGTTACCGCCTTGGGAATGGCCTTAGGTCGATGGTATATAATTTTCTCAGATTTAGAAGAGTATTTTTTTTTTTTTTTTTAATTTTGAACAATGGCTTCATATGGGAAGTTCACAGCATATAATAACTTTTCCATGTTTGTATTCTGACCAGCTCTGATTTGTTCATTTTTTAATATTTGGTTCTTTCTGTGGATATTGGTTGTTTCCAATGAGGATGATGAGGGTTTTTGTCTTCTTTGTCAACCTGGTTACCAGGTATCAATGAGAAGGATGATCTTTACCTAAAGGTTCCCAGGCAAGAAAGTATGTATGAGCCATCAGATGGCACCTGTGCCCATGTGTGTGTGACACATAGGAGGCATGATGGGAGTGCTGTGCAAGAAAGCTTCCCTGGGGGCAGACGAGCTAATGTTTTGGCTCATGTCCAGCTACCTTTCTAACTGAAGCAGAGGGAAAAGCCCTCACTGTGGGACTGCCTGGTGCCCTGGAGGACGATGGAATTGTCTGTGTAGGTAGGTCATAGAGCTCTTCATTATTTCATTCTCTGTTCATACAGGAGCATCTGGACAAACATTTCTAGAGATTCTGCCTGTATTTCTGTAAGGGGATGGTACTGGGGATTGAACTCAGGGGCACTTGACCACTGAGCCACATCCCCAGCCCTATTTTGTAATTTATTTAGAGACAAGGTCTCACTGAGTTGCTCAGCGCCTCGCCATTGCTGAGGCTGGCTTTGAACTTGCAATCCTCCTGCCTCAGCCTCCTGAGCCCCTGGGATTATGGATGTGCATCATCACGCCCAGCCGAGATTCTGCCTGTATTGAACACCACTTGTTTTATTCTAGGACATTCTTCTAATATGCATTATGCTAATTATCCAGCCACCTGATATTTTTCAAATTAAGACACCTGAGTTGAATGTAGTAGTCAATTCAGCTATGTTTGATTAGAGACTTAGGGTTTAACTAATTCCTTTTGAATATTAACTAAGGGCATATATGAGGTAGATTAAAATTCAGTCACAGATACATAAATATGATACCGTCCATGCTAAAGTATTTTAAAGTAAATTTGAGCAAATGTAATATTTTGCATTTGTTACAGGCACTTGCAGAAGCACTAAAACCTGTGAATCTAGTATGCCTTAAGTAGACACTGATAACATTAATGAGATTGATTGAAAGTTCCATTTTTTTTAACCTTTATAGAATCATTACAGCAAGGCCAGCAGTGTGTAGCCCAATGCTGTAAACATTCAAACCCATATTTACTTTAATAAGTATTCCAGAAAATTTAATTTTTGTGTTGTCTTAGGATAAATGAGAAAAAAAAAAAGATGTTTAAATTTAATTGACATTCTATTTATGTAGAGTCTATTCTTTTGTGGATATATATATATATATATATATATATATATATATATATACATATATATATATATACACCCACACATCTACATACACAAACACACACATATATATGTATATATATGAAAATCATCAATTCATTTTGTTTAGAAAAAAATATTGAACGTCTCTTAACACTTAGCAGGCACAATAAGGATGAATGGAATCTGATGTGTGTCTCAGAAATGTGCAATCTTTTACAAATATGTAAATGAGACAGGTGCAAAAACACCTTGTATGCCCTTATTTATTTTGGTTTTATACATAATGTGTGTTCACCAAAGACATTTGATTAATAGAAAGAGGTGAACAAAAACATTAAAGCCATCTAATACATACATACATGTTTCTATTCGTTTTCCTTTTTGAAATGAAATAGTTAACTATCATCAAACATTATATATAATTTGTCATAACTTTTAAAAAATTCCAAATTTTTATTTATGGGTGATTTTTTTTTTTTGTCATTATTTTCCAGATCCATTATTTCCGGGGCATATTTATTCATGAGGCAAAGAGCTTTTTTGCTTACCTGAATGTATTCTATTGCCTTGTTGAAAATTCCTTTCAAGATACTGTGTGAAGTTGAAATCATAAGGAATAAAGAGGAAATAAGTAGAAGGGAAAGTATTTAATTCCAGACAGAGGAGAAGAAGAAAAAACAAATTTAAACAAAACAGTAATCATCTAATTGACAGGTGGATATTAATAGGTATCTATTAAAAACTATTAGCAGTCTTCCTCACTATTACTTATTGTGATAGAACCCTGAAAGAAAATTATCAGGGTGCACTGTTTAATTTCCAACCTTATTTCCTGAAGTTGATTTTTTTGTTATAGTGTAGAAATCAGTTATATGTTATAATTGTTTTCACCCGCATATTTCAGTATTTCTTTTCTCCTCCTCCTTCTTCTTCTTCCTCCTCTTCCTGTTCCTATTCCTCCTCCTCTTCTTCTTCTTCTTCCTTTTCCTCTTCTTCCTCCTCTTCCTGTTCCTCTTCCTCCTCCTCCTCTTCCTCTTCTTCTTCTCCTTTTCTTCTTCTTTTTTTAATTTGGTAGACTTTAGTTTTTAGAGCAGTTTAAGGTTCACAGCACAATTGAGTAAAAAATGCAAAATTTTTCCTCATCTCCTCTGCCCCAAATAGCATGACCTCCCCCATTATCTGTATCCTCCCCCAAAGTGGTACACTTATTTAAAGTGATGAACCTACATTAGCACATCAAAAGAATCCAAATAATCCAGGGCTTGGGATCTAGCTCAGTTGGTAGAGTGCTCCCGTAGCATTCACAAGGCCCTGGGTTCAATCCCCAGTATCACCAAAAAAAAAAAAAAAAAAAAAAAAGAAAAGAAAAAAAAAAAAAAAAAAAAAAAAAACCCAAATCCATATTTGACATTGGACCTGGCTCTTGGTGGTGTATCTTCTCAGGGTTTGGACAAATGTATAATGGCATGCACGTTGTCTTTGCTGCCTAATCCCTGGTAATTATTGATCTTTTCACTGGCTCCCTAGTTTCACCTTTCCCCGGATGTAATATAATTGAAATAGCCCAGTGCATGGCCTTTTCTGTATGGACTTCTCTCACTGACCAATGCACATTTACATTTCTGCCATGTCTTTTCATGGGCTTGGTAGCTCCTTTGTTCTTAGCACTGGTGTCCCTTGTTTGTATGTATCACAGTTTATCCATTTACCTACTGGAGAATATCTTGCTTGCTTCCTAGTTTTGACAATTACAAATAAAGACTGTGCAGAGATTTGTGTGAATGTTTTCCATTCCTTTGGGTAAACCTAAGGAGGGCAGTCGCTGGTTGCATGGTTAAGAGAATACACAGTTTGTGTTTTCTTTTTTTCTTTTTATTTTGTGGTACTGGGGATTGAACTCAGGGGCACTCGACCACTAGGCCTCATCCCCAGCCCTTTTTTGTATTTTATTAGAGACAGGGTCTCACTGAGTTGCTAAGTGCCTCGCCATGGCTGAGGCTGGCTTTGAACTTGCGATCCTCCTGCCTCAGCCTCCCAAGTGCTGGGATGACAGGCGTGCGCCACCGCGCCCAGCTGAGAATACAGAGTTTTCTAAGAGTCATTTACCTCCTTTCCAAAGTGACTGTTTGCATAGTAGCATATGTAGCACACATGTAATGTAGTGACCACACAGCTTTCTTTTCACTGAGCGTGCTAAAACACCAGCATGCCTCCCAATGGAGGTTGGCAATTTGAGGTGGGACCATTTTTCTTAGAGAAAGACTGTGCTGAGCCAGGTCAGGTCATTGAAGATCCTTGGCTCCTGCCCACTAAACACTAGTAGCACTTCCAAGTTATTGCTACAATCAACCTGCTCCCACATAATCCACACACTCCCCAAGCTACTACCTTGTTTGGAATCCAGTAAAATAGAGGAGTTTACCATCTTGAGAACTGGCCACCCAGAATCCTCTGGAAATGAAGCTCATACAATGCCTTTGCTGACTATGACTCATTAAGAGGTGTGAGAAGTGTTTACCCAGATTTTTACACACACACACACACACACACACACACACACACACACACACACACACGAGAATTTGCTGAGCTATGCACATTCTAGAACATCTGTGGGTTTTCCTCATTTCAAGAACTATTCCCTAGACGATCATCCCTGGTATATAAAGTGTTTGTGAAAAATAAGTCGGAAGGGACAAGGGGTATAGCTCAGTTGGTAGAGTGCTTACCTTGCATGCACAAGGCCCTGGGTTCAATCCCCAGTACCACAAAACAACAACAACAACAAAACTCAGAAGATAGCTTACATGTTGAAATCTAGGATCATGTTTTCCTTCCTTGCAGTCGAACAACCTTGATTGTTGGTAATTTTCTGTATCAATTTCCACTATGGAAAAAAATTGAATTAGATGTCCTTGCAATATACTATTTGCTAGCAGCATAGGTAAATAAAAAGAGAATGTGTGTGTGTGTGTGTGTGTGTGTGTGTGTGTGTTAAATTCAATTATATTTCCATCAGAGCTCAACTATAGTATTGACCTAATTAATTAAATAAATGACATTATTAATGATATTAGTTTATCCCACATTAACTAAAGCAGATGTTTTTCCAATGAAATCAATGGGCTTATAATAGAATCTACATTTCTTTGAACCACTGTATAAAAATATGCCAGCTCTGCAGGAAGGATGAATTAACACTTCAAGCAGTTTCTTTGTCTTGTCACTAAAGTGACATGAAACAGAGTCTGAATGGATGCGGCTGGAACGTATAGTATTTTTGTTGTTGTTTTCAGAGGGAGAAGCCATTAACGGGTTATTTCAGAATTACTGTGTTTATGACACTTGTAAATTGATTTATGGTATTAGCCAAGCAGGTGATTGAACAAAAGCCTTTTAATTTTCTTTTTGTTTATCCTTCCTCAGCTCCGAGATGTTGAGGTGTTGAGTGATTTGGGTCACACTTGAGGTTTATGGAAATGTGCGGAAACCCCTCCCTCCAGCAACCTGACTTCAAATCAGGGCAACAGTTTACCCTAGCCTGGTGATCCCATAGAAAGCTGTTTCATAGGGGGACAGCTGGGGTCAAAGGTGACATCCACTCCATCATGAAAGTGTCAAGTGGCTTTACATCAGATGCCTTGCTTGATGCAGCGCAGGGACGCTTAAGCCCTTATAGTGTAGAAGAAAAGGAAACTTTAAACAATTCCAAGTTGCAACACTGGCTCAGCCGACTACACAAATCCAATGAGTGATTTTTCAAACTATTGTTTGGGCACCAATGTCAAAACACATCTCTTCCTGCTGCCTATGGATCTATTTCAAGCTTCCAAGCAGAAAAAAAAAAAAAAAAAAAAAAAAAAAAAAAAAAAAAAAACTGTTGAATGATTTAGAATGCAAAAGTTAACTCCAGTCCCTGGAATTCATAGTGGCTGAAACAACTTAATGCTGTTCCTTAGCAAAGAGGGATGTCACTCACACTTAATTTTATTTGTTAGCTGCATGCATTTCATGTCTTCTATAAAAATAGCACATGGACTGTCGCTGACATTTCTGCTTTATGTAGTGAATGCTATAGAAATGTGAGTTTTTTTTAAAAAAACAGTAATGTTAAGAATTTCCTGGTTTTGGCCCCTTTGAATTTGCTTTGTTAAATTTTCTCTTTAGAAATGTGACCAGAACATTGTTTGTGAATAATGACTGAGAAAAAATGGCAAGGCACCTTTCTAAAGTTGCTTTTTCTCCATTCACCACACTCATCTGATGTGATTCTTTCCTAGAATCAAGTAGAAATCTCCTCACTTTAAAATTCGAGCATCCAAATTTGAATAATTTGATTTGCTAATGGGGAGATAAAAATATTTGCAATTCATTTTGACCATGAGAGAATCGCAGTGTCAAAGGTTCTCAGTAAACATGACATCATTACTGTTAGGTGAATGAGCCACATGATTATGAGGAGGTGATTATTATTCAGAACACAGTCAGAAAAGCTTTTGACCTTTGAACTAATTTTAAAATATGCTTTTCATGTTTAGTTTATTGGGGTGGAATATACGTATGTAATGGTCCTAGGTAAGAATTTATTCTTCACTCATTTTTATTCTTTTTTGCTCTCTCTATTTCATTAGTAGAATTTAGAACAGTCTTCAGTGGAAACAATGCAGAATTATGGAAATGTTAAAATATACCCCCAAATAGAAAAAGAACCTTCATGTGTATAGCACAGTATCAGCTATTACTGATATCATGTCAATTCTGTTATCCTGTCCTTTCTATATCAAATAACTATTCCTGCATTGCAAACCATCCCATAACCTTCTCACTTTACAAAAATAAAAAAAAGTACTGTTGTTCCTGAGTCTTTTGTTTCTTTGGGTAGGATTTGCCAATCTTAGCCATTCTTGTCTGATATTGAGAACCTGGTTTTTGCATTTCTGTTCAGCTGTGGGTCACTGGGGCTAGCTGGTTTAGGATATCTGGGTGTTGGTCAGCACTATAGTGGTGACATGGGGCGTCACTGTCATCTGACTGCAGCGTGGCCCAGGCTCATTCTTATGGTAGCCAGATGGTATTCCCAGAGACAGAGAAAGAGTAAAAACTTGCAAGCCTTATTGGGATATGGACTCAGAACTCATTGTAGGCCAAAGCCTGACAGATTCTAGAGGTCAGAAATTGCTTCTTGGCAGGATCTGTAAAATCATTTTTATTTTATTTTTTTAAGTGTTGGGGTTTGAACTTGGGGCCTTGCATATGCTAGGCAAGTGCTCCACCACTGAGCTCCATCCCCAGTCCCTGTAAAGTCATCCTAAACATGTGTGAGTGTAAGACAGGGACAATTGAGGAGGTTCTTGCATTTGCAGTCAATCTACCATGCTGTCTTGCTTTCTAAATTTTTAGTGTACTTTAAGTTAATTGATACCATTTTGCCCCTAAATGTTTTAGAGAATATACTTTTATATTTTGGGTTGTTACGATTTTGTAATTCTCATAGAAGCTGCACAAGTTAGGCATCCTTTTTGGATTAGAATACTGTTAGTCGAGACCAGTCCTATCACCATTAAGAACAAGGTGACCATCACTATCACAACTATCATTAAATTGCATTTATTGTTTGGTGCTCATTATACACTACCCAACTTAACCCTAATAACTATGTTATATTGCACTCACTAACCCAGGCACTAGCAGGGAGGGGTGAGAGAGAGTGAGTGCATTACCTGCCCTGGGCCACATAATATGTGGTGTCTTGTACTGACTGAATTTTCAGAATCTTATTCTGTGCACATCATTCTCTTTTATTGATGGGTCAGCTGTTCTCCATAGCTTGGAATCAACAAGAACTTAGTAAACTCCTCTTTCCTTTTCAAAGGCAGAAGATGAATTTCAGTCAAGGAGGTGAGTTTGTTTTTGCCACCATGGAATTCTCTTACAAGAATCAGAGCTGGTTGATAGAGCAATTGCCCAGCATGCATGAGGCCCAGTAAAGAAAAGGAAAAAAAAAAAAAAAAAAAAGAAAAGAAAAAGAAAGAAAATTAGAGGGAGGGAATCTATGTGTCCACTTTGTAATGTTGATCATATAATAGGTTACAGGCTTTTGTTTAGAAAAGTACACAGCATTTTTATCCCTTTTGTTGCATCAGAAGTAGCCCTATGAGGTATGTCTGTGTTTGTATAATGCTCTTAATTCTTAACTTACCAGGCACCCAGAAAAGCCCTGGTGGTTGGGGTGGATCAATTGCATGACATGACACTAGGCTGTCTCTGCAGGTAGATGTCAGAAATGATGATTTTTCTAAGGAGGAGTTAAAATAGTAGAAAGATTAAACCCACTTCATCCAAATGCAGGAACATTAATTGATCTGGTTTTGGGATCCCAGTTAAAATTAACATAAGCTCTCAGGTATCAGCTTTGTGTGACTAGGTCTCAAAAATAGTTTAGTATATTTCACTCTTGTCTGAAGGATCAGCTCCTTCCTGAGTTCCAATAATAGATGTTAGCTCCGGGGTCTGGCATGAGGACTTAACCTCATATCCTTTCAAGAGAGATGAATGGGAATATAATTTTATTGCTGTCTTATTGTTGTAAAACAGGATTACGGAACAATGTGCCCTTTATGCATCTGACAATGAAATTAAGGTTGACTTTCCTTTTTCCATCTGAAAGCTATTTGAGGGCTTCTGTCACCACTTAATGGAATCTCGCTTGCAGGGGGTCACACATTAACTTTCAGTAATTTTAATGACATAGCCTATGAGCCTACATACCTCAGGTAGATTGAAGCTATTCCCTGCAGGAGATAAGGTAGAGTTAACCATGACCCATATTCTGGAACCTGACGAAATTATCAATGTTCTTTTGGTCTCTGAATATGTAGTCTTTGTCTTGTTCTTTTTTTTTTTTTTTTTTTTTTTTTTTAAGGCAGGGGTTCATTGTGACATTTTCATGGGGCAGAATTTCGTGGGTCAGGACCACGTACTGAATACTGTTTGAATTCCAAAGTCAGATCACCACTATTGAACAACTAGTAGCTAAGAGACAGTGTGCTGTCACAATTAGAGACCATCAAACTCACCAGCTCAAATTAGGAGAGTAACTGAAATTGAGCCTGTCTGCGCTCACTTATTTGGTTGTCCTTATATCAGAGTAGGATGATAGATGAGATATTAATCTGGAAATATGGTCTCTTAATAGCATCATGGTTTAAAAAGCCTTGCCTCTTGCAAATAGAGGGCAGCTCGTTAAACACATAGAGATGCCATTAAAGCGATCAGCTTTGAGTATTAATGGAACAGAATATTGAATAATACATTGAAGGTAAGGAATGATGTGGAATTGTAAATAATGAATTTGCATGATTATTATCACACTGTTGCAGAAGAGAGAACAGAAAGAAAAATTTAAAGGATAAGGCATTAATTTTTTTTTTAGACCTTTGGTCTTCAAAATAGATGCATGACTTGGTATCTACCAAATTTGTACAAATGTGTAAAGCTGAGTTTATTTAGTTATTAAATTATTGTCAGTTATTTATTTAGAGATTGGTGTCTCCTTTTTATAATAAAACCAACATTTTCTGTGTTTTATTTGGTTGATTAGAATAATACTTCCTTTAAAAAGGGGTGTCAGTTAACATACTGTAGCACTTGAAAGTGTTTTAGATTACTGATGAAAGTCCTCCTTTTAGGAAACGTTCTGAAGCAAGCCAAGTTAATTTTTTCTCTAATTCCCATTTTACAGATGGGATAATTGGGATCATAAAAAATTGGTGATGCTGTTATTCTAGATCATAGTTTTTTTGGGGGGGAGTGTAAATGGAGGAGATCAATCTGATTTTTCCCCCCTTCAATCTATCTTTTCTTAAAGTAAAAATATAGATTAGATTGCTGTCCCTTAAAATTTCTAAAATTATAAAACAGTCATATCGAGTAGTACTTTAAACTTGATCTACCTCTCATGTATAGGAAAGACATAGGTCATTGATCTCCTAAGTTGCAATTTGTGAATCAAAAAGTCAAAACACCTGGAATTCAATATAAATTTAGTGACTTCTCTGTCTTCATTCTTTCTTTTCTTTTTTTTTTTTTTTTTTTTAAAACCAATTCTAACTGAACAAATAGAGTAATTGACTTGGCAGGGGGAGAAAAATTCTACATTTGAAAAAGTAGTATATTTTGAAGCATATTATTATTGTGTTGTTATTTTCATGGATACATTGTAAACAATGTGTAGATGTCTATTAATGCAATGTTTTGGGGGGAAAATTGATATATCTTACTATCAAAGTAAAGGAAAATTGAAATTTTGTTCTTATTCTATCTCTGTAACATGAAGTGAATAGACATTCTGCTTATGAGGGAAGGTGTTATCTTCTGCTTGGATCAAACCCACACCTGTAGTTTAGTGAAAATGGCTTATCCTCATTCATTTGTTCTTTATTTTTTCTCTTCCCTATTCCTTGCTAAAAATATTCACCTTCTATTGTGACAACATTGAACATGATAAGATATTTCACAGAAGAATCCAAGATTTGCCTTTGTGATCCTTAGTGATGACTCTCATAGGGTGTTTGATATATAAAACATGGATTGTAAAAGAGCTGCCTTTTGAATGAAACTAAGTGAAATTATTCTCATAATCATTGGCACTCAGTACAGTGTAGTAGGGTGCTCTCCAAATAAAATTTACTTTGACTTGTAACCATGACTCATTGGAAAATTTTATGGGACCAGTCAAGGTGGGGCATACCTGCCAACTTAGCAAAATAAGGTGCTCAAAATAAAAATAAAAAAGGGCTGGGGATGTGGCTCAGTGGTAAAGCACCCCTGGGTTCAATCCTTGGTACCCCCCCCCAAAAAAAAAAAAAAAAAAAAGAAAAGAAAAGGAAAAAAGTTTATGATTTACAATATACTGTATATCAACTGTCAGGTATTTTAAATATAAAGAAGAAACACATCATATTTTTTAATGGAATTATGAGAGAACAGGTTCATTAAAATGGTTTTAAACAGAAATATTTATTTTATTTCTGGGATGTTGACATTGGAGTGCATGAACTAATATATGATTCTCTTTATTTTTAGAGTTTCCAGGTCATCCATGTTCTGCCCAGCTATAAAGGAAAAGTGAGAGAGACATTACCATTTTCAATCTTTCTGGGCTTTCTCCTTCCTGAAGAGCAATGGAGACACTTTTAAGTGGAAGAGGATTAATCACATTTCTGATTCTCCTCCTGTTAAAATTGTCAGCAGCAACTGAAATACCACTCTCAGGTACAGCAACAGCTTTCGGTACCTATTTTGGAATTTTATATGTGCATTTCAATTTTTAAGTAGAATATTTGTGGATTGAGAATGTGACTTTTCCATCAGATTTCTACATATTTTCCAACAATCTGTCATGAGGATTCATGCCTGTTTTTCTTCGTCTTTTTTTTTTTTTTTTCGGATGGATGACACTAGGCTACTATAATTATTTTGTACCTCAGGATTTTGTTTTTTATGCAAACGTGGCCTGTAACAAGAAACGTAACTGATAAATGAGGTGATTTTTGCCATTTGTTTAAGATACTCTGCAACATTACGAACACCACTTATTTTTATATGTGTAAGTCAGTTTATTTTGAGGATGATTATTATTTAGAAATTACTGGCATTCAACAAATCATGGCAAAAAGAAATCGAGTAAACTTTGTATTTTTTTCTCAAAATGATTATGTATTTTAAATGAAAACAGCTGGGGAAAATAATAAAACTTCATTTTATAACTGAAATAATAAGCTGATACTATCTCCAAGACTAGCATATTATGTGATGTATGTTCATATTAAGAGTTAGTGATACTGTAAATATTTATTTCTTAACATATGTTGGCAAAACTGGATGCCAATTTTATCCCATCATAAATCAGGTTAAACGAATCATAATCATTAATAGTTCAAAAATTGTACATCTACAAACACAATTTATGTAATAATATATCAAGTATGGAATGTAGGTACTAAGGAAATTTTCTTGTGTTTTAAGAAGCAGGCTATTAAAGAGGTTGTTGAGAAATTTTCACCATATGGTTCAAGATTTCCTTCTGTCTCTTCCATATATAATCTGGAGAGTTTAAGTGTCATTTGTTGTTTATTAGGATCTTGGCATTGGACATGATCATTGTGGATCATCTAAATTCTAGAGAAATAGTCCTAACCTCATAAAATTCACTAAATGTAGAAAAGTGCTAACATTGAACTGTGACTTTTTCCTTTTGAGGTACTCAGACTTTTTATGGCTAGAAAAGAAAACAACTCTCTGGCTATATACTATAATGTGGGTTTAAAACTATTTCTGAGGGCGGTTTTAAATTGTTTGATGGAGCAAGTTTTACAACACACAGTACCCTTCCATTTGAACCCCAGCTCTCCCCAGGTGGGAATCCCTTCTCTACTATTTATAATGGTTGGTTAGCCAGGCATGGTGGCGCACACCTGGAATCCCAGCAGCTGGGGAGGCTGATGCAGGAGGATTGTGGGTTCAAAGCCAGCCTCAGCAAAAAGTGAGGCCCTAAGCAACTCAGTGAGACCCTGTCTCTAAATAAAATACAAACTAGGGCTGGAGATGTGGCTCAGTGTGATGTGAACTCAGATGTGGCCCCTGAGTTCAATTCCCAGTACCCCCCACAAAATAAATAAATAAATAAATAAATAAATAAATAAATAAATAAATAAATAAATCTATTTGTAACAGATGATTAAGCCTCTGTTTCACAATTTTTCTTTCTTAAGGAATTTTACTCCCTGTCATATAAACAGATTTAAAGTGATGTTTACTTTGAGTGCAAATCTTTCAGCCTTTGTACGATATATGGAATTTCATTCTGGACTAGCCTAGTTGTAGACCTTCTTTCTGGCTGAGAGTCTACTTATCTTCATTAGATTCTTTTGTACGAGCACATGATGCCAAGGGACACGTAGCAGAGATGCCACCCACATTCCTGATTCCGATTCCTGATCCCATTTTCTAACACCTACCTTTTTCTTCCATCTTTTTCTCCCTTGCTGATGAGTGTTGAAAGATGTGAAATTTGGTATTAATCCACGCACGCATTTTTATCCTGGTTGTCTCAGTGACTTATTCGTTTTCATGCTGTGATGTCCTTTGACGACAATTGTTATAAAATATTAATGGCTTGTTTTCAGAGCGACTGAATAGTATCTGTTTATTTCAGCACTCAGAGCACTCCCGGGTAAATGCGTCTAAGGCAGGTATCCAATTTGAATGTCAACACGTCTAGTGTCTCTATAATTGGCCTAATTATAGAGGAAAGGATTTATAATGTAGAATATATATTCATATAAATACCCAAAGGTTATTAGCTCCATTCCCTGAATAATTAGTTATTGCTGAGCTTTTACAACCTTAGCAAATTTAAGAAAGAATAATGTTATAATAAACAACTTGTTCTCAAGTTATTAGCTGATGTCTTAGGGATTCTCACCATTGTACTTCTTCCCTGCCCATTTATGATTCTAATAAGATTTAAATAATACAAATTTGCAATGAGCTCAAGACCTACTGTACTTAGAAATACTGCCAATCAGAAACAAGGTAAAAGTCAATGAATAGATGGATTTTCTTTTTTGCATGTTACTAAAATGCTTCTGAATATCCAACAGATAACTGAACCTAGTTAATATTCTTTTTTTTTTTTTTTTTTTTTTGGTACTGGGATTGAACTCAAGGGCACTGGACCACTGGGCCACATCCCCAGCCCTTTTTTGTATTTTATTACAGACAGGGTCTCACTGAGTTGCTAAGTGCCTCGCCATTGCTGAGGCTGGCTTTGAACTCGCAATCCTCCTGCCTCAGCCTCCCAAGTGCTGGGATTACAGGCGTGCGCCACCACGCCCGGCCTAGTTAATATTCTTAAGTTGGTAACACTCTCTTATCAGATTTATTAGATTAAAATAAAGAAAATATAATTTGGGAAGGGAATTCAGTTATTATTTTAGGATGCCTGTTGGTGCTTAACATACAGTCAGTTTGTGAACCTTGGCAGTCCCAGAGATGCATTCAGATGGTCGATGAAGTCAAATTGTTTTGAAATGTCCTGTTTCCCTTCATGTCATTTGCACTGATGGTGCAGAAGCAAAGATGAAAAGCTGGTGCTGAGGTACAAATCAGACATCAGCTCCAAACCACACTAAATAGCGCTCAAGGTTTTCCTCCTGGCTTTATTCTCACAGTAAAGCAACACCCCCACACCCCCCCACCATCAAAAAAAAAAAAAAAAAAAAAAAACCACACACACACACACACACACACACACACACATGCACACAGAATGGAGCAGGTCTGTTGGAAATTGCAATTGCTGAAATTGTGAGGCATTCTGAAAACTTCACTAACTCTCCAGCCTCAAGGCTTTGAGGTGCTCTGGCCATACAGCAGGCTTGAGATAATTCACCTGACCCTAGCATGAGGCCTGTCTCTTCCCTGCCTCTGGCAGTGCCTGAGACCCTGAGCCCTTGTCACTTGAAAGCCAAACTGACAGGTGAATTATGGTTGCTCACATATTTTTTTTTTCTAAATGGACCCCGTAAGCCTGTCACTTCAAGATGAACGAGTGACACTATCCTGTTAATGATAAAATTGAAGTGTTCAAGCAAAAATTAGAATCCTGGAAAACTTATATCTTTGACGATGACCTTGAGAGTTTTCCCCACATTCATGAGTTTTCTGATTGGATCCGTGGTGAGATGAACAAGAGTGAATTTTTGATCTACTGTGATGAATTATGTCTCCATTGAGAAGAACTAGGGAATGAATACTTTTTCGAAATGACCACTGTGGGATGTTCCAAAATCATGCATAAGTTAAAAATAACAGGTAAATCTGTTTAATGCAACAAAACATGAAAAAGTTTATTGGTAGGAGCTGGGGCTATAGCTTAGCAGTAGAGCTCTCATCTCACATGTGTGATGCCCTGGGTTCGATCCTCAGCACCACATAAATAAAAAAGTATTGTGTCCACCTACAACTGAAAAATTAAAAAAAAAAAGTTTATTGGTAGGTTGCAGATTCTGCATGACAATAAGCATTTTAGAAACTACCACTTATGAATTCTGGTGTCCTAGTCAGGGAGAAGATCCTTAATCAGTCAGAAAGACTCTAAAACTGTTCCGTGCTACTAAACTACATATCTGCATAAGGCTAAGTTTTCTTCATATCTTTAAATAAATCAACCTCTTGCACCAGAAAGAATGCAGAAGCAGATACAATGACGTAGCTGCCTTCTCTTGAGAAATTACAGAGATTTGCATTGATGTGAAAAAATGCTCCTCTCCTCATGATAGTGTTATTCACAAAATGTTACTTCTTTTAAAATAGATAGAATTCTGTGACATGAATTAACATTTTAAATGAGTTTCTGTTTTAATTTCTAATACTGTAAATATGAGCTAGCACCTGCATGAAAAGAGGTGTTTTGGGCTGTCTTATAATTTTTAAGAAGTGAAATGAGTCCTGAGACTAAAATGCTTGAAAACAACTCATTTAGGCTGCATCCTCAGTATATGATTGTGAGAACAGAGAGTGATTGAGGGCCTAGTCAATGTCTCAGGTTTCAGGGTCCAATTGGATTTGTCTCTGTACTGGGGAATAGTAGTCATCTATTTAGGCTCATTACCTGTGGGCAAATTGCATTTCTCAAAATATATTTGCCAAAGATGGTTCCTGATTCCAAAGCATTTGCATTGCCTTATGAATTCAAGCTGGTGGCTTTATCAGAAGTTTGAAGGACTGTACTAAAAAAGGAGCATCTCAATTTGCAAAAAATATTGACTGTTCCTCAGCAGTGAATCTGTACATGAGTTTTTATCTGTGTCATATTCCAAAATTTGCTCCAAATCTGTATCTGTAATTTATTTTATTTATTCATTGATTCACTTGTTGTTTTAGTTCATTATTTCATAGTCATGGCCGTCGAGTTGCTTAACGAGGTAAGAAGCAAAGTCACCTAAATTTTTTTTTCATTTGCCTTGAGGCTTATTTAACTTGGTAAACACTAAGAGTGTGTTAGAGAGTGAGAGGATTTGTTGAGTACGAAATATCTGTCGACAGCAGCCACCAACAGATTATGAACCAGCTGTTATTTTTGTATCAATGAATGCTTGTCCTTTAAATTTTACAAGGGGAAATCGAAGTAACTAAAAAGATGAAAGAAAAGTTTTAACATGGAAAAATGACATATGCTAAATAAATCCATGGGAAAACTTATTTTAACAAAACCAATCAACAGAACTCAAACAATAAGGAGAATAAGCAGGGCACATTTTCCTTTATAATAAATCATAACAAGTTTTTTGGAATCTTTTTTGCCATGCAAGAGTTCAGTGCTGGTAAGGCTGTGGGACCCACTGTAATCATGGGTTGCTTGAGGGAACTGTCCCTGGGTAGAATGATGTTAGTGTTTATGTAACATCATTGTCATTTAATGTACATGCCTAGAAATGTATCACCAGGCAGTAATTCAATAGGAAAATCTATATGCTCACGGATAGCTATTCAAATACATGTTACCTAGAAAGAAAGAAATGGAAAAAAACTCTAATGTCCAATAATAGAATTATCAAGTAACTCATAGCCTGTCAATGGAGAGCACCAATGGAAAGGCAGTGAATTCATTTTAATGTCTATATAGAAGCATGGAAAGCTATAAGCAGAATTTCCCAAAGGACCAAATGAAGTAAAATATATGCTGGTGTCAACATAGACGGGATGCCAATCATTTTTAGAAAAGACGCTTTTAAGACCGTGATAAAACAGTTTTTTCTTTTGCTTTAAAAATCATGACTTTTTTTCTGGGGTTAAGTAAAATGAACATGTGTGGCAACTCAAAATGCCAGCAGGGAAGGACATTCCTTAGCAGTGAATATAGTTGCAAAGAGGAAGTCCGACGTGGTCTATGAATTGCACTTTTCTGTCAACCCACATAGAAAGCAGAGTTGAAGTGTTTCTGCGACAACTCAGTTGACGTTGCCCAACTTCTAAAGAGCTTTTTCTCTAAGTACGTGTTTTGCCATTTAGTTCAACAGGTTCCAACCATCACCAAACAGTCTAAAGTGCAAGTTGCCTTTCCTTTCGATGAGTATTTTCAAATCGAGTGTGAAGCAAAAGGAAATCCGCCGCCCGAGTGAGTATCCCTTTAAACCACGTCATCACGAAGCACGTGCTGTCCTTCATGCTATTATTCAACCTGACCACCGTGAACTTGTTGCAATATAAACCTACACAGGACTGGAGCTCACGGTTTCTAAGTGAATGGTACTGAAGTCTATGAAAATAAAGTCTCCTTATTTTACATGTTCCCTAAGTGGTGTAAAAAGTCACATGGCAGCCAGGCGCAGTGGTGCACACTGTGATCCCAGTGGCTCAGGAGGCTGAGGCAGGAGGATGGCAAGTTCAAAGTCAGCCTCAGCAACAGGGAGGTGCTAAGCAACTCAGTGAGACACTGTCTCAAAATAAAAAAATAAAAAACAGGGCTGGGGAGGTGGCTCAGTGGTTTGGCACCCCTGGGTTCAATCCCCAGTACAAAAACAAGCAAACAAACAAACAAAAAAACACTTGAATCACTGTCCACAGAACTGAGGCTCTCTTATAATGGAATAGGAATTTAACTGTATACACACACACATACATGTGTGTGTATATATATATATATACACACACACACACGTGTATATATTTGGGACTTAATTCTGCCACATTTATCAAAAACATAAAAAAAAAAATTATTTTACTGTTTGTCCGTTGGTTTCATCTTAAAGGAATTAGGTTAAAGAAAATATTTGGACCAGTACCAAAAAATATATATGTAGGGTTGACTTTCATAGTATTCTTTTTTCTTTTTTTGTGGTACCGGGGATTGAACTCAGGGGCACTCAACCACTGGGTCACATCCCCAGCCCTTTTTTGTATTGTTTTAGAGACAGGGTCTCACTGAGTTGCTAAGTGCCTCGCCATTGCTGAGGTTGGATTTGAACTCACGATCCTCCTGCCTCAGCCTCCCAAGTGCTGGGATTACAGGTGTGCGCCACCATGCCCGGCTAGTATTCTTTTTTATTCTTTTTTTATTAATTTTTATTCTACTTTGTTATATAAGACAGCAGAACACATTACAATTCATAGTACACTTATAGAGCACAATTTTTTCATATCTCTGGTTGTACACAAGGTATATTCACACCATTTGTGTCTTCATACATGTGCTTAGGGTAATGATGTCCATCTCATTCCACCATCTTTTCTACCCCCATGCCCCTCTCTTTCCCTCCACCCTTGTTATCTAGTGTTCCTCTAATCCTCCCATGCTCCTCCTCCTAACCCCACTACGAATTGGCCTCCTTATCTCAGAGAAAACATTTGGCATTTGTTTTTGTGGGATTGGCTAACTTCACTTAGCATTATATTCTCCAACTCCATCCATTTACCTGCCGATGCCATGATTTTATTCTCTTTTAATGTTGAGTAATACTCCACTGTGTGTGTGTGCCACATTTTCTGTATCCATTCATCTACTGAAGGGCATCTAGGTTGGTCCCACAGTTTAGCCATTGTGAATTGTGCTGCTATAAACATGGATGTGGCTGTGTCCCTGTTCCATTGTTCATGGAAGGGAAAAACATGGAAATGGTGAAGTAGGTACAATAATAACCACATGACAGAAGATAACAGAGTAATTAAATATGTTGAGTACCTTTATAAAACTGACACAATTCAATTGGCAAAGTTGTGTATTTAGCATGGTCTCAAATATGTGACAAATGAGTTTTAAAATGCTAGTAGGAAGTATGACTGACTAATAGAATTTGCCTGTGAGCTTTTGACTTTGAATGAGCTCTTGACACAAAATACCCACACACGCACACACACACACACACACACACACACATTGTACATTTATATTTATTGCATTCTTTAAACTATAAATAATGATCCTGCATTATATTTCTAATTGGAAAACAAATTTAAATAATTTTAAGAGAAACAGAACAAAACCCATCTTTGGTTTTATCCTCTTTATTGTGACTGCATTTGTATGGTTTGTAAGATTTCTCAGATTCTTCTGAGACCCTTATTTATATTATATTGTATTCTACTGTATTATGTTTTTACCATAAAATGCCTTGGTTTTGTCACTTTGCGTATTTGTGCATAAATACCTTTAAATATTAAAAACTGTTAGGATTTTTAGGATCATTAAGTTGATTTTTCTCTGGTAGGTTTTCGTGGACGAAGGATGACAAGCCTTTCAATCTTTCGGACCCACGGATAATCGTGTCTAACAACTCGGGAACATTCAAGATCCCAAATGAGGGGCACATATCTTACTTTCAAGGGAAATACCGTTGTTTTGCTTCTAATAAGCTAGGAGTTGCTATGTCGGAAGAAATAGAATTCATAGTTCCAGGTAAGTGTTCCAATGAAACATGCATCGACAACTCTTTTAGTGGAGTATTAAAGAAGTATTAAAGCATCGGGCTGTCATTGAATAAAGCAGTATTGATTTAATCCGCTTACATATGTCTTATCGTTCATGGGAAGGGAAATTCTCTTCTAGGTCTTGATGACTTCAGATTGGTTGACTTTGGAAAGCCACATGATTTTGCTGTTTCTATGACCTTGGGTCTGACATGCTGGGCTTCCTGTGATGAGGATGAAGTTCAACATATTATTAGATCAGCTACACTCATCTCCAGTAATAGAAGATTCCAGAGCTTCGGTGTCAGCACACATTTATTCCTTGATAAGTCAGTTGCTGGGAGTTGGGCATCGCTTAGGGGCAAAGATGTCCCTGAAGTTTTCTTGGTGATCCGCGCTGATGGAGACGCCATCGTCTTTGGGTTGCATCTCATGAGACTTTCCACCTTGGTCCATGAGTCTGAGGGAGCATAAACAGTGTGTACAGGCTCTTAAATGCTTCAATGAGAAGCTACCGGGCAGCTCTCTTATTTTGTTGGGTGGAGCAAAGCAAGTTAAGTGGTCCCGGTACTGGAGACTGTCATCCTAGGTGAAATCAATCAATCCCGAAAATCTAAAGTTTGAATGTTTTCACTGATGTGTGGAAAGCTAAACCACAATAAAGGGGTGGAGAGGGGAAAAAGAGAAGTTCAGTAGATTAGACAAAGGGGAATGAAAGGAAGGGAGGGGGGACAGGAATAGGAAATTCAGTAAAATAAATCTGACGTAATTTTCCTGCATACACATGTGAAAAAACCTAAGTGAACTCCACCATCGTGCCCACCCACGAGAATGGGGTCCTAACTAGAATAAGATATATTCCTTGCTTGTGTAATTTTATCAAAATAGATTTTACTGTTATGTATAATGTATAACTAAGAAGAACCGATAAAAAAGTAAAAATTAAAGAACTAATAAGTTAACATGGTGTTATGGTTTGGAGGTGAGGTGTCCCCCAAAAGCTCATGTGTGAGACAATGCAGGAAGGTGCAGAGGAGAAATCATTGGGTTGTAAGATTGTTAACCCAATCAGTGAATTAATCCCCTGGTAGGGATTAACTGAGTGGTAGCTGAAGTGGTAAGGTATGGCCAGAGGAGTTGGAATTGGGGTGTGGCTTTGGGTGTATATTTGTATCTGACGCATGGAGTCTCTCTCTGCCTCCTGGTCACTGTGGTGTGAGCTGCTTCCCTCTGCTACCCTCTCCTGCCATGATGTTCAGCCTCACCTTGAGCCCCAAGGAATGGAACTGGTCTTTTATGGACTAAGACCTCTGAAACTGCAAGCCCTTAAATGAACTTTTCCTCCCCTAAAATTGTTCTTTCTGGTCAGGTCCTTTAAGTGACAGCAATGAAATAGCTGACTAAAACACATGGTCCCTCCTAAATAATGTGGGTATCTGTTGGCAGAGGAGACCGAGCCATCTGTAACAATCATGGCAAACTGTGAACCACTTTGCATTAAGGGTGTTATTTATAAGCAGAATGGGGAGAAAAAAATAAGAAGTGAATCTAAATATATCACAAATTGAAGATGTAAATAGATAGAATAAATGCTCCAAGTTAAAAAGATTCTGTAAAGCATAGTATGGCATATCTAAACCATAAGGATACAAAATTGTTGAAACTAAAGAGATGGAAAAGGTATTTTGAACAAATGTTTTCCAAATGAATATAAGTATTTATAATATCAGTCCAAACAGATTTTATTTTAAAAAAGACTTTCTGGAGGTTAATTCACTAGGATACATAATACTGAAATGTATAAAGCAAAAGTAGCCCTGAAAGGAGAAATAGGCAAATCTATCATAATAATGCAAGATAGTAATATATTGCTTTCATTATTTTGTAACTCAACCAGAGAAAAACATCAGTAACCCCATAAGAATTTCAACAACCCAGTTACAATCTCTAGCTAATTAACATGAATAGAATATTGTATCTAAAACTGTGGAATGCATGTTTTTTTTTTCACGGATATGGGAAGAAAAATCATATTTGATAACATTGAGTTGTGAAGAAAATGCAATCAAAATGTAATTAAGTTACAATCACTGTAAGTAGAATCTAAAGATACCTTACGTATTTGAAAACTCATTAACATTTTTGTAACTAACTCATTGGTTCAATAAAATGTGATAAGTGTTTTAGTCAGATTTTTTGCTGCTGTGACCAAAGGACCTGATAAGAACAATTTAGAGAAGAACACCCTACCAGACCACTGTCACCACCTAGTTAACCCATATCAGTGGACTAATGCATTGATGAGGCTAAGGATCTCATAAACCAATCATTTCACCTCTAAACTTTCTAGCATTGTCTCATGCACGAGCTTTTGGGCAATACCTCATATCTAAACCATAGCAATACAGGTATACAGAAAATATTGTCAAGTGAGGATAGTGAAAATTCTATGTAACAAAACATGCTCGATGCAATACCAGCATTATTTAACAGGAATATTTATCATCTTAGAAACTTAGGAAAAGGAGAGGGGATAAAATTCAAGCATGTAACTTTCTTAGGTAATATCATTTTAGGGTGAAAATGAATGAGCTAACTTAAGACAATGGAATAAAGCGAAGGGAGAAATAGTATAGACCCAGAAAGTAAATTCAACTAAGCAACATACATACAACCATTATAGTGAGAAGTGTACATCTTCATTTACTTTGGTGCCTGGAAGGATTTTAATTGTATTTCTTTCTCTCTTCATAGTCTTTACATTTAGTTTATGGATCACCTTTTTATATACTTAAAATTAACAAGTATATAGCATAGTGATCCATCTGAAATAGATGCTCTGGATTATTGAGATATTATAGCCATAGTAATTGGCACGGCATGGATATGGGCTTTGGAAATTGGCTCTAAAAGTTTAAATTTGCAATGACATTCGAAAATGCCCATGAATTCCGGATCAGGAAGTACTGCCGTGAAATTTGTGGCTGAGAATCCTGAGACTCTTTCATACAGACAGTCAGCTCTCTGTATCTGTGGGAATGATTCGCCTCTGTGGATTCAGCCAATTTCACATGGAAAATATTTGAAAATAAAAATTGTACCTGTATTCAACACATATAGACTTTTTCCTTGTTACTGTCCCCTAAACATACAACAGAACAACTATTTCTATAACTTTTACATTATATTAGATGTTCTATATAATCTAGAGATGATTTAAAGTATGTGGGGTGATGCATGTAGATTATGCACAAATATTATGTCATTATGTATAAGGGATTTTGAGCGTCACAGATTTTGCTATCCAAACTAAATCCCATATTTGCACCCGAGGAAAACTCTGTATATGTAGCTAAGTGAAATACATTAGGATTAGAAATATGGGAGATGGAAAAGAGAGAAAAAGATTAAACATCTGGTTTAGAACGCAAAATATCAGGGTGATACCTAACCTGAATTCTAGTGGTTGCTATGGAGACACAAAGGAAAAGGCAGTAATAACCAGACCTATTGCAGAGAAAGAAGTGGCATGATTGAGTGTAAGATTCTACAATTTAAAAAAAAAGATTTTTAAAAATGTTTTCTGTCATTAGCTAAGCAGACTAAGGTGCAGACATGAACAATGGATCGGTAATTCTGGGCCAGAATACGATAGTATTGTAGTTAAGAGATGAGAGTTGAATCTGGGTAATTGCTCTCTTTTCCTGCTTCTCTAGGAAAGAGCAAAATAAATTAGTTTTCTTATGCATCATTTCCAGCCTTTCCTGAAACTATTTCATCATTGGACAGCTTTTCATAATCATCTATATGTTGAATAGGAACGTCACTCCAGTCCCTAGGAGTTTATCAATCTGAGACCATTTTAAAAGTTCCTACACAACCACAAACAATGGATTTTCCTCTTAAGCTTTAGAGAATCGATTCTTCTTTTATATTGACGGGAGCTTTGCGATTTCAGTTTCAGAGTTTGTTTCTTTCAGTCCCTTGTTGTTGTTTGCTATAAATGCAGGCTTTTATACACATTGTTTAGTTCGTTCTATTTTCAACAATATTGCAGTTTAGTTTCCTAGGAAAAGAGTGAAGGGGAAAAAAAAAAAAAAAAAAAAAAAAAAAAGCCCAACAAGCAGAATGTACCATTGACACACCTACTTGAGAAATCACTGAACTAAATTGGTTTTCTAAGATGTGGCATAGGGATTTAGTCAGTGAATTAAGTCAACAACTCCTTCCTAGGTGTAATACAGTCAGCTTTCTATCCTTATAAAAAAAATAATAACTTATGAAAAGAAAAACATTATTTTGGCCCATGGTTTTAGAGGTTCCATTTCCATGATGGGTTGGTATCATAGCTTTGGGCTTGGGTGAAATGAAATCTTAGAGTAGTTTTTATTTGCATTTCTCTAATTGCCAGAGAGGTTGAGCATTTTTTCATGTATTTGTTGATTGATTGTATATCTTCTTCTGAGAAGTGTCTTTTCAGTTCCTTAGCCCATTTATTGATTGGGTTACTTTTCTTTTTTGGTGTAAAGTTTTTTGAGTTCTTTATATATTCTAGAAATTAGTGCTCTATCTGATGTGCATGTATTAAATATTTGTTCCCAATTAGTTGGCTCTCTATTCACCTCACTGATTGTTTCTTTTGCCAAGAAGAAGCTTTTTAGCTTAAATCTATCCCATTCATTAATTCTTGGTAATAGTTCTTGCGCTACAGGATTCTTATTAAGGAACTTGGGGCCTAATCCGACATGTTGGAAATTGGAGCTTACTTTTTCTATTAGGCATATTGTCTCAGATCTAATTCCTAGGTCCTTGATCCACTTTGAATTGAGTTTTGTGCATGGTGAGAGATACAAGTTTAATTTCATTTTGTTGCATATGGATTTCCAGTTTTCCCAGCACCATTTGTTGAAGAGGCTGTCCTTTCTCCACTGTACAGTTTTGGCACCTTTGTCTAATATAAGATAACTGAAATTATATGTATTAGTCTCTGTGTCCTCAATTCTGTACCATTGGGCTTGTACGGAGGCAGACATCATGGTGGGAGTGTGAGAAGGCCCCAAACCTGCTTACATGATGAGCAGGAACAGAGAGAAAGAGGAAAGAGCCAAGGCCCTGTTATCACCTAGAAGGACACACCCCCAATAACCTAAGGACCTCCCACTAGACCCCACCTCTCAAACGCTCACCACCTCTCAACAGCGCCACCCTGTGGACCCAGCCTCTAACACCTAGGCCTTTGCTATCCAAACTGTAAGGGTAATAATTTAGGACTTAATTTGTGAACAAAACACACTGCTCAGGAAAGTTCCTGTGGGTGTGGAAGTGTGTGTGTATGTGGGAAATAGAAACTATTTTTTAGGAAAGTTCCTGTGGGTGTGGAAGTGTGTGTGTATGTGGGAAATAGAAACTATTTTTTAGGAAAGTTCCTGTGGGTGTGGAAGTGTGTGTGTATGTGGGAAATAGAAACTATTTTTTAGGAAAGTTCCTGTGGGTGTGGAAGTGTGTGTGTGTGTGTGTGTGTGTGTGTGAAATAGAAACTTTTTTTTTTTTTCCTTCATTACGCACTATTCATAGAGTTTAAATGATTATATAAACAATGGTACTTATTATAGTACCCTTTAGAATCAGATAAGCTCTCTCCATGTAACGTTTTGATCTATCCCAACCTCTACTGATTTTTTCTGTTCTCTGATTTTTTAAGATCCTTTTTAGGTATACAGCACCAGGATATATCCTGCCACAATCACAAAATCATGGACCACAGCCCTCTCCAAGTCAGTTTCCAACACCTCTCCCTATACTCCACTGGTCCCTCTTTAATCCACTTACAGTTTACTTTCTCTTTGTTAATTAGTGTCCTGTGGATACACCCAACACTGGTACCCACTGTCCCATTCCATGCATGCGTATGCATTCATCCCACTGAGTTTCCCTTTTCCTGACCCTTATTCCTCCTCCTCCTCAATCCCTTTCACCGACTCCACTGATCTTTCCTGTCTTTTGATGAAATTCCATCTCACATTTTTTTCTTTCTCCTATTCTTTCTTTTCTTTACTTCTTACCCCTCTTGTTATTTTTGGATTAGCTTCCTCATATCAGAGAAAACATTCCACCTTCGACGTTTTGGGACTGGTTCATTGCAATTAGCATAATATTCTCCACTTCCATCCATTTACTGGCAAATGCCATAATGCCATTCTTCTTCACAGCTGAGTAATACTCCATTGTGTACCTATACCACATTTTCTTTGTCCATTAATCTGTGGAAGGGCACCTGGGCTTGGCCATTGTGAATTCAGCTGCTATAAACATTGATGTGGCTATGTCACCGTAGTATGCTGATTTTAAGTCTTTTGGATACATACACAGAGATGAGAAGTGGGATTGCCGGGTTATGTGGTGGTTCCATTCCCGTCATTATTATTATTATTTTTTTAAATATTTATTTATTTACTTTAGTTGTACACAATGCAATGCATTTATGTTTACGTGGTGCTGAGGATCGAACCCGGGCCGCGCACGTGCGAGGCGAGCGCTCTGCCGCTGAGCCACAATCCCAGCCCCGCCCGTTATTATTCTTTTAATATTTATTTATTTGCTTTAGTTGTACACAGTGCGTTTTTTTTTTCTTGGTGCTGAGGATCGAACCCGGGCTGCGCACATGCCAGGCGAACACTCTACCACTGAGCCACATCCCCAGCCCTCCATTCCTTTTTTTTTTTTTTTTTTTTTTTTTTGAGGAATCTTCGTACTACATTCCATGGTGGTTGCACTAATTTACACTCCCACCCACAATGTACGCGTGTGCCTTTTCCCCTGTAGTCTTGCTGACATGTGTTGTTATTTGCATTTTTCATAACTGCCCTTCTGACTGGAGTGAGATGAAATTTCAATGCAGTTTTGATTTGCATTTCTCTAATTGCTAGAGATGTTGAATGTTTTTTTTTTCTTATATTTGTTGCCCATTGCTATTTCTTCTTTTGAGAAATTCCTTTTGAGGAATTTCTTATTTTGAGAAATATCTGCTTTTTTGTTGTTGTTGTTGTTGTTGTTGTTTGTTTTTTTGTGTGTGTTAAGATTTTGAGTTCTTTGTATATTCTGGATATTAATTCCCATTCCTGAAGCAGGTGGCGGAGATCTTCCATTCTGTAGGGTCTTTCTTCACACTTCTGTTTCCTTTGCTATGCAGAAGCTTTGTAGTTTGACACCATCACACTTTTCATTTTGTGGGGGAGGGTACCAGGGATTGAACTCAGGGCAACCAACCACTGAGCCACATTCCCAGCCCGTTTTGTTGTTGTTGTTGTTGTTGTTGTTGTTGTTTTAAATTTAGAGACGGGGTCTCACTGAGTTGTTTAGCACCTCGCTTTTGCTGAGGCTGGCTTTGAACTCGCGATCCTCCTGTCTCAGCCTCCCCAGCCACTGGGATGACAGGTGTGTGCCACCGTGCCAGGCACTGTCACACTGTTTTGATATTTGATTTTATTTCTTGCACTATAGGAATGTTGTTCAGGAAGTGGGTTCCTTTGCTGTCATGTTGGCGTGCTGGGCCTACATTTTCTTCTAGCAGTTGTGGGGTTTCTCATCCAATTCCTAGGTCTTTGGTCCACTTTAACTTTTGTGCCGGGTGACAGATGGGATTACATTTCATTCTTCTCCGTGTGTGGATTTCCAGTTTTCCCAGCACCATTTGTTAAAAGGGCTATTTTTTTTTTTTTTTTTTTTTTTTAGCACTGTGTGTTTTCAAGCTATCTTGGACATGTCATAATGTTAACTCTATTCAATGCACAGCGAGTGACTTTTTTAGTAAAACATATTTGGTGCAACATCATTGCAATTTTGTATTTAAATAGTTCTAACATCCCACAAACTTCTTTTTTTTTAAAAATATTTATTTATTTACTTTAGTTGTACACAATGCAATGCATTTATGTTTATGTGGTGCTGAGGATTGAACCCGGGCAGCGCACGTGCGAGGCGAGCGCTCTGCCACTGAGCCACAGTCCCAGCCCCTACAAACTTCTTTGTGGTCATTGGTGCTTTATCTCTTTTTCCACCTGCCAGCCATTGGTTCTGACCCATTAAGTTTCTGCTTCTCTAAATTTACTTTGCTGGACATTTCATGTAAAAGGAATCATAGATAGTTTTTTTTCCCACGTTTTTTTTTTTTTTTCACTTCGTGGTTTTTTTTCTTGCAGTTCATCCACGCTGTGGCATATATCATATATTGTTTCTTTCTATTCCTGAATAATAATCCATTGTATGGATGAACCTTGCTGTTTTTCATCTGTTCGTACATTGGTGACTATCTGGATTGTTTTCATTTCCTTGGCTATTATAAACGGTGCTGCTGTAAAGTCTTTGGAGTTCGCACAGCATTTAGTTGTGTACTGTTTGAGATTGTCATACAAATTAATTAGGATCCTTAAAAATAAGAAAGATGGTGGGCTATCATATTCTTCCTCCTTTCATTGCTTTGTAAATGCCGCATGAATGCGCATTATTAGTGACTGATTTATCCTGGATAGCCTGACGAATAAAAGAAAGGATAAAAGTAATCACTCAGTGTCTACATGCTATGGAAACAATCTAAGGAATGGTGGACTTAGAGATGAAATCATCTATATAATGTCTTAATAAAACCCAATTAGAGTGACTAATGTGCCTGCTCCCTCCATTTGCATATCTTCCTCAAATTCCTCAGGACAATTTTCTTAAGACCAAACCTGGGCTTTTTGACCATTCTGGTTTGGGAGGGGTAGGAGAAGAAAGAAACAGAGTCTGTTAGCACAGGGTAAGTTCTGCGCATGTGTGCAAACCAACCAAAGGTGATCAGTTTGTTCAGTTGAGAGGACAACTTGGAATTTTCAAGGTTTGATTATGGCTGAGGACTTTGCACTCATTCATGGGGGTTTGTGAATGACCGGCGTGAAACTGAAACGGGCTGCATTGGTGTCCTTCCTCGGTGTGAATTCATTAGGAGCTCATGGGCTGAAAGGGAGAGTGTAGCCCTAAGTGGATTAATGGGGTACTCTACAGGAAATAGGAATCAATTAAATCTCCTTATAGATGGAAGCTGGTGGTGGGGGGGGAATTCAGCCTGCAAGCTCAGTAGCCTGCATTCATGATAATGACGGCGGGCTCTAAGCCGTGTGCCAAGCACATTGAAGCAAAACCTATGGCTCTCAAAAGCTCACCAGGCGAGTTCTGTAAACAGAGAGGCAAGTCAAAATAGATAAAGCTCTTTGGCATAGAAAGATCAGCCCAATGATGGATAGGGGGGGGGAATCATTCAATAAATAAATCATAGGCTGTACATGGAATACGCAACCTCCACTCCCCGCAAACCCCTCCACCTCCTCTTTCAACTATCTGCATACAATCACCAAAGTTGTCAAGATGTAGACTACAAGAAGCATCCGGGGTAGCAGCAGAGGAAAACACTTGGGTCCTTTGCCTGTCTTACCTCTAGACAAGTGGCTCTGTGTACCCTGTGAAGGTGCAATATCTGAATATTTATTTATTTATTTATTTATTTTGGTACCGGGGATTGAACTCGGGGGCACTCGACCACGGGGCCACATCCCCAGCCCTTTTTTTGGTATTTGATTAGAGACAGGGTCTCACTGAGTTGCTAAGTGCCTCACCATTGCTGAGGCTGGCTTTGAACTCGTGATCCTCCTGCCTCAGCCTCCCAAGTGCTGGAATGACAGGCGTACGCCACTGTGCCCAGCCTGAATAGTTATTGATGTGTATTGAGTATTTTTGAAATGCCAGGGATTATTTCAGGTGGTTCATACGAAATATTGTATTAAACTTTGACACAAATCAAGTGAGTTAGGTGTCACTGTGTTTTGCATTTTACAAATAAGGAAACTGAAGAATATTAGCTAAGAAAAGGAGATGGAAGTTGCAATGTGCTTGATTAACTGATGTGACATTATTTGGAAATCATATGGATTTCATCTTAATATGGTTGCATGGGATTTGTGAATGTTATGTAAGTTCTGCTTAGGTAGATACTGATGTATGATAGATTCTGATCCCTTTACAGAGAAACCATTCATGGTTGCGTCCATTCGTATTAAAACATGATTTTTGGTGTTGGTGGAGTTCCCGTTGGAAATATATTGGCAAGCCAGAACAGTGTAGTTGCATCACATGCACAAAATTTGTTTTACAATTTGCTTTTTAAAGTCTCATCTGTCCACACTAAACAATGATAATGCTGCAGTGTCATCAGAAAAGCACAATTAGTAAGTTAGTGGCTTTTTTTTTTCTCCCTTAGTACAGGGATTGAACCCAGGGGTATTTAACCACTGAGCCATATCCCCAGCCATTTTAAAAATATTTTATTTAGAGACAGAGTCTCGTTAAGTTGCTTCGGGCCTCACTAAGTTGCTGACGCTGGCTTTGAACTCGTGATCCTCCTGCCTCAGCCTCCGGAGCCACTGGGATTATAGGCGTGCACCCAGCTATTTGACTTGTTTTTAAATAGAGTCATTTCTTTGAAATGAGGTGGACTCCATGCTCACTCTTGCATTATGTTAATTAAATTTAATATTTATCCATGAATGTTAAACTTTTTGCACTTCCAAGTGTAGCAGCAGACTAAGTAGTTTCAAAGTCAAATAAGACCTAAAATATCCTGACAAATTAATTTCCTTTACCGTGTTCCTTCTGAAACTTTAATTAATAAATATATAAATATTCTTCTCTCTTTCCTGATACTAATTTCATCTTTAGTTAAAAGCTGTCCCAAAGATTTATGGCTTGTGTTAAAGGGTTCAGTAGATGTATAAATTTTCTCTGCTTTTCTTTTTCATTATTGATGCTTTAGAAGCTAGTTGGATTACATATTTATAGTTTTATAACTAGAATTTTATAATCTGGATTTAATTAATGATGGTATGTTTGAGCTTCCCTAGCTACACTCTCTGAATCATTAGATTTCCCTGAACGCTCTGGGAAATCAGTTCTCCAATTAGGTATTGACGCACCTTATTAATTATCTACTTCACTATAGATATCATCCAGTGAACTGTGTATTTACATTAAGCCCTGTAAAGTTGGCTTATTATAGAAAATTACATGGTCCTTCCGTTTTCTGATCTACATTTCCCTGCCTCTTTTGCTCTTTGTACCTGGGTCTAAACAGATTAAACAGTTACCTAACGGTGCAGCAGTGCAGCACGCTTGTTTTGAACTTTCGTTATAGCAAGTAACATAAACAAGTGATGTGCATTTGAAGGTTTGGGCGCATGACAGTTTTGTATTAGTTGCTACATCTTATTTGCCTAAGGTGTGTTCTTCCTCCAGAATGACTTGAATAATTTTAGCCTTCGGTTAAAACCAGTGCTTTACCAAATAGCGGCAATGATATTTTCCACCTAGGATCTTAACAGAGTGGACCTTTTCTGTTATTGTACCACAAGCATGATTCACAGCTGCTTGTCATTTCAGATATGATTCCAAGAGACATCTGATAGGAATGAGTTGATCAAGAGGGAAATCTATCCACTGAAGGACTGTGGCAGGACTGAGTTAGAAAGAGGACTGAAGTCTGCTTTTTCCCAAATTGCAGAGACATTGCAGTAACACACAGTCTCCTGCAATGCTAAGCTTTGAAAGGTCCCTGAATTTAGACAAAAAGCAATTTATTGTAAATAGCCGGTGCACCCGTAAGAGAAATGTCAGCAAATAAATACCCTCAACTACTCAAAAGTTGGGGTTGAGGTTGAAGGGAGGCGTGACCATATACAGGAAATGCACAAAGCTTCTCAAAAGAGATTGCAATAATTTAGAAGGGCTTTGGGTTTCCAAGAAAAAGGATGATTGGTTGTGAATCACAACTTAAGAAGAAAATCTAACAATGGGAAAACCTGGTAGTAAATTCCATCAGGGCAGGACTGTTATTAATTCCTTCATGAGGTTATTTTCTCCATCAGAGTTTGCATAATTCTAGGATGCAAATTTCAAGAAAGTTGAAAGGCGCCCGTATACTTAGATCTAGGCGGATTGCATTTTGAAAATCCTTGTAAATACTCAGAACAATATTAAACATGGATGTTGTAGTTCAAATTCTGCAGTTCTGACTTACATTCCCATTGCAACTGGATTGTTATTTCAGGAAATTGACAACAGTATGAGAAGGACACCATAGATAGATATTATTAGAAAGCTTCCTACATCAATTTCGTTTCATTTAAGGTTTCATTTACTGGAGTTATTCCAGGGTGGTTGGCTCTCTTTGCTACTTCAAGTAGTCATTGTTTGACTTTTCATCTTTGTTTTTTGTTATTTTTTCCCACATGGGCTTTGAATTTTTTATTTATTTATTTTTTGATGTGGTTATTACTCTGAATGGAACAGTTGCCGATCACATTCAAGGCCTTTGCAATAAAGCGAGAGACAGAGAATACGCCATGGCCAAAAAGAAATCACAGTGTTTGGAGAGAAAAGATTCCATACCTATCAGCACTAAAAAGAGCAAACCCTGTGATTTGTACCTCTGCTCTGAAAGATATATCCAGGTGTACTTTTTTGCCTTATTGATGTCACATAGCAAAAATATCTTTGTCTAGGACTTCACAATGCAGAAGTGATTTTTCAAAGTTGCATGGGATTGTTTATCAGAATCCTTATAGTATTTACCTCTTGAGGACAGATGTAAGAACAAGGACCTGGAGTGTTGAATTTCCTAAAAATGTGTATATATTATATATATATATATATATTTTTTTTTTTTTTAAAGGACAAAATTAAGATGTTAGCTGACATGAAAAGTTCATTTTGAAATAATGTCTTAAAATGATCTTTACACCAGGTGTTCCCAAATTCCCCAAAGAAAAAATTGAACCTCTGGAGGTAGAGGAAGGAGATCCCATCGTCCTCCGGTGCGCTCCTCCCAAAGGTCTCCCACCCCTACACATTTATTGGATGAATATAGGTAAGTAATACACCGTTCCAGAGCACAGCAGGCATCATGGAAATCACATAAAAAACACAAAAATGAAATATTCATATAACAGTATCCAGGTCAACTCAAGTAGGTTTTTGTTTAAAATATTTTTTTTTAATTTGTTTTAATTAGTTGTACATGACAGTAGGATGTATTTATGCACTGTGATCTACCATACATAGGTGGGATATAACTTCTCATTTATCAAAGTGTCCATGTTGCAGAATCACATTGGTCATGCAGTCACATATATACATACAGTAATAATGTCTGTTTCATTCCACTCTCTTTCCCATCCCCACTTCCCCTCCCTCCCCTCCCTTCACTTCCCTCTACCTAATCTAAGGTAATGCTATTCTTCCCTAGTGCCCCCTACCTTATTGTGAATTAACATCTGCATATTAGAGAAAACATTCTGTCTTTGGTTTTGTGGGATTGGCTTATTTCACTTAGCATGATATTCTCCAACTCCAACCATTTACTGGCAAATACCATAACTTCACCCTTCTTTAAAGCTGAGTAATATTCCATTGAGTATATATACCACATTTTCTTTATCAATTCATCTATTGAGGGACATCTAGGTTGGTTCCAAAGTGTAGCTATTGTGAATTGAGCTGCTATAAACATTGATGTGGCTGTGTCACTATAGTATGATGATTTTAAGTCAAGTAGGTTTTTAAAATCAGATCCAATGAAAGCTTATCCCTCATCCTAAATACAAACTGAAGAGAGCATACTTGAAAACAATAGAAAACTACTAAAGGTGTCTCTTGATTTTTATCATATTTAAAAAAGGAGAGGTTATCTATATGACAGAGTGTGTCTGTAAAAGGATAGTTTTTATATTCCAAAACAACTGGCCTACCCTTGGTATATAGGCTGTTTTAGAGTTGAAGAGGACTCAGTTATGCTGCTGGCTTACTTTGTGTGAGCAATATTCTGCCCACTAAACCCAGTGACCCACAACATATTCAGTATCAACCTTGGTGCTTCATTTTCTAAAAGACTTGCTGACTCTTGATCTGAAATTCTAGGCTCTTGTAAAGCCCATGTTTAGTGAGCCTTAGCAGTCTTCCTAGATATGCTTTTCACTGAGGCCCACAGAGAAAGATATCTGTCCATCACTAAGGAGAAAGCAAATGAGGCTGCTCCTGGCTACCCCCAAACTTCCCAGGCTACATCCAGGACAGGGAGGTTAATATTACAGACATTAAGAGCCGGGCGTGGTGGCGCCCGCCTGTAATCCCAGCACTATGCGAGGCTGAGGCAGGAGGATGGCGAGTTCAAAGCCAGCCTCAGCAATGGCGAGGCACTTAGCAACTCAGTGAGACCCTGTCTCTAAAAAAATACAGAAAAGGGCTGGGGATGTGGCCCAGTGGTTGAGGTCGAGTGCCCCTGAGTTCAATCCCCAGTACCCCCCCCCCCCAAAAAAATTACAGCCACAACCATCACTTTTGGGGAGCTCTGTTTTAAAGAAATATCATCCAAAGCAAATGAAAGTAAGAAGTAGACCTTGATCTCCACTGATCGGGTTTTGGATAAGCCATGGTAGACCAGCAGGGCAGAGGCACAGAGACTAGATGCTAAAAAGAATTCGAATGCACAGATTTCTTGTCCATCGGTAGACTTCCTTGGTTAATGGTTTAAGCATACTCCCAGGGAGTTTATTTTTTTATTTTTTTATTTTTTAAATTATTTTTTTCACTCATGGCCCCAGTAGGAAGACCAGTCTAGAGAGGAATGGGAAGGACCGGTAAGAAAAATCAAGTCCAATAACAGACATGAAATGGAAAAGGGTGATGATGAGATAGCACAGTTCCCCCTTTGACGACAAGCTATTTCTTTGCAGAATTAGAGCACATCGAACAGGATGAAAGAGTCTACATGAGCCAAAAGGGAGATCTGTACTTTGCAAACGTGGAAGAAAAAGACAGTCGGAACGATTACTGTTGCTTTGCCGCATTCCCAAGGTTAAGGACGATCGTCCAAAAGATGCCAATGAAGCTAACGGTGAACAGTTGTAAGTCCAAATAATGCATCGTGGCATCGCGTGTGCTGCATGCAAATATGTCTATCATTTCACCCTGAGTGAAGACAGTTAAGGCCGGGCTGGTATTTTCCATCCTTGCTGAGTGCAACTCCAGAGACTTCATCCAGATGAAAGAGACATCTGCAGCTGCAGGTCCACAGTAGGTAGCTCTGTCTCTGGCAGCCAGAAAAATCAAATCTCAATTCACAGGACAAATGTGTTTCATTTGACGTCTGCAGGATCCAGGCATCTTCAGTGGCTGAAATGCACAATGAAATCCCAGGGTTTTTTTTTTTTTTTTTTTTTTTTTTTTTTTCTTTCCCCTAAGCCTGTCTCAGGCATTGATTGACCGTGACCTTGGATAAACTAGCAGGCTGAAAATGGGGGAGAACATAACAGAGAGTCCAAAATACAAAGAGTGGGTATTAACATTTCCAGCACATCAAGCTTTTTCTTTGTCCCTGGACCAAATTGGCAAAAGTTACTTGAATTGCTCCTCTTTCCTACTTGATTCTGCAGATGCCAGTCTGGGTTCCCAAATGGGAAAAAGTAATTAGTGGGAGGAAGAACCGTAAGATTCAGAGGGAAGAGATAATCCCCGACAGTTCCCTGACTGCATAATTGGCCCCGGTATATTGAAAGTTGGCATCACCATCCTATTGTCTAATTTGGTACATGAGTTTTATGTATGAATGCACTGCATGCACCAGGCTTCACTACAGCATTTTTTTTTTTTTTGAGGAGCCTAATTTCTCTTTAATGCAGCTGTGACTTGAATCCTCCCCACCTGGATTAACATTTGGTGATTCAAGAGGAAGCTCCTCTTAAAATCCTTTCCACGTAAACCTCTAGTCCCATAACCGATGTTCTAGTGAAGCCTGGTTCTACCTCATGTTGTAATTTTCTTGACAAAAAAAAAAAAAAAATATTTGGCTTTTCATTCTTTATTGATATCAGCATCTTCCATTATGTTTGTGTTTTCTTTTCTTCCATTCTTTTTCTTTCTTTTTTTTTTTATATTTCAGTAAAGCATGCTAATGATTCAAGTTCATCCACAGAAATTAGTTCCAAGGGTAAGTCGAACATGGCATGTGTAGACTGTTGTCATCTTTTTTTTTTTTTCACCTAAAGTAGATCATTTTCATCTCAGAATTTTAGTTTTTTCCTTTATTACCTTCATGAGTTGATTAAAATGGTAATATTCCTATTAAGGGAATAGCGCAGAGGGTCCCTTTTCCTCTTATATGCAAAAGGAGTGATTTTTATAAATCTACAGCTTTTTAAATATAATGACAAAATCACAAATAATAAAAGTAACACATACATAGCTGTAGTATAATGTATATATTTGATGGAGTCATTATTTGGGGTCTCTCTCAAAATGTCTCATATGGTGTATCAGGTTGATAGCTTTACACAAAGGAAGGAAAAAAATAAATGCCTAAGTGTCAAGAGAAATAGAGAGCTGGGGTTGTGGCTCATGGGTAGAGTGCTCGCCTAGCATGTGGAAGGTCCTGGGTTCGATTCTCAGCACCATGTAAAAAATAAATAAATAAAATAAAGGTATTGTGTCCAACTACAACTAAAAAACAAATATTAAAAAAAAGAGAGAAAGAGAGAGAGAAACACTGTGTTTAAGAAAGTTACATGAATGTTTTTTCCTGTAAGACTTCTTAGAGTAGTTAATAGGCCATGATGCATTGTGCTTCTCTGGGAAAGAACAGAGTTGGAAGTGATTTCCCCACTCATTTATCTGTGGAATCTTTAATCTTATTTGTTTCCATAGATCATTCATTAGAAATTGTGTTCTAATGGAAGATGCCGCAACCTTAATTAGAGAGTAGACTAGTTTTCTAAAGTTAGAAGAATCATTTGCAGAAATGCAGTATGTAGTCCTCTTATCATGTGGACTAGTGGCTGAACTCAGATTTCTAATGCACAGGTGATATCAAGAGAGGTGGCTGAGGGCTCCTCTTGGCGTACCCTCAGTTTAAGGTGGGCTGATTTACCTGGACCTTGTTTTCTTGGAGATCAATAACTTCAGTGTAGATTTTTCTCTATCTTCCTAACATGGAATTAAACTCTTTTCAGCCAGGTGTTGTGGTACACATCTGTAGTGTCAGCAGTTCAAGAGGCTGAGGCAGAGGAATCACAAGTTGGAGGCCAGCCTCAGCAACTTAGCAAGGCCCTAAGCAACTTAGTGAGACCCTGTCTCTAACTAATAAATAAAAATGGGCTGGGGATGTGGCTCAGTGGTAAAGTGCCCCTGGGTTCAATCCCTAGTACCTACCCCCCCAATCAATCAGTCAATCTATTCACATAGTACACATTTGACAATTTTTTCTCAGTACATACTTATAAGGAGGTGTCTAGCGAACTGCGCTCTGCTTCTAGGGTTTTGCATTCTGACGGTAGAAGGTCTGCTATTTATTTATTTATTTTTCAAATAAGGTGAAATCACATTGACATGAGGTGGGAAAAAAAAAACGATTTATGTTTGCATTTAGCGATGAAATCAAAATTTGCAGTGACCATGAGCGTCTCCTAATTTGCCCTTGCATTTGAAAGTTATTAAGAAGAAATGGAACACTTTCCTTTACAGTTAGTGGCAATGTTTGCTATCATTTCCTAAAGCATTATTTATCTTGGAGGGCCTGAGGCAGTAAGAAGCTGCCAGAGAGTTTGACTTTGACAACTTCTTGGGGGGCTGGGGTCTCCCATGGGCTCCTTCCATCAGAAATCTGAATGCAGAGCCCAGGAAGGTATATTTTGATAGAAACCTTATCAAATACTTTGGCACATTAATTTTTTTTTTTTTTTTTTTTTTTTTTTTGAAGAGCACATTGCCATCAAGCACGACACAGCCTGGTTAAAGTGCAGAATATAAAATCCTAGCCTATCCATTAACTTAAGGGCTTCGTCGAGAAATTATTTGGAATAATGCTGATTTTCTGAATTAGATGAGCTGGCGTAAATCATAATGTCTCTAAAATTTCTTGTTGCCTTTAACACATCTCAGGGACAACCCAAGCTTCATGCAAAGAGGGAGGGCAGTCTGTTTCAGTGAAGACATAGAAATGTGTGTCTGTAGATAGAATTTTTTTTTAAAATATTTATTTATTTACTTTAGTTGTACACAATGCAGCGCATTTATGTTTACGTGGCGCTGAGGATTGAACCCGGGCCACGCACGTGACAGGCGAGCACACAGCTACATAACTTGATGTATTTAAGGCACATCCGGTGTCACAGAGTACTAACTATCTACCTTTGAAAATATCTGACTTCTCTTTTCTCTTTTGTAGCAAACTCCATCAAGCAGAGGAAGCCGAGGCTCCTGCTGCCTCCGCCGGAGAGTGGGGGCGAGTCTTCAGTGGCTGTCCTCAAAGGGGACACCCTGGTGCTGGAGTGTTTCGCAGAGGGTCTGTGAGTATCCTGGCTCCTGCTCAGGACTTGGTCCCCTCCCTGAGGAATGAGACATCCGAGAAAAATGTGCTGGCCGGCACGATTTTAAATGCTGCCTTTCTTTTCTTTAAAATAATCCTGGTTACCGAATGTTAGGGTCCCAGCTCTGCCCCTTCTTAAATCGGTATTCTATTCTGCTGGCCTTTGCACAAAAGAAGGTTCAGACCAAGGCATTTAAGAAAGTCTTATGGCAAAACCGGTTGCGGCTCAGTGGTAGAGTGCTCACCTAGCACGTGCAGGGCGCTGGGTTCGATCCTCAGCACCACACAAAAATAAAGGTACTGTGTCCAACCACAACTAAAACAAAACATTAAAGAAAAAAAAAAAAAGAAAAGAAAAGAAAAGAAAACACCCAATGAGCTAAAAAAGCAATGCACTTTTCCAGTTCCTCCACCAAAGCCCTAAGTGACCTCACTAAGTGACCTTGCTTGATCATCTCTTGAAGTTGTTGTATTTATTGAGTAAATAAATTGCAGAGTTTTCTCACAAAAACACAGGACAAGAGGGCATTCAGTGGGAAGCAGTGTGTATTTGAGTGGATTCTTATCCAGAACATTTAGTTAGCATTTAGTGTAGGGAGGCACAGCCTTCTTTATTCTTGTTAGGGTCCTTTTACATACTAGTTCTTTTTTTCCCATATAAGGTAATACATATTTCTGGTTAGGCATTCTATTTCTATACTACAGAGTAGGAAAAGTGTTACAACTGAGTTGTGGAGGGCTTACGTTGATACTGATGGTATCACGTGATCTTTTTCTGTGCTCTGAGATAGTGCCTACCACATAACTTCTATAGATATATATAAACTGGTACCATCTTCTTTTCTTTTCTTTCTTTCTTTTTTCTTTTTTTTTGGTGGCGGGGATTGAACTCAGGGGCACTCGACCACTGGGCCACATCCCCAGCCCTTTTTTAGTATTTTTATTTAGAGACAGGGTCTCACTGAGTTGCTAAGTGCCTCGCCATTGCTGAGGCTGGCTTTGAACTCGCGATCCTCCTGTCTCAGCCTCCCAAGTGCTAGGATTACAGGCATGCACCACTGCGCCCAGTTGGTACCATCTTATTTAATATTTGGTCCTACAAGTTTACCCACATCTACCACTATCTTTCTGAATATAATCATCCCTCCCTACCATCACGAATGCGTGGGGAAAGATATTCCCTCTTCCCCAGCACCCTGGTTTATTCATTTAAACCTTAATCAGTTTTGTTAACTATGGGCTTTGGGGGGGTCTGTTGAATAGAACAAGGATTTGAAAATTTTAAAAGTCACTCATTCTTTATTCAGCATATATTCTAAATGACTAGTTTTAAATTAGATCATAAAGAAAAGGAGTGGAATTAAATGCTTTGAGAACTCCTAAGATTGTTCTTTCTTCCCAGAACAAGTATCTAGGTTGGTTGTCTGCGTCAAATCACCAGTGTATACCCACACACGCTGGGCTGTGACATGACCCCTTGTTAGGAAGTTTGGTCTCTGCACTGTGTTAGGAGGTCATAGCCCTAACACTCAGTTGATGGTAACCATCACCACTTTTTTTTTTTTTTTTTCGGTTGTGTTGGTATGTGTTGACAGTGGTAAAAATCACATTCCTTCAAGCTTTTGTGGGTTGGTCAGGGAAAACCTCCCAATAATTCTTTTTACTGATCTGTCACAAATATCATAATTTACTTCTTGAATTGACTGAACAGACTGTGCTCAAAATAGTAGAAACGTTCTTGTGTGCTGTTTAGAAATTAAAGTGTCAAAAAGCCGGGCATGGTGGTGCATGCCTGTAATCTCAGGGACTCAGGAGGCTGAAACAGGTGGATCGCGAGTTCAAAGCCAGCCTCAGCAAAAGTGAGGACCTGAGCAATTCAGTGAGACCCTGTCTCTAAATAAAATACAAAAAAAATGCTGGGGATGTGGCTCAGTGGTTGAGTGCCCCTGAGTTCGATCCCTGGTACAAAAAAAAAAAAAAAAAAAAAAGAAAGAAAGAAAGAAAGAAAGAAAGAAAGAAAGAGTCATGAAGCCTGTTCCATATTTAGGATGTGGGGATTCTGAAACCTTGTCCCAAGAGATTTGACTTGAAGTAGTTTTATTCATTCAAGGTTTGGATTGGGCATCCTGTCTGTCTGGCTCTCTTTTAGATCAAAGCGACACATTGTTAAAAAAAAAAATAAAAAAAAGTTTTAAATTTATTGTATTTTTTCTGGCAAGTTTTAAACCACAAACCTTTCATAGTAACAAAGTTATAACTATAGCCAGGACATCCTGTTGTTATTTTGTGTTAAGCATTTGGTTTTGCACTTTACACACATTAACTCATTTTACCGTAGGTACTTTTTGAGGCTGTAATTATTCCCATTAGCACATTAGGTAAATGAAGCCCAAAGCCCCCCTTGGTGAAGTGAAGTCACTTCTCTAAGCTCAGTGCAAGGTGACTGGGATTGCATCCTGCCTGTCCCCAGCCCCAAAGTACATCTAAATCTAACTCAGTTCAGCATAACGTGTGAACCAAGTGAAGGGCTGGGTTTTGTTAAAGGGAGGGAGAAAACAGCAAATCAAGGATGACATTGCCTCTGAATCTGAAAAGGCTTCACAAAGTAGAAATAATAACAATTATTATGTATATTATTATGTGTAATATTATATATATATTAATTGTTATGATTAATAATAAAGAAAACATCATCAGTGTTAATTAAAACAGGGAAGTTTTCAAAGGTGTATTCATGAGGGGGCTTAGAGTCTAGAGATTATATGAGTGAGGTGGAAATTAGGAATGGTTAGATGACATAGTTAATAGCTGTTTCGTTAAAATGCGTTTTGAATCTCGTTATGAGCGAAAGGTGTTCACACCCTGTGGTCCTGCCTTCAGGGAACAAGCACATCTCACAACAGTTCACGCTCACTCACCCCTGATAGAATGGCAGTTGAATCACTCCTCATGAACGTGAGCTAGGCGTGATCCTCTGGCCAGGGACTCCATTATAAATAGGAAGTATAAGGATCAAAGTCGGCCAAACAAGGACTGGAACAAAACTTTCAAAATTATGAGAGAGTGTATGTTTGTGTAGAAAAGCCATTAAGGCATTTATTTCCCCTGGACACATCATTGCCCAAGTGCTGTTTGGAAATATTCCTGAAGTTTAAAAGAACAAAAATTTGTATGACTCTCTCGAGAAGTTCTCGAAGTGAGTGAATCCACCCTTGGATAACACCCCACGTTCCTGTGCTCCTCAGAATCAGCTGATTTGATTCTGTGAAGGGAAAGGTATTGGACAACTGGTCGTTTTCAAGGACAGGGGATGAAACAGATCGTGTAGAGAGTGAGGTGCTTGCACGACTAAAGCAGACTCAGGAAAAACTCCCGTTTGGAAAGCACCAAGGTTCAGAGCAGCCCGGAGCTTGGCAGACTGCCCCCCGCGACAGATGGAGAAGAAAGGCAAGTCGTCAGGAGACCTGGGCTGCACATCCTGCTAGGTGTATGGGCAGGAAGTTAACAGCCAATGCTCTCTCACGTTCCTCTCTGACCATTATTACGATTTCCCGAGGCCAGGTGCCAGGCGCCCCAAACACGGTCCAATATAAGTTAGTTGCTTCCCATCCATAAGGCAGGTCAGCCCTTGGGCGTTGACAGAGGGGAAGGGAACAGATGTGTGTCAAGGGCCTTCATGGAACCCGCAGTGCTCTTTTGCATAATAATTATTTTACCCATTGCCTATGCATACAAACAATTTGAGATAATTGATAGAAGCAATTTGAGGTAATTGCTTAATTATTAACTAGCAATAATTAAATTAGTAATGAATTAATAATAATTAATAATTTGGCAAGCATATATTTTAAGAAAATACAGTCAAGAAGGACAGGGAGTCCTGTGCAAAGCAGGCATTTTTAAAAAAAATTATTATTATTTTTTTAGTTGTAGGTGGACACAATACCTTTACCTTATGTATTTAGATGTGGTGCTGAGGATCGAACCCAGGGCCTCACCCATGCTAGGTGAGCACTCTACCGCTGAGCCACAATCTCAGCCCCAAAGCACACATCTTATAGAACACAGTAATAAAAAGGAGAGGATTAGAGTCAGATGAATTGAACTTCTAATATGTCATTTTTTAATTCCAGGGACCGTAAGCAAAATAATCAGCTTTGTGGAGATTCAGATTCGTTACTGATAAAATGATGATAACCATACCCACCTTTAGTGCATACTCAGTAACTTGCAGTTTTTAGTGGTTAAAATGACTATGGTAAGGAAGAAAATGCAATGTTAATAAAAATAACAAATTAACCTTCTTCAACTCACCATGTAGTCCAACTGGGGAGGTAAAAATAGTCCTCTATCACTTTAAAATTAGCCATGTTTAAAAATCCCATTAATTTCACAATAAGGGTTTTTTTTTCTCTTTCTTTTTAATTTTTTTTTTTTAGTTGCCCATGGAACTTTATTTTATTTATTTACATGTGGTGCTGAGAATCGAACCCAGTGCCTCACACTTGCAAGGCAAGTGCGCTACCACTTAAAACCAGTTTGTCTTGACCCCCTTGCACATGCGTGAGGTCTTTTCAAAACAAGATTACTTTTTGTCTTGTTTGTATGGTTTTTCTTTTTGGTACCATTAATTGAACCCAGGGTGGGGGGGCTTAACCTCTGAGCCACATCCTCAGCCCTTATTATGTTTTATGTTGAGACAGGGTCTTGCTTAGTTGCTTAGGGCCTCGCTAAGTTACTGAGGCTGCCTTTGAACTCGCCTCCTGCCTCAGCCTCCTGAGCTTCTAAGATTATAGGCACGTGTGTGCTCCTGGCTTGTATATACGTTTTAATGGGGTGAGGCAAGGGAGATTTGGTGCTTCCCTCCTTTCCTATGCTGCCCTCAGACTGGAAAAGTGCATGCCTGTAATCCCAGTGCCTTGGGAGGCTGAGACAAGAGGATCATGGGTTCAAAGCCAGCCTCAGCAACAGTGAGGGGCTAAGCAAATCAGTGAGATAAAATATAAAATAGGGCTGGGGATGTGGTTCAGTGCTCCTGAGTTCAATCTCTGGTACCACCCCCTGCCAAAAGAGAAGAGTGGAAAAGCCACAGGATCAGCATTTTATACACTGTGAAGTCTTAATTTACCCTAGCATGAGTGGACTATGCACTTGGCTCTGCACCTGAGCCACCGCCCGCAATGTCACCATCATGGGGGACCACAGGGGCAGTCAGTCACAGCTTCCCTCTCCTGGGTCCTAATTTATCAGAATTTTTAAAGTAATCACAGGAAAGAGAGCTGTAATCTCTGGCTCCCTCAAACTACCCACAGGGAGATGTTCCCATTTGGAAAATATTTTTTTTTTAAATATTTTTATTTATTTGCTTTAGTTGTACACAATGCATTTTATTCAAGGCGTTTTATTTGTATGTGGTGCTGTGGATCGAACCCGGGTTGCCCATGCGCTAGGCGAGTGCTCTACCGCTGAACCACAATCCCAGCCCCCCATTTGGAAAATATTGTAATGTAATGTTGCTGCCTGAAGTGATTGCTACTTGGAGCAACGAAGCCGCGGGAATAAGTTCAGAGGCAGACTGGAAATGAACAGCCTCTTTATTTTGGTGGCTTCTCTCTCTGCTCCAACAACAACTCGCACACGCACCACACACCACCAAAACCCAACAAACAATGGTGCCGACCCGATCAGCAATGTCCCGCTCAAGTCTCGCGAGATCCTGGGCCAAGTCCCAGGAGACCATGGAAGGCGGCAATGCCCCAACATCTCCATGGCCCGCAGCTAACCGCAATCTCAGCCATCTCCCCAATCAGGGCTCCTGCAATATAATGTTAACATTTATTTATTTATATTTACTTATTTCTTACAGGCCAACTCCACAGGTCGAATGGACCAAATTGGCTGGTGATTTGCCCAAGGGAAGAGAAGTAAAAGAAAACTATGGCAAGACCTTGAAGATTGAGAACGTCTCCTACCAGGACAAAGGGAACTACCGCTGCACGGCCAGCAATGACCTGGGAACAGCCAGCCACGATTTTCACGTCGTAGTCGAAGGTACATTTCTCCTGATGATTTTGGTTTCTACTTTAGAATCCCTACCACGAATGGGGCTTTGCCTATGTCCTGTGGGTGTTACGACAGGGGAAGAGTTCCGCCTTTGTGCTGCAGCATGGGCACAGAGTTATATGACCAGTCAATCACTCTGGTTTGTCATGTACCTGCCAAAACCGCGCGGGAGGGACTCAGGACAAGAAAAAAGAAAAGGTCCCCCCGTGAAGGAGAGACAGGGATGATCTCCATGGTTTGTTCAAATATTCATTAAACTTCTTCTCCTCTTTTGTCTCATGTGACAAATGACTTCTGTTGTGACCCAGGGGTGACGAGGACCAACCTTAAACAGTACCAGAAGGAAGGTCTAGGAGGACAGATTAGGATAGCACACCATCCTACGTGGTGGTGCCCGGAAGAACATTGGGGCTTGGCATCTCATCTCGTCTCTCATTTTCTGTGTCTTTATTTCACTTCTTCGCACTTCAGCTGCTTCACCCAAAGAACGTGCCAGGCAAATTGTCTTAGCGCTACCCGAAATTCTACATTTTTTTGGGGGGTCCCCATATCTTGAGTTGAGATGGGTTTCAATATGTTGCATAGATGATGTTCCATATGCTCTGTGCGTCCTGAGGGCTGGTGATTTTCAGCCTGCTGCTTCCAGGGATGTAAGAATAGGTAGTATGATATAGATGATCTACGCACGTTCGTTTCCATTCAAAAGCACAAAACACACACAGGGGACAAGAATCGTCTTATCTCCATGAATCCAAGCTTTATTGATCAGCCGAGGTTTCACCACCTTTTTTAAAAAAATGTATCCTAATTTGTTATATATGACAGCAGAATGCATTACAATTCATACTACGCACATAGAGCACAAGGTTTCCTATCTCTGGTTGTACGCAAAGTAGAGTCACACCATTCGTGTCTTCATACATGCACTTAGGGGAATGATGTCCATCACATTCCACCGTCTTTCCTACCCCCATGCCCCCTCCTTTCCCCTCCCACCCCCTTTTTCCTTTATCTAGAGTTCCTCTAACCCTCCTGTACTTCCCCCAACCCCCTTATGAATCAGCCTCCTTATATCAGAGAAAACATTCTGCATTTGGATTTTTAGGATTGGCTAACTTCACTTAGCATTATGTTCTCCAGCTCCGTCCATTTACCTGCAAATGCCATGATTTTATTTTCTTTTAATGCTGAATAATATTCTATTATGTAGATACACCACATTTTCTTTATCCATTCATCTACTGAAGAGCATTTAGGTTGCTTCCACAGTTTAGCTATGGTGAATTGAGCTGCTATAAACATCTATGTTGCTGTGTTCCTGTAGTGTGCTGTTTTTAAGTCCTTTGGGTATAGACCGAGGAGTGGGATAGCTGGGTCCGTTTTACCATCTTTTGTTGTATTTACAGAGATAAGTAGGCAATGATGACCCGTCTAATAAAGAGGGAAACCCCCCAATGTGGATATTGGGGCTATCCCTGCTGGCAGAAGTGCAAATCATCTAATCTTGCTGTGAGTTTGACTGATGCAGACTATTTTCTGTAGGTCTGATCACATTGAAGCCTTCTATCTATGGTTTAGTTGACTGTATTGATCAAATTAATGAAATGATTACTGCATTTGTACTTATTTAGTGCCATGTAGGCTAAGCCATTGAAACAGGATGGCTCTCCCAGGCTACCATTTAGATCTGTCTCCAAGGGCTGCCATTAATAGTCCAATAAAGTTCACCTCTGAGAGCTTCAGTTTGCCCAAGGAACACCTAGGTAATGGTCTATTGTTTTAATTAATGTGAAAAAAGAGAGACTCAGACACAAATCCCACTCACGAGCAAATGTTAAGATAATTGATTTTGTAATGACCTTGTTCCGAGCCATACCATGTCTCTAAACCCTCTTCACAGCGGATATGGTGACTTGTGATAGAAAGAACGAAAAACCAAAGATGAGATTTCCATTTTCTTTGGAAACCTGTGTAGGAGAAAGTCCAGTACTGTGCACAGTGACCACCATGTAGCATCAGTGATATATGCCTTTGACAATAAATCCTTCACATTGATATTCAGAGAGGAAGGGTTTGGAAGATTTATTTAGTCTCTAAGTTTAATCAACCTCTGATATGGCTACATACTGCTACAAGGATATTTTTCTATAACTCCCTCCCCTCCCCAGCACACGCTAACCCCACCAATCAGACATGTGTAATTGTTAGCCGTGCCAACGCCGAGTTGCTGAGTGTTTCAGAAATCCTTCCAGATGGCTGGAACATCGCTACGGTAGCTGAATATTTTAACAATCTGGCCACGGATTTCTTGACTGTAAGATGGAAGCGTTCAAAAGAAACACAAGGTTTGCGAAATAAATAAATAAATAAGTCAGAGATGTAAGAATTAATTATGCAGTTAAAAATGTCAATTGCAGGACTCCAAAGGAATATAGGTTTCCTGAACAAATGGTTATCGCTTCTCCTAAAACGGCTAGTAGAATTGTCGATATGTAAATAATGTGTTTATGAGGAAGAGTTGATCCCTTTTTCTCTTTAGTGAGAAACTACTTTAAGGCACTCTGGAAAGTATGTTTTTAGAATTTCTCTTTACACATGCATGCACAGAGAGAATGGTTCTCATCTACCCCCTTTTTTTGTCCCTAATAGAACTTTCACTAATCTTATGGATGGAGGAGTTCATTTTTGTGTTTATACTTTTAACCCTCTTTCTCCTCTTCCTCCTCCTCCTCTTTCTTCTCCTCTTCCTTCTCCTCCTTCATCTCTTGTTTAGAAACCCAAATTAAACATCAAGGACTTGCCACACAGGAAATGGTAATTATACCAGAAACTCTAAAAATCTAGCCCATTCTGAAAACACCCTAGCTTGTACTATATTCTCTCTGCTTGTGATATTTCTTCTCTATTACAAAACACAATCCAAATCTATGCACTTATCGTTTAACCTACAACATCTCAAATCCAAAAATTTTATGCAGTTCTGATTCTATAACATATGTGAAAAATTAGGATGCCTTCACTGTACTTTCTAGGTGTCCAAGATACCAGTATTGACACACTCTGTAGAAAGAGATACTGAATGTCATGGGGAGCATTCTGAATCCAGAAATCAAACTATGACCCCAATAACTTCAACTGATTATTTAAAAATAAACCCCTACTAATAATTTTTGGGTTGTCGGCCTCTGAATCAGTTAAGCCTTTTGAATTACAGAAATTTAATTCAAAAGAGTTTATTAATAATTATGCATTCATAATATAATCCAAGATGGCTTGAGGCTTAAAGGATGCTGTGAAATCCAATGCATTTCAATCATTGGTATTCCTTCTTTCTTTTTTTCTAGTACTGGGGATTTTACCCAGGGGCATTTACCACTAAGCCATGTATGTCCCCAGCCCCTTTTAATTTTTTTTTTTATTTTGAGACAGGGTCTTGCTAAATTGCTTAAGGCCTTGCAAAGTTGCTGAGGCGGGCTTTGAACTTGTGACCCTCCTGCCTCAGCGTCCAGAGTTGCTGGGATTTCAGGCATGTGCTCGGCTAAGTCATTGGTATTCTTAAGAAAACCTTAGTTTCAAGCCGGGCGTGGTGGCGCATGCCTGTCATCCCAGCACTTGGGAGGCTGAGGCAGGAGGATCTCGAGTTCAAAGCCAGCCTCAGCAATGATGAGGCACTTAGCAACTCAGTGAGACCCTGTCTCTAATAAAATACAAAAAAGGGCTGGGGATGTGGTTCAGTGGTCCAGTGCCCCTGAGTTCAATCCCCGGTACCAAAAAAAAGAAAGAAGAGGGGGAGAGATAAGAAGAGGCACAGGCAGCTTCCTGACTCAAAAGATGAGGCCCCTTCTCCTGGGCCTCAAGAACACAAGCCAAAAGAAAACTCTTCCCTCTGTGATTTACCAGTCTGTGGTATTATGTTATGGAAACAGACTATGATCAACATTTAATATATACTGAGCGTCTGCATGTGCCAGACCTGCACCTGGTATCTGGGGACAGAGTGGGGTCCCAGGCTGATATCATCACCAACCCATTAGAATTTATAATCTAATGATGGGAAGGGGCACGCGGTGGTGTGCTCCTGTAATCCTAGCAGCTGGGGAGGCTGAGGCAGGAGGATCACGAGTTCAAAGCCAGCCTCAGGAAAAGCAAGACTCTAAGCAACTCAGTGAGACCCTGTCTCTAAATAAAATACAAAAAAGGGCTGGGGATGTGGCCTAGTGGTCAAGTGCCCCTGAGTTCAATCCCCAGTACCAAAAAAAAAAAAAAAAAAAAAAAAAAAAAAAAAGAAAGAAAGAAAGAAAGAAAACCTTAGTTTTAAACGAACAAACAAAAAAAATCTGTTTCTAGTTGGGTGCAGTGGCACATGCCTATAATCCCAGTGGCTGAGGCAGTAGGATCACAGGTTCAAAGGCAGCCTCAGCAACTTAGCAAGACCTTGACTCTAAATAACACCACACATACACACGCATGACCAGGAATGTGGCTCAATGTTTAAGCCCCTCTGGGTTCAATCTCCAGTATGTATATGTATGTGTGTATGTGTGTGTGTATTTATTTCTAAAGAATTGCAGTTAAATCCAAATTTGATGACCCTAACAATTGACTTACTGGAATATAAATATTTAGTGGGAACTTATGAGAAAAGTTTTAGTGAGAAAATACCAACTGTTGTATGATTGACAGGTGTCAGCTTCCTGTCTTGTTCTCCTCCTGGTGATAAACACCTCTTACTACCTTCCTTCTTACATTCTTGGCATCAGATATTTGCACCCCTGTTTTCAGTAGTGTAAAACAAATGTATCATCTTATTTTTTTTTTATTTATAATTATGCTACATTGGGTAAAGTTACAACATAAAGTTTCATTTGCTTGTCATATATTTCAGGTAATAGATAAAAGAATGACATTTGATAATTCCCAGCTCCCTCCAAATTTTCAGTGTTGGCCAGTTTTGGGTCTCTTCTTTTTGGTGGTATTGGGGGGAGGGGGGTTTTACCACTGAGCTACGTCCACATCCCCTTTTTATTGTTTATTTTGAGACAGAATCTCACTGTTTCCTCACGCTGGCCTTGAACTTGAGATCCTTCTATCTCACCTTCACGAGTCACTGTATCGTGGCTTCCTTCTCTGAATTCAGTGTTTTTGTTTGTTTGGTTGTTAGTTTTAATCTCATCCTCTAAACTGAGCCTTATCCTTCAGGAATGCAGTTGCACGTTCTGAGCTTTGGAAAGCATCTGTTTTCTGTCCCTGACTTGTACCTCAGCTGCCCCAATTTCCCATCCCCTAGCTAACACTCTCTACCTCACTGTGTTTTCTGCATTAAATAATTAGCCACTAGCTGGTGTGTTCCATAACTGCATGCAATGGCCAGCGTGGACCACCAGGGGGCAGTGCCTGCCGACTCTCCCAGATGCCTTCTCTCTTCCTGCCTTTTCCACCCCAGTCTTTGGGGACTGATCGTTGCCTCTTAACTTGAAAGTACTCCACATGTGTCTGTTCTGAGTAGACCTCATGCCGAGCAGAGGAGACCCTTCTTCCCAGGTCTCAGGAGATCACTGATCTCTTACCTCTCCCTGGTGACTTCAGTCCTGAGAGTCCCAGCCCCTCTGCAAGTGAGGGCTGTGTCAAGATAAGTCTCTCTGAGTGTGAGTGACTTAAGTCCACCTCTGCTCGGGGGAGCAGCTTACTTCTGCAGGGGAAGGAGGCACGGGAAGACCACATGGCAACTTCCAAGTACTCACAAGGCTGATGAAGAAGGATCAAGTGTAGTGACAATCCTTACCAAATTTTTGAAACTTCTTTTATGTTGTTTTTGGTACCAGGGATTGAACTCAGGGGCACTTGACCCCTGAGCCACCTCCCCAGCCCTATTTTGTATTTTATTTAGAGACAGGGTCTCACTGAGTTGCCTAGTGCCTCGCTGTTGCTGAGACTGGCTTTGAACTCGTGATCCTCCTGCCTCAGCCTCCCAAGCTGCTGGGATCACAGGCGTGTGCCACTGTGCCTGACTATGTGGAACTTCCTGAGTCAGTGGATAGATTTTGGGGAGCTTGGATTTACTCAGAAGCATGAAGCAAGAGTTGGTAAATTGATTTGGCCTGGGACCTAGTTTTGGTCCAAATTGGTAAGATAGTAGTGAACCAGAAGCTAACCCCATGGCTTTAGAGTCTCAGTGCTGCTTATGCATAGCCTCAGTCTACAGATCCATAGCAGTAACAGGTGAGGAGGCTTCTTTTACCAGTGACTCTAGGAGATTTAGACAAATTCTCCAAAGCTCAGCTGAAATGATTGGAAAAGATGAAACCGTAAGACCCCTTTTGTCCGTAAGAGTAATGGACCTTAATTCAGACTCCAAAAGATTATTGCTGAAGTTTGTGGAATAAAAATAGAAATAGAAATCTGGATTTTGTTACACATGAAGAGAAATGTCATCATTGAATGATCTTTATTTTTACATGCTCTAAAACCAATAAGACACAGTACAATAAACATTTTCAGGTTCTTGGAGAATTTTTTTAAATTTCCAAATTTTTTATTTTATTGGGATTGAATAAAAGAATGCCTCCCCAAAAAAGAAAAAAAAAAAAAAAAAAAGAGAGAGAGAGAGAGAGAACAATAACATTGAAAAATGCAAAACACACCCTTTACCTCAAAAGGGATCCACAGTTTGTAATCCAGACAATTTGGTAATTAAACTATGTGACTAAATATTTCCAGATTTATTTATGAATACAAGTATTTAGCTTGGAATTTAACAATTAAATCCACACCCTGTGGAATAATTCCAAAGGCATTTCTTTTGCTCAGACTTGAACTTCATAGTTATTTGTGTATATATACACACACGTGTATGTGTGTGTGTGTGTGTGTGTGTGTATCTTATTCATTTCTCCTGGGGAATTTATACATATTTTCACATAATCCACTTCTTCCTTCCTTCCTTAATACATATTTAAAAGCTATTTTTTCATTTTATGCATACATATATCTTTAAAGATTTTGCTTTTAAATAAAAGCAGAAATCCAAAATGTCTTGGAGGGAAGTATCCAAGCAACAGCTGATGAAATTACTACCTGCAGGTTTTGCACAGTTTTCTCTAAAATGAAATCATCTAAACCATCCACACCTTAAATATTTTATTTTCTGAAAACATATTCACATTCTTAGGGCGACAAAACATGACAGTAATACTTGAGCTAAAGAAAAATGTTCCATTTTGTTCTGAAACACCACTTAGAATTCTACTGTGAAGCATTAGGGCACAGGAAGATGCCAGTGATTTACATATTTATTTCTTCCAGTATTGTTTGGAGTCTTTACCCCCTGTTCCTTTTCAAAAATAAAATCTCTAGGAAAATAATATTTTCCAAATCAACTAGATAAATAGGAATAGATATACAAATGCTATGAAGTCATGAATTAATCATTTCAATGTTGAAAATTCAAATACTAGTATCTTGAAATATTCCCCCAAATGTATTCCTAAAATATCGGCCCTTTTCAGAGGCTCTGCTGCAGCTTGGGGATAAGCTGGAGTTAGCACTGAAGGAACTTCCCCTGTTTATTCCTCTTTTATTTTCTGCTAGTGAGATATATGCTTATGTAGCTAAATGAAGTGGTTGAGTTTAACTATTTTTAGTATGTTGATTTATTATACATGCTTAGCATCCAGATTAAGTACACACATACACACAAACACACGCACACAACAGATTGCACAAATAACAACGCCCAACTTGCTTTATAGAACAAAATGTACCAAAAAAAAAAAAAAAAAAAAAAAAAAAAAAAAAGAACTATGAAATACTTTGTGATGTCTGCCCTCTGGTGGTGCATCCAAGTATTGCAGGCCTTACCATTTGGGGACCTTTTGCTACAGATCTCTTGAAAAACTTCCTCTCTTTGTCTCCAGAGCCTCCACACTGGACCAAGAAGCCGGAGAGTCGCGTGTACAGCACGGGGAGCAGCGGCATCTTGCTCTGTGAGGCGGCGGGGGAGCCGCAGCCCACCATCAAGTGGAGAGTCAATGGCTCCCCAGTCGACAGTGAGTTGAACAGCCCATGGGGGGCCCCCTTGCACAAGGCATCGGGTGGAGGGGAGAATTCACCATCAGAAACCCCGGCTCTGTGTCTAGTGGACTTGGGAAGTAGCTGAGGAGTAGGACAGATGGACCAGGAAATCGGAAAGTGCCTGATTGGAAGCAGTCTTATTTCCGAGACCTGACACATGTCCCCTGTTGGCCTGGAAGCTCCGTCGTTGACAGGTCATGCAACTGGGAATATAAGGGAGCCTCTTAGAAACTGCCTTCTCATCAGTGAAAAGGAGAGAAAAAACAGCCGTGAGTCATGGGGCTACTGTGTGGATTAAATAAACCAACTCAGAGGTGCTGGGCACAGAAGCTGTGCACCAAAGCGGCAGCCCAAAGTGTGGCTTCTTATTATCATTTTCACAGGACATTCAGGAAACCTGAGCCCTTCTCATTCATATCTTCAAATGTGAGATCCGCCCCCCCCCCCCTTGCCTCTTTAGAGAACGGAATAGGAAGTGGAACAGATAAGGCTTGGACTTGTCATTTCAAAGGGAAATCAGAACAGTTTTTGTTGATAAAGAAAGCACGGATCGCTGGGTTGGGCACGGTGGCGCACGCCTGTCATCTCAGCACTTGGGAGGCTGAGGCAGGAGGATCATGAGTTCAAAGCCAGCCTCAGCCATGGCGAGGCACTTAGCAACTCAGCGAGACCCTGTCTCTAATAAAATACAAAAAAGGGCTGGGGATGTGGCCCAGTGGTCGAGTGCCTCTGAGTTCCATCCCTGGTACCAAAAAAAAAAAAAAAAAAAAAAAAAAGCAATACAGATTAAAACATAAAATTTTACATTACCAGAAGAGCCTTAGAGAGGTTGTACTACTGTTCATATTTAACAGATTTCTTGCAATTGGTAATTTAAACGAGTACCTCCCATGCACAGGATCTTATTACTTATGGCTAGGGATCTACCAGTGAATAAAACCAAATTCTGCTCTGATGTTCTGGTGGGGAGAGACGGTCAGCACCGGGAGGAGCACCTGGGTGTGCACTAAGGTAGCAAATAGCTAGATGACGGTGAAGTACACAGGACCTCAGGTCCCAGGGAGGGTTACTGCATCAGGTGAGATGATGATTCCTGTGGTCATAGACCTTTGAGCAGAGTCTTGAAGGAGGTCAGGAACGCACCCATGCAAAACCTGTGAACATGCTTTCAGGCTGGCGAGGTCAGTGAATGTGAGGAGGGGTGTTTGGCCTGTGAAGGAAAGAAAGGAGCCCCTGTGACTGAAGCCCAGGGACTGAGCAATGGGCAGTGCTGAGCTGTGAGGTCACCCAGCAGTGGAGGGCCAGTGTAGAGATTCAGGAAAAGCCCAAGTAGGGACCTGGGATTTCTTTGGCCATTGATGTACAGCTCGTGCGAGGTTTTGAGCCGAAAACTAGCATGCTGTTATTTTCATTTTATTGAAGGAGATTTTTTCAGCCTCTGAATGGGGACTTTGATTATGTACCTCCAGGAGGGGACGATGTGAAAAACGCTGGGGCCTCCAGGGCCAGACAGGACATGGTGGTTAGGTGCTGGATTGATTCTCATTAAAATAGAGGCAACTGGTTCCTGAATGATGGAAAGATCACACGACTGAAAATAAACTTCAGCAAAGTAGCACAGCCGAGTCAGGCAGGCCTGCAACCAAAGCCACCTCCACAGAACCTAGGCCCAGGCTTCTTGTCACAGCGCCTGGACCACAGCTCTCCTTGTTCACCAAGAAACAGGTCCCCTTCGTTGGGGGTGTGATGCCCGCAGCCTGACTACAAGATCTGAATCCTCTTTCCACTTGCACTTGTAGGAATTCCTGTTCTTTTCTTTTTCTTTTCATTTCAAAATGAAGCCAAAGTGAATATTATTATTGATTACAGACCTCAACTTTTCACATGCTGGGCATAGAACAGCTTTGGGAAAATACATTTCCATTATGGTCCAGTTTGCAGACGTGATGTCCAAGGCTCACAGAAGTCAGAACACTTACTTGAAACTACAAGGACAGTCAGTTTATTTTTTTTATTCTAAGTTGTTATCTACGATAGCAGAACGCATTACAATTCACATTACACTTATAAAGCACATTTTTACATCTCTCTGGTTGTATACAAAGTATATTCACACCATTAGTGTCTTCATACATGCACTTAAGGTAATGATATCCATCTCATTCTACCATCTTTTTTTTTTTTTTTTTTACCCTCTTTTCTCCCTCCCTTCTCCTCCCTCCCCACTGGCCTGTCTAGTGTCCCTCTAATCCTCCTATGCTCCCCGCCCCAACCCCACTGTGAATCAGCCTCCTTATATCAGAGAAAACATTCAGCATTTGGATTATGGGAATTGGCTAACTTCACTTAGCATTATGTTCTCCAACTTCATTTACCTGCGAATGCCATTATTTCATTTTCTTTTATTGCTGAGTAATACTCCATTGTGTACATATACCACATTTTCTTTATCTACTCATCTACTGAAGGGCATCTGGGTTGGTTCCACAGTTTAGTTATTGTGAATTGTGCTGCTATAAACATTGATGTGGCTGTGTCCCTGTAGTATGCTGTGTTTAAGTCCTTTGGGTATAGACCAAAGAGTGGGATAGCTAGGTCATAAGATGGTTCCATTCCCAGTTTTCCAAGGTATCTCCATACCGCTTTCCATATTGGCTGCACCATTTTCTAGTCCCACCAGCAATGTACGAGTGTGCCTTTTTCCTCACATCCTCACCAGCATTTATTGTTGTTTGTGTTCTTAATAGCTGCCATTCTGACTGAAGCAAAAGGACAGTCAGTTTAGTACTAGAGATGGGGCCTAGGAGCGAGTTACCGCGTGACCTTTCTCCCTCTGCACTGCATTCTTTTCCCCAGCAGTGATCAGAGACAAAATCAACAGAGACTTCCTGAATGAGGATAGGCCTAGTGTGTTCGCTTGTTATAACAAAAACTTGGATTTCTTGACACCCCACCTCCTGTTGGCTGCAGCCAGCTCGTGACACATTGTGCAGTGTCCTTTTTCTGGAAGGCAATCTTGAGCCACGTTTAATTGCTGTTCAACTCAAACATGAGGCTATAACCTCATTTCTCCCTTTTGCAACACTGCGTTGTTGATTCCCAGCCGCCCAGGGGGCCGATGGGGTAAGAACTAAAGGGATGACACGATTAACTTTGCAAACTGAGAACTCCGAGTTGGGGTGTAGGGGTGAAGGGGCAGATCAGAAATAGTCCCTGGCAAGGGCCCTTTGACAGTTCAGCCTTCAAGAACTTGGAAGAGTTGTCCATCTTGCACCTTCTCAAGAGACAGGCGATAAATTGCCCCAAAAGATCATCTTCATTTTCTACTGTTGCAGGAGTCTCACTGGGTGAAGTTCAAGGTGTCAGCAGGGTCTGGGAGGGAGTCCCCCTTTTTCTTTTTTGCTTTCTTCAGTTCCTGCGGGCAGCCCACATTCCTTGGCCCAAGAGTGTCTCCCTCCAGTTTCAACGCCGCCGGCAGTCTTGCATCTGTCTGGCCTGTTTTTCTGTCATCACAAGTGCCTCTGGCCAAAGCCAGGAACGAGTTTCTGATTTTAAGAAGCTGTGTAGCTACAGGGGCCTGTCTGGATAATGCAGGATAAATTCCCTGACTTCCAAATCTTTCACCTTAATCACACTGGAATGTTCTTATTCCAGGTTATGTAACGTATCCTCAGATTCCGAGAAAAGATTGCAGCCATCATTCAGGGACTAGTTTTCCACCAACTCATGGGAATTTTTGATGAATAAAATGCTCAATCTTTTCAGTTTTTTTCTGCTTGCAAGGGTAGAGCAGATGTCCAGGAGCTGGGAGGCAGAGGGCCCAGCCACACAGACCACACACACCTCGCGCGGCTCATGGTCAAGTGGAAAATGTATTCACTTATGACTCCCAGGGAGGAAAGGATAAGGGAAGATTTCCACTTTAACATGTAATATTCAATGTTTTCTAAAACCTAAAACTTACTACATCGTTACTTAGCATCATGGAAGCAATAAGAGAGAAGAAATTAGATTGATTGAAATCCTTATTTATTTATTTACATGCGGTGCTGAGGATCAAACCCAGTGCCTCGCACGTTCTAGGTGAGCACTTTACTGCTGAGCCACAACCCCAGCCCTGGACCTTTATTTTATTCATTTATTTACATGTGGTGCTGAGAATTGGACCCACTGCCTCACATATGCTAGGCAAGCGCTCTACCACTGAGCCACAACTCCAGCCCCAACAAAAGCTTCCTTTTTTTTTTTTCCCTGTGGTGCTGGGATTGAACCCAAGGCCTTGTGCATGCAAGGCAAGCACTCTACCAACTGAGCTCTATACCCAGCCCTTCTCGTAGTGACTTTTGAACTAGATTTTTTCACACACCACCCACCCCTGTACAGTATTCTTATCCGATATGTTTTACTTCCCATGGTCCATGACTTATCAAGGACTTGAGATTTGGAGGCAGAAATGTTACCAAATGCTGCAGGATGTATCATTCATGTGCTGTGAATCTAAAATGGCCTTGTAGGCCAGGCACGATGGTGCACGCCTGTAATCACAGCGGTTCATGAGGCTGAGGCAGGAGGATCACGAGTTCAAAGCCAGCCTCAGCAACAGCGAGGCACTAAGCAACTCAGTGAGAGCCTGTCTCTAATAAAATACAAAACACGGGCTGGGGATGTGACTCAGTGGTCCAGTGCCCCTGAGTTCAATCCCTAGTACTGCCCCCAAAATAAAAATAAAATATTAAATAGCCTTGCAAATGTTGATTCAGGGAATTCTGAGCAGGGTCAGTGAAGTTGCACATAGGGCCCATCCAGCAGAGCTCTTTGTTTTGTAATAAATGCACCAAAAACATTAGACATGTTCACGTCCAAAAGATAGTTCCAAGATCTGAAGAGGGATAGCCTTTACTGCCCAAACGTTGAAACCTAGCCCTGCTCTCATGAAGGGGTTAGTCACCCTGGGAAAATGAAATATGTGAACTACATAATTGAAGTAGTTTAAGGGTCAATAAGACACAAGGAATACGTGGTGTACATCAGAAAATTCCAGAAGGACGGAGCAGTGAAACGGAAATAAAGGTGTCAAGGGAGGAAAATCAGCAACCAATGTTGGTAGATTGGAAAGATGCAGATGATTTGAGGAGGTGATTTGTGCTGGGTGGAATCTGGACCTAAGTTCAGAAGAGTGAGTGAGGGTCTGTTCCTATCAGAACTTGAGCACCAAACAGATCATCTAGAATCTCATCATGCGGGGCAAAGCACTGCAGATCAACAGATATTGATAATAAATGTTAACACGAGTGAAGAAAATGCAGAAGGTTCTGAAAAGAAACATGCACGAGGCACGTGAAGAAGGCTCTGAAGAATTGGCTTTCGTGAACTATAATTCACCCTAAAATGGCCTTAAAATATAAATACTGTGTGACACCTTTGATAAATGGCGTATAAATATTTTATGTCCTCTTCTTTATCATACTGACATTCTTTAATCCCTTTCAGATCATCCATTCGCCGGTGATGTCGTCTTCCCTAGGGAAATCAGTTTCACCAACCTGCAGCCCAATCACACTGCTGTGTACCAGTGCGAAGCCTCCAATGTCCATGGAACCATCCTGGCCAATGCCAACATCGATGTTGTAGGTAGGCATCCCTGAGAGCAGGCGGGACCTGGTGTCTGCTGTAGAAAAAAGGTCAAGGTCATGGTCACAAGTCCCTACTAAATTCTTGATGCAGAAAACATGAAGGACAAGATCGGAGCATCTTTCACCTTTGCTACAGGCATCCACCGTCACACTGTCAGAGACCATCCTTGCAAAATGTCTTGAATGTGGCTTCTTTTTTTTAATGCAAGAATACGTCCTGTAATATTCGAATCTCTTCCATTCTCATTAATTCGATTAAGATGTAGGAAAATGCAATCCGCACGTACTTCTTGCAGGAAGGGCTAAAGCTGTGCTTGTATTATTTTCCAACAGATGTTGTTCCGTTGATCCAAACCAAAGATGAAGAAAATTACGCTACGGTGGTTGGCTACAGCGCTTTCTTACATTGCAAGTTCTTTGCTTCACCAGAGGCAATCGTGACCTGGTAAGCTGGCCCGCGATTTCCTCAGAGACTGTCTGTGGTCGCTTGTGCCTGTTTCTCCATCCATCATTTGACAGATCGCATGGCATTCGTGTTGTTACAGGGAGCCAAAGCCTCTGAGAAATAAGGAAACCAACTTAATTATCTGCCGCTTCTGAAAACATGGGCTAGATTTCTAGCATAGTCTTACATGGGGAAATGCCAAAGGCCATTTAGGTTCATAAAGAAAACCAAAGAATTGGAGGGATTCCTAAGACAATTTTAAAGATAGATTTGCTTTTCCATTATTGGGGACATCTCAGGCCATCTATTCTTTCTCTGCTGTTATTTCAGAGTTCTCTAAATAATGATCTAAATCTGCATTTCATTCCAAACACGTATGTTTATAAATTTCCCAACAACCTTTGTGATTTTCTTTCCAGTACTTGAATTAGTGTTGTCAGTGCAAACTCATTGTCTTGTAGATCTACCATATTGGTTTCTGTAGTGAAAAAGCTTCCTTGAACTTCTGTTAATCAGTGTTTCCAATGCCCTTCAGAGGTGGGGTAGGGTCCTACAAAGGTGGGGTGGATTTTGCTTGTACTTAAAATTGTGATCTTTTGTTCACCATGGATATTTTTTTTTTTTGCAACTTTTCCTTTAATAAACACTTCATTAAAATATTATTTATCTTGCTCGTCGAAATGTTTGGCACCCTCTTAAATTTGGCAACCAGGGCAAACCTCTCACTCGCCTCAGCCTCATCCAAATCCTCTGTAAACAGCAGCCCTGGCTTGTCTTTTGCAATTTTTGGTAGAGCAGTTGCTTATTGTAAAATGAACGGGGTAAATCAAAGCTATGGTAAATCAAAGCTATGTTTGGAGAATGGATGAAGGTGGGACAAAATGACTCTGGGGTGGATAGGGTAGGTGTAATCCATGTCCCCCAAACAGGAAAGATTTCCTGGCTTATCATATTTCAGAATGACTGATATTCTCCCAGGACAGCAGGAAGCTTGGAAGGTTCATTATCGCTTTCAATTACTGGCTTTCCCATTCGGTACCCTGGAGCAACATTAACTAAAGAGTTCACCATCAATAAGCCAGAAAATATTTATTAAGCTCCGAGGACACATGCAGGGTGGTACTGATAGCTCTGAGAAAGTCAGCAGAGGCAGACAGTAGAGACAGGATTTCCTTTAGCCGCAGTCTACCTGGGAAGAGAAGATGGGTGTCTGTGGCCAATTCCAAGGGAAAAGAGTGTCAATGCCTAGCGGAGCATTCCAAAGGTCTGCTGAGCTCCGAAAGCAGCGATGAGCCCAAATGATCTCAGGGATGACACTCAAAAGGTGAGACAATTCAGTCACACCCCAAGTTGATGTAAACTTTGTGTCCCCACAGGGAGATGGCGGATGAAGCCCAGCCTCTTCAGGGCAAGCGGTACCACGTCCACAATAACGGCACCTTGCAGATCGACAGAGCTACCGAAGAAGATGCGGGGTCCTACTCTTGTTGGGTAGAAAACGCTTTAGGAAAAACCGCAGTCACAGCCACCTTGGATATTAGAAGTATTTTGATTTCATTTTTTACTTTGCATGAATTCTCACGGGGGTTCATTTTTGTCTTCAAGTGAGACCATGTGATTTAAGTTTGCCCACCTGTTGGACTGTGTGAGAGCCATTTTCAAGTGCTGGCTTGCATTTCATCAGCGGCTCGAGAGGCTGAGGCAGGAGGATCGTGAGTTCAAAGCCAGCCTCAGCAAAAGAGAGGCGCTAAGCAACTCAGGGAGACCCTGTCTCTAAATAAAATCCAAAATAGGGCTGGGGATGTGGCTCAGTGGTCAAGTGTCTCTGAGTCCAATCCCTGGTTTACCCCCAACCCCCAATAAAAAGCTATTGCAAGCACAACAGAATATAACATATACATGGATTGATACAATTCTAAGAGGGAGCTAGGTATCCTTGGTGTTGGATGACCAGCAATATTTAAAAGTTTTTAAAATACCATATGTTATTTTTTATGTATTTCTGTAATGATATTCTATTTCGGGAGTCAACTCAAGGTAGTATACTGATAATCAATTCTTTCAGATAAAAATTTCACTAACTCATAAAAGCTCAGCTTTCATAAAAATTGAAGAATGGCAGAATGGGGAATTTTTTTTTTTTTTTTTTTTTCTCTTTTGAGCCACAAATAGTATTTTATTCTTTCTTTCCTCATGATGAAGTACTGAGAACTTATTAATCGCCTCTTGGGCATCCCGGGTGTTTTGATTTCAATATTACTCAGAGAAAACAGAGATTAGAAAGAACCTACATCGACAGCAGAGTTCGTTGTTGTGTCACACCGATGTCATGGCCTGTCACCTAGCTCTGCCTGGAGGAGAGGAATCATTTGTCGAGTCCTATGTTGTCACTGCATTATCTCCTCACTCTCTGCCCTGACGTAGCCTCCTTCCCTCTCTCCCGTCTTTTGTCTTGTTCCTTTCTATGATTTCACAGTATGGGTCTCTTTCTGTGCCCTAAGCTCGCCAACCTGCCAAGCTCATGGGCTATAGTTTTAGATGACACAAACGTTTTTCCTCACTGTGTGCTTATCTCTGATATCTCCCTGAGTCTTTTAAGTATGTGCAAAGTTAAGATGCACTTAAGGAATTAATGAAGATGATTGCTTCTGTACGTCAGAAAGCAAATCTGTGTCGAGGGTCAGCCATCAGGTCAGAGTCAAGAAGAGGGGTCCTAGAATCTAGAGGAATCCTAGCATTCCTGCCGCCCAACACGTGGGCCTCAGCGCTTCCAGTAACCAGAGAGATGGACAAGCTCACGAACTTTCAGTGTGCTGTGTCTGGTTTTTTTTTGGTACCGGGGTTTGAACTCAGGGGCACTCGATCACTGGACCACATCCCCAGCCCTTTTTTGGTATTTATTATTAGAGACAGGGTCTCACTGAGTTGCTAAGTGCCTCGCCATTGCTGAGGCTGGCTTTGAACTTGCCATCCTCCTGCCTCAGCCTCCCAAGTGCTGGGATGACAGGTGTGCGCCACCACGCCTGGCTCGTGCTGTGTCTGTTTTGTGTGTAAGGACTTTGTAAAAATCACAGGCGTGAAGGGCCAGGGGTATGGTTTAGTGTATTTAAAGGAATGTTCAGCACGAGGCTAACTAGTGGAGGGGCTGAAGGGGTGAGCTTTGGTCTCTGATGGGCTGGGTTCAAAGCCTGCTTCAGTCTCTTAGCAAGTAGGAAGCCTTGGTCTCACACTCAACTTCAGCCTGAAGTTGTTTGTGCAAGGTGGGGATATTAATATTCATAGTTATTTATAATTATAAAATGCCGCAGTGAATGTGTACCTCTTAGCAGATTCATGGAAATAGGAGGATCACTTATTCGATGGTGTCTATTTTTATGAAACAAATTTTTTTTTTTTACTTTGAATTTAGAATTAGGATAAGATATTTAATCATAGTTAATCATACACTTGATATTAACTCACTTTAATTGTCACTTCAAGTTTTGTGCCTGGGACATGGAATAATCAATTTTATTAACACTTTTTTTTTTTTTTTTTTTTGAAAATTATTTCCTTGAGAAACTTGTAGATAGTGAATGTTAGATACAGTTATTGAGTTTGGAGGTCACTTCACGAGATTTATTTTTTGCCTCCAATAGGGTCCCCAAGTACCAAGTGCCAAATTAAAAGTATATATCTTTCAATTCATCATTAAAGACTTGTTTTTTTTTTTTTTTTTTTTGGTGGGGGTGGGGGTGGGGTGGGGCTTGAACCCAGGGCCTTGTGCATGTGAGGCAAGCATTCTACCAACTGAGCTAGATTCCCAGCCCCAAGATTGTGTTTTAAAGCAATCATAAAGAAGCAGCTATTTTTTTTTAAGACAGCCATAGTAGTAAACTTTAAGCTTCCTATTGTTAATATTACTAATTTATTTTTGTTTTAAACTACCATTCACTGTTAGTCATTCAACAAGACATTCAAGTATGTATCAAATACCTAATTTGCACAGACTCCCTGCTGAGCTCCTATGGTCTGCTGTGTGTAACCGAACAGCCACAGAACTGGCCTTTGTAGGGCTCTCTTTCCAAATTCCCCATTTCCATGTTGGTAGTCATGTGTGCATGGTCTTAAGAACTTAGCCTCAGGTTTCCAAATTAATAATAAGCATGCTAATAGAATACCAAGTAACTCTCCATTTTACAGCATGGTGCATCCAAAGGCACTAGAAAAAATAATTCTACTATTCGCAACTTCTAGAAGGCTTTGTTGGCTTACACTTTTCTTACCCCCTTTGCCCAAGAAGTTGTAAGAAAAACTTTCAAGCTGTTGATTGGCACCTGCCCCCACATTTTTTCAGAGGCCCAAGCCTGCATAGAAAGAAAACAGTAATGATGTATGATGTTAGATTATATGACACAAGCATTGTGTGAGGGTTTGATGGTGAGTGATGTTGACAGTTTGGGCTGATTAAAATGCAGGTAATTGATCCCCAGGTAAGCTGAACTCCCCAGATCTAACTCATGTCTGTTTGATGACAACAGATGCTACAAAACTCAGAATTTCTCCTAAGAATCCTCGCGTCCCCAGATCGCACGTGCTCGAGTTACATTGTGAGAGTGTCTGTGACTCACATTTGAAGCACAGTTTGAGACTGTCCTGGAGCAAAGATGGGGAAGCCTTCGAATTTAATGGCACAGAAGATGGCAGGTGGGTAAACTCTCTGACAGGCCATCATCTCTGTGGGGGCTGAACATTTTGCATTAGGAAAGAAAATTGTAAGTAAAAGTTTAATTCACAAGGAATTAAAATAGTTCAGGCTTCAAGTCCTTAGTTAAAAGGTCAGACCACACTCCTTTGATTTTCCCATCATGTTTACATTCTTGTTTTTGGTGATGACTTTTCACATAACATGTACCATCCTTATAGTGCATGAAGCAGAAGCCACTGCAGGTAGATGGGTTACACTGGTTTAGGTGCTTACGAGACCACTGGGGACACTGCAGGAGCTGGGCCAAGTGGGCACTGCCATTGTGATCTGTCGCGCCTGAAGCGATTGCCGCTTGGAGCAATGACGCCTGGGAATAAGTTCAGAGGCAGACTGGAAACGAACAGGCTCTTTATTCTGCTAGCTTCTCTCTCCTGCTCCAACAGCAACTCCAACACCATCCACACTCCTGCAACCACCACACATGGCGCCGACCTGATCCACCATCCCCCGGGGCCAAGTCTCGCGAGATCATGCGAGGTGGTGATGCTTGAACACCTTTATGGCTCACAGCTAACTGCAAGCTTAGCTATCTCCTTAATTAGGGCTCCTACAGTGATCTAGATACCTGGAGAGTGCTACTGTCTCCATAGCCACCTCACTGCCTTGGGGGCCACTGCAGAGTCCAGCCACTGCCCATGACCATGTTTGTCAGAGCCACTGTCTGCTCACCTGCTTCAGAGAAAGATGGTGCCCATTTTCCTTCTGCCTCCCAGACTCCCAAGGAGTCCTTCTTGCTGGCAGAATTTCAATGCTGGGATTCTTGCTGCCGGAAAGTACTGGCATTATAGTCATTTCGTGGTATCCCTGAGGGAGACTGGTTCTAAGACCTCTGCAGATACCAAAATCTGTTAATGTTCATACCCTTTATATAAAATGGTGCAGTATTGCCTCGTAGTCTCGTGCGTGGAACTTCACATCTTCTTTTGTACTTTAAATCATCTTTAGATTACTTGTAAAATCTGATACAATGTAAACATCAAGTAAATAGTTATTATACAGTGTTGTTTGGGGGACAATAACAAGAACATCATATATTCAGTACAGATGAACTTTTTGTAAAAATATTTTCAATCCACAATTGTTTGGATCAGTGAATGCAGAATCGATGGGAGTGGAGTTCTGGTGTTGTATTTTAGAGTATTCTGTACAGGGGAGCTGTAGAAGGCAAGGGGGCATCTAGAGATGCCAGGTAGCACCAGACAGAATTAAGAACACGGATGAGGAAAAGAATCAATTAAAACCAAATGCATCAGGATGCTCACCCTGTCCCTTGAGAACGTGTGGAAGTCGACTTTGAATCTTTCTGCACTGTCACTAAGCAAGGGTTAAAAAGCTACTGTCTTGGAGCCAAATCTATCCTATGTCAGATTTTGTTATTCATGACTCTGAAAAGTCTATTTCAGTGGGACACACGGCCCTCCTGTGAGACCACAGCAGAGTCACGATTAAAAGCATGGACTCCGCTGAGCGGCATGGCTTTGAATCCCGCTCTGTTACCAGTGGCTGTGTGCTGTCAGGCAATCTGCCTACCATCTCTGTTTGCCTGCACTCCACATTCTAGAACATGGCTTGATGAAGATGTTAGGGGTCAACCTTCATTGTAAGGTGATTGTGAGTCAACAGACCAAGCACTTAGAAAATGCCATTGCGGACTCCTTTGATAGTTGTTATTGGTACTGTTCATATCTCCAGGTTCCTTTTTCTCGTTTCTGTGACTTGCTTGGCCTTTACTGGTATTGGTGTGTGTGTGTGTGTGTGTGTGTGTGTGTGTGTGTGTGCATGCATGCACACATGTGAATGTATGTGTATTGTGTGTGTGCTCATGCACATATGAGTGTATGTGTGATATGTATGCATTTGTGTGTGCATTAAGTTTGTGCATTTGTGTGAATGTGCGTGTGTGTGCATTTGCGTGCATGTATGTGTGTGCATTTGTATACGTGCACATTGTATATGTGTGTACATTTGTGTGCATACGTGTGTGCATTTGTGTGAATGCATATATGTGTGTGAGTGTGTATTTGCATGCATATGTGTGTGAGTGTGTGTGTGCGTTTGTGTGCATGTACATGTGTGCATGTGCATGCGCACATGTGAGTGTATGTGTGATGTGTGTGTCCATGTGTGAGTGTGTGTGTGCGCATGTGCACACATGAGTGTATGTGTGATATGTGTGCATTTGTGTGCATGCAGATGTTTGTGTATTTTTGTGCATGCACATTGTATTGTATATGTTTGTGCATTTGTGTGCATGCATGTGTGTGCAAGTGCATTTGCGCGAGCGCGCGTGTGTGTGTATTCATGCTCCACCTCTCTCTGAAGGCGCTGGCCTCAACCTTGGCACCTCACCTGCTCCCCCCTCTCTATCCTATATATGTAAAGACTTGTAGAAAGATAGTGTAAGCATTGCAACCCATTGTCACTGAAGCAAGAGCTGAGGAACTCTAGAGCCACATGTTGCAACAGACAGCTTGACCCTCACATCAGGGTCTCAGTCAACCTGCCAGCTTCTGAAATCAACCTGAATTCTCTCTTTTGTCAAAATTACTCGATTACCTCTGGTCTTGCACGGGATGGATCTCTGGGCTGTTGCTGGAAGGAGAACCGGAGACCACACCTCACTGAGGATGTGACGTGCACGCTGAGGGTGTAACCTCAGAATCTCCAACCAGGCTTTCAGGGTGGCTGGGTGGTACCATCTCTTTAGGATGCTGGGATTGTCCCTCCGGGGGACCCCTGGCTGTCCAGGGGACTGAGCAAGTGAAGCAGATAGCCCAGTGTTCCCTGAACAGGCAGTGGGGACAGTAGCCTGAGCTCAGCAGAGACCATGGGAGTGTGCAGGGACGGTGGGGGTGGGGTGGGTAAGTGCTGCCCAGGGAGGGGCTGGAGTCGAGACCCCAGGTCTCCTGAGGTCTGCGCCTGAGGTCTGCATGACCCTCAGTGAGCCCCTGCTGGGGCACCTTCTTGTCATTGGCTGGGGCCCAGAAGCTTCTACTAAATAGAGGTTAAATTTCTAACCAGAGGTGCAGAGAGAATGACAAGAGGTCAAAGCTCTTCTTTCTCTTTCTTCCTGTGGCTTTGCAGGGGCGGCTTGGGAGAGGGGCTGAGAACGGCCTCTCTGGACTGGGGGCCTCTTGTTATATCAGGGCTCCTCTGTCCTCCTCAGCCTTCCAGCAACCCTCTCAGGTGGGCCCCAATGTCCTCAGGAATTGTCTGTGGATTGCTAACCTGCAGGTGGCCATGGACCACACTCTGGTGAAAGATGGAGTGGAGCTTGGACAGGAAACGGTGTTTCCAATGGTAGCAAAGCCAGTGGTAACAAAGTTCATGGCCACTGGCGGAGTGCAGGACCAGCCCTCCCTGAGAGACGGGGAGGCTCCGGAGGGAGGGATGTGCCATACCGGGAAGACCAAGCAGCTGTGGGAGGGCGAGGCGTGCCGAGGACCAGGGGAAGGGAAATGTCCCTGGCACCAGGCGAAATGGGCGGCACATGATGGGGAGGGTGCACAGGGCTGGGCTGTTGAGGATGCAGAGATGTGAAGTAGTCCTAGTGAGGGTCTCTTCTGTCCAAATCATGAAGTAAGGGAATTTGTGAAGGCACAGAGGCACAAGGCGTGGGAATTGGGGCAACATTTCTACCATGAGAAATGAAACCAGTTTTTTTTTTTTTTTTTTTTTTTTTTTTTTTTTAAAGTACCAAGGATTAAACTCAGGGGCACTCAACCACTAAGCCACATCCCCAGCTTTATTTTGTATTTTATTTAGAGACAGGGTCTCACTGAGTTGCTTAGCACCTGGATTTTGCTAAGGCTGGCTTTTTTTTTGTGTGTGTGTGTGTGTGGTACAGGGGATTCGGGGGATTGAACTCAGGGGCACTCGACCACTGGGCCACATCCCCAGCCCTTTTTTGTATTTTTATGAGAGACAGGCTCTCACTGAGTTGCTAAGTGCCTCGCCATGGCTGAGGCTGGCTTTGACCTCACCATCCTCCTGTCTCAGCCTCCCGAGCTGCTGAGACTACAGGCGTGCCTCACCATACCAAGTGACAGCCACAAGGATACGCTAAATGTAAAGTGTCATTAGTGTTATTAGTTAGTCCCTCGGAGCATTTTTCTCTCTCAGGCTGTGTACATGAACCACATCATACAATTGGCACTTCTAAAAAGGAAGAAAGATATTGATATCCCCATTTCTCAGATCAGCTGAACTGGGCTCACTCTTTTGTTTGAGACTGTATAAGTAAGAACTGACGGGTCTCCATTGCAGCTCTTCAGATCGTCACGTGGTCATGCTGTCTTCAGTGAAATGTGGCAGGTGCACACATGGAAGGTTGACAGGGACTGGGGATGATAAAGGTGGGCGCTGCAGACGAAAGGGAGGGAGGTTTCCCAGTGAGTAGGCTACTCAAGTAAGACAATCAGAGGAAGGAATCCAGGAGCCCAGAGACAGGAAGTTCTTTGAGCAGCATCCCGCTGACCTATCATGGGAACATATTGCAAAGAAAATATGTCGAGGTCGTCTTAGGCACTGAGAATTTGGAACTGTTTGTCACTGCAGCACAACATGACATATCCTTGCTAAAGCATAGTCTTCTCACATTTTGATGTATATCAGGTCAGAATTGCTCACCCTTCACGTTCAAATGGCCCTTGTCCCACCGTCACGTACTCTGATTTGAAATGTAGACCGAGACTAGGGCATGAAATTTATGACAGTCTTCTTTGGTTCACGCCCACCACCAAATTTTAAGGTCACTGTATCTTGATTAAGTTGAGGAGACTACTGTATGTTCATGAAATGAAAAAAAAAAAAAAAAAAAAAAAATGCATAACACAGCAACAAATTACAAAAAAAAAAAAAGAAAGAAAAAGAAAAAGAAAAAAAATGGCCCTTTCTTTCTGACCTGAAGTGACTCTGTGCTGGGTTGTGGATGAATAGCTTCACAAGGGCTTTAAAGCCCCATTTGAAGAAGTTATTAAACTGTATTCCTCATCTAAGTGAGTGAACTTGTCCAGCATTGTAGGTACGTGCAGTATTATGACACTGTATCATATGGATATATAACTGACATGAATGGAAAAAATTCTCCATGTGAAAGTTTTATTTTGTCTAGAACTGTGGTCAAGATTGTTTTTGTTGTTGTTGTTTTCAGTGCTGGGATTGACCCCGGGGCCTCATGCATGCTAACCAAGAGCTCTACCTCTGAGCCATATCTCTAACAGCTTTAGAGTGAGATTTTTTTTTTTTTTATTCTAAAGTGTTATATATGACAGCAAAATGTATCACAATTCATATTACACATGTAGAGCACATTTTTACATATCTCTCATTGGATACAAAGTATATTCACACCATTTGTGTCTTCATACATGCACTTTTTAAACCAACCAGATCAGGTAGTATTGATGGGCAAATTGTGAAGTTATTGGTGTAGGTGTGAGGCTAACTGTCTATAATCAAAAGACAGAACCATGTTTGATTTCATTACACTTTGAAGTAGATTCTTAGAATTCAAACACCCAACAGTCTATGAGTCTTACATTAGAATTTTTAGGAAGAGTCACCCTTTGCCTGAGGATGGCACCATATTATTTCAACTCAATACCCACTGCCACGAATATATTCTGAACTGAATGGAATTTTATTTAAAAAATATAAAAATCATGCTGATAATATGTAGGTATAGGGAAAAAGGTATTATAAAGAATCAATTCTCTTTGTAAATCATAAAGACAAATTTAAAAATTATAAGTAGTAAACTCTGCTACAAATTGGTAAAAAAGGAAAGACAAAAACACTGGTTGAAATGATTTTTAGAAAGAAGTCCTAGACTGCCACCTACTGTTCACGTAAGTCCTATAGTTTAATTGTTACCAGATTTCAGTGTGATTGGACTTGGAGGCAGAGGGAGCAAGAAAATGGAAGCTTGTCAAAAGCAGAGATTTTAGCACCTGTGTGGTGGTGCACGCCTGTCATCCCAGCACTTGGGAGGCTGAGGCAGGAGGATCGCGAGTTCAAAGTCAGCCTCAGCCATGGCGAGGCCCTTAGCAACTCAGTGAGACCCTGTCTCTAATAAAATACAAAAAAAGGGCTGGGGATGTGGCCCAGTGGTCGAGTGCCCCTGAGTTCAATTCCCAGTAACAACAACAACAACGACAACAACAACAACAAAGAGATTTTCAGACTCTGTTGCAAACGTTCTGGTTCTGTGGAACCAGGTGAGTCAGGAATCTGCCTCTGTAAGCAGCATCCCCATTGATGGCTGTGCAGGGTTCCCAGTGTCTGAGCTATTGAAACATATGGAGCACACCTTAGATGTGATGGGCAGAGTGTGGTCCTGTCCTGCCCCTGAATCACAGATGGCAGGGTATCGTAAGTTTTTACTTATGTTAACTGAAATAAACCACTCGGAATGCCGAGGGAAGCTAGAGAGACAAATGCACCCCCCCCACCAAAAAAAAAATGTGTGGGAATCTCATGGAAATAAAAGGGGGGAGATAAGGGATATCAGTAGAGGAGAGGAAAGGGGGCCACCGAGAAGGAGGGGGGAAGAACAACAGCGTGGTATACCGGGAAACAAAACCAACCAAATTATGCTGTTAAATTGTGTGCATGTGCAAATGCGTGACCATAAATCCCACAGTTATGAATAATCATAATGCACCCATTTTAATAACTAAAAAAAATAAAGACGCTAACATACATACACGCATACATACACAAAAATGAACATGATCCCATTTATAGCTATGTGGACATCACGGTATGCTCAAATAATGCTTAACTTCTAGTTTTCACCTGTGGATTTCTCTCCTAATGTTTGCAGTGTCTGGAGTTGTTTTTTTTCCCTTCTTTCTAGAATCATTATCCGTGGGTAGTACGCGCACATGAAAGGATTCTGTTTCTATCGTTTGTTGTTTTTATTGTCCTCCTCCCTGGTAGGATAACTATTGATGGAGCCAATCTGACCATATCTAATGTCACTTGGGAAGACCAAGGCATTTACTCCTGTTTGGCACAAACTGCTCTGGACAGCGTGGTCAAGATGACTCAAGTCACCGTCCTTGGTGAGTTTGCCATGACTTCTCCACTGCTGATGAAGAACCATTGTTCCAGGTGACAAAGACTAGGGATGATTATGTGAGCCCCTGCACATATTCTAGTAGCTTGGGCGTTTTGTTTCAAAACGAATTCCACTTTGAACGCTTTCTCCTCCTATAGAAGAGATCTTAATTAATATGAAAGTTCTTTTCCCTTCCTGGGTAAGTTTGCCTGTGTCAGAGGGAGGTGAGTGACGCTAGCAACAGGAAGAGAAAGCAAGGTGTGCTCACGTCTCTAGCGCACAGAGCTGCCCTTTCTTGGGGTGCAGAGAAATGAGACTGAGGAGCAGAGGTGGGCAAGAGTGGAGAGGTCTGGATTGGCCATGCTGTGCCCCACAACCACAGGACAGAGCCCCCCAGGGTGCAGGGAGCATGGGGAGGGACTTCAAGGGTCCTGCATGCCTTGGATTTTTAAAGTGATAATCCTAATTAGAGAACGGTGTGCACACTTCACTAAGTGTAACCAGTGCGATCACCCCTGAAATCACCAGCGTTTACGGCCCTTGGACCTTGTACAGGATGTTTCCCAATTTCCTTTCCAGATCTGCTCCCCAGCAGCTCCTGGAAACCTGCCCTGTAGGGACACTATCAGGGAGTCATTTGCCATCTAGCTATCTTTTGGCGCAGCCCACAGGGAGCCCTGGGAGTCACAGGGCGTGTGTGTGTGCGGGGGGGGGGAGGGGGTCTGTTTCCTTTTCCTCCCTCCCTGCAGGTGGGCTGTGTCTCACAGGAAGTTACAGCTCCTGCAGGAAAGGCTTTCTGCTTGCAGTTTCTTCTTATGGGATTCTGGGAACTGCTCTGTCAACCTCAGTATTTCAAGTCACCCCCCACAGTCAACCCTGGGAAACCCTGGGATGCCCTGCATGTTTCTAAAGAATCCTTAACTAAAAGCTGTGGGACTATCTCAACATGTGTAAGCTATTTGTTTTCTTTTGGGACCCTGATTCACACAGACAATGTTGTAATTTCTGTTTATTCATTTTCACCTGGCTCTACTTAGTCTTTTCTTTGTTTTTTTTTTTTTTTCCTTTTTTCTTTCTATTTATTTCTTTATTTTTGTACCATTGATCGAACCCAGGGGTACTTAACCACTGAGCCACTTCGCCAGCCCTTCTTATTTTGAGACAGGGTCTCACTCATTGGCTTAGGGCCTCTCTGAGTTGCTGGGGCTGGCTTTGAACTGTGATCCTCCTGCCTCAGCCTCTTGAGGCACCGAGGTTACAGGCATGAGCCATCGCGCCCAACTGCTAAGTCTTTATGTTAGCTGGTTGATATTTCTTTAAGGTGTTTGATTTTGCCAAAACTCCTCCATCACGTGTCTAGATTGATCATGGCTGTGAACGGGTCTTTGTGTCCTTAGCGCCCTGGTCATTGGAGTCACGTACAGGTAGGTGACTAAGGATGCCGTAGACTGGGAAGGAAACAATCTCCTCTGAGGTCAGTGGGTGTAAACTGGGTCCACAGGTTGGGATTCATCAAGTGAAGCCAACAGCCACCAAATTAGGTTCTATTAAGAAAAAAAAAAGTAAACATAAAAAGGTACGCAGTTCATCCCAGTTGTAAAGGTATGACCTTGGCACAGTGGGACTGCAGCTTTGGGCAAGATGTTTGGTGGTAGGTGTGTAAGCTTCTACAGGGCTCTGTGTGCAGAAAGATATAATCCTTTAGTGACTGTCCCAACCAGATAGTAATGATTCACCGGATAAAATACATGAGTATCAGGTAACTTGGTGTTTATCCTAGGCACCATGAGGATAGGAGCATGTAACAATATGCATGAACATTGTCCCTGAATGTTCTGAGTAATGGCAGTGACATGGGCATAGGCTGGTCCTCAGTATCTCAAATTTTCTTACAAGATTTAAGCTTCTGTCCATTCAATGAGTCTACCGTTTTCTAGAACCATTGAGTTTTGGTAATTTCAAATCAGCAGCAGTTTTGATCATAGGTACATGTGATGTATAAAGTCATGCTCCAAGCTATTTAGAATAAAATTAAAATAAATTTTTGAAGAGTATGCTATGAGATAGGATGCATTTTAGACACCACTCCCCTGAGTTTGCATTCTATTTTTTCACTCCAATCTCAAGTTTACAAAAGCGTATTTCAAGAACTCATGGTGATAAATGTTGATCGACCCACATGTAGTGTCGAAGACTTATATCCTAAAAAAAAAAAAAATATATATATATAGTACTGGGGATTGAACCCAGGGATGCTTAACCACTGAGCTACTTTTAATTTTTCTTTTTTTTTATATTTGAGACAGGGACTCATTAAGTTGTTTAGGGTCTCACCTAAGTTGCTGAGGCTGGCTATAACCTTGGAAAGCTCTTGTCACAGCCTCTCGAGCTGCCGGGATTACAGGCATGTGCCACTATGCCTGGCAAAAATAATTTTTAAAAGCACAGATTAACCCGCTGAGTCAGAAGTTATTTCCCAAAATGCTTTCAGAACACCATTTTCTAAAGTCTAAGTTGCAAGCTCATTAAATCTCGCTTCTTATGATTCTCAGATGAGGTGCTTTTTTTGTTTGTTTGTTTGTTTGTTTGTTTTGGTATCGGGGATTGAACTCAGGGGCACTGGACCACTGGACCACATCCCCAGCCCTTTTTTGTATTTTATTAGAGACAGGGTCTCACTGAGTTGCTAAGTGCCTCACCATGGCTGAGGCTGGCTTTGAACTCGCGATCCTCCTGCCTCAGCCTCCCCAGTGCTGGGATTACAGGTGTGCACCACCACGCCTGGCTTCAGATGAGATTTTTAATCTCTGATTTAACACTCTGCTTTCGTTGTAGGATTTAGTGAATTCTTACTAAATGCTGAATAGAAAACAGAAGTTCTCTAAGCTCAGAGATTTAGAAATTCGGTCGTGAAAAAAATACCTTTTTATTTAAGGCCCTAACATATGAACATAGTCAGGGACCACACTTTAAAAATCAGAATGTTGAATTTTTAACTGGAAACAAGGCTTTTGGGTCAATGTCCATTTTCAACAATTCAGAAGTACTCAGCATGGCAGTAGCTGCTACTTCCCACTCAGAGAGAAAAGAGCTCTCTGGAAAGCTATGTTGGATAAATACCCTCCTTGTCTCCTCTGGGCAAAGATGAATGTTCTAGACGACTTGAGACAATTAAGAGCACATTTCTGAAGCAAGGACTGTTTGAGATAAGATTTCTTTTTAATGTTGCTTTGATTTTGAATGTCCTAGAAATTTTTGTGTCCTTTAAACCTAAACACTCATCACCATCTATCAGCCTTTCAGTTGCTTTCACACCAGCGTCAGATCTTCCTCGTTTAATGTAAGCAGGCATCTGACTCTTCTTTAGACTCTGGGCCAAGACTGTAGAAAAGTGACTATTGGATACCAAGAATATGTTGTCATACATCACGATGAAAATCCAAAATAATTGTAGAAAATAAAGGTCAAACTCACGTTCCCTATCTTATTGTTCTAGAACCATACGACCTAATTTTTATTGCTGTGATATGATATGTATATGCATGATTGAAGTGCCAACATAGTTTTCACTTAATCGTTTAGTCACAGTTATATACAAGGCCTCATGGGCAATGCAAAAATGAATATAACAGGGTCCCTAATCTGGAAGGTATTTTCAGTCACACTCAGGTAAAGAATGAGACCCCTAAAAGCATGAGCTAGAGGGACATACATGATACATTTGGGACACATCACGTTTCCCAAACTTGATTGAGCATGATCATTCCCTGGGGAATGTGTTTGCAAATGAAGTTTCCAGAACCAGCTCCTTTGGTAACACAGAGATAGGACACCCAAGAATCCATCATTAAAAAAACTACTCCTCAGCCATTGAGCACGTCTGTAATCCCAGTGGCTCAGGAGGCTGAGACAGGAGGATCGTGAATTCAAAGCCAGCCTCAGTAAAGGCAGGGCACTAAGCAACTCAGTGAGACCCTATCTATCTCTAAATAAAACCCAGAAAAGGGCTGGGGATTTGGCTCAGTGGTCAAGTACCCCTGCGTTCAACCCCTGGTATCAAAAAAAAAAAAAAAAAAAAAAAAAAAAAAAAATTCCGAGGTCCACCATCAGTTGAGGATGGTCCTTTGAGTACCACAGTCGGACAAAAGGGAAGGGATATGTCCAACTGCAGAACTCCTGTGGAGGTCCCTCTGTTTGAAGTAGAAGCTCCAGACGGGGGAGAGTTAAATGGAGGAGGGTGGAGAGACCTTGGCCCAGAGAGGAGAGGAGGCTGGCACTGGGTCTAAGCCTAGGAAACAGAAAAGAAGAGGCAGTGATCTGCATTTTTCTTACCTCTACCTTTCATTATTCACCAGATGCTCCCAACCCCCCAGAAAACCTTCACCTGTCTGAAAGACAGAACAGGAGTGTCCGGCTGTCCTGGGTAGCTGGCGAGGACCACAATAGCAATATCAGTGGTATGATTACTGGAATGATGTTTTCTGTACCCAACAGAGTCACATGGGCATAGCCCTTGACACTTCCTGTTTTGTGTCAGTCTTTAGTAGAACTTAAACCTAAACCCACCTGTTCTAATGTGTGGCCCTTGGTCCCTCCCGCCAGAGTATATCATCGAATTCGAAGGAAACAGAGAGGAACCCGGCAGGTGGGAGGAGCTGACCAGGGTTCGAGGACAGGAGACCACAGTCCTGTTACCATTGGCCCCGTATGTGAGGTACCAGTTCAGGGTCGTCGCCGTGAATGAGGTTGGGAGAAGTCAGCCCAGCCGGCCGTCGGAGCACCACGACACACCTCCAGCAGGTGAGCAAGAGTCGCTCCTCAGGTGTGCGTTTGGATCCTGCTTTGAACATTAAAAACTAATAATAATAAAGCGGTATAGGATTTCAGATTTGTCCCAGTACTTTGAACAGTTCTATAAAGTAAGGAAGCATAAGATGTCCAAGTACACAGGTCTCAGAAGTATCACCGTAGTTGTTGGATAGACAGGAGGGTGGTCTGTGAGAACACACTATGGGGGTGAGTTTCCTGTCACTAAACATCATGCTTAAATCAGACCAGAATGCAGCTCTCAACTGAAGTTCAGTGTGTGGAGATGCCAAGGACTCGGTTTTCTGATATCAACTTTTGACTCATTATAGACACTTGGTTAAATTTTCAAAGTGTCTAATACTATGCATTCTTATGCATACAAGTATTGTATCTTCTTGTGTAAGTTGGCAGAATACACTTTATTCTTTTAGTCTCACAAATGTAGTTCTCAAATAATTTGTGTTGCTGAATTGGAATTGAAAATCAGTGAGGTCATAATGTATATATGATATAAATATGGTCATAACACACACACACACACACACACACACACACACACATATATATATATATAGAGAGAGAGAGAGAGAAGGACTGTGTGTGTGGTTCAGTGGTATAGTGTCTCTCCTTGGTTCAATACCCAGGATATTTTTGTGTGTACATATATATAATTTTACACACACACACACACACACACATATATGTGTGTTCGGCTTTCCTTCTGTTTAGGTCTGCATGCTAAGTAAAATGACAGAGCAATGTATGTTTGTAATTTGATATATGTGTGTGTGTGTGTATACACACACACACACACATATATATATATATATCATGTGTTTATAAAATACACACACACACACACATATATCCTGGGCATTGAACCCAGGAGGGGCACTTTTACCACTGAACCACATACACAGCTCTTTTTACTTTTTATTTTAGGACAAGGTCTCCCTAAATTGTTGAGGTTAGCCTCAAACTTGCAATTCTCCTGCCTTAGCCTCTAGAGTCATTAGGACCTCAGGTGTGCACCACTCTGTCTAGCATGATATTTATTTATTTTTCCTGAGTGAAAATAAATGTGCAAGGATATAATTCCTTTTTTGGACTGAGAAAAAGCAAGTTGAGATCACTGAATTTGATGCTTGTAATGCTTGTATGATTTTAGTGTGCCTTCAACTTAGCACTGAACCTCCTGCTTAGCTTTTTCTAATACAATGGACTTCTCTGAATATATTTCATGGTCACATGACATGCTGTTTGCTATTTCATGCCCTCAAAACTTGGCTGTTGGTGTTAATTCATGAGCTTTAATTTCCTTCTCCCAGAAGCAAACATTCACAACATTTATTTCTATCAACAATTGTCATGAAAAAAACACAGCAGGTTTAGAATGGAAAATACATTTTAAAAAAACAGGTTTCAAATTTAAACAAGGAGGTTTAAATCTAAGATAGCCATGTACTACCCATTGGGTAGTAATTGCATAACTCTAAGAATATTATTTTACTCTTAAAATGAAATAAATATTTAAAAGCGACCTTAATTGTATTTTGGGGACTAAACCATATTGACATTAATACATGTAGTCAAAGTTATTTAAATTTCTGGGTGGTTTGGGAGGGTGATATTTATTGGTTACAAAGTAAGGAGAAAAAATAGTTCTGTTGCTTGTCACTTTTCAGCTCCAGACAAGAACCCACAAAACATAAGGGTGGAAGCCTCTCAGCCCAAGGAGATGATTATCAAATGGGAGGTACGTATTCCATGACGTGTTGCGGGTTCCTTCAAGCCTTTGGTTTTCCTTCTGTTTAGGTCTGCATGCTAACTAAAATGACAGAGCAATGTATGTTTGTAATTTGAAGATCTCTGTGATTCGATGAAGGTGTGGAATACAGGTGAGCCTTCATAAATCGTTCAAGGAGGACTCTACAGGTTGATCTAGTTGGTATCTTACTGAAAGTTTCAGATTCCCAATCTTTCTATCATCCATGTTTTAGATGCTCTCATGTTCAAAAGATACGGAAAGCCTTTCACTAGGTGGCTCACTAAGGGTAATGCCAAAGGGTGGAACCCCCCCACCCCCCTTGCCAAGTAATAATCACCAACCTCTATGGACATTTTGTACGTTCATTTCTAATTCTTAGAGCATCAGTATCACTGTGTTCTAGATGGAGAAACTGGGGTCTGAGATGATGTGAGATGATGAGGGTTTCCCCCACCCCTGCTCAGCCAGAGGTGAACAGAGCTAGGATTAAGCCTGGTGTGCTGGCTCATGCCTGTAATCCCAGTGGCTTGGGAAGCTGAGGCAGGAGGATTGCTAGTTCAAAGCCAGTCTCAAAAACTTAGTGAGGCCTTAAGCAACTCACTCAGTGTGTGTAACTATGTTTCATGTTATTGTGAAGTATCAGAGTTTTGATCATTACCGACACAGCCAGCCATGCTGAAGAACATTCATGCATTGAATATTTTTTTTTTTTTTTTGCATGAATCATCTGTGAAAAAGAAGTTAGAAGTTAGAAAGCAGTTAGATGCCCAAGTGGACGAGCAGATACTGTGATGGAGTTACCTGACTCTAGTTAGAAGAATGTATTCTTGAAAATTGCTATGAGAATAGATCGCAGGTGTTCTCACTGCAAAAATATGATATTTTTGAGATGTGTTTTATATAATATTTGAGGTACATTTGTGAGATATAATACATATCCTGACTAGCCCGATTGACCTTTTCTACAATGTGTACATTTCCGAAAACTACATATTACATAAAATAAATATAACTTTTGTCGATTAAAAATAAGTGAAAATGTTCAAACTTTTTTTTTTTTTTTTTTTTTAATGGAATTAAGGCAGTGTGGCCCTCTGTCTAGTGCTGAAGTCTGGCTTCCGTAGCGGGAGGGTGTCTCGATAGGGCTAGTGAAGGAGTCGGCGGGCAGCGGTGGAGGAACAGCAAACAGACACGGGAGTCGGGCTGCTAAATTCTCTACTTTTTTCAGCATGGTTTTTATATATCCCAGCAAACACAGCAATTCACATTACAGCTTTCGAAGGTTACATTAAAGAATTTCAAGGAATTTCAGGGTCATATAATCAAAATATTTATCCTCAGTACATACTACTGATTAATCTTATCTATAGACAAAAGAAAACACTTTAAAATTTGTATTTATCTAAACCTATACCAAAGATTCCTCAAGTCTAGGCATGTTTACTCATAAGGTTTAAGCTAAATTGCTCTAATATTTTTTTCTTTAAACTTCAACTGGGCCTAGACTTCCTGGCTCTTTCTGTGTCCCTATAATGACTTTGTTTTGAGCTCAGGAAGAAAGAAGTATGGTTGTCTGTAGCCTAAATTTACTTAAAAGATAAAGGGGAGTCCTTACCAAACACAAGAAAACATTTAAAGCTTTTGTATGGAATGCATGATTACAACAAGGGGAAGGTTACACAATGGGCATTTGCTGTGCTCAATAATTACAGCAGGGAGGGGTTAAGCAGTGAGCATTTGCAAAAGCTAATTTCTAACTAAAAAACCTGCTATACTAGTTCAACTTAAGAATTTGTTTTTGAGCTCCTGACTTAGATTTCACAGAGTAATGATCTATTGTGGTCAGTTTCATGCTGATGCATTATGCCTAGTGGTCATATAGGGAAAGACAAGACAGTAAGGAAATACACAGACAGGGTTAACATTCTCAGCACCATGTTCGTGGTACATCTTTCCATAAAAAGGAAGAATGCTTTTGCTTCCTTCCTTTATGATGATGAGGATGCTTTTGCTCACTCTATCATAAGGAAGATGTCACAGTCTAGTTTCTAGGTAGGGAGTTAAAAATCTTGGTTGGTTCATAGGTTTCTTTGAAAACATGTTAGCAGTATAGACTCCTTTTTTATACAGTTGTGCATGAAGATTCTTGCTCATTATGTCATTGACTTCTCATATCCCTGAACGGAAGTCCCTGAAAGATGCCCCTCCCCCCATCTAGACTTCCTCGATCCTGACTCAGTATCCTCTTTTCTAGAGAGTTCTTCCTCATGGGCAACACAGTACAGGGAAAGGAAGTATTTCCGTCAGCCTTTTCGCTGCCGTGACCAAAGGATCTGACCAGAACAATTTTAGAGGAGGAAGAGTTTATGTGAGGGCTCATGGTTTCAAAGGCCTTAGTCCACAGAAGGCCGGCTCCATTCCTCAGGGCTGGAGGTGAGATAGGAACGGCATGGCGGCAGACTGTGACAGAGGGAAGCAGATTGCATGGCGGTGATCAGGAAGCCGAGAGAGATTCCACTGGCCAGATACGAATATATGCCCCAGAGCCACACCCCAATTCTCATCTCCTCCAGCCCCACTTACCACTTCAATCAGGGATTAATCCACTGATGAGGCTAAGGCTATAACCCAATCATTGCTCCTCCAAATCTCCCTGCACTGTCTTACACATGAGGTTCCTGGGGACATCACATCTAAGTTGTAACAGGAAGGCTTGTGTCTTTACTCTGGATCTTCTACTGTTCTCTTTGGGGAGTTTTTTTTTTTTTTTTTTTTTTTTTGGTGGTGCTGGGGATTGAACCCAGGGCCTTGTGCATGCAAGGTAAGCACTCTACCAACTGAGCTATATCCCCAGCCCCTGGGGAGCTTATTTGAGAATTCTTATTTTAAAGCCAAATAGGAAGCACCCTGCTCCTTCTTCAGAAGCCTGGTAGCCAAAAACCTGTCAATATAGCTAAAAGATTCTTCTGAACAGTACCCAGTGTGTTTTAAAATTCGTTAGAGAACTTTATTAAATTTGCTTCTTTTCCTTGGAGCAAAGCACATATAAATTGAATAACTAACGTTATTTGTGCACATCGATTGTCAGTAGGGGCTGAAGGAAATTATGATTCTAGATTGCTCTGTGGAGCTAATCGCTCATGCCTGATTCATTTCTGCAGCACTGAAGTCTCTGGTGAATTTATATCCATCCGTCTTGTATTAAAAATATCTTGGAGTAAAGCTTTTCAGTAAATGCAAGTATTCACAATGACCGTACGCCGGGCGCGGTGGCGCACATCTCGTCTGTAATCCCAGCACTTGGGAGGCTGAGGCGAGAGAATCACGAGTTCAAACGCAGCCTCAGCCGTGGCGAGGCACTTAGCAACTCAGTGAGGCCCTGTCTCTAATAATATACAAAAAAAGGGCTGGGGATGTGGCCCAGTGGTCAAGTGCCCCTGAGTTCAATCCCCAGTACCCCCCCCCAAAAAAAAAAAAAAAAAAAAAAAACTGTAGAAACTCAGAAAGTTTTTTGTTTTGTTTATTTATTTATTTTCTCCCAGAAAATTCAAGTATTCACCTTGGAATAGGCACACAACTTAAAAATATCTGCTGAAATAGAACGATACCTTCAATTTAATTCTAACTAATGCTTCTAATAAGTATTTTAGTAAATTAGATGGAGTACAAAACCATTACAAATTCTGTCAGAACATTCTATATGGTATTATTGAATCACCCACATATATAAAATGAAATTACTATTAATATAAGTGAACTTTATATCTAGGATTAAGATGGTAATTTAAATGTATTTCATACAACTGCATCGCTTAAATAAAATTCCCATTTTGTGAAATTAAATAAGTGGTTTAAATCACATTAATGTTTTTTAAATGAAAGTTTTGCTTAATTAAAAGCTAGGGTGGAAATAATCAATTTCCTATGTTAGAAGTTTCTCTACCAAACATTCAAATGCAGTAAAATAAAGTGGGTGAGAGAGGCACATCTGCTCTTAAAGAACCTGAAACAGAGCTCTGAGGGTCTGGGGCTGTGACTCAGAGGTAGAGCACTCGTCTAGCACGTGCAGGGAGCTGGGTTCGATCCTCAGCACCACATAAAAATAAATAAATAAAATAAAGGTATTGTGTCCAACTACAACTAAATATATATATATATATGTATATATATATATATATATATATATATATATATATATAAAAAAAAAAAAAAAAAAACAGAAGCTCCGAAATGATTGATGTATAAAGAGGAACTGTTCGCTGCTGCTGGGCTCTGGGATATAAACATGATTATTTTCCCGAATGAAAGGTGGACAGTCTCTCTTCTGTCATGGAAGGAAGATGGAGAGGGAGATGCATGGAATCTGGTGGAGGGGAGCGCTCCCTGAAAGCCGTGGCAATTCCACTCATGATTCAAGAATCCATGGCTACCTCTTTTTCATCTCTGCAAATTACCTTGGAGCAAAAATATAAGATATAATGGAAAGTTTCTGCACCAGCTAAAACTTTCTGTGGAGTGTATTTGTAAATCGTTTCCCATGTGAACACTTACGACTTCACCGAAGGAACGTGATTCGGGCATCTCAAGTGCGGGCTTCCCATTCCTTGTGAAGGCATAGGGTTGATTTGCAAGCATAAACTTGAAGAATAACAGCAATGTTTGGCAACTGTTCTGACCCAAAGAGGAGTATTTAAGATCTCCAAAAAAAGTGATCCTCCTTTGTAGCATTTCTTATGCACTTAGGATGGCTCATTACTGTCTCTGGGTCAACATGTCTATGATGACATCAGATGTGTGTGTGTGTGTGTGTGTGTGTGTGTTTATTGGTAAAGGACAGTCATGTGTAATAGTGGGGTTCACTGTGGCATATTTGTACTTAAACCTACCATACTTTGTCAACTTTATTCCCCACCTTTTCCCCTTGCCCTTCACCCTCCTGTGACCCCCTGTCTTTACCCTACTGGTCTCCCATCTATTTTCTTTTCTTTCTTTCTTTTCTTTCTTTCTTTCTTTCTTTCTTTCTTTCTTTCTTTCTTTCTTTCTTTCTTTCTTTCTTTCTTCTTTCTTTTTTTGTACTGGGGATTGAATGCAGAGACACTCAACCACTGAGCCAGATCCCCAGCCCTATTTTGTATTTTATGTAGAGACAGGGTCTCACTGAGTTGCGTAGCACCTCACTTTTGCTGAGGCTGGCTTTGAACTTGCGATCCTCCTGCCTCAGCCTCCCAAACCGCTGGGATTACAAGAGTGTGCCACTATGCTCAGCTGCCATCTGTTGTCATGAAATCCCCCCTTTTCCCTTTTTTCTCTCTAGCTTCCACATATGAGAGAAAACCTTTAGCCCTTGACTGTCTGATTGGAACTCATTTCATTCAGCATGATGTCCTCCAGTTCCACCCACGCACCTTTGAGTGACGTAACGTCATTCTTCTTCATGTCCGAGCAGAACTCCATTGTGGATGGATACCTTTTCTTTACCCATTCATCAAATGTATTTTGGCTTCTCCTTTAGCCTTTGAAATCCATGGAGCAGAATGGGCCAGGTCTGGAGTACAGAGTGTCCTGGAAGCCCAAGGGAGCCTCAGAGGAGTGGGAAGAGGAAACGGTCACAAACCACACGTTGCGGGTGATGACAGCCACCGTCTACGCACCTTATGATGTCCAAGTTCAAGCTGTCAATCAGCTTGGTGCTGGACCCGAGCCTCAGTCAGTGACTCTCTATTCTGGAGAAGACTGTAAGTGAGATGTACCCCAAAAAACCCTTAGCACTCAGGAACAGTTTTTCTTGAGCATGGTGCATTTATGTCAACAAGCATTTTTGAGCGCCTACTGCATGCAAAGAGAATATACGAGCTAGAAAAGATTAAAGAAATCACTTTCTACTTTCAGGTGGACTGTAGGATCGTTGATTGGTACAGGGTCCTGAAGTGTAGTACTTGGAAAGTTTTAACTTTGTTTTCCCAGTAAAGCTTTCTCTCTCTCTCTATTGAAAAGCAAAGACCTGAAATTGTCACTGAGCTCAGTTAAACAATAGAACTGTCCTGAACTTTTAAAGGTCTTCAGTTAGCTTTGCCCTTCCTTTTGAAGGACTTGCAAACAGCTATCTGCTACCATGCCATGGGCATGCCTGTCTGGAGCCTTCTTATTACAAATAAGGCACAGACCCAGATTTGTACATAGAATTACACACACACACACACACACACACACACACACACACTCTCATGATGCCTACATGCAACATTTAGGAAGCACTGGTGATATGATCATATTACTAATTGCTAATAGCATTTGAATTGCTGCAATTACATGATTGGAAAACGAGAAGCCTGTGTGTTCTATATCACTACACACGGGGGGTTATTTTCATTATTTCTTCCAGCATCCAGAGTAATAATTTGGTCCAAGAATTTTCATTTGCTGTTCAAATTCTTCTACTCAAACAGAAAGAGTGGAACACAGCACGTAGGACCTGTTAGCCTCGGCTGTACAGTGTTGGGTTTAGTCCTTGTTAGTAATCTTCCCTGTAGAATAGGATAACGATAGCAATCTCATAAGTTTATTCTAAGGATTACCTGGATTGGCTAATTTAATCTTTAGAATAATCCTATGAACACATAACATGTGCTCAGTAAGTGCTGTTGTTTTTAATATTTGATTAAAAGAATTCCCAAGTAGTTTTTTTTTTTTAATATTACTGGTGTAGTTCATTTGCTTTAAAAGACAAGATGCTCACAGAATATCTCATGGTACCTTGTTTTAAATTTCCCTTTACATTTGCCCACGTGATAAACACCCAGAGAGCCTCATTTCTCAGTTTTGTATGGGGTATTCTTTTCTAGGAACCCACTGGGGCTGAGAAACTCCCCTGTAATGAGAAACTCTTGTTTCCATTCAGATTTAATTTCACAAAAGTATTGTCCCTAGATTGAACAATGTGGAAATCACATCTGAGACGGGCTAGGTGGCGCACGCCTATAATCCCAGCACTTGGGAGGCTGAGGCAGGAGGATCATGAGTTCAAAGCCAGCCTCAGCCATGGCGAGGCCCTTAGCAACTCAGTGAGATCCTGTCTCTAATAAAATACAAAAAAAGGGCTGGGGATGTGGCCCAGTGGTCGAGTGCCCCTGAGTTCAATCCCTGGTACCCCCCCCCCCAAAAAAAAAAAAAAAAAGAAAAGAAAAGAAAATCACGTCTAGGAAAGGATTGTCATCTTCCTGTTTGGAGGTGGTTGAAAGCTCATCAATCTTTTGTGCTTAACAGATCCCGATATGGCTCCAATCATCCATGGGGTGGACGTTATAAACAGCACATTAGTGAAAGTTACCTGGTCAACAATCCCCAGGGACAGGGTGCACGGACATCTGAAAGGATACCAGGTTGTTATCACCCCCTTTCTTATCGTCCTTGTATTTGTGTCTTTCCTGAGAATATGAACCGATTTTGGGAGGAGCCAACAGAGAATCTGCCACGGCAGTGGCTGGGGGTTCGGAGATGAAAACACTCATATTTTCATTGCAGATAAACTGGTGGAAAACCAAGAGTCTGTTGGATGGCAGAGTGCATCCCAAAGAAGTAAACATTCTGAGATTTTCAGGACAGAGGAACTATGGCATGGTTCCTTCCCTGGATCCCTTCAGTGAATTTCACTTGACAGTCTTAGCCTATAATTCCAAAGGCGCCGGACCCGAGAGTGAACCTTATATATTTCAAACACCAGAAGGAGGTAAGAAAATAGCCAAGTAGGGGCTGGGGTGGTGGCTCAGTGGTAGAGCGCTTGCCTGGCATGTGTGAGGCACTGGGTTCGATCCTCAGCACCATATAAATGTAAATATATAAAATAAAGGAATTGTGTCCATCTATGACTAAAAGAAAAAAAAAAAAAAAAAAACAAGTAGAATAATAGTAATAATGGGAATTGTCCAGTGGCTGTATTGAACATGGCTTCCCTGATGAAGAGTTAATACATGCCGGGCGTGGTGGCGCACACCTGTCATCCCAGCACTTGGGAGGCTGAGGCAAGAGGATCGTGAGTTCAAAGCCAGCCTTAGCAATGGCGAGGCACTTAGCAACTCAGTGAGACCCTGTCTTTAATAAAATACAAAAAAGGGCTGGGGATGTGGCCCAGTGTTCCAGTGCCCCTGAGTTCAACCCCTGGTACAAAAAAAAAAAAAAAAAAAAAAGCTAATACACACACTTTTATGAGTTAACTCCTCAATTTCTGTAACAATTTGTAATCTAGTGGGGCTTATTGAGGAATTAACCACTTTTACAAGTGTTCGTTCATGGTCTTGTATTTTCTAGTACCCGAACAACCAGCTTTTCTCAAAGTCATCAAAGTCGATAAAGACACTGCCACTTTATCCTGGGGACTACCTAAGAAGCTAAATGGAAACTTAACTGGCTATCTGTTACAATACCAGATAAGTAAGTACCAATTTGTATCAGGGTGAAGTACCAATTTGCTTGTAGGTCACTTTTTAACTAGAGGATTTGGCATGCTCTATTAGAGATCTAACAATCACCTAAGTCCATGGTTTGTAGGGTGCAATACTTCCTTCTAGCACAGAGCTCTGTATAGTCACTTGCAGGACCATTTCAGCCCCCACCTGTTTTTATAAATAAAGTTTTATTGGAACACAACCATGTCCTCTTATTTACATATTGCCTGTAGCTGTTTTCTCACTAGACTGGCAAAGTGGAGTTGTTGCCACAGAGGCTGCATGGTTCTCAGAGTCTAAAACATTTACAGTCTAGCTTTAGGCAAAAAAATTTTGCAGACCTCAGGTTCAGAAGAATAACAATGTGTGAATGGGTGCCAGAAAACATAAGTTTCCTGTTTATTATGGTTTATAAATAAGAGGCCTTGGGTATTAAGAAACTTGATCAGGAACAGAGTTAGTAGGCAATGTAAAGAAGATTCAAGGGGGTGGGGTTGTAGCTCAGTGGCAGAGCACTTGCCTAACATGTGTGAGGCACTGGATTCAATTCTCAGCACTGCATATAAATAAATAAAATAAAGGTCCATTGACAACTACAAAATATTTTTTTAAAGTCAAAAACGAAGAAGATTCAAAGCACTGTAACTCCGATAATGCACTGTCTCTTCTGCCCAGAATACATGATTCTGGTCTTAACCCTAAACATACTTGTGTGTGCAGAATCCTGTATCAGCCTCACAGTGGTTCAGGTAACATGGAAAGGAGCAATGTGTTGTCTTTGGACCATTGTTCAAAATCATCTGCCCACATGCTTCTGTGCCATAAGAGAGAAATTTTTTTTTTTTTTTTTTTTTTTTTTTTTGTACTGGGGAATGAACTCAGGGGCACTTGACCACTGGGCCACATCCCCAGCCCTTTTTTTTTTTTTTTTTTTTTGTATTTTATTAGAGAGAGGTCTCACTGAGTTGCTAAGTGCCTCGCCATTGCTGAGGCTGGCTTTGAACTCGTGATCCTCTCGCCTCAGCCTCCCAAGTGTTGTGATTACAGGCGTGCGCCACCACACCCGGCTAAGACAGAAAATGTTTAAGCAAAATGAGATCATGTCAAATAGGACATCCTTGATAGAATAGTCTTCTAATCTAAGCATCATCTCAAATGGAAAATTTGGGACTCAAACCACAGAAAGCTTAAGGAGTAAGCCTAACGATGCAGATTTTAGAATTTGAGGATGTGAAATCCTGTATGGTGAAAAAAACCGAGAAGAAATCCAGTCTAATGGGCTTAGGAAAGCCAGCCTATTAGAGCCCCAATGTGCTACTCAGGCATCACTTAAAGATCTTGCAGCTTCAGCAGCGATGACTTCTGCAGAGTTGGGTGCATGCATTTAGCTAGTCATAAGCAAGTTTCAAGTGGAAGTAGCATTTTAGTGTTTTTGAATGCTTGCTGTGTAGCAAGATCACTACCAAATACTCTCTGCGTTATTTCATTAAAATAAAAAAAAAAAAAAAAACCCTAAGATCTGTACTGTAAGTATTCCATGAAACAGGAATTGGGGTATACAGAGAACACTTACCTGGGGGTATCTATAACTTCATTGTAATTCAAGGAACATATGTGCTTATTTGGTGACACACATTAAACTAGGAACCATATAATCATTGTGTAAATTGCTCCTCCAGGAGAAGATTGAAAGTACTTAAGTCAAGGATACAATGAAAATAATGGGGGAAAGTCCGTCATTGTTAATGGCTACTATGAAGGTGGCTGGCTCCAGTATAGCCCAGCCATTAGGAATGCAGTCTCTGGGGTCAGAAGATGATGGTTTATGCAAATCTCAGTTTGCCAATTATGGACTCTAGATCTGGGCAAAGTGTTCATTCTTGATAAATTTCAGTCATCCCCTGATGCTATGGTCAGTAATCACATCTACAATGAGTCCACGGTTGTGAATAATTAAAAGTCATTCCTTGTACAACACAAGCATAAGTATAAGCCCAACTAAGTGGCAGTGTCACTTAAATAATGTGAAATGTGAGGCATCATTATCTCTACGTTTATTCCTCTAGTCAACGACACCTATGAGGTTGGAGAATTAAATGCCATCAACATTACAACTCCAACAAAACCCGGCTGGCGTCTCTCAAACCTCAATGCAACTACCAAATACAAGTTCTACTTGAGAGCTTGCACCTCCAAAGGCTGTGGAAAACCCATCACGGAGGAGAGTGCCACCTTGGGAGAAGGGAGTAAGTACCCCAGCCTTCTGCACCCTGCGTCTTTGACACACCCGCAGTAATGCATCATGCACTCATTGGTAATGAAGAAAGATTGCAGTCCAAATCTGTCTGACCTTTTGTTTCCCATGAGCATAGATAAGAAATTTACTAATACTGTTTGCAAAGTTCACGTTGATGATTTAAAGATTTATGAACAGCAGCAATCAGACCCTAGCTGAGAGCATACACTAAGGCCAGGAACTGTAATTCTTCTTAATTAAAATAGGAGACATGAGGTCATAAAGTTCTTCACAAGGCTGGTGGAGGAATATTTTTTTTCTTTGAGTAATGTATTCATAAAGAAGAATATCTGTCTTTTGCCTCAATAGGCATTTTGCAACACTGAGTTAATGTATCTTATTTCCAGACCTTGATTCATATCATGCATAGATGTGTATATATATTTTATTTTACTGTCTGGTGGTTGACACCAACTACCTGAATGGAAAGTGGCTTGCCAGTTAAGGTTGCACTTGCAATACAATTCTTCTCGTTCAACTAGACTTTTCTTTTTGTTCCTACCTTATAACCATTTCCTTTCCTGAATTATTTCTCCAGTTATGATTTTAGCAGTGTTCTTCCTAAATTTTTTTTTTTTAATACCAATAGGCACCAGCAGAGAAATAAGCTGGTGGAGTAAGGGGAAAAGCATCAGAGAAACTGGTGTATTCATTAAGAAGTTAAAAAAATAAAACAGGGACTTTTAAGGGTTCAGGCTGGTCAGGCATGGGGGGATTTGAGATTTGGGGAAGAGAAATACATGCATTTGTTTACCATGTAGCAATTGGCAAATATTGTTCTGTTTTAAATGCTTTTCCAAATTGTAGATTAGAAAAACAACAGAGCCGGGTGTGGTGGCACATGCCTGTAATCTCAGCACTTGGGAGGCTGAGGCAGGAGGATGGCGAGTTCAAAGCCAGCCTCAGCAATGGTGAGGCACTAAACAACTCAGACCCTGTCTCTAAATAAAATACAAAAAAGGGCTGGGGACGTGGCCCAGTGGTTGAGTGCCCCTGAGTTCAATCCCCGGTGCCACAAAAAAAAAAAAAAAAAAAAAAAAAAAAAAAAAAAAAAAAAAAGAAAGAAAAAGAAAAAGAAAAACAACAGAATAAATACCAAGAGGAGAAAATAGTAACGAAGAAAATTAAATCATCTATCATTTATTAAAGATATAGTTTTAAATAGACAAGAGTTTGTGAGTCACCATAAATCAGTGTGTTTCTGCCTCTTCTTGTTTCTACTTGATCTTTTTCTGTTTTCTTTTTGGTGCCTGGGATCGAACTCAGAGGCACTCGATCTCTGAGCCACATCCTCAGCCCTAATTTGTGCTTTATTTAGAGACAGGGCCTCACTGAGTTGTTTAGTGCCTCGCTTTTGCTGAGGCTGGCTTTGAACTTGTGATCCTCCTGCCTCAGCCTCCTATGCTGCTGGGATTATAGGCATGAGCCACCGCGCCTGGCTTCTACATCATCTTGTTAACAAAAGTTTTATATTCTTCCCAGAATCCTCAAACACTTAAAATTCCCTTACATAGGAAGAGGATATAGATTCAGATAATGCCCAAAATCATCCAAAAATTATTCCCAAGGGAGAATTAAACACCAGAGTGCAATGAACTGATTTATCTTCTCATAAAAGTTAAACTAACTTCAAGAGGGTGGGTGATTGGACACTTTCTAGTAACTAAAGGATATTTCTTTGGGATTCTAACTGGCATAAAGGTTTCCATTCAGAGAAGACAAGTCAAAATAGTAGTCACCTAAATATATCCAAATCAATTCCGTTTTTTTTTTTTTTTTTTTTTTTTTTTTTTTTTTTTTTGGTACCAGGGATTGAACTCAGGGGCATTCGACCACTGGGCCACATCCCCAGCCCTTTTTTTTTTTTTTTTTGTATTTTATTAGAGACAGGGTCTCACTGAGTTGCTAAGTGCCTCGCCATTGCTGAGGCTGGCTTTGAACTCGTGATCCACCTGCCTCAGCCTCCCAAGTGCTGGAATTACAGGCGTGCGCCACCGCGCCTGGCTAATTCCGTATTTTTAAAAACAGATTTTAAGGCACAGAAATGGTTGTTTGATCAAAACAAGAACATGAGATTCACTGGAAATGCTGGTCTGATTCTTGCCAATTTGCAGCTAAAAGAAAAAAAAAATCACACAACTGCATCACAAATGTTGCACATTGTAGTACATATGTTGGAAAATTGGGGCTGGGATGCATTCATGCTTGACAAATTGGAGTGGAGGCGGGTAATGCTGTTTGTGTGATTTTTAACTGATGCTACATGAAGAAATCTGCTTTAAGGTACTCAAGAACATTAGTTTTATCTTTAGTTTGCAGAGAAAGATAATATTCTTGAGTATCTTAAAGCAGATTTATTTGTGGTCTTAACATACAGGTAATATAAAAAATGTTTCTTACTTCTGTGTTTGTGCTCTTTTTCAGGAATCTTCATTTTCAGTTACCTAGCTACTGTCCCCTTTCCCAGTTGACACTGGTTTTTCTTCTTTAAGCATGTCTTGCCATATTTACAGGGGGAAAAAAAAAGTTGTCCTTTTTTCCCCCTATTGGATTTCAACATGATCCTTGCAAAAAAAAAAAGTGTATTTCTGCTGAGGAGATGCATCTTGCTATCATTAGATACTCCAAAATTGATACCTTTTGTGCAAATTGAAATCTACTCCTGCATGTCTGTTTCCTCCCTGCTCTGCCAGCCTAGCACATTTTAAGATGGTTTGGTGCTTATTCATCCTGTGTTATATGGTAGACATGCATTTTTTTAAAAAATGTCCTCTGGTTTTTGTTCTGATTTTTGGGTAACTCCCATTTCATAATCTAAGAGAGGAAGAAAAATAAAGTTAATTAGAAACATTATTTCATGTCATTAGTTGTTGCAATAAATCATACACTTTTTTTCTATTTTTCAAAAGCTTGAACCAGTTAACATGATACTAATGTTTCTTTTCTTCCAAAGTCAAAATTGATTGCATTCTATTTCAACATTGATTGATCTTAAAGGCTTTGCTCAGCTATATAACTGACCTTATGTTCTCCAGGGTGCCATGTTAATTAAAGCCCTTCAGTTATTCATTAACTATATAAGCAATTTGTAGTCTATGGTGAAGTTGTAACTAAATATTGAGTGTAACATATATCCATTTGAGATGGAATTTCATAAGTCCTTATATTCTAAATAAGAAACACTTTATTTCATGTATAAATTGTTATTGTTTTCAGGTTTGCGTTTATAATATTGAGTTGATTCCCTGCAAAACTATATATTAAGTGCGAAAATACTTTGCACATTTGGTTGCAAGATCAGAAATTTTATGTATGTTTAATTAAGCTTGACTCATTTTCATCTGTTACTCTGAGATTCTACCATCAATGTATTGACATATTGATAATTCTTTTTGGAAAATTACTAATTTCTCACACCACTTTGAAAATGTCAGTGAAACCATTCCATTTAAATGTACCTATAAACCTGCACTTTATGTAGCTTAAATTTCTACTAATTTCAAATATTTAATATATAACCATATTATAATGCTATTCCATCAGCATTTATGGAGAAGATCAAGTCAAAAAGAATATGTATGTATGTATATGTATATATGCATGTGTATATATCTATATGTACATACATAATATAGTGATTTAATATTTACTTATTATAAATAGCTTTAATTAAAATCATAATGCCATATGCTATCAATTATAAGTCAAACAGGCCTTCTTCATTTCCCCACTGGGACTAAGAAAATCCAAATTACACATTCCAGGGTAGACCTTCTTTAAGTCTGTGTGTGGGTTTGAACCATTCACATGACCAGGCAGATTTATAGACCATTTCATCCACAGCCTATCATCTCAAGTGCCCATGAATCAAGCTCATTTCATTTATTCATTTTCAGCATACTAAAAAAGTCTTGAAATGTCGATAATCTCATTCATTCAATTATTCAAGACCTACTTAAGAAAATGAAATGCTAAAATGCCTTTATTTATTTATTTTTTCATCTCAAATAACAGAATTTTTTACCTGTCATACCCTGTGATGACAATTTATATGATTTCACTGTGTACCTTTCTTAGGTGAAGGTGTCAGGAAGATAACAGAAGGAGTAAATCTTACTCAAAAGATTCACCCCGTAGAGGTATTTGAGCCGGGAGCGGAACACATAGTTCACCTAATGACTAAGAATTGGGGTGATAACGATAGCATTTTTCAAGATGTAATTGAGACAAGAGGGAGAGGTGAGAAATGAGCTTCTGTTTGGGGTAGTCTTAGGCCGTACATCCGTGTCCTGTGAATTCATTTTACATACATTCCTATTAAAGACAAAACTATAGAGTCCATTAGCTATGAAGGTCATCATGTCCATTGTTATTGCTATAGCATTTTAATATTATCAAAACGAAAAACAACACCCCACAGTCGTTCAGTTTATCCCTTATGGTTTCTACCAGAGTAGTTGCCTAAAAATAGCTCCTGCTAATTAACGCATGTTGATAACAAATACTAAAAAGAAAACAAGAACAAACTCAAACCCCCAGAGGCTCCATGGCATTGTGCTTAATAAAACCAAGGCAGTTCGTGCTTCCTTTGACCCCTGCTTCTTGCCTCCTTAACGTTACCTGCCTTTGCTGTCCTCTCTGGTTTTCCTCTTCAGAATCAAAGCAACTTATAAAAGGCCCTTTCTTAATCAATATGGAATGATTCCTTAGTGTCTCCCCAAGGAAATTTCCTTCAGATCACTTTTCTTCTGGGATCATTCCAAGGAAAAGTAACATTGATGTAATTTTGGTTGTTTAAAACATTTTCTGATTTTTCCCCCAAAGTAATATGATATATACATCCTGTTCCTAGCGTTCAATGTTGTGACTTCTCTTTGTACGACAGAATATGCTGGGTTGTATGATGACATCTCCACTCAAGGCTGGTTTATCGGATTGATGTGTGCAATTGCTCTTCTTACACTAATATTGTTAACTGTTTGCTTTGTGAAGAGGAATAAAGGTGGAAAGTATTCAGGTAAGACTGTTTCTTCCTGAATAATTTTTAACTTATCAAATGGTATTTTCTGGGATGCATTCTTCAGAAACATTAATTTTATTTTATTTTTCATTGCACATGGAAGCAAAACTTATATTAGCAAATTCGATACACAATATACTAGAGGGAAAATATTGCTGCATGAACTAACTAAAAAGAGTATGTGTGGTCTATAATATTATATACACGTAGTTACTTGCTTTCTAGTTTCTAGTATTTAAAGCAGGCTCTAACAAGGCATATAATAGTTCCAAGCTTTTATTTTCTATCCACAAAATATCTGAGCTACTAAGGACATGTATTAATAAATCACACATGTGTTTTTATTTTTTTTTCAAGTTGCTAGTTTTATATAAAGTATTTTTACAACAATTGTGTCTTCATACATGTATTTAGGGTAATCATGGATAACTCAGTCTGCTATTATTCCTATCCCCTTGCCCCCTCCCCCTCCCCCTCTTTGTTCTAGTTAAAGTTCTTTCATTCCTCTTACCCCCACTCCCTTGCCTTTATAAGTTGGTATCTTCATGTTAAAGAGATCATTCGACCTTTGTTTTTTTTGGGATTGGCTAACTTTACTTAGCATTATTTTCTCCATCTCCATCCATTTACCTGCAAATGCCATGATTTTATTATCTTTTGGTGCTGAGTAGTTTTATTAGTGAATCATAATTATACATAAGAATGGGGTTCATTATTATATGCACCTAACATCATAGGGTCGCAGTCTCCTGTGCACCTAGCATCATGGGGTCACTGTTATCCATGCAGATGACATCACTGGATCACAATCATGTATACACATAGCATCGTATGGTCAGTTTAATTCCCCAGAACCTCCCTCTGGTCTCCTTCCTCTACTGGTTTCCCTTCTATTTTCATGAGATCCCCCCCCCCCCTTCATTCATATTCTCTCTCTCTCTCTCTCTCTCTCTCTCTCTCTCTGTCTTTCTCTCCCTCCCTCCCTCTCTCTCTCTCCTCTTTCCTCTCTCTGTCCTCTCTAACTTCCACAAATGAAAGGAATGTCCTAAAACAAGGGACCCCTCTACCCATCTATATGGGTATACTATGCTTCTGTATACATTACACGACTCTGACGTTTTTCTTCTAGTGCTTTCCGGAGCACTAGCTCCACTACTCTGTGTTGCTCGAGTTAGCCATTGCATTGGGGTAGCTATGCATGCATAAGACTGTGTTGCTCTTTACCATGACATCTGTTGGGTACCCCACCTCTTGAATTAATGGTATATTCGATATAAATAGAAAGCATTCTAGTTGTTTATGTAATGTTGGCTTTTATTTTTATTGCATTCAACTTTCAAACTTATTTTGGCTTTTTTGGATAGACATGTTATCATAAGTAATTTTGCTTAGAATTCATGCTGCTTTTTATAGGAGGGAAGGTTTAGATCCCACAGCTATTGGTATGATGATGTTCAGATTAGTGAGAGGTTTATTACTGGCATGTGGTTTGTCCAGCAAATGTTTAGAATCCGTCACATACACAGGACCATCAAGGGCACAATTTCTCAGGTTTTCAAAAAATTCCATGGATAATCTGTGCAGTTATATACATCTCAGTGTTTTTCTCTGAATTATGAATTATATTTGCAATGACTAATGAATATTCTACGTATTTCATTGGAAACTTTAAAGAGATTTAGCATTCCTCTTCGGGCATCCTCAACAAATAACTATTAGTGAAGTGCGGACTCCTCTATTTCTAAAGAACTTCCTCAAATTTTGCCCTTAAAAGAAAAAGCAATTCAGCTTTTCAAATTGTAGGAAAACTAAGATAATTGTCTAGAAAGTAGTGATACTAAGTGCCACAAAGGAGGACTGTTTATTTCCATTTTCCAAGAAAAGGGAAACCATGTCTTATATCCCACTGTTTGAAATCAATCAAAATTTCAAAATGTTACAGTAGCCCTTGATAATTTAATGTTGAGACAATTTTAGTAAGAGAGTGATACAGACTAATTAAATGATTGATTTCTTTTATACATGTTAGTTTAATGACAGATCTGATAGGGCATCTTCAAAATGTTTGGATAGTAAAATGAATATTTAACTAATTTGGTCTTCATTGAAGGACCTGTATAAAGTGACTCTTTCAAGACATGTGGCCAATATAATATCAAGTAGTCTCATGAAGATCTGCAGCATACTGCTGGCATAAGGAAAACCACATAGAACCCAGATAATTCCTTTTCTTTCTTTCTTTTTTTTCTTTCCCCCTCTTCCTCCTCCTTCTCCTCCTCCTCCTTCAGTAAAGAGGTAATGGTGTGTTGCAGATACAATCACAGGAAAAAAAAAAAAAAAAAAAAAACTCTTATACACGGTTTTAGAAAAGCTTGAATTATGCTGTTCTTTTTGATTCACCACCTTTCTACTGCAGTGCCCAAGTGTCGTGAGCAAATTTTTGCATTATCCGCATCCCCACCATTTTTTTTTTCTTCAGTGAAAGAAAAGGAGGATTTACATCCAGATCCGGAAGTTCAGTCTGTGAAAGATGAAACTTTTGGTGAATACAGGTAAACGTAACCTTCCTTTTCAAAATGCACGTATGCACTGGGTATACTAAATGTGCAAAAACGGGGCTTCTTTTTAAAGCAGTTGTTATGGGATGATATTGTAATGCTTTTAGAAAGAGTGCTTTGCACGGAGAGCACCTACTTAGCCTACTTAGGTGTTTGCCCAGGAAATGGAGGTGTGTGGAGAACCACAGTTGGGCAGGGACACAGTTGAGTGTGCGTAGGGACACTCCCGAAGCAGCGTGTGATGCCAGGACGCTGTTGTTACTTAGCTGCAATATCTGCTTGGAGTGGCTGAAGTGTCTTAAAACCACTCTTAGCATGGCCACAGCAAACCTAGGTCACATTCACTCTGTATCCACAGACACATGCATATACCTTCCATGCACCTAAATAGGTTACAAAGCCAGTCCTCTAGGTGACACAAGTCCTCCAGGGAAAGATACTTACAGATGCAAAGAAGTGAAATTAACTAATTACACAAAAGGGAAGGAATTTCTGCCTGGCAGGAATTCCGGAGAAAGAAAGACCCAAAAGAGATAAGCTAGGTCATCAAGGATGAGAAGATTGTGTCGCTGTAGCTACTGGGCAGAGCATGGCCAAATGTATGATGGTATAAAAGGGCGCCATTCATGGGAGAAAGAGCAGGTAGTGAACTATGAAGTAGGTGGCTCTCCAGGAAGCGTTAGGACTCCTCTTTCAGCCAGGTGTGGTGGTGCATGCCTGCAATCCCATCGACTGGGGCAACTAAGAAGGATTGCAAGTCCAAAGTCAACCTGGTCAACTTGGTGAGATCCTGTATCCAAATAAAAAGGCAAAAATGGTGGGGGTGTAGTTCGTGGTAAAGCAATCCTGGGTCTAATACCGAGTACTAGGGTGGGAAGGTGGGGGCAGAAACAGAGCACACCCCAGTGACCTACTCCCTCCAGCTATGCCCCAACTGCCTGCAGTTACCACCCACTCATGCATTAAATTATTAAGCCATCGAATGGATTAATCCACTAATGAGATTAGACCTCTCATATTCTAGTACTGTCCACCTCTGACTATTCCTGCATTGCCCCAGGAGCATTTCCAGGGATACCTCATTTGCAACCTAAAATAAGCACAGCTTACTCATGGTCACTTAGGAGCACCAGGGCTGGATGAGGAGCTAGGGTCCACACAGCAGTGTAAACAGAACCTGGGAAATGGCGCCCTGGCTCCACATCTCCCACTTGGAAGTGACTCATGTCAACTTTGCTTAGTTTTCTTTGGCCAAAGCAAGTGACCTGTGGCGATGAATCACTCTGTGTGGACAGGAAGTACCACCTGCCACGTTCCCAGGAGGCTGAGGTTGGATATTTGATGAATAGCACTGATGGATACTACACATCCTACTCTACGTGTTTAAATTAGGTTTATTTTCCCTGAATCATCACTCTTTCAGATTTTATAAAATAATTTTGTTTGATGTGTATCTTTATAAAACTAATGGGTACTTAAAAAAAAAATCCTGATCAGAAATTTAGAAAATTATATCACCCTATAATTTGCTCAATTCAATTTGCTTCTCTTGAAAAAATAAAACCCCACCCCATGAATAGACATATATATAGTATTTATGTTTGAAAACTACCAGCCTTTTCTTTTTCTTTTCAATTTAACATATCCCTGAATTTGTTAACTTTATCCGTGGGTTACCTTAAAACAAAAGAAAAAAAAAATTGGAAGGATACGGGAGCATCTATAGCATCAGAAGTAAAGAGAGAAGATCAAGGCTTGAAATCCAGGATCTCCAAGAAGTTATGAAGCAAGAGAAATAGCATGTTTTCTGTTTTAGTCCATTTGGACTGCCATCAGAAAATACCATAAACTAGGTGACTTCTCAGAGGCTGGAAAGTCTAAGGTCAAGGTCATGGCAGATTGAGTGTTTGGTGAGAGTCAGCTTTTTCATTCTCACGGGACACCTTCTCCCATGTCCTCATGTGGTGGGAAGGAGCAGGGGGTTCTCTGGACCTTTCTTAAGGCCCTAATTCTGTTCATGAGGCTCCAACCTCATGACTAATCACCTCCCCATTCAATGTGTGAATTTAGGGGTTTCACAGAGACCATAATGCCTCTGTGCAAATCAATAGGTTGAATCTTCCCATGTCTCCCAAGAGCTCCCAAATTTAAGAAAAACAGAAGCGTTCTGAGTGATAGAAAATCATTTCCCCGTTGTTGAGAATGGTGCAGCTCGCTTGTGACTCTTTAAATGTTGCTTCGTGAAAATGTCCTATGGGCTTCATGTCCCTACCTGTCTCCCATGCTAATATGACGCCCCAGAGGATTCTAAAGCCTATTAGCATGGTGAGAAGGTCTTGCTTGCTGGGCCCATGAAGACTGGATTCTGTTGAACCCTTCTTTTGTGTTTCCCAGTGACAGTGACGAGAAACCCCTCAAAGGAAGCCTCCGGTCCCTCCATCGGGATATGCAGGCCACAGAAAGTGCCGACAGCTTAGTGGAGTACGGAGAGGGAGACCACGGTCTCTTCAACGAAGACGGATCATTTATTGGCGCTTACACGGGATCCAAAGAGAAGGGCTCTGTGGAGAGCAACGGGAGCTCCACGGCCACATTTCCGCTTCGAGCATAAACACAGCCCATGCAGACGACGTCACAGCTCACCCCAACCTTCCATGTTCATCCGTCCAAGGGAGCAAGAACATTCACCTAGGAATAGCAACACGTCAGCAGATGGCATCCAGGGTGCCAGGCACTGCAGATAGGTGGAGAATAAGAACAGCACTGCCTTCAAAGATGAAACACCAGACACTTCAGGCCATGTCTTATTTTTTGCTTTTCTTTGCAGGTGCTCAAAATGCAGACCACACAACAGATCTGGGTTTCGATCCACCTCAACTGAATCCAAAGTACCCCTTGAGCACGCCACCTCGCCCGAGTTTCCTGTTCAGTGTGTGCATTGAGTTGCTACCTTTGGGTTTAGTTCTGTCTACACATTCGTATTCAGTCTCTGAGAACTGCCTTGGTGACGTTGCTTCCCCGCAGGTTCAAAAGATCCTAAGCAAACTGGTTATTTAAAATGTAAAGAGAAAAAAAAAAAAAGAAATATGAATATCTTATTAAAACACTTCCTTGAATATATACAGTCTGAATTTATTATTTAAATCTTAGTAGCAAAAGTCTTAGGTGAAAAATGCAACTAGTATTTATTGAGCTCCTAACTCTTTGCCCCAGAGATGGTTCATGTTTAAACAGAGTTATAATGTTTTTCATTTCGATATCAATTTTGTTTTTAAAATTTTTTTATCAATTATAACATTCAGAAGCATCTTCATTTCTTGTTTGTTTTTCATCTTTTTTTTTTTTTTTTTTCTGGCACTAACTTCAGCTTCAAAGGTGCAGTGGTCCAAAGGTTCTTGTACAAAGAACAGGTGTAATGTATCCCTGGTTCTAGATTCTAATAGGTATTTCTATGTCATCATTTCCAAGTTGGTCACTGTGACCTTTTTTTTTCTTTGTTTATATGATGGTATATTTGCATCTATTTCATGAATGCATTGTGCAGGTTATGTTAATATTTCCACAATTCAAAAAAAAAAATAGATGTGTTTTATTTTGGAGTGGGAAAAAGACCCCGAGCAGGCATGCCTGTACAGGTATAGAGTTAGATGCCGTCTTCCTTCTTCCAAGCTGCAGCCGGTAACCTGGGCTTCCTGAACGGAAGACTTTGTATGAAGCCTTTGGATTTTGTTCTTATGTTGTGCTTTTCCAACAGCCTCAAAATAAAAGCTCGTATAAATATTGAGGGAAACGTTTTCCTGTTTTTCAGAATAAGTTTTTGTTGTTGAGTGTTCCCCTATCCCAGTCCCCAACACAGAAAAACTATGGACGGTAGACATTCCTATACATAGATTGGTGTAAATCACATTTTAAATGCATTTATGGTGAGATTTTTTTTTTCTTCCCCTTCCCTATATTTTTCCTTCTGTCAAAGTCAGTGCAAATTCAGGGAACTTATTTCCTGGCATGTGGGCTACTGGTACATCGTTTCAAAATAATATATGGAAATGTTTAAAATCATTTAATAGAAACCTGTTTAATCTCACCCTGAAATGATTAAGTATTGAAAAGAAATTGACTCACAGATGTGACTTTATTTTTTGAACCGTGATTATTTAATGTGTACTGTTAATTCTGAATCTTTGATTTATGTGACCCATTGTCTATCTTGGGGACGCAACCCAGAGACCTGGATACTGGCTGATGAAGTTATGTGCATGGAGTAATTGTCCTTGTAACCGCATGTGACCTGCAGATACTCAGGCAGGAGAACCAAGTCTTACGTAAAATCAGACTCATGGGCTCAGAATTGACCACACCCCCGGAAGTAAACTCTCAAAGGGGGAGATATCTGCTTCCCCACCCATGTGATTGCAAGAGTCCTCACATATGTCACTATAGCTTGAGCCTCCAGTGCCAGCTAATTTCTAAGGCACAGAAATCAGAGGAATCCTCATGTATAGATTTTTCTGAGAGGCCTCTTTGTATCTCAGATCCTGACCAGGTGAAGGCTGGGACTCTCAAGTTTGATTCTGCCATTATTCTATTCCTCTTCTTTGTCATCCATGAAAAAGTGGTTTTAAGAAAGAAGGTCTTGCCGATTGGAAATAATGTCCCAAAGGTGAGAAGTCAATCCATTAGAAATGTTATAATCTTAAATCAGAAGTAAATGCAAATATGGAAATGTTGGCTCTTCTTAGACTTTGTCCTTCTTTAGCTGAGAAGCAAGGTGCCTAATCATATTTTCTGAGTGGTCAAAGCCAACAGACATGGAAAACGAGATTGGCTCCTGTCTGTCTTGTGCCCAGTCTACAGCCTCTTCTCAATACAACTTGGCTTTTCCTGGAAACCTTCAGCATAGCAGTCTGTGACGTTCCCTGGTTTTAGTTATGAAATGATATTATTCATGTGTTGCAAGAATCAGAATTCAGTTTTAAATGAAAAAAAAAATTGAGTCGGTTAAACTGGATTTTATTTCCTTCAGAAAATGAGTAACAGAGTCTGTGATAGGCAGTGATGGTTATAAATAGGCAATTAATTATTTGCAAAATGCCCACTGAATAAAAGCAGCCAGTACCTAGAATTCTGACCTTAATTGGCTTTACCGTCTCTGGTGTACTGTCAATGTGACTTTAATGTGGTCGAATGCAAATAATCTCAAGGATCATGGATGGGGACAGCCCCCTAGGGAGCTGTCCAAGGGCCAAGTAGATCCTACCCCTCTTCCTGATTCCAGCACTGGTTTTATACATCAATGATAGGCAAGTGGCTTAACTCCTTCGCTTCAAACTCTCAACTATGAAGTGCTAATGATCTTTTGTCACAGGGTGTTCTTTTTTATGAATAGAAATTTGCAAATGATAAAAGCTAAGATGCCTTTTAACTTCATCAACAAACCTGTAATCGAATTATGTATCAAAAAGTCACCCCACACACACCAACTCAACTTTTTTCCTGCAAGCACATAAATATATTTTTATAGAAGAACAACGCTACAGAAAAAAAAAAAAAAAGAAAATAAATCTACTGCTCATTGAGCAGTATGATTTGCACATACCATTGAAAATTATTAATCAGAAGAAAATTAAGCAGGGTCTTTGCTATACGAAAGGGTTTTTTCCACTAATTTTGCATGCGTATTTATAAGAAAATGTGAATTTGGTGAATTTATTCTGTTGGTATAAAGGCATCTGATATTTTAGATGTACCCATGTTTATAAAAGTGTAGAGCACAATGAAATTATGCTGGAAGTCTCAAATAATATTTTTCCTATTTTATATTCATGGAAGAGATGAGCTAAAGAGAAGACAATAATAAGAATGTTGGTGTGTTTTTCTAAGCATCTGAAACGTAATTGCCAATTGAAACCCTAAAGATGTTTACATGCCTTTAAGATATAATTCTTGTAACAGTTTTAAATTGGTTATAATGGGATTGGGTTTGTAATCTGTGGTAGTACATATCCTAGTGTTCCTATAGTGTAATAAGGAGGGCTGAGCCAAAGCTTATGTTGTTTTGTATCTTACATTGTTTGATTATATCATCAGAAGAGATAAGAGTATCTAGAGCTGGTTCCTCCCCAATTTCCATTTTTTTTTTTTTTTACTTAGGTTAATATTCACAATAGGACTTTATTGAAATGTGTTTGTATTGTAGGTGGTGTTTGTATTATGCTTCTGACTATGTATGGTTCAAAAATATTTTCACTACACATGAAATTCAGCTTTCAAAATAAAAGTTCAACTTCATGTACTCTAAAGATGTTGTATTGTTTTCTATCCATTTTAAAAGAAGAATCAGAATTTACATGTCAACCCTGACTTCATTTGCTGCGGATTCTATTAGTTAACGAAGTATAAGTTAATGAAGTATAAGTGAGGTATAAGTACTTTGATTTGACTTACTGTTTTTACAAATGGACTACTTGACATCATCAAGATCTGTAAATATAACATGTCAATCAAATTTATACGAATACATGTATAACTTTAAGATCAACATATTCATCTGTTTTTTTTTTTTTTTTCCAAGAAAATGTCTAGTATGTTAAACTTTCAGATATGATTAGTAGATATGTTGGACAGTGTTTTAGAGTTGGGACACCCAATCTGGCTTGGTAGAAAATCTGTTGAAAAATCTTTAAAACCTTTCATTTGTGCTAAGAATCTTACATACATTCTCACATTTAGCCCTGGAGTAACCTTTAGCTTTAGAATTAGGGCACAAGGAGGCTGAAAAAGTTGGTGTTACCCATGTGAGCAATTAAACCCAGGGCTGTTGACTCCAAAATCAGGTCAATAACCATTACAATACATACTTTTTTTTCATTCTCCCACTCCTTCACATCCTCTTAAAAATGCTAAAGAATGGTGTGTTTTATTTCATGCTGATTTATTGATTATGTTTACAAAACTTCTTGAAGATACGTGGTCAAGATATACAACAGGGGAAATGATACATACTTTATAAAACAGTTGCATACATGAACGCTTTATGAAGTAGCAAATTGAGAAAAATTAAATGAATCACAAACATCTCAACATATTCCATTCACTTCTATAAGAAACTGAAAAAAATTAAAAAAAAAGAAATTGTTCCAGAAATATTTTCAACAAAGACTGTCCTGAATGTTTTTAGGATGATTATTGTGTGTTCTTATCAGCAACCGAAGTATTCAATGGAACCCATCTCTTATTTTCCTATTCTCACTCGATCCCCCATAAAATACAATACAGAGATTAAGTGAAGCCACATTCCAAGGACTTTTAGTTTAGTAAGTTGCTAAGCTGTGCAAATACGATGAGGTTTATATCATCCTTATAGCAGTCACTGTGTGAGCAATATCTTATCCTATATATACATAAGCAAACTGTAAAGGAAGAAAACGGACAGATATTGCCTGAATTAAAAAAAAAATACACTGTGCATCAAATCAAATACATAAATTCTGTGAACAGGTTGGGGAAAATGTTCATTGGCTGGTTTATTTATAACAATGGAAAATCTAGAATTTGCCACATACTTGTTAACATAATCGTTTTCCAAAGGAGGTTTTTGCATCACATTATTTTTCATCAAAGTACTTTGGAAATGCTGACAAAAAAAAAAAATTAATACATTTAGTGCATTACAAATTGCCAAGAGAATATGTTATCCAGACTTCTGGGATCCTGCAGCTATCTGCAGACTCAATCTTAGGGGTCTGTCCTCCTATACTGACGTCTCAACATATCTTGTCCAACTAAGATTTTGATTGACAGGTACAGACAGATGACTTCAAGTTATTTTCAGCAGAGTTCCCTTCTGAGAGTTGAGGTGTTTGACATGAATTTCTACTTGACTTTCTCTGATATCTAAAAGATATTTCAAACTCAGTGTTTTAAAAGTGAGTACATACTAATCCTCTTTCTGTTTTTCTCCCAAAATGTGCACTTCGGTGAATGGCAATACTGTTGTCCAAAGCTTAAGCCAAACACACAGGCATGAATTAAACAGAAGCTCCTCAAAAGAAGAACCACAAATGGCCAACAAATATATGAAAAAAAAATGTTCAACCTCTCTCGCAATCAGGGAAGTGCAGATGAAAAGCACGCTGAGACTTTATCTCAGTCCAGTTAGGATGGTGGTCATCAAGAATCCAAATGATAATAAATGCTTGGAGAGGATGTGGAAAGAAAGAAACACTTTTACACTGTTGGTGGGACTGTAAATTGGTACAACTGCTATGGAAATCAGTGTGGAGGCTCCTCAGAAGATCAGGCATGGAACTACCATATGACCCAGCTATACCACTCCTTGGGATTTATCCTGAAGAATTAAAGTCATCATAATGCATACCTGGGTTGGTTTGTTTATTTGTTTGTTTGGGTACTGGGGATTGAACTCAGGGGCACTCGACCACTGGGCCACATCCCCAGCCCTTTTGTATTTTATTAGAGACAGGGTCTCACTGAGTTGCTAAGCGCCTTGCCATTGCTGAGGCTGGCTTTGAGCTGGTGATCCTCCTGCCTCAGTCTCCCAAATGCTGGGATCACAGGCATGCGCCACCGCACCCAGCTCCTCCTGCATACCTGTTTTTATATCAGCACAATTCACATTAACCAGCCTAAGTGTCCGTCAATGGATGAATGGATATGGAAAATGCGAGATATATATATATATATACACAATGAGGTTTTATTCAGCCATAAGGAAAAATGAAGTTATGTCATTTGCAGGAAAATGGATGGAGCTAAAGACCATCATGTGAAGCACAACAAGTCAAACTCAGAAGGTCAAGGGTCCTGTGTTTTTACTCACATGTGGAAGATGGAGAGGAAAAGGGAAAAGAAAGATGGGGGCGGATCTCATGGAAATCAAAGGGACATCAGAAGAGAAAAGAGACCAAGGGGTAGGACGCTCGGAGGAAGGGGGCTATTCATTGCTGGGAAGGGATGTTGGGGAATTATGTTGTTCCACTGTATGCAGGTACAAATATGTAACAACAAATCCCATCCATGTGTACAACTACAATGCATCAACCAAAATGTAGAAAAAAATAAAAACGTATCAGGCAATGAATAACAAAAGCAAAAGTACCCAGGGATAGACATTGTCCTCCACACCAAGCTTCTCCCTAATCCCACGCCCAAACTGAAGGGCATTCACCGGCCTTTATGGCTGGCTAAGGGTAGAAAAGGAACGGGGTGAGAGGTTGGGGAGAGGGAAGTGTGCAAGCTCTGGTGGGAGACAGGAGTCGGGGAGAGGGGGGTGTGCAAGCTCAGGAAGTGTGCAAGCTCTGGTGGAAGAGTGTGCAAGCTCTGAACAGAAGGTGGGAGTCTGGTCACCCAGGCTGCGGTCTCTGGAGCTATCGGCTGGGGCAGCTGCCGTTGGGCCGGAGACGGTGGGTCTAAGGCTGGTGCAGTGGCCGCCTCTTCTCCGTCTCCATCGTCTTCTGTCTCCTCCTCTCCCTCTTCTCTCCTAGTCTCTCTCTCTTCTCGTTGTCTCCCCCTTCTCATCCTCTGGCTCTTCTCCTCATCTCAAACTTCAAATGGACGGGAGTTTATATAGGGATTACTGGTGGGGGGGTGTACCAGAGGGAACTTTAACATTATTGGCTCTTTGCCCTTTGGGGGAGGGTGAACTTTAAGCCTATTGGCTCCTGCTCATGGTGTGAGGGCAGCCTTCAAGCCTATTGGCTCCTGCCCGGGGATGATGAAACATCCTGCCCAGAGAACAGAGTGACCTTTTGGCCCTCTGCCTGTGGAACAGGGTGAACTTTTGGCGACATTCAAGCGTACCCATCTAACACAAGCCACCACCAAAGTCTCTTGCTATTTTCTCCTGTGAGTCCTCTGGATCTGCCTCCTCCTCCTCTGACCGCTCTGGACGACTCTTACACTCAGTGATCTGAGGTTTCCACTGCCTCCTCTTCCAGTCTGTTCCCCAGTATCCAGGCCAGGTGATTTGATAAGAGCAAATCTATCCAGGCTGCTTCCCAACTCTGAATTCCAGCAACAAAAGAATGGTTTTCTATTTTTCTTTTATTAGAGAATTATATTTATACACAGTATCTGGGTGTCTTTTGACATAATTATACATATAAGGAATCTAATTTCAATCCCATTTCCCTCTCCTCCATTGATCACCTTCACACCTTTATTGATTTATTTTTGATTGTTATTTACACACACACACACACACACACACACATATATATATATACACACATATGTATATATATGATGTTCCCTTTGGAACATTTATATATGTATATAATATGATTCTGTTAGATTCAGTCCATATTTCTTTCCCATCCTTTCTCTCCTCCCTCCCTCCCTCTCATTATCTTTTGTCTACTCCACTGATCTTCCCCATATATTTTGACATCCTGTCTCCTCCCCTGCTACCTTCTTTCCCTTATTTTGCTCCAGCTGCCACATATTCTACTTAGCATTGATTTCCTCCATTTCCCTCCATTTTCCAGCAAATACCATCATTTCATTCTTCTTTACAGGTGAGTGAAATTTCACTGTGTGTGTGTGTGTGTGTGTGTGTGTGTGTGTGATCTGTTCCTCGATTGATGGGCAGCTGGGTTGAATCCACAACCCGTCTATTGTGAATTGTGTTGATGCAAACATTGTAGTAACTGTATCCTTAGAGGATGCAGTTTTTATTTCTTTGGGATACATACTAAGGAGTGGGGTAGTTGGGTCATCTGGTGGTTCTATTCTCAGTTTTAATATGAGAACAGAAATCTTCAAGCGACCTTCAGTGTTCTGCAGGGTCAGACCCTCCTTAGCTCTCAGACCTTTCTTTGCCCATTTTTTCTCCTCTCGATTCCAGCCTTAACCATGGTATCCAACCCCTCTTCTGCTCTACTTCAGATTCTCAACTCCTCCATCAATGCGGTCTCAGCCACTGCTGGAGTGAGCTGCTCTGCGGACAAGGATGGACGAAATGCAGGGGGGTGGAGACTACCACAGGGCTTGTGATGCACCCTTGCCAGGGTCTCTTTGATTGACACCACAGCATGAGTTGTAAAACTCCCCTGTGCCCATTCATGCTCAACTGGGAAACACGAAGAAATTAACACCGTGTGGAAAGTACACCCATGTACAGGGAAAAGGGAGCTAGTGGATAAATTTCAGTCTTCTTTCTGAAATTTCTGGCCTCTCTCTTCCCTTACAGAGGATGTTCCCAAGGGATAAAGCACTCGTTTGCACGTAACAGGGGACTACTTAGTGATGCACCATCTACTGCTTCTCCACCCTTTCGTGTCTCCCTGTCCTTTTTCCCTTAGCCTCCTCCCTAGGATGCACTTCCTGATAAATTAACAGCCAGTGTACGGATGGCTACAGACCCTCCTGCTAAGGAATGCAGGCTAAACCCTTGTCTTTCATGAGCTTCAGATCTTTATCAAACTGCTTGTTATTGCAAGATCTTTCGATCTCATTTTCCTTTCAAGGAGAACTGACCTCTTTTCAAGCTTGATATCATTTCTTTCTTTCTTTCTTTTTGGGGGGGGGTACCAGGGATTAAACTCAGGGGCACTTGACCACTGAACCACATCCCCAGCTCCCCTCCCCCCCCTTTTTTTTTTTTTTTTATTAGAGACAGGGTCTCACTAAGTTGCTAAGTGCCTCGCTATTGCTGAGGCTGGTTTTGAACTCGCAATCCTCCTGCCTCAGCCTCCCAAGTGCTGGGATGACAGGTGTGCGCCACTGCGCCCGGATTGATCATGTCTTTAGGGGAAACCTCATAGTAATGCATTCCTCTCGTTAATTCAGCATTAATCACGTTAGCAGTTTTATTTTCATTGTCTATTTGATAACTATCTCCAATTGTCCTTTTGGCCTAGACATTCCATAAGGGCCAGTGGTACGTTTTCATTTTCACTGGAAATGCCAATCATCTAACTCTATGCCTCGTATGTGATGGGCACTTATTAAATATTTACTATGTAAAAGAATGAGAGTCACAAGGAGCAGATATTCCAAATAATGAATGCATTTGAGAAAGCCTGGTCCAGATGCATGAAGTCTGTCTCTATGTGCACCCCAGTGCTCTTACTCTGGTGTCTTGTGTCCTAATAAGTGATCCCATCATTTGCCCAGGAACCCAAGCCAAGAGTGGTTGAATTAGTCTTGATTCTGCTCTTTCCCTCACTGTCCCGTATCCAGTCATCTTCTATAGTGCTAACTCCAAAACATATTTTAAATTCACTTATTTTTCTCTATTGATATTACTACCACCCTACGAAATGCCAAATCATCTCTCTCCTGTAACTGGGCTTCTTGCCTCATTCTTACTCCCTTATTCGATCTATAGAACAATCCCGCAAATGATATAAAGTATAATCAGGTTACATTAATGGTTTCTCAATAAATTTAGGCAACACCCTAAATTTCTAACCATGTGACCACATCTGAGCTAGTCCCCTGCCTACCTATGGCCTTCCCCTATTGCAAAGCCTGGGCTACTCTGTGATAGATAGGCTTGGGCCGATGGGCCACCTCCCCTGTGGAAATTTCCATGAGAAGCAACCTGGTTTCTTCTTCCCTGGGCAGGAGCCAATGGGCTTAAAGGTTGCTCTGTTCCCCAGGCAGGAGCCAATAGGCTTAAAGTTCACCCTGTTCCCTGGGCAAAGAGCCAATAGCATTAAAGCTCACTCTGGTACTCCGCCCACCAGAAATCCCTACTAAAAGCTCCTGCCTGCCCTGAGCTCAGTCACAACAGCTTGTCCCTGCTGAGAGGAGGCAGCCACTGCAACAGCCCCAGACCAACCATCTCCAACCCGACAGTAGCTGCCCCAGCCTACAGCTCCAGCCTCCAGTCTGACCGCAGCTGCCTTAACCGACAGCTCCAGAGACCACAGCCAGCACAACCAGGCAGCCACCTTCTGTTCAGAGCTTGCACACTCCCCTCTCCCTGACTCCTCTCTCCAAGTACTTCTTCTACCTCTCATCAGCCATAAAGGCTGGTGAATTCCAGTGTGATTTTTGCCTTTCACTCTGGTCTCCTCTTCTAGAACCCATGAAACTCCTAGCCTCAGCCACACCTTTGCAAGGGCTATTCTTTTTTTAAAAAAGATTTGCTTTAATTAGTTATATAGGAGAGTAAAATGCATTTTGATTCATTGTATGCAAATGGAGCATAACTTTTCATTTCTCTGGTTGTACATGATGTAGAGTCACACCATTTCTGCAATCATACGTGTACCTAGGGTAATGATGCCTGTCTCATTCCACCATTTTTCCTACCTCCCTCACTCTTTCCCTGCCCTCACTCTTATTCACTGTTCTCATTCCAATAACTAGACCCAGTATACATTATGTGTCAGATTAGTTAGAAAACGTAATGAAGTAAAGCATAAATGGGGAAAATACAATAATTTGTAGTAAGGAAAAAATATAGTTGATCTGCCTACAAAAAACCCACTGACTTGGGTTTTAATTTTTTTTGTGTATTTAGGATTATAGTGGCTTCAACTAAAAACCCTTAGGTAATGCAAAAATACAAAATTACACACAGGAGACCTGATTATACTGCAAAAAAAAATGATTTTATGAAAAACCGAAATCACATCCTCTCTTGTTTAAGTTGTTCATGGTTTTTTAGGACAATTCTGTGACATGTAAGTCACTAATTACAAGGATAGAAACTGGTATATAAAGTTTGGGGAAATAACAGCAAATTATATACAATGACGTTAACCACAGTATGTTATATATTTGAATGATTATTATGAACTAAAATGTTTATAATGTATGGTTGTAATTCCATGGGGGAAATGTTTATATTGTCAAGAAAAAGAGAGATGAGGTATGAGAATCAGCTATATCTTTAATTGGACTTCAGAATTTCCAATACATGTCTCTGCTGAATTTAAGTAGGGGCTTTATCAAAGTCTCAGATGAAAAATTGTAGTGTTTTAGTAAAAGATGCAGTTAAAATATTCAACCACTAGATGGCAGTGGTTTCAAAGTATTATAAACTCTGCCATATACAAGTGTCCTATAGTCAGTTTTCTTTTGCCCCTGACTTTTTAAAGTTTGTTTGTAGTAGCGCTTCATTTCTAATTCCTCTTTCATTTCTACAGTCTCATTACGATTATTACTTACTTTCTTTAATGCAAATGTCGCAAATTATATAGATCTTTTCTAACTTCGAAGAGATGGGTGTTTTCCACATCTTAACAGAGTGTGGTAGAATGATCTTGCGATACTACGTAGGACAGGAGAAAAAGAGTTTCTTAGTTTGACTTTTAAAAATGCTGGTCAAAGCAAATGGACGCGATCTCCGAATTATTTATATTGTTATCTATTTTTGTGGAAATTGAAGTTCATCACCTGGAGGGCTTATGAAAACTGAGAGGTGGGACCCACCCTCAGAGCACCTAGTTCTATAGAGGTGAATCTGGACCCACAGATTTGCCTTTTTGCTAAGTCTCCACATGCTGCTGCTGTGACCCCTGACCTAGAGATGGCACCTGGGAATTCCTGACCCCGCCCAGAGCTTCAGTTTGAAAACAACCCCTTAAACCTGAGGACATTTCAGAAAGAATAAAAATGAGTCCTAAATATAATGACAGTCCTTCCTGTCTCTGAATATTCCTTTTAACAAAGTAGCACATTGACTTTTGGAGTAAAAATGCTACATCATGCTTTTGTTTTTTCATGATTTATGAACTAAAATCCACAACCCAGTAATATAAATTTTGAAGGGATTTTAATATCGGGCAGAAAATTTTTATTTTTTACTCCAAGAAATGCTAGCCTAGGAAAATTTGCTCAACTCTCTGTTTGATGTTTTCCTTTTTAAATTGAGCCATTGGTTGACAGCTCATCTTGAGGGGGAGCTGAGAAGCTATAAAGTGGTTTAAAATTGCTTCAGCACCTATTTTGATTTGGTGGCAGGGTGATCTCACATTTTCTCAGGGTTGTCTCCAAATCTGGGCAGAATGTTCCCTTGCACAAGAATAAACCACACAGAACTTTCTTAAAATTTTCCACATCCCGATGATTCCCAGCCCACTTCTATTTAGTATGTCTTTATCTGCCCTGCAGCTTTTAACGTTCATGCTCACAGAAAATGACTGTAAACCCTGTCTAAATTATCTTCCTTCCAAGAATCCTCTGCTTTCCTCAGTTTCACAAATGTTAAGGAACTTTTCAAGTTATGGAGACACCTAGAGAACATGGTAAGAAGAACATCTAGGTTACCATGCAGCTTTGTACAAGGGAAACTTGTTGTATGGACAGAAAGAGCCTACCCTAGTACTTCCACCTGAAGGTGATACTTATCTTGTTGTAGGGACAGATGAGACAAGGCACCGAAGACAGCTGGAAACAGTTTTATTTGGCTGCAGCCAGGTTCAGAGGGCACAGCTTTTGCTGTAATCAATCAATCCCCTGAACCCCGAGTTCAGGTAGTTTCAGAATTTTATATCCAGCAGGTAAGAGGAGGGGTTCAGAAGTTCACAGTTTACAGAAGTTCACATAAAAGCACCTATTTTTCCCCCTCCCCCGTTCTGGGCAAGTTAACCCTTCAAGGACAACACCTGAGAAGGGGAGAGCTTCTTCTCCCCTTTCTTTCCTCCCCCTGCCAGCTGTGACCATGGAGCCCAGCTGGTAACTTATCTTAGAAATGTAGATATCTCTGTGAAGCCCTAGCTAAAGGCCAGAGGCCTTGTTAAAGAATTTATCCTTTTATTATCTCATTTTGCATTTGCAAACACACTTCTACAAACTACTATACTGGATACATGTTTGTGAAAAAGAAGTAAAGGGGCGTCCAGCACCTGGAGTGCTGATTTCTTCCAGGCCAGTGGCCAAGTAATAGAACAAAAGGAAAATAGGAATTTGTCCACATTGAACTCTTTTGTAGAGATTCCTTTGTTGATAGTTCTAAAATCAATTATGGTGAAGATTTCTGGAGAAGCTTTAGGTTTTCTGTGGAGGAGGGGGTGCCACTACAATCTGAAGGTGTCCTTCTTCATTCCCAGGTTTTTCCATGATGTTAGAAGTATTCACAACCTATGCTCTAGCCGTGGCTTGTTCAAATTGAAGCATAAAAACACAGTAGCAAAAATATCACAGTAGAGCTAAACATTAAAAAAAACAACAACAACAACATCCAGAAAGAGACTGTCAGTCCCTGCAGAATTGGCAAAACTGAAAGAAAAAGATGCTAATGTCTTGGATTGGCGAGGGAGTTGCTAACCCATTTGTTTATAACTCCTGCTGGTAATGCAAATTGGTAAAATAATTAAAAAGGGCCACTTGGCAATATGTAGCACGGTAAATGAGAAGGTCCAAATGTATGCTAGGAACATCTTTTAAAATGCTGTATTTCCTCTTTTTCCTATAATTTAATGAAACGTTCAGAATAATCAATACCATGAAAGCATTTTGCCTAGTCATTTTTAAGTGAAGTCTGTTATGAAGAGCACATTTCACAGTGATAGAATGTCGGGACAAAAAGACCCCTGGGGTTGGTCTAGTCCGGGGGTCGATACTGTGACATTATGTATAAACTTTGCATTTATAGACGTGGGTATTTTCTGGAAAACATCCACAATGGCATTTATCAGATTCTTGGAGTTGCCCCTTTGAACAATTTTATGTTTAATACAGGAGATTTTTCTAATTCTTGGAAACCCAGCTTGCTCAGCATGCTGAGGAATTCCTTATCCAGTAAATTCAACATGGTATGCAAAAAGAAACTGAGGCTTCAAAGTAGTTCCCCAAAGGTACTGTACTCATTATAGCATATGCCAAATAAGCAAGCACCAGCTCTGCAAATTCTAATTTCAAATCTGGTACTCTATCCATCTCTAATTTTTGATATCTGTACCTCTCTAGTATTTCTTTATCTCTCTCTCTCTCTCTTTGGTACTGGGGATTGAACTCAGGGGCACTCTACCACTGAGCCACATCCCCAGCCCTATTTTGTGTTTTATTTTTATTTAGAGACAGGGTCTCACTGAATTGCTTAGTGCTTTGCTTTTGCCGAGGCTGGCTTTGAACCTGCAATTATCCTGCCTCAGCCTCCCAAGCCATTGGGATTACAGGCGTGCGCCACCACAGCTGGCTACAGCATTTCTTAAACATATAATCTCCATAATGTGTTTTCATGTTTGCTGTATTGTGTTTATCATTGTTCTGGAACACTATTCCTTGATACAAAAACAAAAGGATATCCACTTAAGTGTCATTGATAGAATGCGTCAGAGAAAGAGACATGCCTAAGGTCTCATTACCCATAGTGTGGAAAGAAAAGAGGTGGCCTACAAGTTCTTAGGCGGTTGTGTCACCACTGATATTTCACATTTCAAAGTCTGACTGCCCCACTTAACTACCTGTCTGACCTAGCAAACCCTTTGGAATTCAGCTTTGGCATTTGTAGCAATATCTAACTTTCAGGTTTGAGGGAAGGAATGCATGAGAAAATTTTAACTAAAATAACAAGGAATAAGATAGGCCCTTCCCATAACATGGCTGGAGACTGTAAAGCAACCATAATCACACGCAGGATATGATTATTGTTGCATTAGTCTGAGTTCTCTAGAGAAATGGAAACAATAGGAGCTCTCTCTCTCTCTCTCTCTCTCTCTCTCTCTCTCTCTCTCACTCACACACACACATGCACATGCACACACATGCACATCTTTCTATCTATATAGAGGTTTCCTGTAAAGAGTTGGCTTCTGCGGTTATGAAGAATTAGATGTCCAAAATCTGCAGCTGTTGAACTGGTGCTTTGGGAGAACCAATGGTTGACTTCCAGTTTGTGTCCAAAGCCTTCAGAACCAGGGGAACCAAAGGTGTGAGCTCCAGTCTGAGTCTGATGGCAGGAAAAGATTGATGTCTCCTCCACTTGAGGATGGACAGACTGGGGCAGGGCACCCTTCCTTAACCATTTATCCCATGCGTTTCCTCTATATAGGCCTTCAACACCATGGAGGGCCATCTGCTCTACTCAGGGCCAATTCCAATGTCAACCTCATCCAAAAACACCCTTCCAGCACACCAGAAATAATGTCGAACTGATATTTGGGCACTCTGTGAACCAGTCCAGTTGACAAATAAAATTAACCATGACACTCATCATGTGTGAAGGCAAGCACAATTGTTATGGCCAATTAAAATAAAAACATCTAGAATAAGTCATAAAAATGCCTTATGATTTATATGATGAAGTATTTTATGATATCCTTACATCTGAACTGTTCTCTATGCCACACTTAAGAGTTTGGGTGCAGGAGATGTTGAGTTTTAGCCCCCCACCTCCGCCAGCCCAGAGGGCTTCTGTCTTTCTGCTTTGCAACTACAAGGAAAACTTCTTTAATATTCATTGGTACTTCCTAAATGCTCCCATTAAATTCAGCATGTCATAAATGATAACTGTCTGTAGCATTTCTCAGAAAAATGTCTGCAAGTCATTATTATTGAAAGTGGAAGAGAATTCTGTGTACTGACTTGCAATCTTTGGCCCCAACTCTTGGACATCACTTGAAGAGGTAATTCTCTAGCTACAGAGTTTGGACAAGGATTTTCAAGAAATGAATGCGAGGCAAGAGATCTAGCCCTTCTTTAAGGGTTGATTTCAGGGTCTTTGTATTTACTTCAGGACTCTGGGCTGATGGCTGTAGTATTCATGGTCTCACCCACTCAAAGTATATATGTGTCTTTATTCTTCCTTCTTACAAATTCTTGCTTTCTCTGCCAGTCTCAGTGGAATCAGAGGACACACACAAAGCCACTAATTGCTTGCACAACTCCCTATTGTATAGTTAAGTTCATTGGAACACACATTATACTGGGATTCTGCAGATGGTTGGACACATGGTATCTAAAATGCTATTTATACTTTGGAACTAGTCACAATGACTACACTCGCCTAAATCATTAAAAATGCATATTCCATATCAAACAAACTCCTTGATCTTCCTCCCTGTGCTGCCTGCATTGCGGTGCCAAATTAAAAACCATTCATTTCATTTCCTACTTGTCTAAACTAAAATACATACATAAACATCACTCTGTGGTATTAATAGTGACAGGGTTATAATAATCAATGATAAAATGTGTTAGCAATTTTTTTTTTCTTCCAAGTGTATCTTAGTGACTCAGAGGATGCATTTTAAAGTCAGGACTGCTGATAAAACAATGGCAGCTAATTTCACAGGCCAGCTCAATCATTCGGTAGTGACTGCAGAATGCACTTGACAAAGAAGGTGCATTGAAGCAGGGCCAACACAGACAGCCAGCATCGACTAGTGATGTCTGCCATGCACATAGGAATGGTCAGAGGCAGTCTGTGGTTTTCCTAGGTTTGTGGTTATGAGTCCCGGGTTTTAAGAGTCAGAACTTCCTGGATTGAACTCCTATTCTCAGCACTTACTGCAAATAGCTAACTGACCCTAAATGAGTGTCTCAGTCTGTATGTACTGCTAAAACCAAAATGTTTAAACTAAGTCATGCATTTAAAAGGCCGAGACTCACAGAAGAAGAACTACAAATGGTCAACAAATATATGGAAAAAAAAAATGTTCAACATCTCTAACAATTAGAGAAATGCAAATTAAAACTACACTGAGATCCCATCTCACTCCAGTCAGAATGGCAATTAACAAGATTACATACAAGTAACAATAAACTTTGGCAAGGAGGTGGGGGAAAAGGCACACTCACACTTTGCTGGTGGGACTGCAAATTGGTGCAGCCACTCTGGAAAGAAGTATGAAGATTCTTCAGAAAACTTGGCATGGAACCACCATTTGACCCAGCTCTCTCACTCCTTGGTTTATACCCAAAGGATTTATAAACAGCATACTGTAGTGATGCAGCCACATCAATGTTTACAGCAGTTCAATTCACAATAGCCAAACTATGGAACCAACCTAGGTGCCCCTCAACAGATGAATGGATAAAAAAAATGTGGAATATATGTATATGTGTGTATATATATATATATATATATATATATATATGTGTGTGTGTGTGTGTGTGTGTATAATGGAATATTATATATATATATACATATATAATGGAATATTACTTAACTATAAAAAAGAATGAAATTATGGCATTTTCCAGTAAATGAATGGAACTAGAGACTATCATGGTATGTGAAATAAGCCAATCCCCAAATACCAAAGGCCAAATGTTCTCTCTAATATGTGGATGCTGACACACAAGAAGGAGAGATGAGTAGAATAGAAATCTGTTGGATTACACCAAGGGGAATAAAGGGAAGGGAAGGCATAGGAAAGACCACAGAATGAATTAGACATAACTTTCCTATGTTCATGTATGAATACACCACCAGTGAAACTCCATATCATGTATAAGCACAAGAATGTGACCCTAATTGGAAAAAGTTATATTCCATGTACATATAATATGTCAAAACACACTCTACTGTCATGTGAGATTCACTTCTCACAGTTAGTTGTGCAGGCTGGGGAGTCCAAGATCAAGAAGCCAGCATCTGGTGGTTGGTGGGGACCTAGTCTCCGCTTCCAAAATGGCGCCTGGAGATGCATTCTCCAGAGAGCGGGAGGCTGTGTCCTCACCTGACAGAAGACGTAGAGGGGGTGAACTCGATCTCTCTCAGGCACCCATCCATCATGAGTGTGGCATGCTGGTGGCCTCATGGCCTCCTAAAGACCTTACTTCTTAATGTCACCAGAGTGGGGCTTACATGTCAACATGAATGATAGAAGAGGATACGTTCAATCCACAGCACCAAGTTTTTAATCTCTCAGAGCTTAGTTTCATTCACTGTAAACTGAGAACACAACTCTCTCTCCTTTCTTCTCTCCACCTTTAGGATTAGGAAATGTATGTAAAGTGGTACTCAGTGTAAATCCAGTAAAGTTAGCTAGTGTTATTACCACCACAGTCAACCATACTATAAAGAAAGGCTCATCATACATTGAAGCACTAAGTGGTTGACAGAGTTACTAAGAATTCGCAGCAGTTTCTTATCCATTCTCCTAATCCCCCCCCCCTCAAAGTCATCCCTCTCCATCAGGTCCAAAACTAAATGATAAAAGGCGTAAACTTGGCAGGAGTTCACTGCGGCATCATGAAAGGTGTGTTGGTCTTCAAATTATCACAGGATCAAGGGTTTCCAGGTTTTGCTATTTTAGCTGAGTGCTCCTGGGCTAGACCCATGGCTGAGCTCCAAAATTTTTTACGCCACCTCCTTCACTACTTTGTCATAAGGTTTAATTGTGTTTTTGCAAGCAAAGGCAACTTTTAAATGTAACAGTAATTATCTGTACAGGTGCAAAAATAGAGATTCGAATGTCATTTAAAAAAAAGTCAGAAAGCTCAAAGCAGAACATTCACTGTTTACCCAAGATTATCAATGTCTAGCCACCTTTGTTTTCAGATTATTCCTTCCTTAAACAGAATTTCTCGAGCATATTGTGGAATCCCTTAGACTCAGAGTGAAAGAATTCGTACAGCAAAGACATCCCAGGAAGTGTTTTCATCTAGGATTATGAATGGGTTTGTCTGAGTGGCCCAGGAGGCTGAGGCAGGAGGATCACGAGTTCAAAGCCAGCCTCAGCAAAAGCAAGGCACTAAGCAACTTAGTGAGACTCTGTCTCTAAACAGAGTGCAAAACAGGGCTGGGAATATGGCTCTGTGGTTGAGTGACCCTGAGTTTAATCCCTGGCGCAAAAAAAAAAAAAAAAAAAAAAAAAAAAAAAAAAAGAAAGAAAGAAAGGGATTTGAAAACTGCAGATGGCAATATTTGCCAAAATTGTGAGGTCATCCAAGAAGAGGAGGAGTGGCCAAATGACTTCAGAATGGGTTTACGAGGCTCATGACATAATGTGGTTCAGTCTCTGAGTTATCAACATGAGCCCTAGATGGGTGACAATTTTGTTGTGCCCTGCCACGTGGAAGGAATGTCTGGGAGCAAAGGCAGTGCTGGCATCCAGTCAAGTGGGCTTTGGAGAGGGCTTAATTACACTGTTTTCCAAAGTTGCATGAGTGGGCTCCTCCTTGCAGCAGAGCTGATCTCCAGTTCCTGCAAAATGAAATTAATACGACTCCTGTAAATCTTTGGCATGTAAAATAATAAATAAATTAGAAAGGGTAGGAGCACTGCCCTCGGGAACAGCGGCTCTCCTCTGGATTTTTAGGAAAAGAGGCTGCATCTTGCAGCCACCATGCCCTCCCACTGTGTCTGCTCCGTTTGCAGATGGCAGAAGGAAGTCGCCTGTAGTAGACAGCCTGTGCATATCATTAGGATGAGTTATTTCAGCAGGGAAATTGCTGCCGGGGGGAAAAAAAAGACTGTGACTTTTGGTGCCCCAAATAAGCATTTGTCACTTAAAAATTTTCAAAAGGAAGCCAACGTCTCGCCATCGGTCCCTGAGTACATGCATCAGTGGTGAGGCTGAATGTGTAGCATCATTATGCAGTGTCCCTGCTGATAGAACATCTCACCATGGTCACTTTTCTTCTCACCAGAAAACCGTGTTGACTTTTCTTCTTTAGATGAAAAGACTCTATAATTACGACTCTATTTCTCTTTCCAGCATACACATTTTTAAAAACAACAGATTCCTTAGAGCAGTAGCTTCCACTCTGATGATCTAGAAGGTTCTGTAGACCTTGCCACCCAGTTTCATAAAATTTGTTCCTTTAGGATCTGAGATGTCCCTCAAAGGCTCATATGTTTATCCGTGTGGCAATGGGACTTTGGGGAAGTGACTGGATCATATCATGGATGGATTAATCCATTGAAGATTTCGTAGCTGCATGGACTGTTGGAAATGGTAGAAATGGTAGGAGGTGGGACCAAGTTGAAGAAAGAGTGTCCTTTGGGACATGCCTTTAGGGAATATATCTTATCTCAGCTTTTTCCTCTCTCTCTCTCTTTTCCTTTCTGTTCTCCAGCCAATCACCATGATGTGAGCTGCCCTGCTCCCCCACACCCTTCCGCCATGATGCTCTGCCTCACCAAAGGTGTGAGTTCCAGTCTGAGTCTGATGACAGGAAAAGATTGATGTCTCCTCCACTTGAGGATGGACAGACTGGGAAAAGCACCCTTCCTTAGCATTTATCCCACGCATTTCCTCTATACAGGCCTTCAACAGTGTGGGTGAGGCCACCCACACCATGGAGGGCCATCTGCTCTACTTAGGGCCAATTCCAATGTCAACCTCATCCAAAAACACCCTTCCAGCACACCAGAAATAATGTCGAACCAATATTTGGGCACTCTGTGAACCAGTCCAGTTGACATATAAAATTAACCATGACACTCAACATGTGCAAAACTGTTATGGCCAATTAAGATAAAACATCTAGAATAAGTCATAAAAATGCCTTATAATTTATGATGAAGTGTTGTATGATATCCTTACATCTGAATTGTTCTCTGAGCCACACTTAAGAGTTTGGGTGCAGGAGATGTTGAGCTTAGGTTCAACCCTAACATCACAAAAGGAAAAGAAGAAAAAAGCAAAATATCTAGGTTAAGGATTCAGATAGACTTTGAATCGCTTTTACACTTTTGCACTTACTGATGGTGTGGTTAAGCTAGTATATTCTCTGGCTTTCTGAATGATGGGAAGCTTAAGTGACATGATAAATAGAGAAGTAAACAGCACAATGTCTGCTAAAAAAACACATCCTAGCAGAGGCTGCTGTTTTTATTCTGGGAGTGGAGACATGGATAGGAAAAAAAGCTAAGAGCCGGGCACGGTGGCGCACACCTGTAATCCCAGCACTTGGGAGGCTGAGGCAGGAGGATCGTGAGTTCAAAGCCAGCCTCAGCAATGGCGAGGCGCTTAGCAACTCAGTGAGACCCTGTCTCTAAATTAAAAAAAAAAAAAAAAAGGGGGTGGGGGGAGGTTTGGGGATTTGGCCCAGTGGTCGAATGCCCCTGAGTTCAATCCTCGGTACCAAAAAAAGAAAAATTGCTAAAATATCCATGAAAGTCAGCACCAGTTACTGCCTGATGCTCAGGCTGCTACTGACGGTCTGAAATTCACATATAGTATTAAAACAATCTTTTGTTTTCTTTTTATTTATTACTTTTGCTCATTTGCCATTTGAGAGTTTCCTGGGTCACTTTATCAAAAAACCCTTTATCATGTTAAGTAACTGTCAATGATGAAAGTAGCAGATATATTACTACTAAACTTCATTTTTACAGAACCAAATAGCCTTAATAAATCAATAATAATGCAACAGGGCGTTAAGATAGACCCAAAATTATCAGTTATGGGATATTAGACATCCATAGTGTTGTAAAAGTGCCGAAGGGTACTCGCTGACTGTAGGTGACTGAGAGTCTGTGAGAGGTCTTGAAAGCGTTCTTTCCCATGGGGGGTGAAATTTGGGTAAGATTGTGGGCTGTCTTGTATCCTGTGGATCTCATTTCTGGAAGGGCAAGAGCCCTAGAGGATTCTTTATTCACTTCTAAGAGAAAATAACTTCAACATAGTTATACAGAGGCCTTCCAGTGGCTTCCCTGAGGTCAGGGGAACATGGCAGCCTGGTGTCGGGCTCTGATCTGAACATTCAAGGGGTGACTGAAGGTGGGCAGAGAAGCAGAGGGACAGCAACATGTTTGGAATCAAATTTGATCTCAGAGTCTTGGAACAGAGGATGGGCAAGCGTCCTCCGAGGTCCTGATCTGGACCATGAGGAGGGGAGGGCCACCACCGAGGCTCTCCTGAACGAGTGACGAACCTACACAGAGAAAGCTGGTAGGGGGCTTCTGGGTCGGGTCCTGAGGAGGCTGATGCAGGAGGAGGAGAAGAAATGGAAACCTATTTGTCATGGTCAGTGAGGCTGGAGAACAGTGTTCCCCCGACCGTGAGAAGGTGGTCTCCACAAAACCCAGCCAAACCCTGCTGGAGAGGAAGAATCAGCATGGAACCCCTGCTGGCCTTAGAGACCGAAACCAAAGAGAAGCAACCAAATAGTCTCCCCAGCCTCCACCCAGATCCTACACCGTGGCTTCCTTTGAACTCAGGATTATCTGCACGTGAACATTCTGGTTTTGAAAGAGAGGATGTGCTTAGTAACATTGGATTTTGAGTTGCTCAAGGTGTAAAGTTACAGTGACACAAGATAAGCTGTACAGAGGTCTGCTAGACCACATGGTGCTCATAGTTAAAATACTGTGCTTTTAAAAACTTGTTAAGAAGGTAGATCTCCTGTTAGGTTCTTAGCGCGTGTGCGCCACTTGCGCGCGCACACATACACACACACACACACACACACAAACAAAATAGAAAAGCATGAAGGGACATGAGGAAACTTTTGGAAGTGATGACTATACTTATTGTGTTGATTGTGAAGATGGAAACACAACCAAATCATATATATATATGTATGCCCAAACTCACTAAATTGTATGTGCCAATCATGCCATTTTATACCATTATTTTTGTACCATGGATTGAACCCAGGGGCTCTCAACCACTGAGTCACATCCTCTTTTTATTTTTTTTTATTTTGAGACATCGTCTTGCTAAGTTGCTTAAGGCCTTACTAAGCCGCTGAGGCTGGCTTTGAACTTGTGATCTTCCTGCCTCAGCCTCCTGCATCACTGGGTTTACAGGCATGCACCACCTTGCTCAGCTATGCCAATTTTATCTTAATAAAGCTAGGGGGCACGCTAAGTGACATAGGACTTTGAAATCCTTAAAAGTGCTCAGTAAAGTCATTGAATCACCCAAGTTTTTGTCCAGAGATGGAGAGAGAGCTCTTATCATTGATCAAAAGAACAGAGAAATAACATTAGATTATTAATAATAGCATCTGTAAATTTAACCTTTTCTAGCCACTTTGTTAAGCACTTTGCCCACAATTAATTCAATTGTTTCTACAACTGTGTGAGATAAGATGATGTTATTTGGATTTTCAGGTGAGGTGATTGAGATTCTATGTCACTCAGCTGTTATAAAATAGCAAGCCATACCCAGCGGCTCCGGAGGCTGAGACAGGAGGATCGCGACTTCAAAGCCAGCCTCAGCAAAAAGCAAGGCACTAAGCAACTCAGTGAGACCCTGTCTCTAAATAAAACAGAAAATAGGGCTGGGATGTGGCTCAGTGGTTGAGTGCCCCTGAGTTCAATCCCCAGTACCAAAAACAAACAAACAAAAAAAGCAAACCAGAGTTGGAGGCCAGTCCTATTTGATTCTAAACCATGATTCTTTGCAGAATAGCACAGACCCAAGCCCAACTTCCTGAATATCAAATAGAACATTATTACTTTAGCAAGAACCACAATCATTTTAATATGGAAAACTTTTGATCAGAATATTATGAGATTATGTAGTTATATCCATTGCTCTCTAGAGTAAAAGTGATTTAACTTTCCTCGTGTCTCACATTCAATCACCGAGAAACTAATTTAGTAAAATAGCTCAGTTTTTCAGCTGTGCAAAAGATGCTGAATAACAGGAAACTCTATTAGAATTAGTGAGAATTACTGAGAATTGGATTAGCCAGAAAATACCCTTGAGAAGAGCTTCCTAAAAAAATAGGTGAGATTGTTCTAGTTTGATGATGAATTATCTTATTTTACCCATCAATTTTCAATTAATGTAGGAAAAAGAAACCAAAACAGTGGTGGTCACTGGGAGAGAAGAGGTAACAGTTGGAGGGACCAATTTATCTCCGATTCCCAGAGCCTTTGGGTAAGTTTTCACTTCATTTGGTTTTCCTCTGTTGAATTAAAAAAAAAAAAAAAGGAATCTGCAAGTAAGTAAGAAGAGACTGTTCAAAAAAGGATTTTGTAAGAGTGGAGAACAGAGGTTGTCCTGGGGGAATTGACTTTCTGACCACAAGATTGGCCAGTGCTACGGTAGAGTCCCTGCATGTCCCCAACAGCCCATGGGGTAGAGGTTCAGTCCCCAGTTTGGTGCTGTAGGGAGCTGGCCGGCCTTCAGAGGTAGGGCCTAGTGGGTGGTCTTTGGGTCTGGTGGCCTACCCCTTCCTCTTTCTCACTTTTCAGATTTCCAGATCTGAGGTGGGTGGCTTTGTGGCAACCTGGGCTTGGACCATGAAATGTTCTCTACACACAGACCTGAAGCAACAGGGCTCTTCTGGACAGAAAGCTCCAAAATCATGAGTCCAAATAAACTCTTTTTTTTTTTTTTCCTTATGAAATGGCTCATCTCAGGTGTTTGCTACAATGACAGAAAGCTGACGAACACAAAAAGTGTCCCAAGTGTAGAGTGTTTGTCTGTCAAAAGGAGGAAGCCAGGTGGCCCAGGAGTGGGGCAGTGTGGAGAATGAGGGGGTCACTGCAGATGGCAGGTCAGAGAGTGGCTTCCCTTGAGGTCGGTGTCTTCCCTAGAAGGCAGCCAGGGAGGGGCTGGGTGCAGGCTCAGGAGGCTTCTGCCTCAAAGCCCAGGGGCTCAGGGGAAGGAGAGAAGAGTCACCAAGGTCTGGTCCACCAAAGCTTTGTCACAGCCATGAATGGATGGGGACAAAGTAGTTTGTCCCTTCTAAGGCAAAGAATGGGACTGTGGGGGATCTGCGTCTGGCTCTGTTAAGGGGTGCTGTGAGTTTTCTCTCCTCCCTGTGGGGTGAAGTGTTGGCTTCTTTGCCATAAACTGGACCATTTTTCTAGAACATAAAATGATTGGAGGGATTCTTAATGGCTCTTTCCAGGGCACCTAGGACCCAGGTAAAACTCCGTACTGTCCATTCATCTACTGAGGGACACCTAGGTTGGTTCCATAGTCTAGCTATTGTGAAGTGAGTTGCTATAAACATTGATGTGGCTGTGTCACTATAGTGTGCTGATTTTAAGTCCTTTGGGTATAAACCAAGGAGTGGGATATATACTCAAAAGAATATTACTCAGCTTTGAAGAAGAGTGAAAGTATAGCATTTGCTAGTAAATGGTTGGAGTTGGAGAATATAATGCTAAGCGAAATAAGCCAATCCTACAAAACCAAAGGCTGAATGTTTTCTCTAAGATGCAGATGCTAATTCACAATAAGGCGGGTGGGGGGCACTAGGGAAAACTAGTGTTACCTTAGATTAGGTAGAGGGAAGTGATGGGAGGGGAAGGAGAGGATGTGGGAATGGGAAAGATAGTAGAATTGAACAGACATTATTACTGTATGTATATATGTGACTGTATGACCAATATGATTCTGCAACATGTACACTTAGAAAAATGAGAAATTATATCCCATCTACATATGATATATCACAGGGCATACATGCATTCTACTGTCATGTACAACTAATTAAGACAAATAAAAAAATTAAAAATAAAACTCAGCACTGTCACTTTGAAAGTCTACGTTGATAAGTGCCTGTCCACATTAGGAAGTCAAAAAATGACTTGATTTTTGAAAAAAAGACCTACAACTGATTTTCAGAAACCATCAAACCATCAGTTTTATTTAAAGCTACAGTGCAGTGCGGCAGGTCCAGAGGCCTCACCCACGTGAACCGCTTCCCCCAGCTCCTCTGAACAGTGATCGATGCTATACTATCAATAGTTCCCATTCCCTGATTTCTTTATGCCAAGCTCGGTTCAGAGCTTCACATATTTTATCTTCTTTAATTTTCACAGCCTCACTACGTTGCAGTTACCATGACCAGAACGATTTTCAGTTACAGAAAATTCTTCTTGAAAGAGGACCAAGTTCTCACGGTCATTTCTGTGACCCAGAGTTGTCAGAGTCTGAAATCTAGCCCTTAACTGCTACACCTTAACATTCCCCATAATGCACAGAAAGGGAGGTCTGTGTCCCTGGGGACCCCTACACTATGAAATAGGCTTATTCAGGGTCAGTGCCGATGTCTTTGTGGTGAAGGCCTCTACAACAGAATGCCTCAGGCTTTGTGGCTTAAACAGCAGAAATTTATTTCTCACACTTCTGGAATCTGAGAAGTCCAAGATCGAAGTGCTGGCTCCTGGGATTTTGGTGAGGGAATTTCTTGGCTTTCAGGCTCTGTCCTTCTTGCTGTGGCCTTGCATGGTAGAGGAAAGGAAGAAGAAAGGGTGAGAGAGAGAGGAGAGAGAAAGAAAAGGAAAACAGAGCATATATATATATATGCAGGCTCTCTGGTGTCACTTCATGGGAGGCCACTAACTCCATATAAAAAGGGCCCCACCCTCTAGACCTCATTTGACCTGTTACCTCTTTATAGATTCAACCTCCAAATATAGTCCTAGTGGTGGTTGGGGTTTCAAAATGATGTTTTGGAGAGTGCACTGATATTCCATCCATATCAGGGTATGATCTGTGGATACTAAAGTGTCTATAACTATGACTCATATAGCATTTTTCTTAGAACAATTGACAACTTTAAATTATCGTAGCTTTAATATAAAAATGCACCATTACAATTAGAGAATTTTTTGAATAGATGTATTAAATAGGACATACTCTGAAACCATATCCCATTTCATCTCTAAGCACCCATCTAATTAGCTTACCCACACCCAAAAGACCAAAATGCTGTCTAGTATATTTCATTTACATGTCATTTTTACTACTAATTCTTCTTTGTATATCTTCCTAGGAGGAAAAAAAAATGGTTTTATTCACATTTGATAAGAATTTATGGAGTATCAAATTTCAGTACCCTTCAAAATAATAGCTTTGGCTTTCTAATGTACAGAGTTCTATTTCTCCGTATGATTTAAGAAACATTATTTAGACGTGGGTCTCCATGCTAGAACCTAAGTAACAAGATTACAGTTGGGAAGGCAGCTTATAAAACAAACAAACAATAACGAAAAAAAGAAAAAGAAAAAGAAGGAAAAGCACTCAGATAATCATTTGTTATCTATGATTTGCTTTAAGAGAAATATCTACCTAACAAAAGAAAGACATGGGGAAATAGTTGGCTAAGGGAATCCCAACTCACAAGGGTAGAGAAGGGAATTAACTTAAAAAAAAAAGAAAAGAAAAATAACAACAACAAGAAACAACTGAACAAACAAAAAACCTTTCTAACAGCTAGGTTGAGTGTGAAGCACCAATAAAACTGAGATTTATTCTGCTGCTGTAAACAGGAATGTACACTAGAGCCAGTTTTAACATCCTGGCTCAGACAGACAGTGGGCTGATATTCTTGGTGACTTTTCTTCTTCTTCTCTTCTTCTTCTTCTTCTTCTTCTTCTTCTTCTTCTTCTTCTTCTTCTTCTTCTTCTCCTCCTCCTCCTCCTCCTCCTCCTCCTCCTCCTCCTCCCCCTCCTCCTCCACCTCCTTCTTCATTTTTTTTTTTGGTACCAGGGATTGGACTCAGGGGCACTCGACCACTGGGCCACATCCCCAGCCCCTTTTTTTTGTATTTTATTAGAGACAGGGTCTCACTGAGTTGCTAAGTGCCTCGCCATGGCTGAGGCTAGCTTTGAACTTGCGATCTTCCCGTCTCAGCCTCCCAAGTGATGGAATTACAGGCGTGCGCCACCACGCGCGGCTGATGATAACATATTTCCTGCACCCACAAATCTCTGTTGTCACATTCCTGACAGTTTGACAAGGCTGGAGTTATTTTCTTTTGTTCTCAAAATCAAGATAACTACCAGTAAAATTATTTGATAGATTTCTCTGGAATGGAAAATACAGATTAATTTTTTTCCCCATAATTGTAACCAGTAATTGCCTACAATTATCTTCTATCCCTGGTCAATTGTATTTTAGGGAGTACAAAGTTCTAGAGCAACTGGCAGAAACTTTGATTATTGGTTCAGGTAGCAGTGGAGTATTATGTCTTTCCTTCTGTGATATTTTAGTTTTTTCCCAGTGGTTAGGGACAAGGCAATGATCTTATTCTTGGGTGCTTCTGTCCATCATTATCTGCATCCCTTTGAGATCAGAAATTTTTATATAGTTACTACATCTCTTGAGCTATTTCGCTGTCTTTCATGACTGATCCACCTGTTGAAACTATTCAATACATTCTGATTTTCAGGGGACTTCACTTAATGCCACAGATACATTCTTTAGAGCCCTACAGAATTCAGAACTCACATAAATCAAGACTCATCCTGATACACTGGGCTCTATATTTATCCACTAAGGAGGATCATGGCACTTGACACAGTTTCTATCTTAGCTATCTGTGCAATCAAGGTGATCTTTGAATACAATTGTTGGCAAAGGAAGGATGTTGCGCCAAGTAGGAATTTTTATGGTTGATATTATTGAAAGTGGGTAAATCCCACTTATGTATCAATTCTAGGTAAATCACATTTCAAGAGAATGTAAATATGAATTCTGTAATTGAGCTATAGGAGAGGTGTGTAGTAAGACGCAAAAGTCACACGTATGTGAACAAGCTTGTGAGAGAGGCGTGGAGAAATTTACGCAACACTTATTGACCACTAGTGTTTATTCAGATAACAGGACACCTGAGATAGCAATGCAGAGGTTGCCCTTTATTTCCAAAGGGAGCCATGCAGCTTGATTAGGAATACCAGGAAGTCTCCCTCCATTCCTACCATGGTCTAGATGCCTCCGTTTGCAACACGAATAATGATTGCATTTATTTTTCTCCCTCTGTTTTCTTTTTTTTTATCATTTAAAATTTTTTACTTGTTTTAATTAGTTATACATGACAGTAGAATGCATTTATGCCCTTTGATATATCATACATAGATAGGATATACTTTCTCATTTTTCTGAGTGTACATGTAGTAGAATCACATTGGTCATGCAGTCACATATACACATACAGTAATAATGTCTGTTTTATTCTACTATCTTTCTTATCCCCACATCCCCTCTCCTCCCCTCCCTTCACTTCCCTCTACTTAATCTAAGGTAATGCTTTTCTTCTCTAGTGTCCCCTGCCTTATTGTGAATTAGCATCTGCATATTGAATTCGACTTTTGGTTTTTTGGGGGATTGGCTTATTTTGCTTAGCACAACATTCTCCAACTCCATTCAAATTACTGGTAAATGCCATAATTTCATTCTTCTTTAAAGCTGAGTAATATTCCATTGGGTATATATACCACATTTTCCTTATGCATTCATCTGCTGAAGGGCACCTAGGTTGGGTCCCATAGTTTAGCTATTGTGAATTGAGCTGCTATAAACATTGATGTGGCTGCATTACTGTAGTATGCTGATTTTAAGTCCTTTGGGTATAAACCGAGGAGTGGGATAGCTGGGTCAAATGGGGGTTCCATTCCAAGTTTTCTGAGGAATCTCCATACTGCTTTCCTTAGTGGTTGCCCCAATTTGCAGTCCCTCTGTTTTCTTTATTTTTTTTTTAAACATTTATTTATTTAGTTGTACAAAATGCGTTTATTTTTACATGGTGCTGAGGATCAAACCCGGGCCGCGCATGTGCTAGGCGAGTGCTCTACCACTGATCCACAACCCCAGCCCCCTCTGTTTTGTTTATATCACTCTTTCTTCTCATTACTCTGCCACAATGAGATGTCCTAGATATCAATACCTTCCTAAATGCCTTCCATGTTCTGAGACCCAGGGAGCTACTGCTACATGCAGTTACATCAATGCATACTCTAATGTCCTAACTCCCAACCTGAGATACTAGTACCAATCAAGTCTTGGACCAAAGTTGAAGCTTATCAAAAAGCTTATACTTTACTATGGAAGTCGCAGATGAATGTCTGTCCTAGAGATGAAGTGGGGATAATAATAGGGTCATCTAGGGCTAAGATGGCAAAGAGATCTCAATTATTTATGGAAATGCAGATAAACAGATGGGATCTATTAGGAATGTTCTCTCGAGGATGGAAAGGTAGTGCTGAGGTTGAGGGCGCCATGACCAATATGTGATGTCTGCAATGGGTGTAGACAGGGGGATTCCAGGCACATACACCACAAAGTCAAAATTATAATTAATTGATCGTGACTCATACTGAGCATCCTTGACTTAGGCGTTAAGTAGACAGATGTGATATAATGCTTCAATATGGGAAGATTTGACTATAGAGATCAACTTCCACCGATCAGTTGACAAAGACTTAAATGCTACTGCTAATGACTGAGGGCACCAATCCAAATCTCCATGTCACTCAACATTGTCTAAATACCTAGTCATCGTTGCCTGAATGTCTGGAGCCTCACCTCCCTCCATTCCCCAAAAGTGGGTGCTCTACATGGAACTTCTGCTAATAAGCTAAGGCTAGTGGTACTTGTTTCAACCATGAGAGAGCAGAGTGAGGTGGTAGAGAAAGCAATGGATAGTGTTCCATTGAACTTGGGGTTCCAGTCCCAGGATGGCCTCTACGTCAGTGTGTGAATCTTAGGCAAGGTACTCCACCTTTATGGACATGACGTTTTCCCATGGAAGATGGAGATGATAATGGCAATCTAATCTCTAGGACAGTGTTGCATGGGTAGCCCATGTCAAGACAGCTGAGGAAGCTGGTTACAGTGGGAAAGAGACTGAGAAGGGGAAGTAGTACTAAAATGTGTGATGGTTATAGCACTGAAGTACAATATTGGAATTCTATTATTCCTGTGTTTATTGTTCCTAATTTTCCCTCAAAAAGAAGCAATTTTCATTTTTACTTCTCTTCAGTCATCAATAATTTGCTAAAATATGGTAAATTTGTGTAATTTGAATTCATAAAATATATGCATATATAAGTTGGTATTTCCATCATATATTACTATGAATTTTTAAACATTTAAAAAAAATTTTAATTTGTTATATATGACAACAGAATGCATTACAATTCATATTACACATATAGAGCACAATTTTTCATATCTCTGGTTGTACACAAAGTAGAGTCACATCATTCGTGTCTTCATACATGTACTTAGGGTAATGATGACCATCGCATTCCACCATCTTTCTTACCCCCATGCTCCCTTCCCCTTCCTTCCCTTTTCTCCTTTGCCCTATCTAGAGTTCATCCAATCCTCCCTCCCCAACCCCCAGCAGTATATTATGAATCAGAATCCTTAAATCAGAGAAATCATTCAGCATTTGTTTTTTGGGATTGGTTAACTTCACTTAGCATTATATTCTCCAGCTCCAACCATTTATCTGAAAATGCCATAATTTTATTCTCTTTTAATGCTGAATAATATTCCATTGTGTATAAATGCCACATTTTCTTTATCCATTCATCTACTGAAGGGCATCTAGGTCGGTTACACAGTTTAGCTATTATGAATTGTGCTGCTATAAGCATGGATGTGGCTATGTCCCTGTAGTATGCTGTTTTTAAGTCCTTTGGGTATAAATAACTTTATTTATTTACTGTTTTTTTTTTTTTTTTTTGAATGTGGTGCTGAGGATCGAACCCAGAGCCTCACCCATGCCAGGCAAGTGCTCTACCACTGAGCCATAGACCCAACCCCATATATTATTATGAATTTATTATTCTATTTAACTTGCTGTGACCAGAGCAGAGTCTTGTATGCATATTAAGGACTTTAGTGTTGTAAGAGCTTTATAGTTCCTGATCAGGAGTCTGTAACCCACAAACCCTCAGCCCCATTTGACTCCTCCTGTTTTCTTGAAGGCTTACTGGAACACAGCCTCTCTGTTTACATGGTGTTTCAATGTTTTCACATTAAAACTGTCGAGTTGAGTAGCTGTGACAAAGGACATGACCTACAAAGCCCCCAATATTTACTCTCAAGCCCGTTCAAGGAAAAGTTTTTTGACCTCCGTTCTGTATTATCAACCTCAAGAAAACAGCGTCAGCTTCTTGTAGTGCTGAGATACTCAATGACTCCCGAGGGGAAATAAAAATTAGTCTACGGTGAAAGGAAAACGCTCGCAGTGTTAAACCATAATCAACACGCTGGTGGTAATTAAAGCCATTGATTGCAGGGCAAATTGTAAATATGCAAGAGGCTTATTAAAAACAAAAACAACGAAACAGCTATGTTTGTCTATAAATACTGAGGGTGTTCTATATTAAACATGCATGATTAGTTTGCTACTCAGAGGCAGGCAAACACTCGAGATGATAAGAAAGGAATGTGTGTGTGTGTGTGTGTGTGTGTGAGTGAGAGAGAGAGAGAGAGAGAGAGAGAGAGAGAGAGAGAAAGAATATGTTGCATAATAGTTTTTAGTCTACCTTATCTGGTGAATATGTTAAATTTTCTTTCTTGGGTAGGAAAGGTGTGATTCAATGTCATTTTTAGTACTCAGTCTTATTTGAGATGTGAGCCAGCAGGCTAGAGGTGGTCTTTAAAGCCCTGGGATGTCTTCTGAGACCTCACTGATGTTCTAAAGTGTCCCTGTGTTCGTTAACCGCAGTCCAGGTCCTCAGTGGGGAAATTCGATTGGGATGGTATGTTTTATTTCTCCTCGTAGCTCAGCTGAAGACAGAATCACCGTGTCTTGCTTGTCAGATACTAAAGCATGAGGAATGTGAGTCATTTCTTCGGAGCTCCCTGATCCTTCACTCTGATGAGTCTCTATCTCAAGCTTGCTTTCGTGTCTCTGGTTTGAGAAGGAAAATAAAGCCCCTGGAAACTGAGATCACTGAGTCCCCATATTGTACCGGACCTGCATTACCTGTTAGGTTCTTAGTTTTCTTTTAAGGTAATTCCTCCTCTCTCCCTCCCCACCTCTCTTTTCCTAGTTTTGCCATTTTGAGTTTCCTTCGTATGAACAAAGTCACCCTTGCTTAATTCCCCCATATTTATAATCCTTTGTATTTTAACTTTCATTTTCAATTCAGGGATGCCTTTTGGAGTGGTCGCTGAAAGCTTTTCACATTTGCCTCTCTATTTTGCATGGTAGATTGTTCCAGTACATAAGGGAGCTTTTCCTATGTATTAGTATTTTTTTTTTTTTTTTTTAATCATTGTCTGCTTATGTCTTGGGAAACAGTTTCACACAATGGCTAAGAACTCTGATGGGAAGTTTATTTACCAATAAAATGAAGTAAGAAAAATGAGCAATTTCTGGTTTTCCAGTTTTCTTGAAGGGCAGAGACAAGATAACACCTTGCAAATACTACCTGTGGTATATAAAAATATTCTCCTATTCTCCCATAGATGACCCTGGAAAAACAAGTAAACTATTTTCTTAATTTGTTCCATAGCAGTTTAATAAGTGTATGTGTGGTGTGTGCATTTTTTTTTTTTTTTTTTTTTTTTTTTTTGTACAGGGGATTGAACCCAGGAGCACTTAACCACTGAACCACATCCCCAGCCCTTTTTTATATTTTTATTTAGAGACAGGGTCCTGCTAAGTTGTTTAGGATTTCACTAAATTGCTGAGGCTGGCTTTGAACTCAAAATCCTCCTGCTTCAGCTTCCCAAGCTGCTGGGATTACAGGCATGTGCCACCATACCTGGCTGTCTATTTATCTGTATTAAGTACATTTGCATTTAGGAAGTACTGTGTTAAAGTTAATTAGCCTTTTAAAAACTATGCAAATAATACTCGAATATTATCTTATTACAAAAGATAACACTTAGGACAGAGTTTTTCTCATTTCTCTCCAATGGCAGTGCTCTTCTAGTCTCTACTTGTTATCATTTTAATGAGTAAGCACCAGATTTTTTTTTTTTTTTTTTAATGCTGGTTTATACTCATTTCTGTGCTGCAGAGGAAGACAGTAGATGGGCCAGCCTGGGTATGTGTGCTGGGGACTGTTTACATAAATAGCCTTCATAATCTCTGCATTTTTATTTAAATAAATGTTGTTCTGATGGATTTTTTCCCCAAGTAACAATGTCTTTTAGATGTCTGCATCCATCACTATATATAGATAAACTTCAATCCTCCCAAAGGCCAGCATTATGGAATGCTGTGTCTTATTTAAATATTTCTAACAAGTGCACCAATCTGTCCAAACAGTCTGCATTCCTCCTTGTGGGATAGTTGCCACAGATTCAAAATAGATGCTCATATGGAATTAAGGATATTATCTGGATTTGACTTTTGAGGCCCATCCTGTCTTCACAGTTCTATGTTCTTCAGTATCATCAGTTAATCTTTCTCTCTGTTTTGTAGTAGTTATGGAGTTTCTGAAATGTATAATTCATGATCAAGGCTCTTAGCAATGGTTTTAAGCCTTCCTTCTCTGTTGCCAAGTCCTTCAAGTGGGAGCAAACTCTTGGAGCTTTTTGACTTCAGACATGGATGTGGGACCCACTTTGGTCATTTTGGGTGGCAATTTTGTAAGTCGCCTTCTCTGCCTCATGCTAGGTGATTATGGAGGGGGGAGCCTTTATCAGCCCTGTTCCTCGAGCGAGAATCAGAAGCAAAATCCTTGCAATCCTTTTTGAGATTCACAGTATGGGAGAGAAACGTCTGTTGTGCTAAACTACTGAACACCAGAGTCACTATCTCGGCATAAGCTTATCAACTCTAACCAATACCACTCCTCAAAACCATGACCCCATCCGTCCTTTGCCTCCAAGGTCACTTACATTCATAACAGAACTTCTGAAGATAGCCATCCTTAGATACAGTCTCATCCTACTCATCCTATTCCAACTCAGGTCTTCCTCCAATATCCAATTCTGCTCTAAAATTGCTCCTACTGACACTAATGCCATTCATGTCCCCAAATCTAGTGATCAGTTCTCTGTCCCTCGTTTGACCTCTCAGGAATATTCACCATGGTGCAAATAATGATCTTCCCCTCCTTCCAGGATACCACTCTGATGGTTTTTCTCTTATCCACTGATCATACTGTCTCAACCCTCTTGGGTGATCTTGCACAATGGCCCAGAGTGAAACTTTTCAATCACTAACTGTACAATATCACTTTCCTGCTCAGTCTTCCAAAGCCTCTATACCATATTAATATCCAGGGTCTTTATCCTGGCCTAAAAATTCCTACAGGATTTGGCTTTCACTTGCTATGGTTTCCTTAACTCATGCCACACCAAACACATAGTCACACACACAGTGCCACACCTTTTTTTGAACATGCCAGGGTTGTAACAAAACTAGAGTTGTTTTACTAAGTCTTTGCTTACAATAATTTTAATGTGTATATTCCCTTAGCTCCTTTGGGGGGAAGCCATTTTTTTTTTTTTTTTTGCTACCAGGGATTGAACTCAGGGGCACTTGACCACTGGGCCACATCCCCAGCCCTTTTTTGTGTTTTTAATTAGAGACAGGGTCTCACTGAGTTGTTAAGTACCTCAGCCATTGCTAAGGCTGGCTTTGAACTCGCGATCCTCCTGCCTCAGCCTCCCAAAGTGCTGGGATTACAGGCGTGCGCCACCGTGCCCGGCTGGGGGGAAGCCATTTTTATGTCTTAGGCTAATCTTCTCTCCTTGGGTATGGCCTAGAATTGGTGAGTTGCTCTAATAGATAGAATACAGCAAAAAGTGACAGGGGGTTACTTCTGAGATTAGGATACAAATGTCTGTGGTTTTCATTTTGATAGAAGTCTTTTTTTCCTGGCCTTCTTGCTTTATGTGCTTTGATGACATTAACTGCCTTGTTGAAGTGGGTCTCTGTGGACAGGACTGAGGGCAGCCTCTGGCTGATGGACAATGAGTGATTAAGGCCCTCAGTGCAATAACTTCATAGGAACTGAATTCTGCTAGCTTTAAGTGAATCCTGCCCCAGTTGAGCCCCTTGAGATAAAATTGCCACCCTGGCCAGTATCTTCATTCTAGCCTATTTTTTTTTTTTCCATGAACCACAGGTTCCTGTGAGTCATGCCTGGATTTCTGACCCACACAAACTTTCAGGTAATAAATATGAGTTGTTTTAAGCCACTAAGATTTGGGAGTAATGCATTACTTAGGTTAGACATAGCTGGCTGCGTCTTCTCATGGTGTTGTCATATCTGATCATCAGAAATGTTGTCCTTGAAAACCAGTTATAAAATTATTGTCCAATCTTCACTAGTGTGCCACACAGTTTGTGTTTTTTGGTCACATGAAGTTCTCTTATTACAAAAATTGCTGGTTGTCACCCAGATCTCCTTTCCTGCTTCCTCATTAATGGAACATGACGATACAGAGGAAAAACACGAATAAACATAAGCACAGCTTTCTTTGTAGTTTGTCATGCCCTGAAGTTGAGGTTCTGGAAATTGGTGTTATGTGAACATGGCATTCCGTGTGGTTGGCTGGTGTGCAACGTTCAAAGTACATGTCCCCTCTTCCAACCTTATGCCACTCTCCTGATTGGAATGGGGACGTGACAGTGATTTGCGCTTCATTGTGGATTCTGTTTTTAATAGCTTTTTCGCGGTTGTGACTAACAGACCTGCTAAGAATAATTTTTAAGTAGGAAACATTTATTTGGGGGCTCACAGTTTCCAAGGTCTCGGTCCATAGATGGCCAGGTCCATTCTTCAGGGCTCAAGGTGAGGCTGAACATCATGGCGGAAGAGTGCAGTGGAGAACAGCAGGTCAGGACACCACATCAGGAAGCCGAGAGAGACTCCACTCACCGGATGCAAAAGATATACCCCAAAGGCATGCCCTCAATGCCCACCTCACAACCCAGTTACTACTCAGTTGATCCCTGTCAGGGAATAAATTCACTGTTTGGCTTAAGGCTCTTATAACCCAATCATTTCTCCTCGGAATGTTCTTGCATTGTCACATACATGAGCATTGGGGACAACCTCACATCCAAACCACAACAGACTCTGAGGATGAGGGTGACCTGCGGGAGTACTAGAGCAGACAATTACCAGAAACTGGACTCCCAGATGACTCCAGCCAGCAAACCACCCTTGAACCAACTACCTGGCATTTCACAGAAAAAATAAACTCCTTCATTAGTTTCTTTGCCACCATGATTGTGGGTCTCTGTTATCCTAACTCAAACCTGAATCTTACTAGTATATGATTATTTGATTTTGCTTACTTATTGTTTACTTCAGAGGCCTTTCCCCTAGTCCCTGATGTGTTTTGCCCCACCTATATAAACTCCATGATTATGATCAATATGTGAATTCTGTTTTTCCTGGGGCCATGTCCTGTGAGTAGACCGGTGTTTGGCAGGTAGCAGACTGTTGCAGTCAGTTTTGCATCCCTTTGACTAAAATACCTGACAAGAACAATATAGAGGAAGAAAAGTTTATTTTGGCTCAAGGTTTCCAAGGTCTTAGTCCATAGATGGCCAACTGCATAGCTCTGGGCCCAAGATGAGGCAGAACCTCATCATAGACAGGCTGGGCAGAGGAAAACAGCTCAGGATATGACAACCTGGAAGCAGAGAGGGTTCTATTCACCAAAGACGAAATATATACCCTAAAGGCAGATCCCCAGTGACCTGCCTCCTCTAGCCACACCCTGCCTTAGGCAGGCAGTTACCTCCCTTTATTTCCTATCAGTGGATTAATCCACTGATTAGTTTACAACTTTCAGAATCTAATAATTTCACCTCTGAACATTTTCTTGTGTTGTTTCACACATGAGTTTGGGAGAGGACATCGCATATCTAAACCATAACACAGAAGTTCACTAAACATTTGTAAAATAAACACATGTATCAATGATAAATTAGGGTCATTCGATTTTTTTTTTCTATAGAAAACACTGTGGAAATAAAAGGTATTGTATACATATGCTCATATGTTCATGCATTGATGCTTAGGTGCTCTAAGATACCAAGAGGCAAACTTACTGAATAGAAGAATATGCATATTTGCATTTAATAAAATATGCCAAACAGAATTCAAAAAAATAAAAAAATAATAAAAACCCCTCCACCAATTTATACTTTCCTCAACAATTTTTTCACGGAAGTGTTTCTCCATTATTTTTCTGAAAGTGAATATTATAAATCATTGTAGGCTTTGCTAACCTGATAAGTAAAACAGATCTCCTGGTGTTTTGTATTTCCCTACAAAAAGATTGTTTTTACTGCAAGTCTCTTCTGATTATTAATATGCAATAGGTACTGAGATTCTCCAGGAGGGATGTATAGTATGTAGTGTTTCCCAAGCTAACCTTGGAATTTTTTTTTTCGCTTAGCACTTCTCCAACACAAGTGTTCAAGTAGTAAGGGTCTCTTGGCAATGTTGGCCCGGGGTGAGGTGCTGACCCCGGGGTACCACATCATACCTCTTCATGAAAGGAAATTTGAACGTATCGAAGACCTTCAGACTTTTAGTCGGGGGAACTCACAGAGAGAAGGGGTGGTGGTAAAGGCACATTGTCTTCAGATTTCAATTTTGTGGGGATGACTTAGAATCCATAACTGCACAGTTACACTAAGCAGTGTGGCTCTTCTGAGCCTCTCGGAAGAGGAGACTCACACGGGTCACCCTGGAGACCCACAGGAAGGTCTCAGACCTGTTCCCTTGGTGCACATTGAGTTGCAGGTAGGGTGGCCCACTGCCATGGTTTACCCTGGAGTGAGGGGCTTCCTGAGATCTTCGCATCTCAGTGCCAAATCCAGTATAGTCTTGGTCAAACCTTAACCAGTTGATGAGCTCAGTTCAGGGTTACCTTCTGTGGACTGCTCATTTCTGGTGGTATCATGGCACTTGTGGTAAAGACCGGGAAGTGACAAGAATTGGGTGGGAAGACACATAGGCTGCAGTGTTGTGCTAAGATTTGCTCAGACTCACTATTACCTGTAGGAAGGATCATCTGTCCTGCAGACATGGATGTCCATTAGTCCCTGGATGGGAGGAGCCCAGGAGACGTCTGGCTTTGGCAGTGCCTGGTGCACTGTTGTAGTAGTCTCTCTCTCTCTCTCTCTCTCTCTCTCTCTCTTTCTCTCTCTCTCTCTCTCTCTCTCTCTCACACACACACACACACACACACACACACACACACACATGCAGGATAACATATTCATCAGATAGACAGGTCAGTCTCCATGGAGTGAGATTGGCATGTAGCAGACAAGTCTGGTCCTTTCCAAAGCAATGGCTTCTAGGAGTGTGGCTTCTGACATGGTCTTTGGGGAGTGTGTCAGGAACAAGATGGAAGCTACGTGGGCTCAAGTGACCTGTTACGGGAAGATGCGCCAGCTTGCTCTTGTACTACTCTTTGGGTTTAAGACCCCTTAATTCTGTCCAGGTTCAAGGACAGTGTCTTAGTGAGCTTTTTCGCTCCTGTGACTAAAGGACCCAACCAGAACAACTGTAGAGGAGGAAAGGTTTATTTAGGGGCTCACGATTTCAGAGGTCTCAGTCCATAGACAGCAAGCTCCATTCCTTGGGGCTCGAGATGAGGCAGGACATCATGGTGGAAGAGTGTGGCAGAGGGAAGCAGCTCACATGCTGATCAGGAAGCAGAGAGAGACTCCACGCTCCAGATACAGATATATACCCCATAGCCACGCCCCCAATGAACCACTTCCTCCAGCCACACCCCAGCTGCCTCCAGTCACCACTCAGTTATCTCCACCAGGGATTAGTTCACTGAGTAGGTTAAGGCATAACCCAATCAAGTCTCCGCCAAACCTTCTTGCATTGTCTCACACATGAGCTTTTGGGGGACACCTCACATCCAAACCATAATAGATAGGGTCCGTAGACACAATTTCTCATGAGAGGAATGTACAATTATGTTTTAGAACAGCCAGAAGGGACCTGGGTTCTTTTATCTTCCAGCCAGCACACCCTACTCCATTTTTAATATTTCAAAGTGGGGATTCAGTTTAAATGTTAAGCCGGGCGCGGTGGTGCACCCCTGCCATCCCAGCACTTGGGAGGCTGAGGCAGGCGGATCACTAGTTCAAAGCCAGCCTCAGCCATGGCGAGGCACTTAGCAACTCAGTGAGACCCTGCCTCTAAATAAAATACAACAAAAGGGCTGGGGTGCAGGAGCCCTGTTTGGGGAGATGGCTTAAATTGCGGTTGACTATGGGCCATAAGGATTTGGGCACTGTCGCTTTCCGTAGTCTCACGGGACTTGGCCCGGGATCTCGCGGGACTTGGCCGAGATTGCTGATCGGGTTAGCGCCATTTTGGTGGTGTGTGCGGCGCGTGTTAGTCGTTGTTAGAGCCAGAGAGAAAAGTTATCAGAATAAAAAGCTGTTTGTCTCCAGTTTGCCTCTGAACTTCTTCCCGCGGCTCCGTTGCTCCAAGCGGCCATCGCTTCAGGCGGCAACACTGGGGATGTGGCCCAGTGGTCGAGTAGCCCTGAGTTCAATCCCCGGTATGGGGGAAAAAAAAAAAAAAAAAAAGCCCTCAATTTAAATGTTAAAGAGCACATCCTTTAATCTGTACCCAGTGATGCAATCTGTAATCCCAATGGCTTGGAATTGAGTAGAAGTTTTAGAAGCATAGGCTAATTTCCTCTCATTTTGTCATAAACACCTAAAAAAAAAAACCAGAAATAATATTTAGCTCACAACATTACTATGAAGACCAAATTAGAGAATGTATGCGGGATTCCTAACACATAGTATCTGGCACACATTTGCTATCACTTGTGTATTTTCCCATTATTCACACTGTAGCATTGCCTGTTGCATTTTTTGGGGGACAAATACTTTTGAGTTGCTCCTGCTGCCAGAGGCCATCTTGTGGATAGAATTCATTTATTGCTCAAAGGTTTCACGGACATTTCATTCTAAAAGGGACGTAGTACAGTCGACCGAAGGGACTGTGCAACAAAACTTTATTCAGCAGCTATTTTGGATTTGGCTCAGGAGTTAAAGACTCTACATGGAAGAGGAAATAAGCTACAAAGATGTGCATTTTGCATTTTATGATACTGTCAATGGATTTAAAAGGCTTGGACCGTGAAGCCCCATCTCTCTGAGCTCTCGTCTCTTGGACCCTCGGGTCAGCAGTAGGCGAACGGTACCCAGATGTGACCACTCTGTGGATGTGCTGTACTGAGGCTTCCCGTGGGTGTGGGCCAGGACCATGGAACTCTGTGCCCATAGCACTCAAACCCCTCAGACAAGGAGTTGCGCCTGTTCGCACAGAGAAAGGTCTGGCTAGGCTCTGCAACCAGATGGCTGGCCACTGGCCCAGCGACATTTTTTTTTTCCTCCATCCAATTTCTGGTTGGATTGTTACTGTTCCCAGGAGTGACCAAGGGGACTATAAATTTAAAAGCTTGTTGATGAATTATGAAAAGTGCTTTATAAATTGATCTGACGGAATGCACCAAGCTCTGAAATCCCAGAGGGAGGGATAAGTGGTTTGATAGTGCCATCTCATTTAACTCTCAGACCAAATTTATGAGATTGTTGTGACTATTGTGTGTAGTTTGCAGATGAGGAAACTAAGGTTCAGAGACACGAAGGGAAAGAGTTTAACACAATACTTTAAGTGAGCCTATGGCAACATGGTGAATATATTCTTTATTATTAAAATATGATTGGATAAATGGCTTTACCGTTTAGTTGGTGAAGAAAAGTGTCCAGCAGAAACCAAATTTGAAAAATGGGTACTGATATTTTACCATTCATGTGAAAATATCATGTCATGTGTGGTATCATATGATTAATACATGCACAGACATTTTCAATATAAGAATGCAAATATTCCTTTTTATTTATCTTTATTGGTGCATTGTAATTATATATAATAGTGGGGTTCATCATGCCATAATCATATGCATGTAACATAATTTTCTCAGTCTCTTTCCCTAGTCATTTCCCTTTCCCTCCCCTCTGCCCTCCCCAATCTACTTGCTCTACTCTGTTTTAATTACTGCATTATAATCCTACATATAAATCAGATTCATGGTGGTATATTTGCATATGGACATAGCATAATTTGGTAGATTTAATTCCCCAGTAATTTCCCCTGCCTTCCCTGCCCCCTCCCTCTCAATCCCCTTTACAAATGTTCTTTTATTTCTCAATCATTTGATGAGAAGCCAACACTTATTGCTTGGGGTATAGGTCCACTGACAGAAATCCCCCAATGTCATTTTTTTTCAAATTTATTTTTTATTCTAAGTTGTTAGAAATGACAGCAGAATGCATTACATTTCATATTATACTTGTAGGGCACATTTTTACATATCAGTGTATTCAAAGTATATTCACACCATTCGTGACTTCATACATGCACTTAGGGTAATGATGTCCATCTCATTCTACCATCTTTTTTTTTTCCTTCACCCTTTTGCCCCCTCCCTTCCCCTCCCTCCCCATTGGCCATTCTAGTGTTCCTCTAATCCTCCTACGCTCCCCATCTCAACCCCACCCCCAATGTCATTTAGTCATCAAAAAATACTCATAGGTCTGGGGTAGGCAGATGTTAAAATAATCATACAATATTGAAATCACAATAAATGTGAGTTGGTTTCCCACATAAAAACACAAAAATGGGCGCCATGCATCATTTGAGATTTCTAACTTTAGTTTCCCTATAGAAGTGAGGTCTTTTATGCTTCGATGCTTGTTTCCCCAATTACTTCAATTGCTCACATGCCTGTATCTATGATATGTTTTGAGCAAATTGCCCCTTTAAGACTTGTTTCATACAATGTACCTGTTACTTCAGTTTCTAAAAGTTTAAATAAAACTTTCACCTTGACATTCAACTGGTATAAATGCATTTGAGAGCAAATGCATCCATCTCTGACTGAGGGTATATCTCAGTTTTTGGAGCAGAGGCTCAGGGTGCTGGGGGAGCCAGGGAAGGTCAGAGGGTGACCAAGAGGGTGACGCACTTGTATCATTCCTTTCAGGAGTTGGGGGGCTCCTCCTAATACCTAACTCTTCATTTCTTCACTTGGCTACAGGTTCTAGATTTGTGTGTGTTAGTACCCCTTTAGAATATTCCTTTGCTGATAATTCCCCAGTCTCACTGGCTTGCAGAAATCAATGAAGTGACTTCTGTAGTTGAGATCAAGACACAAAAACGAACTCTTGTCCAAGGTCAGATCACTGAGCACCAAAGAAGGGGCCACAGATGTGGCTTGATTGATTCAAAACTGTAGGGTGTGATTTTTCTCTATCAAGGCTGTTCTATAATGTTCTATGTCAAGAACATTCTGTAATAACAGAATGTCTGCTACAGGCCAGCTTTTGTTTTGTTTTGTTCTGTTGCTCTCGGGTTGTTTTTCTCGCATTGATTTCTATCACTGCTTGATGTCTTCTGGAGGTATACTGGACAATATGCCGTCATTAGCGACATGTGACTTTTGAGCACTTTAAATGTAGCTAGCACAATCAAGAAATGACAGTTTTCATTTTAGTATGTTAAACTAATTAATTTAAAATGAAATAGCCACATGTGGCTTGCGGTTACCAGGTTGACCAGACGGACAGTTATTACCCCAGTCTTGAACATACGGCTTGTCAAATATAGGGCTTATATTTTAGTCAGATGTTTCTGCTGCTGTGACTAAAAGACCTGACCAGGACAATTTTAGAAGAGGAAAAGTTTACTTAGGGGCTCACAGTTTCAGAGGTCTCAGTCCACGGGCCGCTGACTCATTTTTTAGCCCAAGGTGGGGCTAAACATCATGGCAGAAGAGTGTAGCAGAGGGAAGCAGCTCCCATGATGATCAGGAAGCAGAAAGAGAGACTCCACTCTCCAGATACAAAACACACACTCCAAAGCCACACTCCCAATAGTCACCTCCTCCAGCCACACCCTACCTGTCTTCTGTTACCACTTGGTTAATCCCAGGAGGAAATTACTTCACTGATTGGGCTAAGACTCTCAAAACCCAATCATTTCTCTTCCGAACCTTCTTGCATTGTCTCACACGTGAGCTTTTGGGGGACACCTCACCTCCAAACCATAACAGCTAACTTATCTGATTGGCATTACATAGAGACCGTCATGGTGAAATACTGGAATGGTTTCATGTAATCCAGAGATTTCCTCTTAGAAGAAGGTATAGAAGTCAAATACCTCTATGCACACAGGCATATTCCCCATAACTCTAGGTACATTTCCCCCCTTAAGGCTAAGGTTAGTTTAAACCTCTTCATTGTGTGAGGAAAACCAGGGGCCACTGCCTTGCCCGCACTGTGAACTGATGTACAGATCTATGTAAAGATGCATATTCTTACCAACGTCTATGAAATGAGCTTATAAGGAAATAAAAATATGCAAAATCATGCAAATTTGCAAGCAGATCAGCCAGTTGATCACTGTGTAAAGCTGGACATAGAAGGCTATTCAAATCCTATCTACAAATAATGTATGAATTTACCGGGTTAGGTTCCTCAGTGTGTCCAGGAGTTGGAAGCCGTCACAGCTCATGAATTCTGTCACCCCATGTTGCACATCATCCATGTTCAATTCCAAACACCCAAAGAAAACAATGTCATTTATTTTGTAGACCACTGCCCATGCTACCTTATCTCAGGATCTCCCAGTCCACACAGAATGGACTGAAAGTTCTGAGATAGAGATAGAATATTGATATTTGTGATGTTGCAAAAATAGAAGATCAGTATGAATATAATCAAAACATTTGGTTGACCAGTGTTACTTCTCCTTTGGTATTTGAGTATTTGGGAGGACATTTAAAATGTCTGCTTTTATAAACAATATTTCAAATACACAGTAGTAGTGGAATATATTTCAAAACATTAATCGGTCATATTTCCCCCCAATTTAAATGAATGTAACTATTGTGTCTGTCTTGATTTTAGGTATGATAAGTCACAACCCTCAGATTCTTTTGGGGTTAGGGGAGGAATGTGTGTAAGGTGACAGATTTGAATTAGAAAAAGCCTGCTCATGTCAATCACATCATTTCTGCATGTGTTGTTAATGCTAGTCATTTGCCAAGAGGTGAGGGAAAATAATTCTAATGAATGCGAAGATAAAATGTGTTTATAGCTATCATATATTGGAATCTTGTAATAGTGTGCAGCCTTGCACCCTGTGAAATATCCTCAATAGATGATTACACATTGAAAACAATTTTTTTAACCTTCTTGTCCCTCTGTTGACTGGCTACTTGATTTGATGGATTCTATTCAGTAATGTTCGGCCAATTAATGTCCCACAGGAGAATAAACCACTTAAATTTAGTATCTTCTCTCTTATGGAACCTTCAAAGAATAAATGGTCTTCATCAAAAGAGCCAGCAATGATGATTTCTGCTTGAAAGCAGAACTGTACTGTGCATTAAGATGGAATGAAATAAAATGTTTTCACGGGGGAACAGTGAACATTGTGTTCTATGAGATTGATGAACAAACTGAAATTGGAATTGTGATTTAGATTTATGAATCTACAGTTCCCAGAGGAATGGCTGCTAGGAAAGCCACTTTCCTCAAGAGATACCAACACATGTTTGGAGTATTTTGTCTCCATAGTCTATTGCTACTAAAAACTCTTTCATGGGAGAAGACAACAGTCTACCTCTCCTGTATGGCATTTTTTAATGCATAGTACCCTGACGGTTGCAGTTTTCTCATGATCCCTAGCTCCCCAGCCACTGAGGAGCTAAGAGAATGCTTATGTCATCAGCTTCATATTTTAAATAGAGAATACTTAAAGAGCTCAAAGTCTTTATTGATAAATTTTAGTAATCATTTCAGAGTTATTTTGCACTTGAAATATGCTGATGAAATACTCATTTCACAGGTTGAAAAAGATGTTTCATAGTTAGGTTGCCCAAGAGCACAAAGGTAGGTATTATAAGCATTAGAACACCAGAATGTCACTTTTCCTGGGCTTATGACAAACGTTTGATTGAGTGAGAATACTGTTGGTACCTGTAGATGAACAAATAATTTCAGCTACTTTTTTTTTTTTAACATTTTCTTTCAATTTTATTTTTTTTGTAGTTACAGATGGACAGCATGTCTTTGTTTTACGTGGTGCTAAGGATCGAACCCAGTGCCTCCCATGTGCCAGGCAAGCCCTCTGCCACTGAGCTATACAGCACCAGCCCTTCAGCTACTTTTTAATTGAACAATTTTAATAACTTGTAGTCATCAATATATGGCACAGATTTATATTCACATAAAAATTTACAAGAATTGCACAGAAACTTCTAAAGCTATTGCTAAATGGGAGAAACGGGTTGCACTAATTTGGTCTTTTATTTATGACCTCCAGGACTCCATTAAAAGTTCCCTCTTAAAGCTTTATTTAGGGCTTTGGGCTGAGATCAATGGTGCAGGGCTTGCCTAGTCCCGACGAGGCCCTGCGTTCAGTTCCCAGCCAGTGTTTGTGGAGTCAACTTTCTTTCAACTTAATCTCAAACATGATCATTGATAAGCTTTTTTAAAAAAATTTACTTAATTTAATTTTTTATACATGCCTTAAGAGTGCAATTCCTTTCATATTACACATAAAGAGCACAGTTTTCCAAGTCATTGGTTTTACACAAAGTATTTTCATACCATTTGAGTTTTTATGCATGCACTTAGTATATTGATGTCCAACTCCTTCTGCCATTGTTATTGATAAGCTTTTGAAGATTCCTTTTAGTAATATAACTGTCAATCAAAAGGGAGAAGGGCTGGGATAGGCAAAGACAGTGGAATGGATTGGACCTAACTTTCCTAGGTACGCATATGAACAGACCGTGGTGAATCTCACCATCATGTACGTCCACAAGACACTAATGAAAAAAAAACAAAAAACAACCCTATAAGTAAATAGCAAAAAGATCAGCACAGTTAACAGAAGGGAACAGGGGCAAGGAATAGGAGAGGAAAAGGGGAAGGAATTCCTGGGGACCAAATTAGAACAAAGTATATTCCATGGAATTATAATTATGTTGGAATGAATCCTAATATTATGTATAACTAAAAAGAACCAGTAAAAAAAAAATTTAAAAATTGATGTATAGATCTTAACCAAAAAAAAAAAAAAAAAAAGGTAAGTTTTAGTGATGGGACTTGTAATAGTATGGAGAAGTTAGTGAGCCTGGAGATATTTCAGTTTGAGAGGGATTTCTACCTTCTTTTGAAGAATGATTATATAGGGATGGGGCTGGGGCTCAGCAGTAGAGCATTTGCCTAGCATACACAAGGAACTGGGTTTGATCCTCAGCACCACATAAAAATGAATAAAATAAAGTTATAAAAATAATTTTTAAAAGAATATATATATATATATATATATATATATATATATATGTATGTTATACTTCAGATCATGGCATGGCACTAAGTCTTTTGAGACATAACCAGTCTGGTTTGTGTATTTATTTTATATTTAGGAAAATAATATATGTATTTACAATGCTAGTATTTCATAATCCATGTTCTCATTTAAAGTCCCCACCCTAGACCACACAAGGAGGTAGCATGAAATGGTAGATATTTGGAGTTGGCCCAATTCTGTAATAGGTATTCATTCTCCCTTGACAAATATTGATTGAAATCTATTAAAATCTTTAGTGATCATAAAACAATTATTAGTCAATACAAAATAGGAAACATTTGGGTGTGGTGGCAGAGACCTCTAATTCCAGCAACTCAGGAGGCTGAGGCAGGAGGATCGCAAGTTCATAGCCAGCCTCGGTAACTTAGTGAGGGCTTGAGCAACTTAGTGAGACCCTGTCTCAAAATAAAAAAATAAAAAGGACTGGGGCTATGGCTTAGTGATTAGGTGCTGAAAATAACAAAATACTGTTATATGTATACATCCCAACTACTTCTGGCAACTGTATTTTATTTCTTTGTCCTGTTTTTAAATGAAATTAATAAAACCTTATGGATGCATTTGGATTCTCTTTCCTGTCTTATTACCAATCATACTTTCTTCCATTGCTAGAAGGAATTACTATTAATGCTTTGCTGTGAATCTCTCTGGGAAACATATTTCCCTAAAAATATCACACACAAGTAAATTTGTAACGATGGTGCCGCAGCTAGGAGCATGTGCTCCACAGAACACCTTCTGCAGAGAGCACAAGTGCCCTAGCGTCCCACCTGCTGGTCTTGGAAACCCACTGTGGTATCTGGGCTGAGGCCCGGCCTTGTCTTCCACAGGTGCTTCCTGCTGGTGCAGGTGTGCCAAGAGGATGCTAAGGCAGACTCGTTCCTGAGAGCCACCTGCCAACCATGCCTCAGGGTCTTCCAGGGGCTTTGTTGACTCTTCCTATCATGCTGAGTGAAATAAGCCAATCTCACAAAACCAAAGGCCAACTGTCTTCTCTAATATGTGGATGCTAATTCACAATAAGGTGGGGGGGCGGCACTAGGGAAAAATAGCATTCCCTCAGATTAGGTAGAGGGAAGTGAAGGGAGGGGAGGGAGGGGATGTGGGGATGGGAAAGAGAGTGGAATGAAACAGACATTATTACTGTATGTATATATGTGACTGCATGACCAATGTGATTCTGCAACATGTACACTCAGAAAAATGAGAAATTATATCCTATCTATGTATGACAGATCACAGTGCATAAATGCATTCTACTGTCATGTATAACTAATTAAAACAAATTAAAAAATAATTAAAAAAAAAAAAAGACCAAGGTCACTTCCTCTCACATTTCTCTTCTCTCCACCCAGCGTCAGAACACCTGTAATGTCTCGTGATTTTTCCCAGATTTTCCCAGATCCTTTCCTGCTATATGGACATTTCCTTTAATAAAATCCTTGAGTGTTTTATGCACTCTTGTTGATGGCTTCTTGCAGGACTGGGTGTAACATCCTGTGTGAATCCTACAACTCTCATGATTTAGTAATATGTTTTTCCATGTAGATATTTTTATGTAGATATAGTACAACTTTTTAACTGACCTGCGGGATTTGATTTTATGACTATCTCACATCTTATGTATCGATTCTCTTACTGATGAACATTTATGTTATTTCATTTTTTCTGTCATTAGAAAACATTTCAGTGGCTACAATCGTACTAGCCATATTGTACACCCATATGAAAATAATTCCAGTTTATAAGCCCACAATTGGAATCATTAAATGGCAGCGTACATACATAGTCAATGTCCTTAGGTACAACCATATTTCTTTTTTTATTAATTTTTTATTTGTTTTAATTAGTTATACATGACAGTAGAATGTATTTATGCACTGTGATCTGTCATACATAGATGGGATATAATTTCTCATTTTTCGAAGTATACATGTTGCAGAATCATATTGGTCATGCAGTCATATATATACATGCAGTAATAATGTCTGTTTCACATTTCTTAACATAAGAATACTGGACAAAACTGATTTGTATTTCCACCTGGGGGCATGACAGTCCCTACTTTCTTTATTCTTTCCAACACTTAATATTATGAGATTGTTTAACTTCCTCATGTTTCTTATTTAATGCTTTGGTAGACATTTTCCTTATTCTAAAAAGATGGAACATATTTCCATATATTTGTTGAAATCTTCATACCCCATTCACTCTGCTCTTTGTGAAAATCTTCAAAACCCATTCACTCTGCTCTTTGTGAAGTTATTTTTAGAATCAGGATTTATGGACTTAATTGTAATCTGGTTCAGTCTCTTCTACAGAATGGGATCTATTTAGTGTAACCACAGGAGAACCATCAGCCACCACCCATTTAAATACTTTCAATTAAATAATTTTTACTAGCACCCTGTGAATGTCTTTTAATATGGAAGAATTCTAAGCTCTAACAAATAACCCTGGAAATTGTTTCTCTCTATTTAGTAATCCCCAATGTTTAAAACCCCTATGTTCATTTTCTCATAATTACATGCTGGTAAGCTTTTTCCAGCTATTTGTTTTCTTCTTATAGTTTAAATATATTTTCTCAATGTGCTTTCAGTTTGTATGTTTAATATCCCTGTTCTACATTTGAGGCCACCAAGGACTCCTGTTTAGGAAGTTTCTATTTGTTCAAAAGCAATGCTTCTACGGAGATGACCTCTTTCTATTTTTGTTACAGCTTAGTTGTTTTTGGTCTAATGTTCAAATGACACATTAAAGAATGAAAGCATTTTCATGCTTAATTGTATCCTGATCACACAATGGCGTATCATTTGGGGCCGTTTTATAACAAAGCCCATCTGAACCAATTTAAGAAAAAAGGGGGACAAATAGTTTTGCATGCCGCATAAATAAAAGTTAAGAATGCACCAGAAATTTGCAAATGTACTGAAATGAATGACATAAAAGCTGAAAGGCCACTCATTTGGTCATTCCCATCTGTGCTGTCACTTGAATCTACCTTAGTTTCCTTCCTGGTGGCACACTGACCTTTTCAGTTTTCTGGGACATATGTTGGAAATGTCACTTCTATGGCATCCTGAATCTTCATGGTTCTGGTCCACTTACCTGGAGGCCAATTGCATTGGCTCTTTTCATCTTTCAGGTCCCAGAGTAGAGATTGCAGGAGCTCATTTTGAGTTACCATTTTGACACTCCAAGTCAGTGTCCTATATTTGATATGTTCATTACACGAGTAGGGCTACTTCACCCATACTAACATGGTTTAAAAGGTGTAGGTCACAGATGAGAGTGCAGACTGTTAACAGACACAAGTTGGCCTTGACAATGAAGGTATTTAGTAGAGCTGGTGGATTCGGCTTTTATTAAACATCTACTTTTGCATTCAGTATTGGGCTTGATCTTTGGGTGGATAGGCCAAATCTTGGAGTCACGTATACTTAGAACAGTCGAAATGAAAGTACCTTGTGATTTCTCATAGGTGCTAGGCAATATGGCATGCTCATTGCGTGGTATCTTGTTTAGTAAGATAAGATGAAAGGTGGCATTTTATACTTGGGGGCCATTGTGTATATGCACTGCTCAGATGACCTTCAAGAGAACTGGCCATGGAAGCATGAATGATTGGCTGCTTTTAGCTGCCACCCCTTTGAATTCACCCCTGTGTTAACACTAGACTCTTTTTCTGTAGGTTGCTTGCTCCCAGTCAAAGATGAAGCCTGGGAGACACAGTAGCACTGGTTCACTCTTGCCCTCTCTAGGGTTCTTTCAGTGGAATGGTGCAGCTCAGAGATTGCCCCATCCACCGTAAGACTCTTTCATCGCTGTACAGTAGCTGATGCTCTCCATAGCCTCCACTTCCTTCCCTTTCATCTTTCACAAGTGCCAGACTTCAATTGCAGTTTCATGTTTTTCCTGCTTTTATTTTATCTCCCTCTATCTCTCCCAGGATTTCACTTCTATAAATCCCTTGCATATTAAACCCCATCTTGGTATCTATCTAATTCTTAGAGAACCCAAACTGACACACTGGCAAAGACAGTCCATAGACAAGCCAAGTAACTTTGAACTTTCACATACATATTGCTCTGAAGCAGTAAGTGCCAGAATGAAGCCTAAATCTTTGTGACTTTGTAAAACCCATTTTCTTTCTGCTCTATCATGAGGCTTTCTGTTATAGACTTCAAGTTATATGAGAGCTCAATAATTAATGTGTGAGGTATTGGGAAAAATGTGTAGCACATAAAAAGCATCATGTAACTGTTATTTTTCTTCTCATTCTTGCCAGTGCTCATGCACTGCATGATATTTAGAAAACCACTCAGCATCACAATGCATTAAAAAAAAGTTGAGCAGCAGATTGTAAAAATGGCATACGCTCTTCCTCTCTTTTGTGAAGTGGAGCTGCAGATTTTTTCATTAAGAAGTGGAGTCCTTTTGTTAACCTTTGAATCCGCGATCTGTAGGTGACTTTCTTTGGTCAGTGAGACATTAATAAACATGATGCAAATAGTGATAGAAAGCACTTGTATACTAGGGATGGTATTCTTATGGCATTAGAAACTGTTGAGCACCATATATACCAGTTCAGGCTCACCTCCTGGAGGGAAAAGAGCATGGAACAGAACAAATTGTGGCAAAGAGTTCTAGAACAGGGCCTTCCCCTGGACCACACAGGTCCCAGCTTGCCTGGTGGAATTACACCAGATGCACGTGTGAAAATGGTCAAGTCCAGCAGAGAATCTACTTACTCTCCCAAGTGGCTCAATCACAGAATTAGGGGAAAATAAATGATGTTATCATTAAGCCACTAACAGTGGACATTTTTAATGCACAAAAATTAAACTCCTACCTAACTATATATGCAGAAAGAAAAATATTTGTATTGATCACTCTATTTATCTACATAATGGCTAGCCCTTCCTTTTTATTGTTATAGTAATGGTTTTCAGGATACTTATAGCTTCATCGTATACTCCCTAGGGCCATCTTGGTAATTGTTAATTTGTGTAAGCCAATCCACAGTGATATCATTTATTTTGCTAATGACTAGGCAGCATGTTTAATGCTGTCAAATGAATCACCTGGAAAGTCTTCTTGGAGGTACTTTTGTGAAAGTGCTCCTCATTCATACAAAAGGTCACAAGGTGGTGGCCATGCCATATATTATCTTGTGATACTGTTGTGTGATAATGTTAGTGGAGTCTGTGCTCTGTCAAATGTGAACTCAGCCATCTAGAGCTGTGGCAGCTATCTTGAGGGTATGAGGAGACAGTTGAGTGAATCACAGAAAAGTTGACATGGAGAACTGGTGTCATTAAGCCACAGAATTAACTCATCCTTTACTCAAGACTTTCTGTTATGTGAGATAATGAACTTCTGACTATAGGAGACTTCAGAGTTTATTTTTATTTTTATTTTTATTTTTTTGTATCTGCAGCTAACAGCATCACTTTTGATATAGTGGTTAAATTTAAGCTTCTTAGAAATTCAATACAAACTTTTGAAATGAACACATGAATATTCATGGAAGGAGATGAAGTCTAACCACTAATAAACTTCACCTTTCAAATCTTCTGTTCCCTTCTCTTCTCCAATCCTACACAGAGATTTATTTTAAAAAAAAAAATCTAAGCAAGAAAAGTAGCACTTGGTTTCACACTAAGATAATGTTCTCCAATTTCGCCAAGTATTGTCATGTATTTACATTTTAAAAACATAGCTGATTCATTTAAAACTGAATTGATTGAAACTCTGGAGGCTTCTGAGCCACTAAATCAAATTACTACAAGAGAACCTCACTTTGTGTGTTTGATATTGGAAAGAAGTTTTAAGAAGACCAGAAAATGGGGACTGAAGTACCATTTTCAAAATTGCTCATTGGCATTAGTCATCAAGTAGAGAAATTGTGTGTGTGTGTGTGTGTGTGTGTGTGTGTGTGTGTGAAGTATCTATAGAGCAAGGTTCTATCCACTAGGATGCACTGTTGCCTAGTCTTCAATAAAATCTCAGTTTTCAGTGTGATCATAAACTGTCCCTGCCAAATCAGGATGCCTCTTGCACTTTGTCCAAGCAAGCATGTATGTTGTCCTTGCTTTATTTCATTGCTGGAAAGTGTCTCGCTGTGAGTAGAAAAGAGTGATGTTGAAAAGCCACCAACACACAGATAATTCTGATGATTGGCAACAGTCTCCCATGGGGGGAGGGCACTCTGTGGAGGCTGCCAGAGATGCATGATTGTGCATCACACAGAGATGAGTGATGATTTCCAAGATGGCGTCCATCCATCCATCCACCCACTCAGGCACTCAGAGTGTCCCGGGGGTTCCTCTATCCTTGATTTCAAGGGTGACTGAAAGCAACATTAGTGGAGTCTGTGCCCTGCCAAACATGGACTCAGCCATCTAGAACCCTTGCAACTTTCTCTTAGGGAATGATTAAATCAACTGTGGACTTCTCAGGTACTCTCTCTTGGAAGTGGGGATAGACTCAGTGGGAGAACATGTTAATGGAAAAGATGCTGATTTTAAACCAAGGAGTAGGATAGCTGCGTCAAATGGTGGTTCCACTCCAAGTTGTCTAAGGAATCTCCATACCACTTTCCACAGTGGTTGCACCAATTTGCAGTCTCACCAGCAATGTATGAGTGTGCCTTTTTCCCCACATGCTTTTCAACATTTATTATTGCTTGTATTCTTGATAATTACCATTCTGACTGGAGTGAGATGAAATCTTAGAGTAGTTTTGATTTGCATTTCTCTAATTGCTAGAGATGTTATACCCTTAAGAACATGGATTTAAGTTTAGATTATGCTTCTTTTTCTTAATTTAATAAATTATATTAAATCTAGATGTTGATAATTCAATGATGAAAATGCTAGCTTGATATTAACCCTCCAGAAAATGAGAAAAAGCTGAAGAATATTCCTTTCTGGCCCAAATCACAGAACACATTGGCCCCACTGCTGTGGTGTCCTCAACAGTTAATATATTTTATCACCTCCTTCCAAATGGCTTTTCCAGCCCCATCTTCCAGGACCAACTCCATGACACATGTTGCTCTATGTCTCACCCCTTAAACACACACAATCTTCTCTTTTAGTCACCTTCCTTAATCCCTGTAATTTGCCATTTTATTTTCATGCTGCCCACTTCCCTTCTATCTTACCTACTTGTATCTTTCATCTTTTTAAAATAAATTTTAAAATTTGTTTTAATTAGTTATACATGACAGTAGAATGCATTTATGCACTGTGATCTATCATACCTAGATGGGATATAGTGTCTCATTTTTCTAAGTGTACAAGTTGCAGAATCATATTGGTCATGCAGTCACATATATACATACAGTAATAATGTGTGTTTCATTCCACTATCTTTCCCATCCCCACATCTCCCCTCCCTTCACTTCCCTCTACCTAACCTAATGCTATTTTCCCCTAGTGTCCCCCCCCCACCACCTTATTGTGAATTTGCATTCACATATTAGAGAAAACATTTGGCCTTTGGTTTTGTGGGATTGGTTTATTTTGCATAGCATGATATTCTCCAACTCCAACCATTTACTGGCAAATGCCCTAATTTCACCCTTCTTTAAAGCTGAGTAATATTCCATTGAGTATATACATACCATATTTTCTTTATCCATTAATCTATTGAGGGACGCCTTGGTTGGTTCCATAGTCTAGCTGTTGTGAGTTGAGCAGCTAAAAATATTTTTTTAGTTGTAGATAGACCTTTATTTTATTTATTTATTTTTATGTGGTTCTGAGAATCAAACCCAGTGCCTCACACGTGCCAGGCAAGTGAACTCCCACTAAGCCACAGCTCCAACTACATCTTCCATCTTTTTATCCCAATAATGAACATGGCTTCATGTCCAAAGACTGTATTTATATCTGTGGACATTTTTAAAAACTTCCTCAAATCTACTAAGACTCATATTGATATAGACCTTTTGTCTGGAACAAAAGAGATGCTTCAATGAATAGTAGCTATTTCTGGTTTATTATCATTTGTTTTTGGTTTTGTACTACGCATTTTTAGGTACACAGGTCCATATACTTTGGCAGATTGTTTGGAAAGAGAGCAGCCTGCATTTCTTCCCATCCTTGGAAGTCCAGGTGCCCCTTCCATCAAGTGATGAGGTCTGTTTTCCCTCCCCTTAATTCCATGCAGTCCTTGGGATTTTCTTTGGCTAATAGAATGTAGCTGTGATAGTTTTGTGAGGTTTCCAAGCCTTGCTTTTCAAGGGACTGGAAGCCCTGCTCCCCTTAGGGGACCTCTGTAAACTGGAAAGGTTGTGCTGCAGATACTGCAGGCAATTCTGCTCAGCGGGACTCTCACATTATATATTGTGAAAATCTGCTCTGAAATAAAACATTTTTTTTTTTTTTTTCTCAAGTTGATTTCACCTGATTTCCTCGGCGTTCACCCTTCAATCCCAAGGGTATTCTGCGGGGTAACTCCACATGCTGATCCAAATATACGGCCTGATCTGCTTCAGGTCTCCTTAAATGGCAAAGGAAATCTGAAAAGGACCTGCTACTTTGTGGAATCCGGGAAAAAATTATGGCCGTCCCTCCTGCTCCATGTCCACGCTCATCGTGGTGACGTAGGTGACAGCATACGTGGTGGTGCTTTTCTGAATTAACAGTTGTATATGAACCACGGATGCAGCCTGAGGTGCTTTTGCACACTTCCGTGTCTACTGTCTACTTATGACTGGGGAACCCTTTGCCAAAACTTGTCTTCAAATGTGTTCATTCGAATCTGAAGAACACACCAAGGTTCACACGTGTAAAGCAAGTCAAAATGCAATTATGGTGATATGTAATCCACCATGAGAAATTCCAAGTTTGATATTGGTCAGTATTGCTAATTTAAAGTTTTTGATATCTGTATCAAGGCTGCGTTTTTCTGTTATTTTTCCTATCATCAGATATTTGACCCATTGGTCATTGCTACGCAAATCTAATGATGAAATCTAGGCTGGATCAAATATTTCTTAGTAAGAATGACTTTAATAAAACTTCAACAACAAAGATGGGAGGTTTAAAGCAAGCTCTTCAAACAATGAACACGTAGAAGCTCAATACCATTCTCAAGAAGTCATAAGTGCCATTGATGTGTCTAATCATCTTTTTTTTTTTTTTTTGGTGGGGCAGGGTCCAGGGATTGAACTCAGGGGCACTCGACCACTGAGCCACATCCCCAACCCTATTTTGTATTGTATTTGCAGACAGGGTCTCACTGATTTGCTCAGGGCCTTGCTAAGTTGCTGAGGCTGGCTTTGAACTCATGGTCCTCCTGCCTCAGCCTCCCAAGCCACTGGGATTACAGGCCTGGGCTACCATGCTCGACATATCTAATCATCTTAAAAACTTTATATCAATGTGCAAAAACTTAGGCCGAGTGAATAAAATTGTTAGGACAATAATCAAATTTTAGAACTTTAAAATAGTCTTTCTACCCTGTCTTGCATTATTACATTGAATCGTGTGATCTTTCCCAGGGTGATGTGTCTTCCTGATGAGATCATTCAGGTCATGCCCCAATATTCAGTGTGCTCTTACAGGTGTCCCCATGAACATTTCATTTTAAGTCATACATTCTATCTGCTCTCTCTTTCCTGTAACAATTATGCATAGAGCTTAATATCAGGTTTCATTTTTTCCAAAATTGTTTTCTTTCTTACATGATAAGACAAAAATCAAAGTTATATTACACCCAGTGTGTCTACCCAGTTGTCATCATGATTCAAGCATCTTTTTCTTCTTCTTCTTTTTTTTTTTTTTTTTTTTTTGGTACCAGGGATTGAACTCAGGGGCACTCGACCACTGGGCCACATCCCCAGCCCTTTTATGTATTTTATTAGAGACAGGGTCTCACTGAGTTGCTAAGTGCCTCTCCATTGCTGAGGCTGGCTTTGAATTCACGATCCTCCTGCCTCAGCCTCCCAGGTTCTGGGATTACAGGCGTGCACATCTTTTGATGGCATTTTTCCCTTGTGATCTGGGAAAATTGCAAGGAATCTAAAGATCTCGGAATCTTCATAATCTATGTGATGGTGGGGTTGAGGGGGCAGGGATCACCTCATTTCCTACCAAGGCACATGCTTCCTATTACTGGAATAGGTGCCACGCTAGGAGAGCCATCTTCCTATGGATTGGAAGGGGCCCCCCAAAGCTCATGTGTTAAGACTTTGTCCCAAGCCTGTGGCCTTACTGACAGGTGCTGGAACCTTTAAGAGGTGGGGCTTAGTGGCTGGAAGTCAGGTCATGGGGGCGTGCCCTTCCTGGCTCCCTCTTTGCTTCCACTTGCCATGATCACATGCTGACCACAGGCTGCAAATAATGGACCCCAGTCAGCTGTAGGCTCAAACCACTGAAACTGTGAGCCAAAGCAGGTCTTGCCTATTTTTAAGTGGTTTATCTGAAAGATTTTGTCACCGTGATGAAAAGGTGGCTGACACGCATTTGCTTCCACTTGCCATGATCACATGCTGACCACAGGCTGCAAATAATGGACCCCAGTCAGCTGTAGGCTCAAACCACTGAAACTGTGAGCCAAAGCAGGTCTTGCCTATTTTTAAGTGGTTTATCTGAAAGATTTTGTCACCGTGATGAAAAGGTGGCTGACACGCATCACGTAACAGTTCCTCAGCAACCTGCTGGTCACCACCTCTCAGATGAGAACCAGCCACATTCTGCTTACCGGTCTTCAGTTTGCAGCCATAACATGTGAGTGAGATGAGGCTGGATGACTTCTGAGGTTTCTTCCATCGTCTACAATGGCAATTTCTATTCTTAATAGCTGCCTCCACCCTAGTGCCCCACAGGAAGGGGAGTGGGGAACCAGCACTGTGTTCTAGGAAGAGGAGACAGTCTCACACGCAACTGGGAGGATTTTCCCACTTACATGTGCAAGGACGAATCTGTTCTCTTCCCTGAGATATCCATACTCCCCTCCCAATCTTCTCCTCCTTTCCACCTCCTTCCCATCCTTCTTCCTTCTTAATAAAAGTAAAGTTTTATTTTAAACCCAATACATTCTTTTCTCCTTTGCTTCTACTGTAGAAGAAAACATAGTTCTCCTAGTTTCTTGTAACCTGCTGAATTCAGCATGAATCTTTCTTTCTTCTTTTCTTTTTTTTCCTCCTCCTCCTCCTCCTCCTCCTCCTTCTTCTTCTTTTGTATTTTATCAGAGACAGGGTCTCACTGAGTTGCTAAGTGCCTCGCCATGGCTGAGGCTGGCTTTGAACTCGCGATCCTCCTACCTCAGCCTCCCTAGTGCTGGGATGACAGGCGTGCGCCACCACACCCAGCTTTGGCATGAATCTTTTTTTTTTTTTTTTTTTTTTTTTGTGGTACCGGGGATTGAACTCAGGGGCACTCGACCTCTGGGCCACATCCCCAGCCCTTTTTTGTATTTTATTTAGAGACAGGGTCTCACTGAGTTGCTAAGTGCCTCGCCATTGCTGAGGCTGGCTTTGAACTCGCGATCCTCCTGCCTCAGCCTCCCAAAGTGCTGGGATTACAGGCGTGCGCCACCGCGCCCGGCTTGGCATGAATCTTGATTAAATCTTATGCATGCTCATTAAACATGGATGGCAAGTAAACATCTTTGAGGGAAAGTGAGAGGGCATCAAAGAATGGTTTATAGAAATGAAACAAGCAACGGTACCTTTATTTGTATCACAAGGGAGTTCTGGAGAGAACAGGAGCGATCTGGAAGCTTCCTCCTGCACTGGGTAGTGGAAATTATATTTTGGTCCACATCCATCCATAATGCTTTGGAATAGGGAGCAACCTGTACTATAAATTTGTTTATTGTTCAGAATATGGACAGCGTTTCAAAATCTCTCATTTTCCCTTAGGTTCTGTGAGCAAGTTCCTTGAAACCAAAATTATGAGATGAGTACTTTTATCTTTTTTTTTTTTAAACAATGGAGTGTAAGGAAGAAAAGAAAAATACAATTTTTTAAAAAAAATTGATAAAAGAAGCTACTCGAAAAGGACATAAAAGCATGGCTGTATAAGTTTAAAAAAATAGGATGAAGGTAGGAAGAACTTTATTTGGAAGCTGAAATCAGCAAAATGGACTCAAAGTGTGGACATTAAGGAAATCAAGAAAGGCTAATACAGTGGGTCAAGACAAGTTAGGACAGAGTGAGGGCCTTATGAAGTAAGTGCCAAAGAAGGTCAAGTTTTCACATATCTTCGCTCTGACGGAGTCTTCAATTCCAACATTGTTTGCACCTCTTTTCTTCTTGGAAAATAATTGAAAAAAAATTGCTTTTCATTTTTTTTTTTTCTTTGCAACATCCTTCGCATTAACCTTTTCTCATTAAAATTTGCACTTTTATTTTATTTATAAGAAGTACTTAAAATGTTATTGCGACAATGTGTACTACTACTTCCTCTCTTTAATAATTTCCAAGTAACATAATGCCTTAGCAGTATTTTTATGGAAAGGTCAGCAAGGCCACAAAACACATTTAACTGACAACACTTGCAATTTTCTCCTTTGAAAACATGTTTAGCAGTTTACAAGTCCACCTATTTCATGTTTGTTTGGAACTCTCTCTTGTGAACTGTATATGCCAATTTTCGTCCCCAAGGTCATAGTAAGAACTCAATAATGCTTCCTTACCCTGAACCAGACTTTGTTTTTAATTTCAATTTCTAAGAGAATTATTTTGGAAGATTGTATTATGAAAAAAAAAAAAAGAAAAAAGGTCTTCATTTAGAGATTTAGCTTTTTAAAAAATGTATTTCTCTAGTATTTGTACATCTTTATGGGGTTCATTATGGTAATTCAATAGATGTCTACGATCATCAAACCAGGTAATAAATACGTCCATCTCGTCAGACATTAATAGTTTCTACGTGATGGGAATTTTATACTCTTCTAGTCATTTTGAAATAATTGTAGAATATTTAACCAATATTTACACTGTCTTACTAGAGAAAAAATAAAATTAACTCCTCCCTTCAAATTGCATTTTCATGTCTTTATGGTGTTTTTTTCCACTCTCTACCTGCTCTTTGCTCCTGGTCTCTAGTGATGGCTAGCACATTTTATCCTTGTGCAAGATCAGCTTTTTTAGTTTCCTCAAATGAGTGCGATCGTGTGGTATTTGTCTTTCTGTGTCTTGCTTAGTTTGCTTCATTACTAGTTCTATCCATGATGCTGCAAGTGATAAGATTTCATTCTTTTTTAATATCCAAATTATATTCTATGGTGTATATAATCACCACATATTCTTTCTACATGTATCCACACAAATGGGCATGTAGATTAATTTCATGTCTTGGCTTTTGTGAACAGTGTCAAAATAAATATGGGCATATAAGTAACTTTTTGGTATAATGATTTCACCTCCTTTGACCACGTGCCCTGAAATGGAATTGCTGGGTCATATGTAGTAGGTCTATTTTTAGGGTTTTTTTTTTTTTTTTTTTTTTTTTTTTTTTTTTTTTAGAAATATCCTTAGTATTTTTCATAATGTCTCTACTAATTTACATTTCCAACAATAATGCATAAGAGTTTCCCTTTTGTTCTTTTGGGATTTTTAAAAAATTTATTTTATGTTTTTGGCACCAGGGATTGAATCCAAAGGTGCTTAACCACTGACCCACATCCCCAGCCTTTTAAAAATATATATATTTTATATATTATTTAGGGATGGTGTCTCGATGAGTTGCTTAGTGCTTTTCTAAATTGCTGAGGCTGTCTTTAAAGTGGTGATCCTCCTGCCTCAGCCTCCCCAGCTGGTAGGATTACAGGCATACACCACCGCACCCAGCTCTTTTTGGACATTTTTTTTTTTTTTTGTAGATGGTCACAATACCTTTGTGTAATTTATTTATTTATATGCGGTGCTGAGGATCAAACCCAGTGCCTCACACATGCCAGGCAAGCAGTTCACCACTGAGTTACAACCCCAGCCTCTCTTTTTGGACTTTGGATGATAGCCAGTTTTAGCAGGGGTGAAGTGATACCTCATAATTTTGATTTGCATTTCCCCAATAATCAATGAGATTAAACATTTTGTATCTTTGTTGGGCATTAGTATATCTTGTTATGCAAAGTATCTATTTAGGACTTCCATCCATTTTTAAGTTGCATTATTTCATTTTTAGTGTTCAGCTTTTTGTGTTCATTGTATATATTGGACAATAATCCCTAGATAGATGAACACTTTGCAAATATTTTCTCTTATCCTCTAGTTGTCTTTATACATATATATGTGTGTGTATATATATATATATATATACATATATATATATATGTTGTGGATGGACTCTATCTATCTATCTATCTATCTATCTATCTATCTATCTATCTATATTTATTTATGTGAACGGGCAAGTGCTGTACCACTGAGCCATAACTCCAGCTCCTAGTTGTTTCTTGATTATTTTCTTCACTGTATAGAAACTGCTTAGTTTAGCATGATCCCCTTTTGTCTATTTTTACTTTTTTGCCTGTGCCTTTGGAGTCCCATCTAAAGATCACAGCCTGCACCAATGTCTTGGATTGTTTCTCCTATGTTTTCTTGTAGTTCCAGGTTTTGCTTTAGATATTTCATCCATTTGGAGTTGATCTTTGTGCACAGTGAGAGGCAAAGATCTAGCTTCATTTTTGTGCACATGTGCATCCAGTTTTAGCATCCTTGATGGATGAAACTTTTTTTTTTCTCCACTGCATGTTTTGGAAACTTTGTCAAAACTAAATTGGTTATATGAGCATAGCTTGATTTCTGGGTCCTCTCTTGTTTTGCATTGGTCTATGTAGCCTACTTTGTGCTAGTATTATGCTGTTTGGGTTAATATAGCTCCGTAGCTATATTTTGAAGTCAGGTAGTGTGTTGCTTCTAGTTTCTCCCCGTATCACCCTCTGGGACCACTTTGGCTATTTGGATCTTTTGCGGTTTTAGGATTTATTTTCTATTCTGTGAACAAAGTCATTGGTATTTTGGTAGGAATTATATTGAATCTAAAGATCACTTTGGTCACTGGAATTCTTTTAGAAATATTATTATTTTTTTTGATCCATGAACATGGGATACCTTTCCTTTTTGTGTGTGTGTTCTCTAATTTCTTTCATCATCATTTTATAATCTTCACTCTATAGAGATTTTTAACTCCCTAAGCTAGTTTTATTTCTAAATTATTATGTTTATTAATTATTTTTCAGTTATTCTGAATCAGATTGCTTTCTTAATTTCATTTTCAGCAATTTTATTATTACTGTCCTAAAATGCTATTGCTTTTGTATCCTACAGTTTTACTGAGTTTATGAATTCAGTTCTAATAGCATTTTCATGCAGTATTTAGGTTTTTCTATGAAACTGTATTATTTGGAAACATGGATAATTTAACTATTTTATAATTTGGATAAACTTTCTTTCTCTTGCCTAATTGCTCTTGCTAAGACCGATAGTAGTCTATTAAATAAGAGTGGTTAAAGTGGATATCCTTGTCTCATTACTGACCTTAGAGGAAACTCTTTGAGCTTCTTTACATTTAGTATGATATTGACTTTGGATTTTTTTAATATATAGTCTTCAGTATTTTTATGTGTGTTTCCTGTGTTGATAGTTTTTTTTATCATGAAGGGATGTTGAATATTACCAAATGTTTTTTGGCATGTATGGAGATGATCGTACAGTTTTTGTCTTATATTCTGTTGATGAAATGTATCACATTTATTGATTTGCATATGTAGAAATAGCCTTGCATTCCTGGGGTGAATCTCACTGGATCGTAATGTTTAATCTCTGGGATGTGCTATTGAATTTTTCCTGCTAGTATTTTATTGAGAAGTTTTGCATCTATGTTTATCAGGGATATGGGCCTATAATTTTCTTTTTTATATGTTGTATCTTTATCTGGCTTTAAGATTACTGTTGGCCTTATATAAAGAGTTTGACAGAAATTCTTCATTTAAGTTCTTGAAATAATTTAAGAATAATTGGAAAATTTTAAAATTAAATGTTTTGTAAGATACAGCAGTAAAGCCATCAGGTCCTTGATGTTTTGAGATGGGAGAATTAATTGCTGTCTTTAACCTCATTACTAATTATTGATTTGCTTAAATTTTATGTTTCTTCTTGGTTTAGTTTTGGTAGGTTATATGTGTTTAGGAATTTATCCATTTCTTCTTGATTTTCCAGTTATTAATGTAAAATTGTTGATAGTTCTTAGGATCTTCATGTTTCTTTGGTGTGAACTGCAATGTTTCCTTTTTTGTATCTCTGATTTCATTTATTCGGGTCATCTCTCTTTTTCTCTTGGTTAGTCTAGCTAAAGAGTTGTCAATTTTGCTTATCCTTTGAAAATACCATCTCTTTAGTTCACTGATCTTTTGTATTTTTTTTTTAGTTCTGATTTTATTTATTCTGGAATTTAAATTAATTTCTTCTACTAATTTTGGGTTTGTTGTTGTTTTTTGACAAATCCTTGAGGTGCATTTTTAGATTATTTATTTGAAAAAACATTATTTTTGTGTGTGCATGTGTGGTGCTGGGGATTGAACCCAGAACCTTGTGCATGTGAAGCAAGCACTCTACCAACTGAGCTGTATTTGTAGCCCTTGAAAAAATTTTTTGATGTGTACAATTATAATAAACTTCCCTCTCAGAACTGCTTTTACACTGTCCCAAAAATTTCAATATGTTATGTAGTTTTTTTCTCACTTGTTTCTAGAAAGTTTTTAATTTCCCTTTTATTGTCTTAAATGACCTATTGGTCACAGAGGAGCAAGTCATTTAATTTCCATGTATTTGTTTACTTTCCATTCATCTTTTGGTTTTTGATTTGTAGTTTTATTTCATTGTTATCTCAGAGATCCATTATACCATTTCAATTTTTTAAAATATTTACTGAGATTTGATTTGTGGCCTCACACATCTTCTAACTTGTAAAATGTTCTAGTTGCTGATAAGAATGTGTATCCTTTTGCTGTTTGATGATGTGTTCTGTAAATATATGTCTGTTAGGTTCACTTGTTCTGTAGTGCAGTTCATGTCATGTTTCTTTTTTCATATTCTGTCTGGATGATTTGTCCATTAAGGAAAGTGTAGTGTTGAAGTCTTCAACCATTATTGTGCTGGAGTTTACAACTAATAATATCTGCTTTATATATCTGAGTGGTCCCAAGTTGAGTGCATATATATTGAAAATTGTTACATTTTCATGTTGAGTTGATACTTTCATCCATTTGGAATGACTTTCTTTGTCTCCTTGTACAGTTATTGATGTAAGCCCTACTTTATCTGATGTGAATAGAGCTACTTCTGTGCACTATTACCTTTCCATTTGTGTGATACATCCTTTGCCAACACTTCACTTTCAGTCTACCTATATTTTACCATGTTGGCATCCACATTTGTGCTCATGCTAAATATTTGTTAATCCATGATAATGGAAATCATATTAACAATTATTAATTAACAAATATTAAAAAATATATAAAGTATACCAACGCACTGGTAAAGTCCAGAGAAGATAATCAGGAGTAATAGTCACTGCAACACTCCCATGCAATATACATAGCCAACAAATTTTTAAATTCTATTATTTGTTAAATAATAGAAGTCAGTTTGTTGTAGGCAAGATATATTTAGATTTTATTTTTTAATCTACTCAGATAGTCTATATCATTTGATCGGTGTGTTTAAGGCATTTACATTTCTTTCTTTCTTTCTTTTTCTTTTCTTTTTTTTTGTACCAGGGATTGAACTCAGGGGCACTAGACCACTGAGCCACATCCCCAGCCCTTTTGTGTATTTTATTTAGAGACAGGGTCTCACTGAGTTGCTAAGTGCCTCACCATGGCTGAGGCTGGCTTTGAACTTGTGATCCTCCTGCCTCAGCCTCCCAAGTGCTGGGATTACAGGCCTGTGCCTCTGTGCTAGCTTGCATTTACATTTCAGTGTTATTGATAGGTATGAACTTCCTCCGGTCATTTTGCTCTTTGCTTTCTGCTTGTTTTTTTATATTCTTCATTCCTTTCCAACTCTCTTGTGTTTTGTTTTATTTCCATTGTTGTTGTTGTTGTTGTTATGTGTGTGAGAGACAGAGACACAAACACACATACAGAGAGAGAGAGAGAGAGAGAGAGAGAGAGAGAGAGATTTGGTAGTTTTCTGTAATGCTAAGCTTTTATTCTCTTCATCTTTTGTTTCTCTGTTCTTCTAGTGAACTTATATATTGATGTACTTTCATGATGGTTATTATTATTATTTTGTTTCTAATGTGGGACTTTCCTGAGTATTTCTTGTAGTAATGGTTTGCTGGAGATGTATTCTCTGTTTCTGCTTCTCTCAGAAAACATTTATTTCCCCTTCATTTCTTAATAATAGTTTTGCTGGGTATAGCATTCTTGCTTGGTAGTTAATTTTCTTTTAGTACTTCAAAGACATCATTTTATTCTCTTCTGGCCTGTGAGGTTTCTGCTGAGAAATCTGCTGTAAGTATTATAGAAATTCCTTTTTCTGTGACATGATGGTTTTCTACTGCTCTTTTTGGATTTCATTGTTTGCCTTGTACATTTGATGTTTTGACTATAATATGCCTTGGTAAAGGACTTCTTGTTTGAATCTAGCTGGGGTCCTTTGAGCTTCTTGTATCTAGATGTCTATAGCTCTGATGATTTGGGAAGTTTTCAGCAATAAATGCATGAAGTACATTTTCAATGCATGCTGATTTATTCCTGTTTCCTGCACCCCTATATTAATGTCTATACCTCTGGCATAACAGTTGCCTTATCCAAGTTTATGTATGTAGTTTTTATAGGAATTTTTATTGTTGTTGTTTAGATGGGATCCAGGTATCACTTGGGTAGATGCTTTGACTTTGGTTACAGGTGAAGTCCATTGCAGTCTCTCTGATTTCTTTGGCTTTGATTTATATCAGCAGTGTCTATGGGTGCCTCGATTTTTGTACTGCAGTGGTTCATCAAGGTAGTTGTATGACATTGTGGTGGACATAGGCTTCCAAAGTTGGCTGTCTCAGGATCCACAGAGTCGATCACTCATGGCACTGAGGCTTATACTGGCAGTTGCCCCCATGTTCCTCAGGGCCAGCACCTGTGACACCAAAGCATGTGGCACAAGTACTCATGATCCCTGAGCCACAGAATATGAAGGAGACCTTCCTCAGCCTCCTCAGGATGAATGTGGGAGATGCCTGGGTCAATGGAAAAGTATCCACAGTCCTGGAGACACAGCAGGTGTTGGGACCTTCCGCTGGTCCTATAGATGAACCCAGGTAATACTGGATCTGTGGCACAATTAATGTTGGACTCCAAGTTGTGAGATACAGAGGGGAGCTACCTGAGGTCTCATGGGACAATTGAAGATGGTGCTGATGTTTGTAGAACAGAACTGGTTTCTGGTTTTTTTTTTTTTGGGGGGGGTGGGGAGGGGAGCTTTAGGACTCAGATGGTACCTTCTGCAGATCTTAAGGGGCAAGTACAAGTGGTGCCAGGGCTTTGAGCATAGCAACTATAGTCTCAAGTTCATGGTCATCTGAAAATGCCTTTCCTAGCACCCCAGACCATGTGCAGTTAACATTTAGGCTTGTCACACTGGTATCATTGCTACGAGAGATTCAGGACACGGAGAAGACCTTCCTCACCCCCCCCACCTTCATGGCTGAAGCATGTATAGTGCCAGGACTTGTGGAGTCAAAGCACGCATGCAAATTTCCCAAGGTCATTTGGGGCAAATGCTGTTGAGTTCAAGACTTGTGTCATTGTTGCCCATGATGCCAGACATGCAAGGTACTGCTGGAAACTTTGCCTTGTCCTTAGTGACAAGTTGAGGTGATACCAAAGCTTTTTGCACTAGAGACTGACACGTCAAGGTCATGACCTAGAAATGAGAACTTCTCTAGTTCTTGTTGGTGAGCGCAATTGGTGCAGACATGAAGGGCACTGATATCTACATTCCTGGAGCTGAAGGTTGAGGATGGAACTTTCCACGGGTCCCTCGATAAAGGCATGGGTGACACTGTGACTCTTTGTATTAGCAGCTGCCATCTGAAGGCTGTGGACAGGGAAGGAGACCTTCCCTACTTTCCTCGGAATGAGCACACATGGTGTCAGGTGTCTGTGTTGCTGACAGCTATGTTTACAGAGCTGTGGAAAGTAATGGGGACCTTCCTCATGTCCTGTGGGGTAGGCACAGGTGCTGCTGGGCTTTGGCACCAGCATCCACAGTCCCGGTACCATGGGCTGGGAAGAAGACATTTCCTCCTTCCCACCTGGTGAGTGCAGGCAGTGCCAGGGATTGGGGCTGCTAATAGCCACATTTCTGGAGCTTAAAGATGTGACTTTTCCAGCTTCCAATAAGTAGACGTGGTTGAATCTGGGACTTGGCATCAGCAGACACTGTCCCGATGCTGTTGGCTGGGAAGGAGACCTTCCCTAGTCTCTGCCGGGCAAGTGTGGTTGGGACTTAGGCCTGCGGCTATGGCAGCTGCTGGTCCTGAGGCTGGAGGATGCTGAGGGGCTGTTTTCTATTCTGTGAGGAGTGCTGAGGTCCAAGGTTTCAGGCAAAATAATGGGGCTGGCTGCCGGGCCCTAAGGCAAGATGGCTCCTTGCTGGGGCTGCTGTAATAGCTTGGGTTCTGGGGGGTGGGGAAGGCCAATATGAGTTTGTCGGGACCTTACACTGTCTGCCAAGGGGGTGGAAAGGCTCTGGCTTTCTGGCTGCTTGCCACATTACCACGCCCTGTTACAGGACCTAGGCTAAGCAGGGGGCATGGCTGTGAGAACTGAAACCACCCCAAGGATAGGCCAATGGCTCCGCCAATGGCATCCGCCCATGCTCCTTATGTGTCCCTATGATCTTTCTGCTGATTGGCCCATGTCCTCTATAAGACCATCCAACTTCCTCAATAAACCGAGTTCCGGCATTCTTCTGACTGGGCTCCCCGACATGGCTCTGAGTCTTTTGAATGCGGGGGAGGAGGCATATTGCCTTTACTTTCCCAATCCAGTCTCATCGTTGAGGTAGGCCCCTCTGGCCTCTTTTGGTAGACAGAAGAGGTCCATCCCAGTACGGGGGGTGGGGGGGGGCTAGAGACCTCAACCCCTTATAATAATCTGACACGAGTTTCTTCTTTGCAGCAGACCAGTCCATCTTAGCTCAGCCAGCTCCCCAAACTGGATTTAAAAGCTTGTGAAGACTATGTGGAAGGCTGGGCGCGGTGGCGCACGCCTGTAATCCCAGTGGCTCTGGAGGCTGAGCAGGAGGATCACAAATTCAAAGCCGGCCTCAGCCATGGCGAGGCACTTAGCAACTCAGTGAGACCCTGTCTCTAATAAAATACAAAAAAGGGCTGGGGATGTGGCCCAATGGTCGAGTGCCCCTGAGTTCAATCCCCGATAAAGGACTGTGTGGAATTGTCCTGCAGTTAGAACTGCCAGTCTGTGGCCACGAGTGGGACTCCTGGTACTTTCCCTCCCACTTTTTCCAGGCAGTGTGCGTTTCCTCCTGGCCAGGTTGCGGGGCTTGACACAGTCATTGGCTTTGTTCTTGTGTCCTGGTTGCCTTTCTGAATCCCCACTCTACTTAGGGCTCTTGTCACCTCTTTGCTGGTTTCCTGAGTTCTTTCTCAAACACTCTCCTGGACATGAAGCTTCTCCTTTGTGTCCTGGCTTTTCCCTGGGACAAAGTGGCTCACAGGGCATCTCCATTGAGTCTCCGTGGCTGAAGAAATTCCAGAGGTTTTGCTTTAGTACAAATCGAAAGGTCTTATTGCAAGAAGACTTGGCTTTTGCAGGGAGATGCTTTAAGTTGCTTTGAAACGTAAAGTCCATCAAGAGAAACAAGCAACTGGCAGCCCTCTGATCATGACACCATACGGAGGTCTGGACCAACAGTCCACACTGTTGATTGATTCACAGGCACTGTAGGAGTCAGGAGTACAGATCCTTTTCCCCAGTGGTGCTCAGGGCAGTGCAAACCCGAGTTACCTACAGAGTGTATTCAAACTACACCATTTATATATTTGTATATGTGTGTGGGTGCACATTGATATTTACACACCCATATGGACAGATTCCCTTCCCTGGAAATAATGCTTCAAAATATTGTGCTATTCAAGTGTCTTCTTGCTTGCTCATTGACGTCTTATACTTCAGGACAGGAGATATGGAGAGAGAGCAGGAGTCTGCTCACCCTCTTCCTTTGCATCCTAGGACACAAGCTTCTGCTACCCCTGGCTAGCTGTTTTTGCATGATGTCTTCTCTGAAGGTACAGCACTGACATAGCTTTGGCTAACTGCATGGCAGCCTGGAAATCTCTGACCAGCCACAGAAGTGATTTTGAAGCCAGAATTAGACAGGCAGTCAGTATAGATAGGTAAATCAAGTCAGGTCGGATCAAGGAAGCCAATTTTGAGGGAGTCCAGGGAAGTTGGAGACTGTCCCCTGAGGGATTAGAATGTTAATTCCTTCAGAGCCCTTCCTCCACCCTTATCAAGAACCTGCCCCATGCTCCAACCTGTTGCCAAGGTCACCTGTCCCAGGAACTGCCCCTCCCTACAGGGAGCTATAAAGTTTGTTAATTACCATGTCCTGGGCTGCTCCATCCTGCCCTTCCCCCTTCAGCCCACCTGTTTCCCACCTTTTGGCCACCCCTCCCAGCATTCCTGGGCCTGGTCACATACACAGGAAGGAGAGAGATAAGGGGAAGAGGGCAGGAGAACAAAAAAAGCCTAGGACATAGAAAAAAGGCAGACCTGCCTCACTTCTTGAGATACCAGGACACCAGCTATAGCCCCCTTCTCCCCATTGGGAGAAGTCTATGTGACCCCTTTTAAATAAACCCTGCTTTATATGCTTTCCTCGGCGTGCTTCTCTGATGTTCAAACTTCAATATTTGGGGGAGCAGAACTCGTCATTGGTATCCGGCGATCTATCAATTTCTGTCTTCCTGGATGGCCTTGAGCGACCCACTTTGTGTCCTAGTATGTCCACACTCTGTCATGTCTACATTCATATCCAGCAGTATTAAGTATTGTCTTGTTTTGCTGTTGCTATTACAATTTCAGTAAACACGGAGTTCTTCCTCTTTGCAAGGCACAGTTCTAAGCTATTATTACATGATCTTCACAACCCTGGGGAGTCAGTCCTAGGTTTATCATTTTCTTTATACAGAGAAGGAAAACAGAGACCCTGGGGGTTGTGACTGGCCTGTGGTCACACACCTGGAAAGTACAATTTGAACTGGTAGCCTGGCTTCAGAGCCTGCACTCTCAGTTACTGCACAGGGTACCTGTCACACATGTACACACACACACACACACACACACACATACGCACTGCCATGAACCTCCATGTACAGGTAGATAGATGCAGCTTTAGAACATTGGACACTTGTTGTAAGAACAGACGAGGCAAGACACCAAAGATAACAGGAAACAGTTTTATGTGGCTGCAGCCAGGTTCAGAGGGTACAGCTCTCGCTGTAATCAATTAATCCCCTGAACCCCGAGCTCAGGTAGTTTCAGAACTTTATACCCAGCACGTAAGGGGAGGGGGTCGGAAGTTCACAGTCTGCAGAAGTTCATATAAAAGCAGCTTTTTCTTTCACTGTTCTGGGCAGGTTAACCTTTCAAGGACAACACCTGAGAAGGGGAGAGCTTCTTCTCCCCTTTTTCCCCCTCCCTGCCAGCTGTTACCATGGAGTCCAGTTGGTAACTTCTCTTATCTTAGAAATGGAGACATCTCTGTGACGCTCCAGCTCAAGGCCAGAGGCCTTGTTAAAGAATTTGTCCTTCTTGTTATCACACTTTGCATTTGCAAACACACTTCTACAAACTACTCTACTGGATACATGTTTGTGAAAAACAAGTAAAGGGGCGTCCAGCACCTGGAGTGCTGATTTCTTCCAGGCCAGTGGCCAAGTAATAGAGCAACAGGAAAATGGGGAGTTTATCTACATTGAACTCTTCTGTAGAGACTCTTTTGCTGACAGTCCTAAAATCAGCCATGGTGAAGATTTCTGGAGAAGCTTAGTTAAGATTTTCTGTGAAGGAGGGGGTGCCACTACACCCTGTCCTTACTCACGGAACCAACATGTGAGCTGGGGCCATGTATGCCTACCATCAGAAAATATTCTAAACAATTTAGATTTATAATCTAATTTGGAAACTATTGCTGTAATTGATGGCTGCTGTAGTTCCTATCTAACTGTAAGGCAACACTGGGAAAAACCTTCACAGAGGGGATTTTTCTAAATCCACCCTCTTTCTTTTTCCCTGTTTTAGCCAGAGGCCAGCATGATGTGGTATTATTTTTAATGCCCAAATTCTTAAATCTCCTGCTTTTGTTTCTATAGTGCTTTCATCATGGAAAATGGGCCCTCACATCTTGCTTCATCTAACTATAGCCCTCCTTGGTAGCCAGGATTGGCAACTTTTACCCACTCTTTAAACACTTTAATTTTTCTAAAGAAAACCCTGGCTTAATTTAGGATTCACGGGTTGATTCCACAATGTCAAAGCTGACCCTATGTCACCTAGGTATGTAGGAGGCATGGCGGTTTTGAGACTCAGACATCTGCTATTTCTGTCACCTAATTAGTGGTGCAGAGGCTCAGGAAAATAGAACAATTCTCAGTGTCTTCATGGGACAGGGATTGTTCTGGAAACAGATGGAGAATAATGGGAAGAAATGTGGGTAAGGTTTTCATTCCACCTGCTTAGGGAACATGCTTATGGGTCACTAAAAGAATGTAAAACATCCTGAAGTTTTTGTGAAACCAAATTTTTTGATTCTGGCTTCTCCACATATTTTAGGACCCCAGGAAGGTGCAGGTACAAGGAGGAAGATGTGAGATCTGGAGTCTGTTACAATGACAAGAAGTCTCTCGTTTTGATAAGAGATTAACACCAAAGTAAAATCACGTTCCATTTGAGGCCTTGAACTTACTCCTTCCCTTTCCCTCTGCAGTCGCACAGTTTTCTAAATTCTAAAATAGGGTAAGAACAATACCACCATCATTGGCTGCTAGAGACAATGAGTGAATTCAGAGCTGTGTAATCCTCAGAGTAGTACCAGCCTCTCAGAATGCCAGTAAAGCTTAGCTATTGTTACTTTCCTATGTTCTTTTTTGTTAATATTTCTTTTTCAGTTGTAGATGGCAACGATACCTTTATTTCATTTATTTGTTTTTATGTGGTGCTGAGGATCAAACCCAGTGCCTCACACAGGCTAGGCAAGCGCTCTGCCACTGAGCCACAGCCTTGTATGAATGAACTCATGATAAGCATAACTCCACATCCTGTACAACCTCAAAAATGGAAAGTCACACTCCATGTATGTATGATATGTCCAAATACATTCTATTATCACATATAACTAAAAAGAACAAATATATATATATATATTTTTTTTTTTTTTTTAAAGTAAGCACTTAGAACTAGTATTCTAGCTGGTATTAAGAAATGTGCCATCTGACTTACGGGAACCTTCAAAAAGTTGAGGTTTGAATTGTCTATCAAGTGTGGATAGCTAAAGAATGATAGAATACTTCGATATTTGCTTTTTTTAAAAAAAATCTGAAATTAGAAATTATATTATTTCCATATGGCACAATTGAATTCACCCAGGTGCCATTATATCATATTCTTATATTTGAGAAATTGAAGCTGCAAACTTGTTGGAAGGGACGTCATCACCAAAAGCATAGTCAGCAATCAGACTCAGTTCTTCAGACAAAAAGTTATCCAATAAGGACTACTCTGGTAAACCCTACAAGAAAGGAACATGGCTTCTATGTGAGTCAGACGAAGAAAGGGAGACGTCTTATTGGAAGCTGAGACAGGGAAAAGAAGTGACTGAAATTCCCTCATTTGCTTCAATTCTGCCTAGATGTTTCCACAGATTCGGCTGAATTCATCAGCCTTCCTGTTTGGAGGTCCTAAAGGACCAGAGAAGTTGGTGGTAGAGTCGTTGTCTCTCCCCGTTTGGGGAGATGGCTATGATTGCGGTTGACTTCGGGCCATGGAGTTTTGGACATTGCCGCCTTCCGTAGTCTCACGAGACTTGGGCCGGGATCTCGAGAGACTTGGGGTGAGCACGGAGCGGGTCGGGGCCATTTTGGTTGTTGGTTGTTTGCTGGTGTGTGGTACGTGTTAGAGTTGTTAGAGCCAGAGAGAGAAACTGACAGACTAAAGATCCTGTTTGTTTCCAGTCTGCCTCTGAACTTATTCCCGCGGCTTTGCTGCTCCAAGCGGCCATCGCTTCAGGTGGCGACAGCCTCCTAATTCAGATAGAATTGGCCTTGCCCTTTTCACTTACATGGTAAATCAGCCCCAGGCCTTGAACTCTGCTTGGAAGGAGGTGGGATGTGAGTCCTGATTGGAAAGACCATCTGCACCATGTGTGGGCCATCCAAAATGTGAGCAGTTCCAAACGTGGCTGCCAAACTCATTATGGGTATACTTAAGCTCATAACTTACGGGGGTTAAAATTCTACACCAGCCACATGTTATCTTGTGAAACTCTCTTTGCCTTCTCTGTGGAACTAGAAGCCCTTGTGTCAGCAGGCAGAGGGAAGAGTGCTTGGGCATTTAGAGACTAGAGTTCCCCTGAGTGCCTTCTGCCATACCCTAGCCCTGCATGCTCATTGAAGAAAGAAATTCAGTGATCAGTCTGCTGAGCAAAGTGCTGCAGATTTTCTGACCCATAACAGACAATGCGGGACTAGAGCCAGGGCCAGGCAAGTAAGGCCCTCACCTCAGACCCAAAACGTAATCAGCCTCCAAAGAATTCAGCAATCAAAACAAAGGATTAAATGGAATATTAATTAAAAATTAAATATAATTGAAAGAGTCCATGATGATCATAATTAAAAATAAACTTTAAATGTAGACAGGGTTTAATACTCACAGTTTTGCCCCACCCCCAACATCACAGTAATCCTGGCGCTGATTCCAATGAAACTTTATCTATAAAAATAGGCAGGTAGCCTGCAGGTAAGTCAGAGCTTACTCATACGATTTTTAAGAATTAAATAAAAATATTTTTCTTGATTACTGAGTTTTAGGTACTGTTTGATTATATATATGCATATATAATGTACATATTTATGTTTATATTTTAGATATATATTTCATATATTTATATATATATTTTATATTATAATATATATACATATGTATTTTATATGTACACACACACACTCCCAAGGCCAGTGGCTTACTAGATTTACCATCGTCCCAAATTAGCTCCTGAGTAATTTTGCAGTCAAACACTTCTCAAGTTCAAGAGTAAAATTGACTACAACACAGTTATTCTAGGGGATTTCAACACACCTCTCTCACCAATGGATAGATCATCCAAACAAAAACTAAACAAAGAAACCTTAGGCCTCCTTAAAAACAATTAATAACTTAGATCTAACGGACATATATAGAATATTTCATCCCTCAGTAAATGAATACACTTTTTTCTCAGCAGCACATGGCTCCTTCTCCAAAATAGATCATATATTATGTCACAAGGCAAATCTCAGCAAATATAAAAAAATAGAAATACTACCCTGCATGCTATCAGACCATAAAGGGATGAAATTGGAAATCAACGACAAAACAAGGAATAAGAAAAACTACTCCAACAACTGGAAGCTAAGCAACATGCTACTGAATGAACAAGGGGTTGAAGAAGACATCAAAGAGGAGATCAAAAAATTCCTAGAGGAGCCGGGCGCGGTGGCGCACGCCTGTAATCCCAGCACTTTGGGAGGCTGAGGCAGGAGGATCACGAGTTCAAAGCCAGCCTCAGCAATGGCGAGGCACTTAGCAACTCAGTGAAACCCTGTCTCTAAATAAAATACAAAAAACAGGGCTGGGGATGTGACCCAGTGGTCGAGTGCCCCTGAGTTCAATCCCCAGTACCCAAAAAAAAAAAAAAAAAAAAAAAAAAAATTCCTAGAGGTAAATGAGAACACAGATACATCGTATAGAAATCTCTGGGACACTATGAAGGCAGTAGTAAGAGGAAAATTCATTGCACTGAGTTCATTCTTTAAAAGGAAAAAAAAACCAACAAATAAACGACTTAACATCACACCTCCAAGCACTAGAAAAAGAAGAACAGATCAACACCAAGAGCAGCAGAAGACAGGAAATAATTAAAATCAGAGCAGAAATTAATGAAATTGAGACTAAGGAAACAATTGAAAGAACTGACAAAACTAAAAGTTGGTTCTTTGAAAAAATAAACAAAATTGACAGACCCTTAGCAATGCTAATGAAAAGAAGAAGAGAAAAAACTCAAATCACTAACATTTGTGATGAAAAAGGGAATATCACAACAAACACCTCAGATATACAGAAAATAATTAGAAATTACTTTGAAAACTTGTACTCTAATAAAACAGAAAATACTGAATGCGTTGACAGATTTCTAGAGTCATATGATTTGCCTAAACTGGATCTGGAGGCTATACACAATTTAAACAGATCGATTACAAGCAAAGAAATAGAAGATGTCATCAAAAAGCTACCAACAAGGAAAAGTCCAGGACCTGATGGGTTTACAGCAGAGTTCTACAAGACTTTCAAAGAAGAACTAATACCAATGCTCTTCAAACTATTTCAAGAAATAGAAAAAGAGGGAGCTCTTCCAGACTCTTTCTATGAGGCCAATATTACATTAATTCCAAAGCCAGGCAAAGACACATCCAAAAAAGAAAACTTTAGGCCAATATCCTTAATGAACATAGATGCAAAAATCCTCAACAAAATTCTGGCAAATCGGATACAAAAACATATCAAAAAGATAGTGCACCATGATCAAGTGGGGTTTATTCCAGGGATGCAAGGCTGGTTCAACATTCGGAAATCAATAAACATAATACATCACATCAATAGACTTAAAGATAAAAATCATATGATTATCTCAATAGATGCAGAAAAAGCATTTGACAAAATACAGCACCCCTTTATGTTCAAAACACTGGAAAAACTAGGAATATCAGGGACATATCTCAACATTATAAAAGCTATTTATGCAAGGCCCAGAGCTAACATTATCTTAAATGGAGAAAAATTGAAAGCATTCTCTCTAAAAACTGGAACAAGACAGGGATGCCCCCTCTCACCACTGCTATTTAACATAGTACTGGAAACTCTGGCAAGAGCAATTAGACAGACGAAAGAAATTAAAGGGATCCAGATAGGAAAAGAAGAGCTCAAATTAGCACTATTTGCTGATGACATGATAATCTACCTAGAAGACCCAAAATACTCTACCAGAAAACTTTTACAACTAGTAAATGAATTTGGCAAAGTAGCAGGATACAAAATCAATACCCATAAGTCAAAGGCATTTTTGTACATCAGTGACAAAGCCTCTGAAAGGGAAATGATGAAAACTACCCCATTTACAATAGCATCAAAAAAAATAAAATACCTGGGAATCAACTTAACGAAAGAGGTGAAAGAGCTCTATAAGGAAAATTATAGAACACTAAAGAAAGAAATCATAGAAGAACTCAGAAGATGGAAAGACCTACCTTGCTCTTGGATAGGTAGAATCAATATTGTCAAAATGTCCATACTACCAAAAACATTATACAGATTTAATGCAATTCCAATCAAAATCCCAATGTCATTCTTCAAAGAAATAGAAAAAGCAGTCATGAAATTCATCTGGAGAAATAAGAGGCCCAGAATAGCCAAAGCAATCCTGAGCAAGAAAAGTGAAGCAGGGGGCATCACCATACCGGACTTTAAATTATACTATAGAGCAATAGTAACAAAAACAGCATGGTATTGGCACCAAAACAGACTGGTGGACCAATGGTACAGAATTGAGGACACAGAGACTAATACATATAATTTCAGCTATCTTATATTAGACAAAGGCGCCAAAAATGTACAGTGGAGAAAGGATAGCCTCTTCAACAAATGGTGCTGGGAAAACTGGAAATCCATATGCAACAAAATGAAATTAAACCCTTGTCTCTCACCATGCACAAAATTCAATTCAAAGTGGATCAAGGACCTAGGAATTAGACCAGAGACAATACGCCTAATAGAAGAAAAAGTAAGCTCCAATTTCCAACATGTCGGATTAGGCCCCAAGTTCCTTAATAAGAATCCTGTAGCACAAGAACTATTACCAAGAATTAATGAATGGGATAGATTTAAACTGAAAAGCTTCTTCTCAGCAAAAGAAACAATCAGTGAGGTGAATAGAGAGCCAACTAATTGGGAACAAAAATTTAATACATGCACATCAGATAGAGCACTAATTTCTAGAATGTATATAGAACTAAAAAAACTTAACACCAAAAAAGCAAATAACCCAATCAATAAATGGGCTAAGGAATTGAAAAGACACTTCTCAGAAGAAGATACACGATTAATCAACAAATACATGAAAAAATGCTCAACATCACTGGCAATTAGAGAAATGCAAATCAAAACTACTCTAAGATTTCATTTCACTCCAGTCAGAATGGCAGCTATCAAGAACACAAACAACAATAAATGTTGGAGAGGATGTGGGGAAAAAGGCACACTCATACATTGCTGGTGGGACTGCAAAATGGTGCAACCGCTATGGAAAGCAGTATGGAGATTTCTTGGGAAAATGGGAATGGAACCACCCTATGACCAAGCCATCCCACTCCTGGGTCTATTCCCAAAAGACTTAAAAACAGCATATTACAGTGACACAGCCACTTCAATGTTTATAGCAGCACAATTCACAATAGCTAGGTTATGGAACCAACCTAGATGCCCCTCAGTAGATGAGTGGATAAAGAAAATATGGTATATATACAAAATGGAATTTTACTCAGCAATAAGAGAGAATAAAATAATGGCATTTGCAGGTAAATGGATGAAGTTGGAGAATATAATGCTAAGTGAAATTAGTCAATCTCAAAAATCCAAGTACCGAATGTTTTCTCTGATATAAGGAGGCTGGTTCACAGTGTTGCTGGAAGGGGGTACATAGGATCAGAGGAACACTAGAATGGTCAACGGAAAGGGAGGGGAGGGAGGGAGTAAGGGGGGGTTGGAAAAAAAAAATTGGTGGTTGAATGAGATGGATATCATTATCCTAAATGCATGATTGAAGATCTGAATGGTATTTATATACTTTGTATACAAGCAGTTGTATGTAAAAAGATACTATACTTGTGCATGATGAATAAGTAAATAAATAATAATAAAAAAAATAAAAATAAAATTCGTGGATATCAAAAAAAAAAAAAAAGATACCTACTTAACTAAACTTAACCCACTATTTGCCACAGCCTCACCTAACTATCCATTTTGCATAGTATCTCATGTTCCAGAAAGGACCTGGTGTGGAAAACCCCAGAGAATGAAGATGAGTGATGGCTACTCAATTAATGAACTCAGCGTCGATATGGAGTGGGTGACTGCTATTACCCCGACTAATGGATAAGGAAGCTGAAGCATCAATGATTAATTAATCTTCCCAGGATAAGATACTGAGCAAGGGATGCAGCGGAGATTGAGATTTGGGCACTGATTTTAGAGTCCACATTCTGAGCAACTGCACTAAGCTTCCTGTGTTTAGCAGGGGACAGATATGAGAGCCAGGCAGTTGTGGATTGAGCAAAAGCCATGAGGTGGGGGTGGGGTGGGGGGGGGGGTGATACCTATGAGCATCAGGCTGTTTTTTAACCTACTGCTGCTTCTTACAATAAAGGTTTTTATATGTGTACATACATAATTTTTCTCAACTAGATTGTGTTTGGGTTATGCTAGTTTTCTGATCTCAACCGGTATCCATCTACATTATGCAGATAATCAAATAATAAATCTTTAAGAATGAATAAAATACATCTAACGGCTACTTTTATTTTTACCTAGATACAAGAGCAAATACTATCTTTGACACTATTAATCTGTCACCATATATATTTAAGCAAAGAAATACATCCACCTGTGGTCTTAACCTTAAATATAGAAATCTGAATTAAGAAGTGATAGTTCCTCAGACAGTTGTTGATGGCAATAGAAGTCACAAGTGCAAAGTTCAAATGATTGTGTATCCACCAAAACACTCAGTTCATATTTAATACTTTAAATTTCTCCTTATGAAATTGTCCTATTTTTAAATTTTCTATCCTTCATATATCAGAGTACCAAGCATATAATATATACATACAATTTATATACATGTTGAATTCAGATGTTGATTTTATTCTTATATATCTGAATTCAATATATATATATTCAATATATATGTGTATATATATTCCCTATATATATTTCATTGTATATATTCATATATATTTGTATATATGTTCATGTGTGTGTGTATATATATATATGTACTTTATTTACATATATATGTAAATAAAGTCATTCAGAACCTAGAAAGAAGAATTAGAACTCTTAAAGTCCATTATACCTGTGTTGCATGCAAACTTATTTTTATATCCTAGGCAAAGCTCTGTGAGCTGCACTAAAGTTGGATGGAATTTCCTGAAATCGTGTTTTGGAAGCAGTGACAGCACATACTTGAAATACTAATGCATATCTCCAAGCCCATTTTGTGAATTACTACACCCTCAAGGTTATGCAAGTCCAAAATAATCATATTGAAGGCCAGATGGCAACAACCACTATCTTAGAAAGTACTGGTAATTCTAATGTCGATCTTAACCAAAAAACCGTGAGTTGAATACAGTATAACACAGATATCATACAGAATGCACTAACACAGAGATAACCAAATAGACATTGTTGGATGTAACAGAGTTAAAATTGCACCAGTGAGTCAAATTTAGAACCCGTGAAGAACTCTGTTCTCCTTGTATTGGTTGCGGGAAGGTGTTTTAGGGGGAGCTGTAGCTGTCACCCCCAGATTTCACCCTTTGCTATGATTTCCCCACAGGCACACATGCTGAAGGATTGGTCCTCAGCAGTGGTAGAACCTAGGAGATGGACCTAGCAGAAGGAAGCTAGGTCATTGGGGACGTGCCCTTGGAAGAAATGTTGGGACCCCATCTCCTCTCATCTCTCCCTTTGCTTTCTGGCCACCAGGAGGTGAGTAGCTTTGCTCCGCCATTCACTCCCACCATGGTGTTCTACTCCACCAAAGGCCCAGAAGCAACAGAGCCAGGTGACCCCGTCCACCATGAGGTATTGTCTCACCACAGGCCCAGAAGCAATGGAGCCAGGTGACCATGGAGTGAAACCTCTGAAATCATGAGCCAAAGAAGAAATCTTTCTTCCTTTTAAGTTGATTTTTCTCAGGTATTCCATCACAGTAACACAGAGGTGACTAACACACTCTTAAAGTGTCAGAAACACGTTTCCATAAAGTCCAGTATAATTCAATTGAATTTCTGGACTTAGTTTTGTTATTTGTAAATTAGCAATGATTGTACCTATCTCAACAAAGTATTGTGAGAATTTAATTAAAGAAAGTAAAGAGTGTGGATTGGCTATGTTATATATATGCAACTTTGCTGTTTTTATCATGAATTGCTATTTTATTCTTAGAGTATATCCCCCTTCCACTAATTTAACTAAATTGTGTTTGAAACTGTATTATAAAAAAACTTTCATTTAAACTTATAACATTTTTAGAGTTACCCCCAAATTCTTGGCTTTAATAATTGCTATGTGAAATGACATGGCTTGAAAGTAAGTCTTTCCAGTGTCATAAGGTACATTAACTTCTTGGGTGCTACTGTCTAGCTAAAGGTTAACTTTGTTCCCCTACACAGGGGAAGTTTTCTGGGTCATGCTGAGATTCTATGACTCAATTCCTCTGGAAATCCTTTCCCTTTGACTTGCCTTCTGCAGCCCTCACTTTTTATTTGACTATGATTTTTCCTTTCTCAATGAAATGCAAACATTGCCATTTGGGGAAGTCATGTTGGAACCTTTCACCCTCTAACAAAGGATGACTGACCTTTTTGTCTTATGTTTACTTGGTGCTTTGCTGATCTTCCAACTAGACTCTGCACTCTCTGACCACTGCACAATTTCACTCAATTTTGTATTCCTTTACTCTCCACCCATGTCTAGATCATGTTAGAGTTTTTAAATACTTTGAGTGAATGAAAGAAAAAAAATGTGCAGGAGAGGTAAACATTTCAAAAGAGGGTTTCATGTTCATAATCACCTGACTGCTATCTCCTTTGAAATAGACCATTTCAGAAGGATTCATCCCACAGATGTTTATCATTTTGTGGCTCTGTTTACAAATGGAATGCTGGTTGCCTAGAAAAAAATGAATGTAAAACCCCAAGTTGCCCATGAAAGTCTCCTAGGCAATATGAGAACCAAGCCTGCAATTAATAATAAGAGCAACTATGGGGATTAGTCGTGAAAACAACTCTTTAATATTGTTACTTATTTATTACTGTCAGAAATAAGCAGAAGACAAAATCCTTCTAGGTGTTTATTGATTCTGTTTTGTTGTACAGAGTTTGAATATGTTTCAAATGGATATGTTCAGCAATTTAGTATATTGGCTAAATGTTATAATGACAGATAGCATGTGGGTGGGTTTGATACCCGTTCTTATTTCAACCAGTAGCTGTTCAGTGTATGCAAAATTATAGAAAATTTTTTTATCCCTGTAAGAGAACTCCATCAAAGCAAAATATAACGCATTAAATCTCAGAGTGTGTAATGCACAAATATTTTTCTGCAGTCTCTTTTACCAACTTTTATTAGACATAGATCATACTGTCTAAAACAAATTAAAAACACAAAGGATATAGTCATTGGAGATTCTGTTTTTGTGTGCAATGAAAAAATATTATGTTAGACATTAACAAGCTGGAAGGAGCAGCCTTATATTTATTTCGAAGCTAATTTGTTGTATTTTCATAGTCATAACCCAAGCAAAAAAAAATCATTAAAAGACAAAAAAAATAAATATGCAGACGCTGTTTAGTTCTAATGCTATTTAAGATCCATACTTCTGGATCAAATATGAGAGTTGACCATCATATAAGAAGTAGTGAGAGAACTGTACATTTATGATGTTAATATCTTGAGATGTTATGAACCAAATGTCTAATAAATGACTGTGCCAAATTCACAGAAATAAAAAAAAAAAGTTTGTAGAGCATAAGGAGAAAACATAGCTTGTAGCACATTGTGTAAATGACTAATTGTGGGGTTTTAGTTATTTCTCATATTATTTAATATTCTACCAATTACCATCAGAAGTTTTGTCTAACCATATATATATATCTGCATATATATATGTATATATATATATATCTGCATATATATATGTATGTGTATATATATATATGTATATATATATATATAAAAGAAAGTATTTTTTTAGTTGTAGTTGGACACAATACCTTTATTTTATTTATTTGTTTTTATGTGGTGCTGAGGATCGAACCCAGGGCCTCACACGTGCCAGGCGAGCGCTCTACCACTCAGCCCCAGCCCAGCCCCTAATATATTTTAAAATATATGATATTTACAATTCATTTGAAGATATGTGGAGATGGTTTTTGGACACTCTTACATTTCTAAGTTAATTTAAGGTCTGCCTTTTCCCCCCCCTTTCCCTGTGTAACCGATTACTGTTGTGATTCCAGAGAAATGTTTTGCATTCTATTTTTAAAGTTTGTGTATATGATACGAGGAGGTGGCTAAGCCCCTGTTATTTAATTTTCATTGTTCATCAGATTCTATAACTAACTCCTTTTGGCTAAGGCTACTTAACAGAGCACTGGACTGCAGAATCCCCTAGAATCAAGGGGATCGTGCTTCTCTATTCATTATTACTGCAGTCACTGCACTACGAGGGCGCATCTGGAGTTAACTCTCACACTTAGCAGCATGGAAGTAAGAGCTGACTGTTTTCCAAATATCCCCATCAACAGGTTTGTGGCCTGGAAGTATTCTTCTTCATGGAAGCCATGAACGGGTCCCACTGATGTCCTAAACCCAGAAGAGCCTGCAGAAGGACGCTTAGTGCTATCAACACTAACCACACACGTCCAACCAGCAGCTCCCTGGGCACAAACACGTACTTCTGGTTCTGTCTCTTGAAAGCAAAACCGTCACCCAGGATATCACATTTCCATTGTCCCTTCTTTGTCTTCAACCTGCCAATGTTACAGGATTCGGGTGTGAGCATTTGTAGAGTCCAGAGAGGGAGTTACATATTCTGTGGCTCGTTTTGGCAGAACATTTCAGCGTTCCTCTAAAGATTATGTACACAATCTTTAAGAGCATTTGGGAAAGTGCGGGGACCTGGGGCTCACATGTATTTTTCATTACTTTCCAGCTGCTATTTCTTAGATTGTCAGACTTGGGATAATAAACTTGCAGACTCTCACTTTGTGCTTTGCTGAAAGGGAAGATTGGGTAGCCACTAAATCCCTAATTGAGACCGAATTAGAATAAACGGCTGGTAAGCTCTGCAGCCTAATTGTGAATGGTGTGTATGTGACATTCCCTTCCACATAAATTAAAATAAAAAGAATGTTTTCAGAAGCATGGAGGAGCTCTGCATTAATGATGGCCTCCCTACACGGTTGAAGGTTCCCATTATTCCTAAATGTCATTATCAGGACTCCTCAGTGCTGAATGATTTGTTCGCCCAGAAATTGTACGGCCTGACCAAGATAAGTAATATCTGTAGTTTGTATTTATTCTTATAACTGCTTACTCGGGGTTGGCTTCTTTTATCTCTGTTGTGAGCTTACTTACCGCTGCTCTGCGGGACGTAGCTGTCAGTGACATAAGCTTTATTCATTTACAGATCCACAGCCCGGCATCAAAGTATTAAATCCTGCAAATGTGGAGGAGACTCAAAAGCTTTAATCCTCGGACTGGCAATTGTCACTGTACCGCTGCCATATGTCAGCACTGAAGTTAAGTTTCGCGCGTCTGTGTGTTGGAAGAAAAGACACGTGGCCACGTGCCATCCGCTTGTTTGTTTAAGACAGACACTTCCCTGCCACGCAATAACTGTGCCATTCAAACCTCTTTCATCTGCAGGGAAGGAAGTAGGCAGACAATGAAATGCCAACAGTGTCTTTTCAAGACGGATTGGTCCATTGCATAACGCCTTTCTTATTCTAATTAAACCAGCTTAGGAGAGGACTGTGTTGTAGCATCTTGGACTTCTATAGCATGGAATGGAGGGAGAGGATCAGAGAATTTAGGAAGCTCTCCACTGAGAAAGCTCAGTTGGAAGGTCCGGAGGATTCACCCACCCAACAAAGAGATCCTCCTTTGAAATCTTCTCCACCCCACTCCCTGTACACATACCAATTTCAGTTTTATTACACCCCTTGCTGTGAGTCTCTTGGCAGGAAACTTGCCCATCTTGCAGAGTCTTTGCATGAATAATTCATGGCAGTGTCATGCTGACTTTGAAAAGCCTGGATTACTACTTTGGAGGAAATATTTAATAGGATTCTTCCAAACAATCCAAAATAGAACTCCCAGGTCTGTGGGTCATACCTCTTAGAAGGCCTGAGTACAGTAACAGAAGAAAGGTCTAGAAGTCCTAACCCACCTGAGGCCGACCGACGCCTCGCGTTGAGCTGCACTCCACCCTCATTACAAAGGTGAGTGTTTTATATCAGGGTCATTGTTTGTCAGAGACATGCTTCTTCATTGTGGGGATTGAGTTTACTTTTTGTTAGATCTTAAGAGTTTGCGCCTTTCTTGGATAATATCAAAGGGCTTTAAAGAACCAGGGAGACATGCACTGAGAAAAGCATTGAGTTTGATGTGGGCAAACAAACTCTGTGCATAGCAGGAGGTGGGGACACCTGCTGGCACTCACGGCATTGTTCCTCCAACCGCTGCCCCCATCTACCAAACCGGCACGTTCACAGATCTTCTGTGGACTCAGACACTTGCCTCTTTTCATCCCCGTCTCCTTGATTGTATTATGTTCCTCCGCCTTTACCTCCTCTTCCATTATCCTTCCTTTGCTCTCTGATCAAAGACTGCCTTTAACAAAGTCTTTAAAATATATTGATATTATCTGATAAAGGACGGGTGGCCTAAATGCTCACCCACTCCAACTCTCTCAGGAAGGTGAAGCTGAGAAGAGACACACAACAGTAAAAGGATCTATTGATTCTACTGCAGCTTATTTGTGTGTGTGTGTGTGTGTGTGTGTGTGTGTGTCTAATAACTTTGAAAACGGCAAAAGTAAAACTTGCTCAATGTGGAAAACAAAGTAGATTGGTTGAAAAACAGTACGTCTTTAAAATGATAACAGTCACCAATAAGGTCACCAATAAGTATGGTATAATCAGCCACAGTCCCCATTCATATCTGGATATTGATCTATGTAAAGGTCTGTTGGTCCACAGGTCCGTGTCCATGACTTTCCAAAGATGGGATCGTTTATAGCAGAATTTTTAAAACAATTGGATTTCATAAGAGCAGCTATGGATTCCACGGTTGTGCTCTGGGTGGGGCAGTGGGTTTTAAATGGTTTCATAGAGCCCTGAGGATGACTTGAAGGAGTTTGGGTTGGAAATCGTCATTTGTGCTATCAGGCCTATGGGCGCCTTTTCCCACACCACCACTGCCTCACAGGGCTGTCTTGGATGGATCCTGTGGATAGGCTACCTTCCTCTCTGGCATCTGATTGGGTTCCATCAATGGCAGAATCAGCAGGAGCCAATCAGGAAGGAAGACAGTGAGATGAGGGTATTCTTCTCTCCTTCTCTCTTGGGAGAGTTAGGAACACAAATCTCTTTCTGCTTCTGGGGTTTAGTAAGCAATTCCTCCCCTCTTACCCTTACCCCTTAAGGATAGTAAGTTCTCATTTGTTATTGCTGCAAAGCAAAGCATCTCAAAACTTAGTATCTTAAACACATAATAATTTATTTTAAATTAGAACCAGCAGTTTGGGGCAGAGGGGGTGCCTTTCTTCCTATCACCCTTCTCCTGGGTGACTTGCTTTGGGTCCAGTGGAACTGCTCACCAACCATGGGAGAAAAGATGGTGCTGTCTGCTTGGAGTTGAGCTTGACTGACAGCTTATAGCTTATAGCATGGACTTTTCCACAGCCTGGACTTTACAGCATGGTGGGTGGGCTCCAAGATCAAACTTCCCAAAGAGAACCAGGCACTTAAACTCCATCAGGTTTTATGATGGAGCTGTGGAAATCACCTCACATCCTTTCCTTCCACGGCCACAGATGATTCTAGATTCAACAGAAGAGAGCAGAGTCAGCATCCTTCAGTGGGAAGAGCACCTAATAGCACTGTAAAAAGGACCCACAGGATAAGAAAGTTACAGAAGAAGGGCCATCTGTCACATACCTTCAGATTTGTATCAACTTCAGAGTACTGTACTATGCTTTGAGTTTCCTTATGTCCTGTCTTCAATTTTATAAATTATTTCTGTGATAGATCATGCTCAAATTGCTAAGATTAAGGGTGTCATCTTTTCTGCAGGGAGGTTGCTTCATGTGGGGCTGTGAGTGGATGAGACAGGAAGGTTGGGGTGGCTGGTCCCACTTCAACTTCAACTACCGAAGCACCGCGTTATCTTTTAATGCATATATTTTGATACCATGTAAGAGTTCAATTGAAGAAAGCGTCCTTCTGCTGAAGGAATGTTTTCACACCACGGTTAGAGTCCTTGAACATGATACTAGCAAATGTCCTAGAAGTTTTTTTGCTTCTTAACAGGGAAACTCATTTTTCCCTCTTGGTCAATTACTAGGTATGTACAAAAGAATGCACAGTGTTCAATATATTCTCAGCTGCTTTACCAAAAATCATCACGGTTGGATCCTTTGTCTGTATTGACTGTCAAAGTGTCAATACTTGAATGGTGTATTCAAACAGAAGCCTCACCCCACATGTTTTTTTTTTTTTTCTTTCTAAAAAGGATTTCAGTATGATTTTTTTCTCTTTTATCTACAGCACATCTCTTCTCAGATGAAGTCCTTGAGATGCCCATTGAACCGGCACAAGAAAATAAGATGAGAAGAGTTTGGATACATTTTACTTAGCTAAACAAGTGAAATAGAAAAGGGCTGTTCCACTGTCCACCTGGTGGAACTGATTTTCTTGGAAAATAAGAACGGGACAATTCAGTATTTTATGAATTGGAGTATAAATCACAGGTAATATCTGTTTCTCTATTTCCCTTCTGGCCTAGAGGAGATTTCTCCCCATTTGAAACTGAGGCTGGTAGAATTGTGAAGGTAACAGAGCAGAAATAAATGAAGAGATGAAATCACAGGAATAAACCTTCAGTAATTATGCACGTATTTGTCTAATTATTTTAAACTGGATCGTTGATAAATAGTTGCAATTACCTATAATGCAGAAGAACCATCTACATAATTCTCCCAATTAAAAAAAAAAAGACTTTGGCTGAGAAGATGGCTCAGGGGTCGAGCACCTACCTAGCAAACATGAGGCCCTGGCTTTCTTCCCAGGACCATAAATAAATACAAATAAATAAATTCTTTTAACTCAACTATAAATATTCCAATTTGGAAACAACCAGTACTTTTCTCCCATGGCCTCTTGTGATGTTAGAGTTTCACCTTAGGTCATTGTGTTAGGTAAAGGCAAGTGACAGAAACCACCCACAGTTATTATAACCTAGAGAACGTGATATAAAAAATTGTTGACTATGTCTAAGTTGCTAATTTGAAAAGGCAAAAAGGGAAATTGAGGTATCAGAGGGGTGATAATTATAAGAAACAGCTGGAACCCCCCCCCCCCCCCAGAGCAGTCTCTTTGTCTAACTCACTCCTACAGAGAAAATTCATTTTGCTAAATCTAATCATTTAGGGAACTTGTTGCATTCATCAAAACCTGTAAAGAATATACCAGAGCATAATGATTTTCGTTTTTTTCTTCCAAATATGAGACTAACGCTGCTGGTTCTGATAGGTTCATTATAATAAGGCACTTATTTTCCTTAGGGAATCTTTTTTTTAAAAATATTTATTTAATTAGTTGTAGTTGGACACAATACCTTTATTTATTCTTTTGTGGTGCTGAGTATCGAAACCAGGGCCTCACACACTCTTAGGTGAGTGCTCTACCACTGAGCCACAATCCCAGCCCCTCCTTAGGGAATCTTTTTCTCTCCTATAGATTGTTCTGAGTCTCTTGCAGTATATTGAATATTGGTACAGAAATATTTAGTTAATCTTCTTAAACTATGTAAAGTATTTTCCTTATTTGTTTTAGAAGAGGAAATACAGTAATTAGACAACTAGAGGGGTGTTGTGCCATTAATGGGAAATATATTACAAATATTATACAATTGATTATAGTAATATAGCTTAGTTCTTCATATATATTATCTGTACATATTCCATATGTATTTTTCTATCATCTATGTATCTATCTACCCATTTATCATCTATCATTTACCTGTTATCTATTCCATTTCTGTGTTGCTCACAGGTAAATAGTTCAAGATTTTCTGCTGAGCTTTCGATTTAGGTTTTATCCTAATGATTGCTATAATAAGGAACATTATGAGTTTTGATTCATTTGGCAAGCTTGCAATTTCTTCCCCAAAGAGCCCGTTTATTCTGTCTAAACTCAAGCAGATGCCAAGGAGATAGGCGTGCTACATGTATCGATCATCTATCCTGTGCTAACCCACTGAGCTCGGTGCTTTACAAAAATTATCTCATGCGATTTTTGCATAATCCAATTATACAGATACTTTTGTTCTTATTTCTCATTTTACTAGCGAGACAACTGAAGCTAATCCAAAGATACACATAAAATAAATGAGGTAGGCAAGATACGAAGCTAGAACAACCTAATTCAAAAATATTTAAATTTTCCTGTCCCCAACATCTTTGGAACCACTGCCAGCCAGATGGTATCTCTGTGCTTATTGGGGAAAAAAAGTTCCTCCTCAGGGTGGACAAAACCCCCTGGGTGCCTGTCTTGGCAAGATCAGTAAGCATTTGCAATCTTCTGCATGAGTTAGAAGGAAGCACTGCTATTTCTGGGTAGATGCAGCTCTGAGCCAGGTCAGGCCACCTGGAGAATAAAAACCTCCCGCCTTTCACAACCATGGTTGGGCACCCCTGTGTGTCGTACCAACTACACAGCTGAGTCTGATGCTGTCCCTTCACAACCACATCTACCAGAAGAAAAAAGAGAGCCCTTTGAAGACCTCTCCTTTATCTGGATTTCTGCATTAAAAATTAGCACCCACACTTCTGCCCTAAAATGTTTTGCTTTCCTCTTCTTTTCTCTCTTGTATAATAATTTATATTATTGACTTAATTGGTGATCTATTCCTGTGTAACAAATTACCCCAAAACTTAGCAGCCTACAATAACACATATTTATTGGGTCACTTTTATTGTTTAGATATTAGGTGTCTCCCAAAAGCTTGTGTGAGACAATGCAAGAAGGTTTAGAGGTGAAATGATGGAGTTATGAGAGCCTTAAGCCAATCAGTGTGTTAATACCATAATTGGGATTAACTGGATGCTGACTGTAGGTAGGTAGGGTGTGGCTGGAGGAGGTGGTCATTGTGGGTATTCTTTGGGGGTATACATTTTGTCCCTGGTGAGGATCTCTCTCTCTCTCTCTCTCTCTCTCTCTCTCTCTCTCTCTCTCTCTGCTTCCTGGTGTGATATTCTGAGCTATTTTCTTTTTTAAAAATATTTTATTAGCTGTAGGTGGACACAATACCTTTATTTTATTTATGTGGTGCTGAGGATCAGACCCAGGGCTTCACACATGCAAGATGAGTGCTCTACCGCTGAGCCATAGCCCCAGCCCCTGAGCTATTTTCCTCTTCTATTCCCTTCCGCCATGATATTTTGCTTCACCATAGGCCTCCCCAGAATGGAGTTGGCCATCTGTGAACTGAGACCTCTGAAACTGTGAGCCACAGAATACACGTCTCCTCCTCTAATTGTGCTTATCAGGTCTTTTGGTCATAGTACAAAATCAGCTGACTCAAACAGTCACACAGATGCCAAGGGTGAGGAGCCTCGGAGCTGCTTTGCTGGGTGGTCCAGGCTCTGACACCCCGGTGAGGTTGTGGCTGCGCTGTCTGCGGGGACATTGGTCATCTACAGCGCTATGTGGACTGGAGGTTCTGCCTCTGAACTCTCAGGTGGCTCTGAGCAGGAGACTTGGCTTCCTCTTGAAGGGGTGGCTTTAGACATGATTCTGCCAGAGCGAATGATCACAGAGAAGAAGAAAGACACCCAGGAGAGTTGAAGCCGCAGTGACTCTGAGAGTATAACTTCAGGCATGGAGTTGTACCACCTCCTCTGAATTTGATTGCTCACACGGGCCAGGGGTGGTTCAATGTATAGAGCCATTTTTAAAGATGGCTGTCTGTGGGGTCATAAGACTCACAGTCTCATTATCAACAAGCGCCAACAATCTGATGAGGTACGAATAACTGCTGTCACTTGACCCTCATTAGTACTTGTGTTGATTGGAGCTTATTTGTGTCAAATGGTCCTCTTTCTAGTTTTTCTATGCTCATGCCCAAACAGTCATTAAATATTTCTATTATCATTACTAGAAATAGGCATTATTCTCATCATTCTCACTTGAGGGAGGGAGAGCGTGAGATCCAGAGACCTTAATTCCTCCTCATACAAATGCTATAACTGAGCTTAGAACCCTAAAACCAAACGACCACACTACTACCTCCTTTAATATGTTCAATGTTAAATTTATCACTTCTGGAAGTACCTGGCACCACACTAATAAGAAAACTCTTTCTCCATGGATAAGTTTCAGTAACATTTTAAATATAAAAGCCTCTTTGAAAGCTAGCTTGAGGTTTAAAAATCCAAGGGAGATGGTTATTGTTAGGTCAGCGGCTCTTTGCACCGTTATGTTTGAAGCCCAGAGTCCCTGCTTCAGGTAAAGAGCTTATCGCATGTGGAAGAGGATGCTCTATATTACTGTTTTCTTTCTGTCTTATATAACCTTTAAGTTTACATTTTAATGGGATGATAGTCTCCCTGAACTGAAAAGCAGCACACTCCAGTGACACGGCCACATCAGTGTTTATAGCAGCACAATCCCAATAGTCATACTGTGGAACCAACCTAGATGCCCTCCAATAGACGAAAGGATAAAGGAAACTGTGGTATACATACACACAATGGAAGATTACTCGGCACTAAAAGATAATGAAATCATGGCATTTGCAGGTAAATGGATGGTATTGGTGAATATCATGCTGTTGGGTTTTTTTTTGAGTTGCTGAGGTTTTTAGCTACCCCCCTGACCCGGGATAGGCTTCTCCGGCCGGTGGAGGAGAAAGGGGGGAACACGCCCCAGTGGAGGCAAACTCAGGAATGGTAGGGGCCAGTTGGAGGCCCACGCCAGCCCTCATGATGGAGGACAATCAGGGACGCACCAGGGAGAATGGTCAAGGCATGAACTGGGTTTATTGAGGAAGTTGGACGGTCTTATAGAGGACATGGGCCAATCAGCAGAAAGATCATAGGGACACATAAGGAGCATGGGCGGATGCCATTGGCGGAGCCATTGGCCTATCCTTGGGGTGGTTTCAGTTCTCATCTTGCATCAGGGGAACGCCCCTTGGCCAGGCCAAGTTCTCTCATCCCAGGAAGTGGGAGAAAGCTGGAGTTTCTCCTGGCATGCTGTTTAAGGTCCCCAACATCATGCTAAGTGAATTAAGCCAATCCCCAAAATCAAAGACTGGATGTTTCCTCTGACAAGTGGATACTGATCCAGAATGGGGGGAGGGTCATGGGAGGAATGGAGGAACTTTGGGCAAAGGGGGAAAGAGGAGGGAAGGAGGCATGGGGGTAGGAAAGATGGTGGAAGGAGACAGACATCACTGCCCTAGCTAGGTACATGTATGATCACACTAGTGGTGGGATTCCACTTCATGTACAACCAGTGAAATGATAAATCGTGCTTCGTTTTTGTGTGCAATGAATCAAAGTGCATTCTGCTGTCACGTGAATTAATCAGAGCAAATAAAAAAAAATTGAAAAATACGCTTCCTGAATATTTACTTTATGAGTGTCAATTCTATGGGGGTAAATTTAAGGAGATGGTGTGTGTGGGGGTTCTATGATTCGTACACTGCTATGTTCTGGTTTGAATAAGGTTTGTCTTCATCAACCCTCATGTTGAACCCTAGCTCCCAGGGACAGCAGTGTTGGGGAATGAGAGCTAGTGGGAGGCGTGGGAGTCATGGGGTAGAACCCTCATGAATGGGTCACTGTCCTTCTCACTTGGGCTAGTTCTTGACCTTGAAGAACTGGATTACTTGCCTCAAGGCTGGGTTGCTATCAGGTGAATTTGGTTCCCTCACTTCCTTTTGCCTACTCTCTTACCATGTGACCCCGTTTTTTTTTTTTTTTTGGTACTGGGGATTGAACTCAGGGGCACTCGACCACTGGGCCACATCCCCAGCCCTTTTTTGTATTTTATTAGAGACAGGGTCTCACTGAGTTGCTAAGTGCCTCGCCATGGCTGAGGCTGGCTTTGAACTCATGATCCTCCTGCCTCAGCCTCCCGAGTGCTGGGATTACAGGCGTGTGCCACTGTGCCCAGCTTCCATGTGACCCATTTTACCCATGTCTGGTCACTTTTCCACTTTCCCAATATGCATAGTGGAGCCCCAGGCCCTAACGAGAAGCCTGGCAGATGTAGTGTTCTGACCTTGGACTTCCAGCTTCCAAAACTGTGAGCTAAATAACTCTCTTTTCTTTAGAAATTTTCTAGTCTAAGGTGTTCTGTTATAGCAACAGAAAACAGACTCAGACACCCTCCCTAAACAATAATAATGAGTTCTATTTTTATGAAGACTATCAGTCAAAGCTGGTTGATAGCTGGGCGTGGTGGTGCATGCCTGTAATCCCAAAACCCGGGAGGCTGAGGCAGGAGGATCACGAGTTCAAAGCCAGCCTCAGCAATGGCGAGGCACTTACCAACTCAGTGTGACCCTGTCTCTAATAAAATACAAAACAGGTTTGGGGATGTGGCCCAGTGGTCGAATGCCCCTGAGTTCAATCCCTGGCGCCAAAAAAAAAAAAAAAAAAAAAGCTGGTTGATATAAAATTGATATAAAATATAAGCAACTTGGCCACACCTTTCCAATTTCTATTGAATGTTGAGCATGTTCTGTAAGTGCTACCCAAAGCCTGAGTTTGGGTTTGTTATTTTAAAAATTGCCAATAATATGAAACATTCTGTAAGAAAATAATTAGTGGATCTGATTTCTTTATTTCTCAAAATATGAATTCATATCTAAGAAGAAAGAAATTGCAGGTTATTAATAGCAATCAATTTACCTCTTACCCAGTCCTGAGTTTGGACAACATTTTTAAAAGCTAAGTGAAATTGAAGCTAATGCAATTACCTTGATATAAATCCCTGCCAAAACGTTGCTGTTGTCTGTTAGAGCTAAACAGGCACAGTCCCCCAAACAGTGATGTTTTGGCTCCAGGGTAATGTAAACAAAGACAAAGCCATTTTGGTTTGCAGAAGCTTCAGAATTTGATTGGCCATGTGACATTCCTGCATCTATGGCAAGCTATGTCCAGGAACAAGTCTTACTCAGAAAAACAGACTGTCACACAATTTATAAGTTCACACATTTCATATCACCTTAAATCCACTTTTATTTAAATTTTTTCCCCTCTATTTCTTGCCTAATAACGATTCCCACACTGAACAGCGGGGTTGAAACCTCCATGGTTTTCTCCCCATTGGGGAAATCTTATCTTACACAGGCCATATGTCAACACTAAGACCCAGGCCCCAGGCCATACCTCAAACTCCAAAATCCTAAACAAATCCTGTGTACATCCTTGGCATTCCCACCTATGTGTTCCTTTCAGCAGCTTTTCTTGTGTCTGTCCTCCAAGGCTTACTATGTGATAAAAGTATTGTGGCTCAGCGATCACCGGAAGGCAATATCAAAGAGAATCCACCCTGGAGATGTCTGGTCTTTCAAAACCACATTGCCTTCAGGAGCCTGCATCAGAAGTGTAGGAGCTGAAGTTTTCTGGCTGAATTTAATTTCAATTAGATTTTAATATCAGACCTCCCTCTGATTATTAATATCACACTGCACAATTTTTAGAAATTTTAATTTGCCCTGTGGTCCTCCTGGCTGGCTGGCCTTATTTCCATCGTGATAGTGGCTTCCGTCCCTTTCCCTCTCTCCACATTTGCCTGATTGATTCTTATTTCACTCTTGAAAGTGTAACATTACAGAACTAAGTTTGGAAGAGTAGAATCCTCTTCACTTAAGCTTTGGGAATTAGAATCTTCTTCATGCCAATGGTTTAAGGCTAATGTGTTCTCAGAATAAAAAGCGGGGGGGGGGGGGGTTGCATCTATGAATAACTCTCCCTTTGCTTCTGCTCATGATAATGCACAATTATATACCATGTAATGAGACCGTTGTCCATCAAGACGACTTGTATGCACTGTTTTCTGGATGAAACATAAATATAAAATATAAAGATAGTTTCTTTGTATTTAAATCATCATATGATGTTTTGAAAGAATGAATTTGCAAACTGCAGGTTGAATAACTGCCGTGATGTAGGCAGCTACTTTCTAGGTCAGGGCTATCTTTACAGCAATTAACTTGCTCTCTTTTTCCTTTGAAAGTCAATAGGATTGATTGGTGATTGATTGATTGATTGATTGATATTTGGCCGGCTGAAGTTGAACGAATGCTGTCATGAGGATTATGAGATGATGCAAAGTCACTGGGAAAGATGACCGTGACTAATTGGTGCTATGTTGGGGAGATGGAAAGAGGAAATTGTCAGCATGGGTCTGCTAGCTATGGTACATGTCTGTCTCTAGAGACTCAAAGAGCAAGACTGACCTAGCTTTGCTACTCTTACAGTTGTGCATTAAGAGAGGGTTCCTTATATTTTCAGAATGAGATTTTCCAGGGCTGGAGTGTGGGAATGCCAACGTTGAAGACATGCCTTAAGTGCTTCTAATGAGAAGCCAAACTTGAAAGTCAATACTTTGGGGACCAGGCTCATCTTAAACACACACTTCAATTCAGAGATAAGTGGGAAATGGTGAGTAGACATGGGCCCAGCATGTGGGAGGGACAGGACGTGACAGGAAACGATCACATCTTTTCTTCATAAGAGAGGCAAAGTACTCTCTTGGTGTTTGTAATAGATATGCACATATATACTGCAATATCTATATATTTATGTGCGTGTATGTATCACAATCTAATGATTAAAAATATCAATGTTTTACAGACACATTTCAGGGTAAATAAAAGATAGACTTGTCCAGAACAAAAGGGAGAAAGACCACAGAGTATAATTTCCATCTAAGGTCAGAAGTATATATATATTTTTCTCCCTCATTGATCTGCAAAAGTTAGAATGATTCACTGGCCTTATGCACATATCAGTTACATCTCAGGGCAGACAGACAGTTACAGGGATTCTTTGGAAATTTCTTGAATTACTTGATAATTGTCCTGAGTTTGATTTCAGTCATAACTGTGGAGACCTCATCAAGGTTCACTTCCTGGTTGAGTAATCTTAACAAATTGTGCACTGATCTCTCCTAGAACTATATTTTTGTGTCACAGTCTACACTGTCTTACAGATAAGGAAATGCATAAATGAATGTCTAAAATTTTTTGCAAACCTGCTTGTACATCCAAGCATGTACCTATCTATACATGCGTGTGCATGCACACACACACACACACACACACACACAGAGGCTGGGTACTATGTAGGTTTTCATACTAAGGCATGCAAATAAAGGAAAACTTTGACAAAGTCCACACCAATTAAAGTTGCTCAAGATACATCACGATCTAATGATTAAAAATAACAATGTTTTGCAACATGCAAAATCACAACATATTGCAAAAGATAATTGAAATTCCTGCATATGTCTGGGATATTAATATTTTTCCCTGCTTTTTTGTAATTAGATTGATGTGGGTATTTAAAAATCTGCTGCCCACATGTGTCTAAGGATGCCAGGTTTTTTCCTGAGTCATTTTGCCAGCTACTATACTGGGATTGAATTTGTCTTCTATTCCAGGGGGATAGACACACTGGTATTTTAGCAATGCTGGGACTTACCGATGTGCTGGGACTATTAGCACAGATGTGAAAGCACACAATTATTCTGAGAAAAAAAATAATGAATTTACGGGGCCCTTTCAGCTTCCTATTGGCGACAGAGCCTCCGCAATTCCAATCTGATTAATATCCTCAGTGTTTACCTCTCAAAACAAATAGGCTTCTGGAGCATGGGGTGTTTTTGAAGTTCAGACATTATTTTTGGTCTGCTTCTCTAGATAGAGAAACTGAGACAGAGATTTGGAGGCACTTGATATTCTGAAGGAGTGTGCTATGGAGAAAACAAGTAAAGGAACAATGGAGAAAGGGGGTGAGGCCCAACAAGACCTGGTCTATCTTGAGGCCAGAGGGGCAGCATTTTTATGTCCAATGCACTTGTTTTCTGGGGCTGTTGAGGCAAGGTGCCACAGACTGGGTGGCCTGAACAAGAAACACAAGGTCTCACAGTCCTAGATGCTGGAAGCCCAAGATCCAAGCACTGGCAGAACTGCTTCCCCTGAGGGCCAGGAGGGCAGGACCTGTGTCATGCCTGGCTCCTTGGATTGCAGGTCACTACCCACTGTGCCTCTTCACAGGGTCTTTTCTCTGTTCCCAAGTTGCCTCTGATGACACTATGTGTGTGCAAATGTCCTCTTCCTGTAAGCATGCCAGAAAAATTAGTTTTGGGGGGGCTACTCTAACAGCTTCATTTTAACTTAATCCCTCCTTTAAAGCCCTGTGTCCAAACACAGTCCCATTTCTACGTACTTGGGGGTTCAAGTTTCAACATGGGAACTTAGAGTAGCCAGGATTCCTCTTGTATGGCCCATCCATCTCAATCAGGGGCTGTTGGCCACCTGGGTGGAAGGAAGGTGTGGTGAAAGCCTCTGGGTATCTGCGAGGAAGTCCATGGAGTGGTGGTGGAGGGCCAGAGATGCTTGGCTGGGAAAGGCCATTGAGCAGATCACCCCACAGTGTCCACTGTAGAAATTAGCATAAATAGGAACAGCTATCACTTCTGAGCCTTTAATAACGTATGTTATCCAATTTAGGACCCCATGGAATACAACATGTATTATTATTCTAAATACCATAGAAAAAGAAAAGGGTGTCCAAGAGGAAGGCTCTGTGGAAAGTCAGACACCAAAGAACTAAATCCTCAGCCTCAGAGTCAATGAGAAATAGAAGTACGGGGCAGGAAGTGTGCTAAGCAATGGAAGCAAGAAAAAATGGCCTCCCTGAAGAATTTTAATCACATGCTCTTACTAACATGGATTTTTAGCTTAAAATCATACTACTAGTTGGCTCCAAAAACTTTAAGCAGACAATATAATTTAATGGACTCTGAGATATGTGGTACCACCAAATAACTGGCAGCAGCAAAACAAATCTGATAAATAGTGAAGATGCCACTGATTATAAAACATTTTCGGCACAAATATAAAATAATAATAATAACAAGGATAGACAAAAATTTGCTATGTTCTAGGACGTTTTTCCTAGGCCTTGGCAAACTAAAATTGATTTGATTTTCACCATCATAATAAGGTTTTAGTGGAACACAGCCTCACATTTTCAGTTACGCATATTCAACCAGTGGTTGCTTGTATATTATAACAACATAGTTGGATAGTGCCACAGAGACCACATGAGCTACAAAATGGCAAAGAGTCTGACCTACCCTTTACAGATGATGTTTATTGACCTCTAATGAACTTCTCTGCATTGACTAATTTAATTTTCACCACACTCTTATGTGGTTGAAAATATTATATTCCCATTTTATAGGCAGACTGAGGAGGCATCAGGTGGTTAAATGACTCGGTGTCCGATGGCTAGCTGGTAGTATCAGAGAGACTGGACAAGGTGTTCCATTTTAGTCTTCCAGCCAATAACTGTGCAAAGGTCAAGGTGTGTGAAGACAGGTGACTAGCTGATCGTAGGAACTCAGTGCATAATTTGTGGCATGAATACATGCATAAATGAGCAAATTCACTTGGGTAGTGGCAGAACCAAGATTTTAATCCTGGGCATTCTGAATCCATTTTGTAATGTGTCTTGGAAACTAGGGATACAAATGTAATTAACAACAGACTTGCTGACCCTTTCTACTTAACTGACTTCTCAGAGAAACCCACACACGTTCCCTGAAGAAAATATGCGCAATCGTGTATCTAGAAGGTTCCTCTCCAGTACTTTCACTCAGAGGAGTTGAGCTCCGTGAACCCTGCTTCAATGAGGACTTTACTGAACTGACCTACTGTGGTCCTGGTGACATTGAAAAAGAGACCATCCATTGTACCAGACACAGAACTCTCTGAAATAATGCATGAGAGAAAGCCAGGAGTTATTTTTCCATGACAAATTATCCTATTGTTTCCTAATGTCTACAAGAAGAGTCATTATTCTATTTAACAATTAAAATTAAATTAATTAAAAGTCCTCTGTTTGAATTTAATACCCAGTATAAATTTAAAAGTCATTAAAAATGCAGACATTTACCTCTGCTCTTCTGAATGTTCCTACAAAGTCTTCCATTTAAAATATTTTTAAAACTTTTTTTTTTTAAAATAATAGGAAATTGTATTAGGAAACATGAAGAAAATAATAGGAAAACAGATTTTTAATTATTTAAAATTTTAAAATACTTACAGATAATATGAGCAAGAAGATGGCGGAGACCCTTCTGAAGAAGATCTCATGTTCCAGCTGGAGAGCGAACATTAAACCCAGGTGAAGTCTGGTTCCAGAGTCCCTGCTTTGAACCACTGCATTTTACAGGCTTATTCCATGGAAATACCATTCCACCCACAGATCCATGCAAGGTGCAGAAGGCACTTTCCAAGAGGAGGAGAGGGGAGGGGACCTTCTGAGTTTTGATGGCTCATGGGAGCTTAGCAAGAGAAACAAAGAGGAAAGAAGGCGGGAGAGGGGAGACCAAAAGGAAAAGTACAGAGACCAGAGGCATGAAACAGCTTGCCAAGGTCAGAAAGGTTAAAGTGAGTCAGAGTTAGTAGACAGTCACAGGCATGATGGGATACAAGTGAACCCAGGAAAAAAACCAAACAACAACAACAACAACAACAAAAAAAAAAACTACCCCTTTAATGGGAAAAGCTTTATCTGCCCAAACTGGCCTCCAGCCATTGAGCAGTGGAGAGAGATAGAAAAGTTCCAACAGTGGAGGTAGAGATCACTGTCATCACTGAACTCTGCCCTTCTGTTTGTGGTGTCTATGATAACTTGCAATGGGCAAGAATGGAACTTCCTGCTGACGACTCTCCTGTCTACTATTCACTCTTGCCGTGACCCAAGGGGTGCTCCTTAGTCCCTTCTCTATTTATATATGCCTTGGTCCATATCACACATGCCCAACTCTCAAACTCTCTACAACCTACAAAACACAAACACAAACAAAAACAACACTGGATTTTCTTCCTGAAGAAGGAGTATAACTCTTTGCACTAACAGAGAGCATCTTGGGGCAAACTCCATATGTGCAGAGGAGATGAAGAATCTCAACTCCATGGAACCAAATCAGACTGACAATCCGCTAACCCATATCAGGAATTCAAATTAGTGATTGACCTTACCATCCCATCAAATGGGCAGGCCAGAGAACTGGAGTAGAAGTCCCTTCTATCGCCTCTTCAATTTATCCCTTCAATTTCAAGTGGACACTTGTGTTAATGCAACATACAAATACAGACATGCGTCACTTTAGAGGATCTTTTTGATGAATTCCTTGTTAGGTGGTTTTGTCACTGTGTGAACTGGCACGCACTAATGCACACCTAGCGGGTACAACGTATTATACACTTGGGCTGTATACAGGTACAGCCTATTACTGTACTGAATTCAGTCTATGGTACTAAATACCAGAGACAATCATGGCATAATGGCAAATATATTTGCATCCAAACTTATCCGAACATAGAAAAAGTACACTGAAATATGAAGCAAAAGGAATTTTCCAGCACCACTGTAATCTTGTGTGACCACTACTCCCTATCAGGTCCACCCTTGAATAATGTGTGGCTCATGCTCACGGTCCCATCCTTCATCTTGGTAGAGGACCTCAGATATGACTCGGTCTGGATTTTCCCCTCTCCCATCTCTCTTGCACAATCTGATCAAACACTTCCCGAAAATTCATGCTACCTTTGCTTCCAGCTCTGCTCTGGTCCTCTGCAGTCTGTAAGATCAGCTCAGCATGGATATCAACTCCAACTGTAAATTGAAATCCCCCCGAGGAGCTTTGAAAATATGTAGCTGTCAGAATCCCAGTGCTCAGAGAGTCTGAGTTCCGTGGTCTGGCGTGACACTTAGAGGTGGACTTTTTTTTTTTATAAGTTCCTTGGGTGCTGCTGATGTATAGCTGAGTAAGAATCATTGCTACGGGCCATGTAAGCTGTCAGGGATTAGCCCAGTACTCCCTCCCTCAGTTCTTACTGTGTCTCTCCTCTCCTAGCTCCTAGCTTGTCTTTTGTTCTGTGGAGAGGAGAGTAAATTCTGGAATATGTCAATCTGCATCAAGACCTCCTGTTTTTTGTTGTTGTTGTTGTTACTGGGGATTAAACTCAGAGGCACTCGACCACTGGGCCACATCCCCAGGCCTTTTTTTGTATTTGATTAGAGACAGGGTCTCACTGAGTTGCTAAGTGCCTCGCCATTGCTGAGGCTGGCTTTGAACTCGCGAAACTCCTGCCTCAGCCTCCCAAAGTGCTGGGATGACAGGCGTGCGCCACCGCGCCCGTCAACCTCCTGTTTTGACATACCTTATTCTCTGTGTCTGGATTTCCCACTCTCTTCTTTTTCCTTGTTGTGCTAATGCCTCTACCTTTAAGTAGAACTATCTCCTTCCATGGCTCCTAACTCATCAGAGTCTTCTCCATATTTCAGAACAACGGTCCCTTAGTTACAATTGTCCTATCTGTCTTCCTCCAGCAGAATAACCCCCGAATGGAGGGATAAAGTGTGATCGTCTTCCGAGAGAGACTCCAGAACTTTCCGTGTAGAACAGTCTCTCAGTCTCTGTACTGTTGATATCTTGGGCTGGAGCATCCTCGGTTATGGAGGGCTGCTCTGTACATTTTGGAGGGGTAGCAATGTCAGGTAGGAGGTGGGGCATGGAGAAGAGACCCCCCCCAGGACACTCAGCCCTTTGCCTTCCACCTGAAGCTTCTTCCTGTGAGGGCAAACTGGGATATCTGCGGTTGAAGGGGGGAAGCCAGAGGACCCCAGGGAAATTCAAGACCACAAAGGGAAAGGCCTCCGTCTTGGGCATGCGCAGGAGCCCGAAGGATGGACTGACTCCAATTGTTGCTAGGTCACAGGTCATTAGCCTTACAAGAGTTTGCTTCCCGTTCTAGGGATTTTCTGGGGGTGGGAAAGAAACTTCAGCAGAGGAAATAGAGAAGAAATTACATCAAATGGAGCTGTCAAAGCCGGGCGCGGTGGCGCACGCCTGTAATCCCAGCACTTTGGGAGGCTGAGGCAGGAGGATCGCGAGTTCAAAGCCAGCCTCAGCAATGGCGAGGCACTTAGTAACTCAGTGAGACCCTGTCTCTAATAAAATACAAAAAAAGGGCTGGGGATGTGACCCAGTGGTCGAGTGCCCCTGAGTTCAATCCCCAGTACCAAAAAAAAAAAAAAAAAAAAAAAAAAAATGGAGCCGTCAATCAAAGTGCCAAGGGACCCCAGATCCACCCAGAGGAGAAGGGAGAGCCTGGTAAAAGCAAGGTTCCACTGTGTAGATGGGGCCTTCGGTTACTTCACAGCTTGGCTCCCCTGTTCTTCCAGAGTGTTTTCTTTTGCTTTTAATAAACGTGGGTCCCGCCTGCCAACTTCTCACGTCTTGCTCAGTTCTTTGCTCTGGAGGCCAAGAACCTGGGCCCAGGGCCCCCCTGGGAACGCCTGTCCTCGTGCTGGTCACAGCAGCATCCCTTGTCTGTGCTCACTAGATTTCAGTAGCATCTCCACCCACGTGTGACAATCACAAGAGCTCTAGAGCCCCACCCCCCACCCCCGCCCCGGGTTCCATCAGAGTGAGGGACCAATCAGCCCTGATTGAGGACCACCAAGGTAACAGAATGCACTGGAAGAAGGAGGCGAGGCAGGAAGTGGGGCAGACGGCTCTGCAGATGAGCCCAGGAAACAAGCCCCTTACGGCTGTCTGTCCTCCCTTCCAGGAGTCAGTACTTCGTCATGTGACTGGGTTTGGTCAATAGATCCCCAGCAAGAGCGACGTCTGAGGCAGGGGTTGGCCATGCAATGATACAGAAGGTGGAAGTTCTTTCCAAGTCTAGCTGAAGTAACTGGAGTCTAAATAAGGCAGTAGTCACAGGGAATGAAAGTGGTATGGGCGTTATTTTAAGGTTCTCTCTGTTTTCCCCCTGGCAATCTACCAAGTACCCTGAAAGACTCCTATTTATCAGTAACTGATTATCTACATCTGTAGACCTCTTCAGAGACTTGTAACCCTTATACTCTTTGTTAATTGTTTTTCTCAAGTGTGTGGCCATCCATGTGTTGCAAGCCTGAGTTCATTTTATCTTCATAATGATGCTCTCGAGTGAGTCAGGCTCCCATTCCCATTTTATAGATGAGAAAACCAAGGCCCAGCACTTGGCTTTAGAAACCAGCTAGTAAGCCAAAGAGCCGGGATGCAGACTGAACTCTGCCTCCCGAGGCATTTCTTTTAAATAATCTTCTGAATTTCTCAGAAGTAGTATTTGATTTAGGATCCGCTTCTGGAATTGATGTTCGGGGCAGTTAGGAAAAAGCTATTGATCATTGCCTTCGTTCACAGCGAACCCCTTTCCCGGGATGATGTTTCACTTTACCACGGGACATCTCTGTTGTGAATAACTGCAAGTTCAATTTCAGGCCCATATTCATTTCCTGAATGATACAAACCACCCGAGAATGGATGTGGACCTGAAGATAATTGATCTTCCACTGATGGGTCCTTCTACTCTCTTCAACTCTTTTCCTCCCTTCAGAATCTAAGGGGGGTTTAGTTTTTTTTTTGTTTTTTTTTTTTTTTTTTTTTTTTTTTTTGGTACTGGGGATTGAACTCAGGGGGCCACATCCCCAGCCTTTTTTTTTTTGTATTTTATTAGAGACAGGGTCTCACTGAGTTGCTGAGTGCCTCGCCATTGCTGAGGCTGGCTTTGAACTCTCCATCCTCCTGCCTCAGCCTCCCCAGTGCTGGGATGACAGGCATGCGCCACCGTGCCTGGGGTAAAGGGGGAGTTAGTCTTTACCAGTTGACTCCAGAGCTTTTTATGATGCAGAGTTGAAATAGAGGAAATGGGCTTGAGTCAGCTGAGCAGAGGCATGCTACTACTGGAGGTGGGATAGGATAGGAGAGGAGACTGGGAGAAAGATCCAAGGGGGACAAGTTCACTTGGGGCTGCTATACATCCCTTTGGTGGCTCTATTTTTTAGCTTTCCTAATTGTTGTTTACATCTCCTGCAGCCGCATAACCAAGGACCATTAACTTACTTGGGAAAAACATCGCTGAACCTTCTCTGCACAATTGGCAGACCAGTGGTTATTCTTCCTTATACCTACAGACGATGGGCGCTTCCTGTGAGACTGTACTCCCCTTCACCAAAAGCAGAATCAGGAAACTGATTCTGAGCCATTCTTTAAAACATGGCTCTTGGGATTTCAAATGACATGAACAGCAGCCTGTGGTCTAGACAGGGAGTAAACGGCGTACAAAAGACCAGACATCTTTTGATGTGAAGTTTCATATCGTGTTTGATTTTTCTCCTGTCACCATGATGTTAGGGATGCCAGTCTCGATTTGCTAAGTGAGGTATAACTGTGTATCCATTTGTTCTCTTCCAGCTTTTAGTTCCATCAGTAGCTCAAGATGAAAGCATATTTCACCCAGGTAAGAGGTGACTGACATTCTCTGACATGGCAACTTGTGGCATAGCTAAATGCTTGTTAATTGACTGCTTTCGTCGAAGATGGTATTTATTTGAAAAGAAAAGAAATGTGATTTGGCATTGGAGTCCAGGCCCATTCAATTGGGATGGAAATTTATTTTCTATGCAATGCAGCATATGAACAGTAGAGGGCACCCACTGAACGTGAGTGGTTTCCAATTGAGAAGCCTTGCTCACTGGGTAGTTTATCAGTGACATAAGATGATGTTTCTCTTCAAGCAGTTTTCTAACTGGAAGCAAACTTTTTCAAAATGATGTGTCCATTGGTGTCGGTAAGTGGCTTATAGATTTAACACAATAATTTTCAACCCAACTATGTTCTTTATACTTGCACTGTTCAATACAATAGTCACTTGCTATGAGTGGCTATTGAGTACTTGATACACGGCTCATTCACACTGAGATGTCCCGTTAAGGGTACAGCACATGTTGGATTTTAAAGGCTTAGTACCAAAAAACGAATGCAAAAAGATGCATAATTTTTGTATTCATTTTCATTTAAAAGAATATAAAAGGTTTCAATAACTTTTTTTAAAAAATCATTTATTTATTTATTCTAAGTAGGTATCCATGACAGCAGAATGCATTTTGATTCATTGTACACAATTGCAGCACAACTTTTCATTTCTCTGGTTGTACATGATGTAGTGTTGCACCATATGTGCAGTCATACATGTACCTAGGGTGATGGTGTCCATTGCATTCTACCTTCAATAACTTTTATATAAATTATAATTTCAAATTGTATTTTGGATATTTTGTGTGGATATTATTAAGTACGTTGGCTTTTTTTTTTTTTTTTTTTCCTTTTTAAAAATGTGGATATGGGGCTGTGGTTGTGGCTCAGTGGTAGAGCACTTGCCTGGTATATGTGAGGCACTGAGTTCGATCCTCAGTACCACATAAAAATAAATAAATAAAATAAAAGTATTGTGTTCATCTACAACTAAAAAATATATATACATATATTTTAAAATGTGGTTATTACAAAAATCTAAATTACTCATGTGGACTGCATTATATTTCTATTGGGTAGTTCTGATCTAATACTTCTAAAACTAATACTTCTAATACTTCTAAAACTCTACTTCCACATGGAAAAGTCCTTTCCTATTAGACTGCCTGGTTTGGGGCTCCAAATCTATATTTTTGCATTTGCTCAGTGTTGCTTGTTTTCTCAAATGCATCCAGAAACCCCAAGTTACAACTGGCATTGCTGGAATTTCCTGCACACTGCATTCCCAGAGCCTATGATGACTTCCAAACTCTTCTCCTCTCCTTGGGAGAGTCTTGAACTAAGAGGAGTTATCTGATCCCAAGAGTCTATGACCACAAACAGGACAGGTTTGTTTGACTTCAAAAAGAAAGAAAGAAAGGAAGGAAGGAAGGAAGGAAGGAAGAAAGAAAGAAAGAAATTGTCTTTAGTCAAACACTGAGGTTTTGGAAACACAGCTTCACTAGGAACATAGAGTCTCTGAGTCCCCAGTTTGTGCCACAGACTTTGCCATAATTATCTCATATAATTTTTCACAAAAGCCCAGCGAGTGTCATAATTATCACCATGTTTCTGATTTTTAAAAAATGAGCCTTGGAGAGGTGGAGCAACTTTGCAGAGACCACCGAGGGGGTCAGTGGCAGACGTGACCTCAGCAGCCAGCTCTGCCGAGTCGGCCTGCCACGCTCTGAATGCGGCTGGAGATCAAAAGCACCGGGGGCCTGGGAGGGACGTGCAGGCAGGTGGAGAGGGGCTCTGCTTCCTCTCAGGTGGTCGTTAGCTGTGACAATGAGTCAAGGCAGGGCGCTGGAAGCTTGGCATGAGGGATGCTACCATGGACGCAGTGGGCTGCTGAATAAATCAGTCACGGCAGGAGAGCGGGAGAGAGTCCACAGAACACAACAGAAAATAGTCTCCTCTTAGGTGATCTCTTTAAAGCAATTACTTATTTGTTTTAGTTGTACACAATGCCTTTATTTTTACGTGGTGCTGAGGATCGAACCCGGGCCATGCACGTGCTAGGCAAGCGCTCTACCACTGAGCCACAACCCCAGACCCCTCTTGTGTGATCTTAATGTTGGTGAGGGTGTGGAGAAAAAGGCACGCTCATATATTGCTGGTGGGACTGCAAAATAGTGCAGCCAATTTGGAAAGCAGTATAGAGATTCCTTGGAAAACTGGGAATGGAACCACTCTATGACCCAGCTATCCCACTCCTCAGTCTATACCCAAGGACTTAAAAACAGCATACTACAGGGACACAGCCACATCAATGTTTATAGCAGCACAATTTGCAATAGCTAAACTGTGGAACCAACCTAGATGCCCTTCAGTAGATGAATGGATAAAGAAAATGTGGTATATATACACAATGGAGTATTACTCAGCAATAAAAGAGAATAAAATCATGGCATTTGCAGGTAAATGGATGAAGTTGGAGAATATAATACTAAGTGAAGTTAGCCCATCCCAAAAAACCAAATGCTGTATGTTTTCTCTGATATAAGGAGGTCAATTCACAGTGGGGTTGGGACGGGGAGCATAGGAGGATTAGAGGAACACTAGAATGGCCAATGGGGAGGGATAGGAAGGGAGGGGGCAAAAGGGTGAAGAAAAATAAAGATGGTAGAATGAGATGGACATCATTACCCTAAGTGCATGGATGAAGACAGGAATGGTGTGAATATACTTTGTATACAACCGGAGATATGTAAAAGTGTGCTCTATAATATGAAATGTAATACATTCTGCTGTCATTTCTAACAACTTAGAATAAAAAATAAATAAATTAAAAAAAAGAAAAAAATAGGATAAATGTTTCATTGTTCTCACCTCTGGTCGGGGCTTATTTTCAGCAACAAAAAAATCTGCTTTAAAAGAACTCTAAAGATACTGCTGATTAGACAATCTGGGTTCATTAGAAAGATCAGGCAGAAAAGAAAAGTTAGGAGAAATTATCAGCATCCGTCAGACTCAGGGGCCTTCCTGCCCTGTTATTTGCTCCGCCAGTGGATTCCAAAAAGCAGAGTTGTCTTCCTGTCATCACCCTCCCTGTTCTCTCGTGCCGAAACCAGGGAACGTGCTGCCATGTTGTGTTTGGGGTGTCTCTGTGATCCCCCACGTTTTTCAATGAGCCAGCCACAGAGCAATGCTGATCAAACTGGTTTAGGCAGAATGAAGCTCATCCTGCCAAGAAGACCTATTTCCTAAAGGCTGATGACTGACATGTGTCGAGTCCCATTTGACAGATGGTTACATGCATTATTCCATCTGATTCTGATTCATGTTTTATTTTCGATCTATTTCATTCAGTATGATTTGTTAGGCATGACAGCTGAATGCATTTCAATTCATAGCACACATGCAGAGCAAAAGTTTTCAGGTCTCTGATTGATTGTACACAAAGTAGAGTCACGCCATTGTGTCTTCATACATGTCCTCAGGATCATTTCACCATCTTTCCTGCCCCCAAGTGCCCTCCCTTGCCCTCCCTCCCTTTTGTCCTGTCTGAAGTTTCTCCATTCCTCCCATGCTCCCCCACCACCTGCATTATGGATCAGCATCTACGTAGTATCAGAGAAAACATTTGGCCTTTGGTTTTTTTTGGGATTGGCTTACTTCACTTAGCATGATATTCTTCAGCTCCATCTATTTACCTGCAAATGCCATGATTTTATTCTTTTTCAATGCTGAGTAATATTCCATTGTGTATGTATATCACAGTTCCTTTATCCATTCATCTATTGAAGGGCATCTAGGTTACTTCCACAATTTAGCTATTGTGAATTGAGCTGCCACGAACATTGAAGTGGCTGTGTCACTGTAGTATGCTGTTTTTAAGTCCTTTGGGTATAAACTGAGGAGTGGGATAGCTGGGTCAAATGGTGCTTCCATTCCAGGTTTCCCAAGGAATCTCCGTACCGTTTTCCAGATTGGCTGCACCGATTTACAGTCCCACCAGCAATATATGAGTGTGCCTTTTCCCCTACATCCTCGCCAACACTTATTGTTGTTTGTGTTCTTAATAGCTGCCATTCTGACTGGAGTGAGATGAAATCTTAGAGTAGTTTTGATTTGCATTTCTTCAATTGCTGGAGACGTTGAACATTTTTTCATATATTTGTTGATTGATTGTATGTCCTCTTCTGTGAAGTGTCTGTTCAGTTGCTTAGCCCAGGTATTGACTGGGTTATTTCTTTTTGAGGTGTTAAGTTTTTTGAGTTCTTTGTATATCCTAGAGATTTGTGCTCTATCTGAAGCGCATTTGGTAAAAATATTTCCCATTCTGTAGGCTCCCTCTTTACCTCACTGATTTTTTGTTTTTCTCTGAGAAGAAGCTTTTCAGTTTGAATCCATCCCATTTATTAATTCTTGATTTTATTTCTTGCCCTATAAGAGTCTTGTTAAGGAAGTCAGGGCCTAATCCAACATGATGAAGATTTGGGCCTACTTTTTCTTCTATTACGCATAGGGTCTGTGGTCCAATTCCTAGGTTTTTGATCCACTTTGAGTTGAGTTTTGTGCATGGTGAGAGATAAGGCCTTAATTTCATTTTGCTGCATATAGATCTCCAGTTTTCCCAACACCATTTGTTGAAGAGGCCGTCTTGTCTCCCATATATGTTTTTGGCACCTTTGTATGATACAACTTTATATGATATTATGTGGGTTTGTCTCTGTGTCCTCTATTCTGTACCATTGATTCTACAGGTCTACTGTGGTGGCAATACCATGCTATTTTTGTTACTATTGCTCCACAGTATAGTTTAAGGTCTGGTATTGTAATGCTACCTGCTTCACTCTTCTTGCTAAGAATTGCTTTGGCTATTCTGGGTCTCTTATTTTTCCAGATGAATTTCATGATTGATTTTCTATATCTATGAGGAATGTCATTGGGATTTTTATTGGAATTGCATTAAATCTTTATAGTGCTTTTGGTAGTATGGTCATTTTGACAATATTAATTCTGCCTATTCAAGAACAAGGGAGAACTTTCCATCTTCTAAGGTCCTCTTTAATTTATTTCTTTAGTATTCTATAGTTTTCATTATAGAGGTCTTTTCCTTCTTTCATTAAGTTGATTCTGAGGTATTTTTTTGAGGCTATTATAAATGGGACAATTTTACTGTTTCCCTTTCAGAGAATTTGTCACTGATGTACAGAAATGTCTTTGATTTATAGGGGTTAATTTTATATCCTGCTACATTTTTGAATTCACTTATTAGTTCCAGAAGTTTTCTGATGGAATTTTTGGGATCCTCTAGGTATAGAATTATGTCATGGACAAATAGTAATACTTTGAGTTCTTCTTTTCCTATCTGTATCCATTGAATTTCTTTCATCTGTCTAATTGCTCTGGCTAGAGTTTCAAGAACTATGTTAAATAGAAGTGGTGAAAGAGGGCATCCCTGTCTTGTTCTAGTTTTTAAAGGGAATGCTTTCAAGTTTTCTCCATTTAGAATGATGTTGGCCTGGGGCTTAGCATAGATTGCTTTTATGATATTGATATATGTTCCTATTATCCCTAGTTTTTCTAGTGTTTTGAACATGAAGGGGTGCTGCGTTTTGTTGAATGCTTTTTCTGCATCTATTGAGATGATCATATTATTCTTATCTTTAAGTTTATTGATGTGATGGATTACATTTATTGATTTCCATATGTTGAACCAACCTTGCATCCCTGGGATGAAGCTCCCCCCCCCCCCCCCCCACTCCTTGATCATGGTGCATTATCTTTTAAATATGTTTTTGTATTTGATTTTCCAGAATTTTACTGAGAATTTTTGCATCTATGTTCATTAGAGATATTGGTCTGAAGTTTTATTTCTTTGATGTGTCTTTGATTTTGGAATTAGGGTGATATTGGCCCCATAGAATGAGTTTGGAAGTGTTCCCTCTTTTTATATTTCATGGACTAATTTGAGGAGTATTATATTAGTTCTTCTTTGAAGGTCTTTTAGAACTCAGCTGTGAATCCATCTGGTCCTGGGCTTTTCTTGGTTGGTAGGCTTCTGATGGCATCTACTATTTCATTGCTTGAAATTCATCTGTTTAACTTGTGTATATCATCCTGATTCAGTTTGGGCAAATCATGTGACTCTAGAAATTTGTCAATGCCTTTGATACTTTCTATTTTATCGTAGTACAAATTTTCAAAATAATTTCTAAATATCTTCTTTATTTCTGTAGAGTTGGTCGTAGTATTTCCTTTTTCGTCATGGATGTTAATAATTTGAGTTTTCTCTCTCCTTCTCTTCATTAGCATGGCTAAAGCTTTATCGATTTTATTTAGTTTTTCAAAGAACCAACTTTTTGTTTTGTCAATTTTTTAAATTATTTCTTTTGTTTCAATTTCATTTATTTCAGCTCTAATTTTAATTACTTCCTGTCTTCTACTGCTTTTGGTGTTGATTTGTTCTTCTTTTTCTAGGGTTTTAAGAAGTAATGTTAGGTCATTTATTTGTTGAATTTTTCTTCTTTTAAGGAATGAACCCCATGCAATGAACTTTCCTCTTAATACTGCCTTCATAGTGTCCCAGAGATTTTGATATGTTTTTATCAGTTTTCTCATTTACCTCTAAGAATTTTTTAAATTAATTTTTATTTGTCTTAATTAGTTATACATGACAGTAGAATACATTCATGCACTGTGATCTATTATACATAGATGGGATATAATGTCTCATTTTTCTAAGTATACATGTTGCAGAATCACATTGGTCATGTAGTCACATATATACACACAGTAATAATGTCTATTTCATTCCACTATCTTTCCCATCCCCACATCCCCTCCCTCCCCTCCCTTCACTTCCCTCTACCTAATCTAACACTATTTTTCCCTAGTGCCCCCCCCCCACCCCACCTTATTGTGAATTAGCATCCACATATTAGAGAAAACATTCAGCCTTTGGTTTTGTGGGATTGTTTTTTCATGTTGCTCGTGCGTCTTCCCTTCTAGCATTGTGGATCCGAGGTGTTACAGTTTTTACCCTATAGGCTTATGGTGTCCCCGCAGGTTTCCAAAACCTCTCCTTTAAGGGGGAGAACAATGTAAACAGATCCTAGTACAAACGATATACAAGCTTAAACCACATATCCTCTATTAGGATGTTTACAGTTTTGTCACAATATACAGAAATATTGAGTTCCATTATTATCCGCAATATACACAGGAGGTTTGCAAAAGGGTCTACAGTTTCTGATGATGGACAAAGAGGGAATTGGAGTTGGGGTGTAGGATGAGATGTTAAGGAGGTAAGGAGATGAGGTGTTAAGGAGGTAAGAGGATATAGAGTTCTTAGAGCTTAGGAAGTGTGAAAGAGGAATCTAAAGAAGTTGGCCAGTAGCAGGGGAAGAGAGAGAAAGTGATTTTGGGGAGACAAGTAAATGGGAAGAGTACAAACATAAAAATTAAGAACAATTAAAAATGTAAATGTAGGCGATTAAAGAATATACAACACAACTGTACTATACTATGCAGCTGTCCCAGTCCTCAGTAGCCTAATTCATGAAAAGTACTTGGTTACATAAATGTTGGGGATGTGAGGGTGGGAGAGAGAGAGAGAAGAAAAACAAAAGAGAAAAGAAAAAAAAAAATCTCGGAAGGAAAATACAAGGATTGTTTTTGTTGGAGATCAATATCTTTCCTGCGTCCCTCTCATCCAATAAGTGGGGTTGTCTGTTTGCTGGTGTCTCCACCCTCAGGATGGTGAAGGCTATTAGGATGAGAGGGTTGGTCTTGGGGGCTGAGCTCCTGGAGGTGGGGGTATAGCATTTTCTGGGCCCTGATGGGAGACTGCACCCCAAGGATCTCCTTTGGGGCCTGCTCCTGTGATGTCAACACCTGGTCTTATCTCTTTATGTCACCTGTAGACCTCACAATTCCTGGTCTCTCATTTAGTCTCTAAACTGTGTCTCACTCACCCCCTCCCTTTCTTCTTCCCAATCAGGAACCTCTCTCTCTCCCGACGCTTTGTGGGCTGCACGCTGGGGGCTGCGCACCTGCCGCACCTGCTGTGGAGAGCAGTTCAGGGCCACATTCTGCAAGCTACAGACCCACTGCTGGCCACAAGCACTGTGCTAGGTTACGTGGCTGCGGGGGGGGGGGGTGGGGGTGGAGCGGGGCGTTGAGGACTTTTGGTACCTTGATAATGCTTCTAGGCCCCAGCCAGCTTCCCAAGCTGGGAGTAGCCCCACCTAAAGATGATGACAAAGGTGTTCCAAGAGGGAGGCGGCTGCTTTCAGAGATGGGGCGTCAGGTTGGGTGGGGCCGGGCGGTGGCACTGGGTGGCGTGTTCAGAGCTGCAGTCGGGTCTTGGGTGGTGGCGTGCCGTGCCGTATGGCGGCCGTATTGTGTCCCCAGGTGCAGGCTCCCACGTGTAGGGGACTATGACAGTGGTTTCAGTGTCCCAAGATGGAGATGACTGGGGAGCCCCACTTTGGTAGAAGGGGATTCACTTGGAAGTGGGGGCAGGAGGTCCTGCACATGGGCAGGATAATTCATTTTAAAAGAGCAACACTGTAAGGTCTTGGGTTGTAGCTCACTGGTAAAGTGCTTGCCTAGCCTGTGTGAGGCACTGGGTTCGATTCTCAGCACTGCATATAAATAAATAAAAATAAAGCTCCATTGACAACTAGAAAAAACATTAAAAAAAAAAAAAAGCAACACAGTAATTATTTTCTACCTTACCCTAAAGTTTGGGTTTGCATCACTGACTTAACTCAAAAGTTTTGACTTATAAACATTACACCACTGTCTTCCTATGAGAATACCTTACTGTCATAAGAAAAGTTATTTTCCTTCTCTGGCACATTTCTTGAAAAAAAAAAAAAAAATGCAGGCGTCTGTATTGAAGATACCTGCCATGCACTGAATGCTTTTATCCAGTTTCATTCTTACACTAACAAAAAATTGATACCAAACGAGTTCCATGTATTTATGAAGCCAGCACCTCCTGCTCCCCTCATTTTGCCCTTTGCTTTCACTTGAAGAAACGAATAACAGAGAGCAACCTTTTTTGCTATAATTGGATTTTTGCCATCAGGCATGGCTTGGTGCAATTGTATCCTAAGAGAAATAATACACATTTTGGGTTTAGGTTTATAGAATCTATTTTCTGTAACCTTAGAGGTCTTAAATTTTATCTAGGCATGTATTCTATTCAGCACTTTCAATTTGCATGTAACCTGCTAGGGGAGAGAGCGAGAGAGGAGAGAGAGAGAGAGAGAGAGAGAGAGAGAGGCTAATTTAAGAAGATCTTTCTAATCTTGTCTTCCGACCTTCACAGTGAACATACCTGCCTGAAATTTACATTTTTAGTCATCTTGAACTTTGCATAAAACTTGTAACAATGTTCTTATCTATCAACTGCAGGAACCTGGAAGATAATTTGTTCTCCAAAATCATTACTGAAGCATTTTGGTGTCCTTTATATTGTTTTGAGATTTTTTTTTTCCATTTCTTTTTACACAGGGCTTTTGAAAATTATTTGTTTAAGGCCCCAAATATCATGTATATGATAGAAAATGGCAAGGTAAGTCTTAGGGGAATCTATTTATTATTATTACTTTATTAACAGCGTGGAGTTTGCCTGTTAAGGAAAACTGCTGAGTTGGCCACTCAAGGTGGTGAACTTGAGTTTTTCAGCATGGTCTGAGGACCAAAAGGCTGGTTAAGTCTTGTTTGGAAGTAAAGCAAGAAAGGGTGATAGAAGATTGTGCTGATGGTCTACTGGCTTCTAGTGAAAATGAAATCCATCTCCTAGCAATGAAAATGCAAAACAGTTACCTGGGGCCTCATAAAATTATACTGTGCTCAGCTGGGGAGAACCCTAAACAGAGAATGCAATTCGAGAAAGACAGTCTGAATAATTTTTTTTTTTAAGGAAAAACTAAATTCTTTAAAAACTAAGCAACAAATAATCCCAAAGGTAATTTGTGGTAGATTCTTCTAGTAATAGAGAATGGTGTTTTTATTAGTAGGGCATTGAATAGTAACTGTGGATTTGTCTTATCTCTGGAATTTAATTAAAAGCCTCTTTTTCTTTATGAATCTTTCTTTTCCACTCTCTCTCTCCTCCTCCTCCTCCTTCTCTTTCTTTTCCTCTTCTTCCTAATGCTCTGTCATGATTGGACCCTCGTAGTCAGACTCAAAGAACTAAATTCTCGATTGATACATCTCAAGCGTTCAAAACAATGCTTTTCAGACTTTAACCTGCATATGGGTCACAGAGCATATTATGGAAATGCAGATTCTGATTTAATGAGTTTGGGGTGCTACCTGGGGCTCAGTGTTTCTCATAAGCTCCCCCAAGGTACCCCTGCTACTCTCTAGCAGACGACACACTGTGGCCTTCATGCTCATGGTGCTGTAGGACAGATGAGGCTGGATGCCCAAGGAATTTTTAGGAAGCAGGTTTATTTAGCTGCAGTGGTCCAGAGGGGGGCTAATGCCTAAAACCTCTGGACCTCGAGTCTGGAAACTCTTTTAGATATATACTCAGTGGGATGGTTACGTGGCAGTGGGTGGGAACAGTTAGTGTTTGTGCCATGTTCTTGGGCTACACAGAGGTTTATACAGTTTGTCTGCAAACCTGGCATTTGCAAGAAAGATGAAGCTCCAAATCACAGTGCCCTCTGCAGAAAGTTTTGCTGATATCTTGTTGAGACCCTTTATAAAAATCTCTCTGATGAAAAGAGAAGCTTAATTATGGCAAGAGTCTTTTGGATGGGGGTACCTGGTCTGCTTCAATTTAGTCCATCCATCAATCAATCCATCTGCAAACCAGCTGGACCTACCCTCAAACTCTGTCCCCAGTAAGGTCACATACCAGCCAACTGCATAGAGGAGACCCCAGGCCAAGCCACCCTCCTGTCCTTCCCAATGCCCTCACTTCCTAAATGACATTTCTCCTTGACAAGTTCTCTTGTAGTATAATCTTCTATAAATGGTAGAGAAATCATGTTTTTTTCAAATATAAATTAAATCACATGAAGTTTATTCTTAATTATTCTCCACACGTTTCTCAATCTATGAATAACAAATTCTGAACTCTTGGCCAACTCTAAGATCTTTGGTATCTGGCCCTATTTCCTATTCCACCTTATTTGCTTTTTTTCTCTGCCTTTTACAGCATCTCAGTGATGCTGACTCATTTGCTCTTCCTTCGAAACGGCCAGTGCATTCTAACCTCAGGGCCTCTGCATTTGCCATTTCCTTGCTCTGGAGAGCTTGTCCTTCAAGTCTTTGTGTGGCTTGTCACCTGCCATCATTCATACCTCTGTTCCAATATGTGCCATTCAAGCGATCTTCCCCAAACCCGCTCTTTCAGTTATTATGGATGCATAACTAACCACTGGAAAATGTACTGGCTTAAAACCAAAATATTTATTTTCCTCCTGAATCTGCAGCCTGGGCAGGGCTTGGTGGTGGAAACAGTCCTTCCCTGTTCCATATGACTTTGGCAGAGGAACGTGGCCAAAAGGCTGGGGCTGGATCATCTGCAGGCTTGCTCCCCAACCTGCCTCACACCTGGACTGAGGTGACTCCACAGCTGGGGCTCCTTGGGCGTGTGTCTCTGTGTGTGTGTGTGTGGTAGCACCACGTGTCCATTGCAGCTCGGGTGAGCCAGACTCCAAAAGCACAGGTGGAGAGGGAAAGAAAGAGAGAGAGACAGAGACAGAGAGAGAAAGAGAGAGAGCCAGATGGAAGCCAAAGGGTCATTTGTGACTGAGCTTCAGAAGTTGCTCATGTCATTTTGCTTCTGCATTCTATTCTTCAGGTCTGCCAAATTCTCTTTGTGGGAAACCAGTCCCGAGGCGTGGCTCCTATCCATGGGGAAGGGAATTAAATTCCACCTCTTGGAGGAAGGATGTCCAAGAATTCATAAACGATTCATAAAAACCATCACATCGTCCAGCTGCTAAGCCAGTATCCCGCCTTATTTTCCTTCCCAGCTTGTTGACTAAAGGAAATCGCGTAGATCTCCTATCCCTTCCTCCTACTAGAGTGCAAGTCCGTGAAAGAAGGGCTTGCTGCTCTTGGTTGCTGTATCACCAGTGACTCAGAAACTGCTGAACGGAGAGGAGGCCTCCGCAAGTACCTGTTGCATCGATGCTTATTTAATGTACCTGTTTTCTCTGCAGAACTCTGTTTGATTCCCAGCCAATGCTATCACTGATGTATTGAGCAAGTGCATGGAATCTTCTTAGAGCACTCCAGGCCACACTTCTGCACCCCGTCAATTCTAGGTGTTGTTCCTTACGACAGCCAACACCGATGGTGTGCTTCATGCACCCTGACACTGCATTAGGGATGATTTGACTTCATCTCCCAGGAAGTGTATGGGGTGGAAGTGTTATTACACCCCATTGTGCACAGTTCCTTCCTGGTGCGAATGGAATTCTGTCTGATTCCAAAGCATGGGTGCTGGTGAATGTTTAGACAATGCAGCAAGGAAGAATTTATTTTGGATGAAGACAGGGAGCCTAATCCTAGCACTTCTGTTTTACGGCTCTGAGACTCAGTTTCCTCATTTGTAGATTTGAGATGATAAAAATAGCTTACAGGGTAATGGATGGTCAGCTAAGCTGCACGTGAGAGTGGTTAAACAGGAGTATAATATTAATAGAATATAATGTTAAAATAAGTCCTTGTGAGGTTGTTAGACTAGGGCAGCTCCAGTGCCCTGGGTTTTATGTAAGCAAATTGAAACCCAAGTTGGTGTAAATGGTCAGAAACAAACAAACACAACCCCCCAAAATCTGAAGTTATCCATTCAAAACCTTTCAAAATTTCTTTTTTTTTTTTTTTTCTTTTTTTTTTTTTTTGTGGTGCCGGGGATTGAACTCAGGGGCACTCGACCACTGGGTCACATCCCCAGACCTTTTTTGTATTTTATTTAGAGACAGGGTCTCACTGAGTTGCTAAGTGCCTCACCATTGCTGAGGCTGGCTTTGAACTCGCGATCCTCCTGCCTCAGCCTCCCAAAGTGCTGGGATTACAGGCGTGCGCCACCGCGCCCGGCTTCAAATTATTTCTAAGTGGAAATTTTTCCAATGAAATGATTGGCATAAGTCTATGCTCCACTGTAACCATTCAAACATATTTTATTGCCTTGTCTCTGCATTCACCCTGCAAAAATCTTACCCCTGTTCCCCTTCCATGGGCCCCAGACTGCTTCAGAAAGGAGATGCCTAACTTACATATTGCTGGTTGCTCATAGCTGTTCATATTGAAGCGTTCCCCAATTTACCTGTTAACAATAACATAATTGCTAGTATTTTCACATGGGCTCTGATGATTGCTAAATGCAGTTGTGTGCCTATATTATCTTAATATTTATGCTTTGGGTTTCTAGGACAAGAGTGGCTGTATTTGCTGAACCCACTGTGGCCAGATCTGTTAAACATTTGAGAAATTAATGATTGGTTCCAACAATCATGGTGAAAGGTGCTCTTAAAATATAAAATATGCATGTTCTCTATATTTATTTAGAATGCCAATGGCTGGGCTTCTTTTTCTCATTAAAGAGAACACATTTTTCTCATTGTGCATGGAATCATGAAATTGAAAAGATGGACACAGAGAGGCTTGGTTCAAGTTCTGGTGTACCTCTAAGTAGAATATGGAGATTCCCAAATGTTTCTACTGTAAGCTTCCATTTTCACATCTGTATGATGGAGGCAATAGTACTGACCTTGTGGGGCCAAGTAAATAGTGTAATGTACACAATGGTGCTTGGAGCTATATAGGGTATTGTGTATACATAAGGCATTACCATCAGTTCTCTACCCATCTTAGAGAATGAACATTATCTTGGTGATTTTTTAAAAAGTCACTAAAAGTTCTTCCAAAATTTCATAGAATATGTAAAGTTACAGACAGGAGGGTATCTGGGGGTGCAGCTCTGGGGTAGAGTATGTGCTTAGCATGTGCAAGGCAAGGCCCTGGGCTACATCTGCCAACTCAAGTTGGCAATTTTTGATGCGTTTTAGCCCATGGATTCCATTCTGTTTCCCTTTGTCTAATACATACTTTCCAACCACAGGAAACTGGAATCAACCTTGTGACATAATTATGGACAAGGGACTCTCACTGTCGGTCAGCTGGGAGACTTCTGGTGAGGAGCTGCATTCTGATTAGTGTCCTATTTAAGAGGAAATCTCAAAGACTGTTTTAGTCAGCTTTTTTTTAATTCTTGTGGCCAAAAGAACTGACAAGAACAATGTAGAGAAGGAAGAGTTTGTTTGGCTCATGGTTTCAGAGGTTCAGTCCATAGTTGGCTGACTTCATAGGTCTGGGCCTGGCGTGAGGCAGAATATCACATGGCACCAGGAAGCAGAAAAAGAGAGAGTTCTGCTCATCAGGAACAAAGTATAATCCCCACACGCATCCCCCCAAGTGACCTACTTCCTCCAGCCACATCCTATCTGTCTTTGGTTACCACCAAACAGTTAATCCATATAAATTGGGTTAAGGCACTGATGAGGTCACAGCTCTCATAATCTCATCCTTGCACTCTATTGCATCATCTCACACATGAGCATTTGAGGAAATACCACGTCTAACCCATAACACTGACCATACTTTTTTGCCATCCACTCAAAGTGAAAAGCGAGATTACTATCACGATAAACCGATTCCGAGAGTGTGTTCTCTGTCTCTGTCATAAGAGCAAGAGTGACCGCAGTGTCTTATTCAGGGAAGGACCCACTGAAATGTACATTTGAAGGGAATCCCTCTGACTGCATCCTACAAGTAAGTTAAATGGCTTTTGGAGACATTTAAGTGAGTTTTTTTTTTTTCTTTTCCTTTTGTTTTGTAGTCTTATAATTTCTCTGTGAATTGAAAATTATGTCAACATTAATTTTGTATTTGCTTTAATTAGTTAGACATGACAGCAGATTGCACTTTGATATATTCTATATAATGGAGTATAATTACTCATTCTTCTGGTTGTACATGATGTAGAATCGCACTGGTCACAGTGTTATATACATACATAGGGTCATAATGTCTGACTCATTCTGCTATCCTTCCTACCCCATGCCCCTCCCCTCCCTTCACTCTTCTCTACCTAATCTAAGGTAACTCTATTCTTCCCTAACTCCCCCCACCCCATTGTGAATTAGCATCTGCATATTAGAGAAAACATTTGGCTTTTGTGGTTTTGGGGATTGGCTTATTTCCCTTAGCATGATATTCTCCAGCTCCATCCAATTTATTGGCAAATGCCATAATTTCATTCTTCTTTAAGGCTGTGTAATTTTAAAAGTAAATCTGAGCAATTCTTTTAATTTTTTTTTTAAAGGAGAAAATGGAGCAAATTTGGAGAAAGGGATCAGTCTACTAATCCTCATAATTCAGGCAAAGAAAAGAGTAACGTAAATGTGGTCCTGGAAAGTAACCTGGAGGTAAGTGTGATTGTAGGCAACCCAAGAGAATGTCTACACATGCTGGGGTTTGTGCTAGATTTGTATAGATGTCGGATTATTATAAGGGGTTGAGGTCTCTAGCCCCCCCCCCCCCCCCCGTACCCGGGATGGACCTCTTCTGTCTACCAAAAGAGGCCAGAGGGGCCTACCTCAACGATGAGACTGGATTGGGAAAGTAAAGGCCGCAGACGCCTCCTCCCCCACCTTCAAAAGACTCAGAGCCCCTCGGGGAGCCCAGTCAGTAGAATGCCGGAACTCGTTTATTGAGGAAGTTGGACAGTCTTATAGAGGACATGGGCCAATCAGCATAAAGATCATAGGGACACATAAGGAGCATGGGCGGATGCCATTGGCGGAGCCATTGGCCTATCCTTGGGGTGGTTTCAGTTCTCACAGCCACGCCCCCTGCTTAGCCTAGGTCCTGTAACAGGGCGTGGTAATGTGGCAAGCAGCCAAAAGCCAGAGCTTTTCCATCCTGTTGGCAGACAGTGTAAGGTCCCGACATTTAGACATGGAGCAGGAGGAGTTAGAGTGACACACGTGCTTGGATTTCTGGGTTGAGACAATCAGACAGGACATAGAGGGACAGTTCAGTGGAATCGGTCAGCTAGGCTAATGTTGAAGAGAAATGAGATGAAAAGAGGAGGAAAGAGTGCAGAAGCTGTCAAAGTCAAGGTTAGAATATGGTCTACATGGGGAAGCCAGATGGTGTGTTTGAAGGAGAAAGTTAGTTGACAGACAGCCAAGGCAGATGAATCAGGAAGGAACAGAGAAAGAAAGGAAAAGAGAAATGAAGGATTTTTCTTTGAAATGGAGAGAGCCAAAGGTTCATGGATCTACCCCGAGCAACTCATCACCTTCCTTCTCTTCTCTTCCAAATCATACGCCAAAACAAACAGCAAGGGCATCTTTCATTGTTTTCTTTTTGATTCACTCTACTCAATACAAGGAAAGATTTTTTTTTTTTAAAATGGGAAAATTTGAATGCCAGAGGTAGCACTGTCACACAGAAACCCAAAGGGACCCATTGTATTTCATTAGAGACAGGGTCTCACTGAGTTGCTAAGTGCCTCACCATTGCCGAGGCTGGCTTTGAACTCCAGATCCTCCTGTCTCAGCCTCCCAAGTGCTGGGATTAAAGGCGTGTGCCACCATGCCCGGCCCAAAGGGACCCATCGTAAAGTAAAAATTACACCTGGGGACTCCACTGGCTCTACAGTGCTGCTACCCAGCTCTTCCTTGGCTCAAGTTCCCCAGGGGCTATTGCTGCATACCAGAGTGCCTTCTCCACTCACCACTTGACCACTCACATCTTCCTACAGTGAAGAAGACTCTCCTGTGCTAGCCTTCTTTCTCCAGGGCTCCTTGTTCCTTCCTCTTCTTACCAAAAAAAAAAAAAAAAAAAAAAAAGAAAAAAATAACACTTCCATTATTAGTTCAACTGTCTCTTGTTGAAGATAGACACATTTTTGGAAATAAGAACTCAATCACTGCTGAGCACCATGACACACACTAGTCATCCCAGCGACTGGGGAGGCTGAGGCAGGATGATCGCAAGCTCAAAGCCAGCCTCAGCAACTTAGCTGGGCCCTAAGCAACTTAGCAAGAGACCTTGTCTCAACATAAAATAAAAAGGAAGGGATGAGGATGTGGCTCAGTGGTTATGCACCGCTGGGTTCAATCCCTGGTACCAAAATTTTTTAAATAGATAAGTTAATTAATTTAAAAAAGTTCAATTACTGCATATAGAGCAAGGTAGATCTTCTTTGGAAAACTGATTATATTTGTGGAAGAGCTGGCTGTGCTTTTGTGTTCACAGAAAGCTGTTTCCTCTTTCTCCTGGGTGCTTAGCTGAATTATATTTCCCAGCCTTCCTTGTGGTTCAGTGAGATCATATGCACTGTGTACTGTGGGCTGAAAAGCTAGGAGCCACTTCACATCTTCAAGTGTTTTCTGTATTCTTCTTCAAGCTGGCTGAAATGGCTGTAACCTCGAGGGAAAATTTAGAAGCCACTTGAAGATTCTGGAAGCACAGGATAGGAAGAGTTCTTGTCTCTCCATCACTATGTGGTGGAGAGCCCTTTGACCACGAGGCACTTTTATTAGCCAGAAATAAACTTCTAGTGTGTTAAATCTCTAAGATTCCAGGGTGTATAAAAACAGCCCAAATAGCAACAAATATAGTATCCATTCATGGTAGTCACATTGGCTATATATATTGGCTTGCTAAATACCAAAAACTATATTATTATTATTATAACCTTTGTCTTGTTTGCTGCATGAAGTAGGTTTTGTTGTCCCCTTTTAACAGGGAAAGGAGTCTCAGCTTCAGAGCAATTAACAAACTGGTCTTAATAGGTTCTGCAAAGACCATTTAGGGATCTTACTGTCTTTACCTAAAAGATGATTAAATAACAAAGCCCAAATTGAACTATTCCAAGCATAGACCCCAGAGGGAAAGCAAAAATTTCTTATTCGTTTTAAATATCTATGTATAAAATATTTGGAGAAGACACAGTCAATATATAATCATTTACAGTATTATAATTCATGATGGTATTTTAATTAGCTGAAACATGAGATGCTCTAACCTGTTATGTTGGAGGTCAAGTTCTTGAGTATCTTTTAAAACAATAAAAAAGGGAAGGATTCCTTCTCACTGAAATAAATCCCAGACATAGGAGTATGTCATCTAATAGAAACTTCCTTGACACACCTTTTATTCCATGTAACCTATTTAAAATGAACTGCTCAACACTGACCTTGCCTGACCTAAGTGTACATGCTCAACTGTTGTACAATCTCAAATATTCACATTATGGTTCGTTGAAAAGGCAATGGACTTTGAAAGAAGATAGACAACAAAAGGAAAAATGAGGAGGAAAATTGCCTTACTTATCTGCTACATCACCCTTGATTGCCAAGTGTAATTTTACGGTTCATTATAAGAGGGGGAAAAAGTTTGACCGTTAACTTGAGGATTCAGAGATGGTATTGATATAAAGGACAAGTGGCTAGAAACATGCTTTGTTTTTAATGAAACCTCTATAATTGTGTGTTCTTTAGAGCATCATCAATTTTCACCAGTTCTACCCCTGTTGGAATTATATGCAGGTAAAATATTTAAAGGTCATCAGACACCCTGGGACGTGAGTGAACTGCACAAGAGTGAAGATGTTAAAATTATACAGGAATGACACAAGCCATTTTCTGAGTTACTGCTTGACATAGCATGAGATTTGACTGGGTAATTGAGGTAAATAGCACTGCTGGTATAGATGTCATGGTAGATGGATAGGGGTCAGAAAACACCACAACTTTAATCTTCCTTAGCCTAGGGGACACTGCTCTAAAGCACTGTAGGGAATGCCCCCCATTTAAAATCATTATTTCTTCACTGTACTAACAGTCTGAAACTCCAGTGCCACAAAAGACACGACACTGCTCAAAATGTTTTAATGGCTTCCCATTTTCTAGAACTCTGTTGTTCGAAACTAAAGCCACTAGCTCACGTGGCCGTTTAAATTCAAATAGGTTAAAATTAAATAAAATTTAAAATTGTGAGCGTCTCCATTACAATATCTACATTTCAAGTGTTGAGCAACTGCAAGGGGCTGCTGGTGACTCTATTAGACAATGCAAAACCCTACAATGTATGAAGAACTCAAAAAATTCAAGAAGCTAGTTGAAGAACTGGACGTTCCAATATGGTGACCAAGAGCCACACATGGGTCTGAACCCTGAACGGTGGTTGTTCCAGCTGCAGTATGCTAGCAATAAAAAATATACACTGAATTGGGAAGATAACGTTAAAAAATAATACTGGGAAATGTCTCATTAATAATTTTGTATGCTGATGACATGTTGAAACCATTCTTTACATATGCTGTTAAATAAAACATATTGCTCCAATTAATTCCCTCCACTATTTTTTACTTTGTAAAATCTGACAGCTAGAAAGTTTAAATTTGCATGTGGCTTGCTGCATAGTTCTTTGGACAATGCTGATCGTTAGCGATGAATTCTATGTGATCAAAGCCACAAGGGCTATATATGTGGTCCTGTAAAGTAGGGCTTGTTGACTTACTGCACCAGGAAGTCTTTGTACTGAAGGAACCATGTGATCATGGAGGGGGAAAGGGCTAGGTTATCAAAGAGAGGAAGAGTGTCAAAGAAGGAATATGGAGAGGAGGGACCTTAATGTTAATATTTGGTAGGCCAGGGAGTACTGGTGGTAAAGGGCTTAGCCTAGATTTGGGCTGAAAAGCAGATATTTATTGTAGCTTTGGGAACCATGAAGGCAGGATAAATGGGGAAATGAATCTGAAAACCCTTTAACTGAAATTCTGCAAGTAGGTTAGACATCGAGGCTGCTTCTTTGTGCCAAGGCAATTCAGATACTCCAGTTAAAAATGGGATGCTCCAGTTTTACCAATGGAATTTGTCAACATGACGTCCTTCATTGATTATCAGAAGCAGTTCAAAGAAGCTCATCATAAAATAGTGTTCATATTTCTTGGCCTAACAGTCAAATCCATGCATGTGTAACTGTCATTTCTAAAAATATCTCCGACCATCACTCCAGGTACCCACTGTGATTGTACAAAGACGCTCTAAAATGAGCCCTGTTCTTGACACCACTTTGATTGGCTCATATCTGTCCCTCAATATACAATGTATTTCCCACTCCTTCTGTTGAAATCCTTCAAGGCTTAGTTCAAATACCAAAGATGTCCCAGATTGTAAGCTCTGCATCCAAGCAAACATCAAACATGTATCCCAGAGCAGCTGGTCTTGACCTTCCATGACCCAGTGATGGGCACGCCTTCTGCTTTACATCATGCTTATTTGGACATATGCCCTCTCTTCTGCCCTTCACCCACTCATAGAGAGGAGAGGGCATGTTCTGTCTTAATCTTCACTCCTCCCCCTTCATACAATTTATTTCACAGGGTTAGTTTGCTAAAAAAAAAAAAAAAAAATGATGATTGAATATTCTTCAAAAAAAGAGAGAACATAATTGTGTTAGGAATGAAATAAAATACTCTGTGTGGGTTAGGCTTAGACATCCACATCACTGTGACGTCCACATCAGTTTCTCTTTGCAAACACAGCCCTAGATGACTCAGTGGTTAGACACCCACACACTGAAGAAGTGCTACCTTCAAGCCCAGCTTTGCCTTTAGATTTTTGGGGTACGTAACCCTCGCATTGCACTTTGCTTATGTAGAATACATCTGGTCCAACCCCACACACGTGTGTGTGCACACACACAAATAGAAACAATCTAAATCTGTGCATGATGGAAAGAAAGATAAGTAGGTAAACACGACCCATGCTTTAGAGGCTGAGTTGTTCAGAGTCGAGGGACCTGATATGTGACCCTGACTGTGTCTTTTTGGGGACTCCAATCAATATCCATACCAGCATCAGATTGACTTGGAAGACATCTCTCTCTCCCCCATTCTTTTTTTTTTAATTAATTTAATTGGTTATACATGCTTTTAGAGTGCAATTCCTTTCATATTACATATAAAGAGCACAGTTTTCCAAGTCATTGGTTTCACACAAAATATTTTCATACCATTTGAGTTTTTATACATGCACTAAGTATATTGATGTCCAACTCCTTCTGCCATTGTTTCTATCCCTTTGCCCCTTTCCCTTCCCCCCTTTTTTTCTATTTAACAATTCATTCCTCTCATCCCCCCTCCCTTGCAACTATAATTCAGTATCATCCTAGCAAAGGAATCAATCGACCTTTGGTTTTCTGGGATTGGCTGACTTCACTTAGCAATATTTTCTCCAACTCCATCCATTTACCTGTAAATGTCATAATTTTATTCTCTTTTAGTGTTGAGTAATGTTCCATTGTGTATATATACACCAAAGTTTCCCTATCCATTCATCTATTGATGGGCATTGAGGTTGTTTCCACAATCTGGCTATTGTGAATTGTACTGCTATAAACATTGATGTGGCTGTGTTCCTGTAGTATGCTGTTTTTAAGTCCTTTGGGTATAGACAGAGGAGTGGGATAGCTGGGTCAAATGGTGGTTCCATTCCAAGTTTTCCCAGGAATCTCCATACTGCTTTCCAAATTGGCTGCACCAATTTGCAGCCCCACCAGCAATATAAGAGTGTGCCCTTTTCCTCACATCCTCACCAGCATTTATTGTTGTTTGTTTTTTTTGATAGCTGCCATTCTGACTGGCGTGAGATGAAATCTTAGAGTGGTTTTGATTTGCATTTCTCTAATTGCTTGAGATGTTGAACATATTTTCATATATTTGTTGATTGATTGTATATCTTCTTCTGAGAAGTGTCTGTTCAGTTCCTTAGCCCATTCATTGATTGGATTGTTTGTTTTTTTGGTGTAAAGGTTTTTGAGAGCTTTATATATCCTTGAAGTTAATGTTCTGTCTGATGTGCATGTGGTAAAGATTTGCTCCCATGGTGTAGGTTCTCTGTTCACTTCACTGATTGTTTCTTTTGCTGAGAAGAAGCTTTTTAGTTTGAATCCATCCCATTTATTAATGTTTGGTTTTAGTTCTTGCACTATAGGGGTCTTATTGAGGAAGTTGCGGCCTAATCCAACATGTTGGAGATTTGGGCCTACTTTTTCCTTTATTAGGTGCAAGGTCTCTGGTTTAATTACTAGGTCCTTGATCCATTTTGAGTTGAGTTTTGTGCATGGAGAGAGATAGAGGTTTAATTTCATTTTATTACATAAGGATTTCCAGTTTTCCCAACACCATTTGTTGAAGAGGCTGTCTTTTCTCCAATGTATGTTTTTGGCACCTTTGTCTAATATAAGATAACTGTAGGTGTGTGGGTTAGTCTCTGTGTCTTCTATTCTGTACCATTGGTCTACTGGTCTATTTTGGTGCCAATACCACGCTGTTTTAGTTACTATTGCTTTGTAATACAATTTAAGGTCTGGAATAGTAATGCCACCAGCTTTATTCTTCTTGCTAAGAATTGCTTTGGCTATTCTGGGTCTCTTATTTTTCCAGATGATTTTCATGATTTCTTTTTCTGTTTCTCCCCCATTCTTTCCTGAATTTATCAATGATTTTCTTCTCATCTAATCCATACTACACACATTGCTAATAAATGCAGCTATATAATGGGAAAGTATTCTAAACACACCTTTTGCAGGTGATGTATAAGCACAGATGGAGCAGGTAAAGGACTAGATAGTGTATGTATGCACTTATGTGTATACAGATGTATATATACACATATACATAGATATACATATATATATATATATACACATAGATATACATACATACATATATATATGCACACATTTGGTACTTTTGATTGAACCCAAGGGCACTTTTCCACTGAACTATGTCACCAGTCTTTTTTCTTTTTTTCTTTTATTTATTTATTTATTTATTTTTGTTTTGAGACAGGATCTTACTAAGTTGCTGAGGCTGGCCTTGAACTTGCAATCCTCCTGCTTCAGCCTCCCCAGTCATTGGGACTAAAGGTGTGCATCACCGCACCTGTCACTAAGTAGTATTTTGAGGAGCTGCTATCACATTACCTATCTTACCACTCCTGATGTAGTGTCAGCTGCCCTGATTTTTCTCTGCAATTATAAGGTATATCTTGTTCAGGTAATATTACTATAACACTGAGAAGTGCAGTTACTTAGAAGACCAGTGACTGGTGTCCCACCTGACTTACTAGGTACGTGATTTGGAGCTATCACTTTCTCTCCTTTTTTTTTTTTTTCTTCTTCTTAACACACAGGTAGCAATTAAGGATATAAGATATCTTGTGATTATATGCTTTTTATACACCCAGACAGAAATGAGCATTGTTCTCCCATCTTTTAAAAAATTTTAAAAATTTTTAAAATTAGTTATACATGACAGTAGAATGCATTTATGCACTTTGATATGTCACACATAGATGTGATATAATTTCTTATTTTTCTGAGTGTACATGTTGCAGAATCATATTGGTCATGTAGTTGCATATATACATACAGTAATAATGTCTGTTTCATTTCACTATCTTTCCTGTCCCCACAACCCATCCCTCCTCTCTTCCCCACCTTATTGTGAGTTAGCATCTGTATATTAGAGAAAACATTCGGCCTTTGGTTTTGTGGGATTGGCTTATTTCACTTCTCTTGATATTCTCCAACTCCAACCATTTACTGGCAAATGCCATAATTTCACTTTTCTTTAAAGCTGAGTAATATTCCATTGAGTATATATACTACATTTTCTTTATCCATTTATCTGTTGAGGGACACCTAGGTTGGTTCCATAGTCTAGCTATTGTGAATTGAGCTGCTATAAACACTGATTGGCTGCGACACTGTAGTATGCTGATTTTAAGTCCTTTGGGTATAAACCAAGGAGTAGGATAGCTGGGTTAAATGGTGGTTCCATTCCCAGTTTTCTGAGGCATCTCCATACTGCTTTCCATAGTGGCTGCACCAATTTGCAGTCTCACCAGCAATGTATGAGTGTGCCTTTTCCCCACATCCTTGCCAACATTATTATTGCCTGTATTCTTGATGATTGCCATTGTGACAGGAATGAGATGAGTAGTTTTGATTTGCATTTCTCTAATTGCTAGAGATGTTGAACAATTTTTCATATATTTGTTGTCAATTGCATTTGCCTGGAATTCTTCTTCCTGGGTGTTCTCCAATCTTTTTTTGTTTGTTTGTTTTGTGGAGCTGGGGATTAAACCCACGGCCTTGTGCATGTGAGGCAAGAATTCTACCAACTGAGCTATATTTCCAGCCCTCCAATCTTTTTTTTTTTTTTTTTTTTTTTTTGGTATTGGGGATTGAACTCAGGATCACTCAACCACTGGGCCACATCCCCAGCCCCCCCCCCTTTTTATTAGAGACAGCATCTCACTGAATTGCTAAGTGCCTCGCCATTGCTGAGGCTGGCTTTGAACTCTCGAACCTCCTGCCTCAGTCTCCCAAGTGCTGGGATGACAGGCGTGCGCCACCGCGCCCGGCTCCTCCAATCTTAATGTTAAGAATCATCACAAAAAGATTGTCATACCTTGTCTTTGAAGGTAACATTTCGGGTGGGTTTGGAGAGAGGTCTAGAAATCTACTGTTTTGTTTTTAAGTATCCCCATAATGAAAGAAAATTTTGAAAAATTCTCTGATTTAGACCAGGGCTCACACTTCAAAGTATATAAGAATCACCAGGAAGCTTGTTTAAAAGTGCCAAGGGTGGAATCTCACCTGTGATGATTCTGAGTCAGCATGTATGAGGTGGGGCCCAAGAATCTGAAAATTTAACGAGCCTTTCCAGGTAATTCTGATGCAGGTCCATAGACCACGATTTGAGAAGTACAGATCTCAAATGTGAAGTTTGGCAAATTAGGGATTGTGTAGTTTCTGGCTATCATTTCAGTGATTGGAGCAGAGTGCATGCTTGCTATGGTTTGGATGTGAGGCGTCCCCCAAAAGCTCACGTGTGAGACAATGCAAGAAGGTTCAGGGGAGAAATGGTTGGGTTATGAGCGCTTTAACCCAATCAGTGAATTAATCCCGATAGGGATTACCTGAGTGGTCACTGAGGGCAGGTGGGGGTGTGGCTGCAGGAAGTGGGCATTGGGGGCGTGGCTGTGGGGTATATATTTTGTATCTGGCAAGTGGAGTCTCTCTCTGCTTCCTGATCACCACGTGAGCTGCTTCTCTCCTCCACACACTTCCGCCATGATGTTCAGCCTCACCTCCAGCCCCGAGGAATAGAGACTGCTGTCCATGAACTAAGACCTCCGAAACTGTGAGTCCCCAAAGAAATTTTTCCTCCTCTAACATTGTTCCGGTCACGTCTTTCAGTCACAACAGTGAAAAAGCTGACTGAAACAATGCTCAATAACTGTGCCAAATGGAAAGAAATGCCCTGACAATGTGGTGTTTCTGTTGTTATCTAGATAAACGAATCAATCCGTAGGGAAGATGAAGGGATCAATTTACTAATAAAGTTGCACTGATTGTCTTTTTTCATCCTTATCTCTGTTTCTTTGGTACTTTGATATTTCCAGTTGACTTGTTCATTTGACAGATACTCACTGAACTCCTACTAAAGGCTGGACCCACACGTGGCCCTGGTGATAAAACAGTAACACATGGGCCTGATTCCTGACCTCCAGGAACTCATACCACAGGTGCGTTCTCTGGTCATCCACTGCTGAGTGATGGACCACCCGAAGACCACAGCAGTCACTGATTTTGCTCCCTGAGTGTGGGCAATGGAGGACGCTGTCTTTGTCCCATTTGGTTATGGCTTTGAGCAGACAAGGGTGGCTGGGAGATCCAGTTGCTAAAGGCTGGCTGGCAGCCTGGTGTGGACTGTCACCTGGGAACCAGGCCAGGGCCTTCTTCCTCTCCTTGTGTCCTTCCTGGTTGCTCCTTGGGGACATCTCTGGCTTGTTAGATTTCTTATATGGGAGCTGGCTTTCCTCAGAGATGGCTTTTCGCAAAGCTCAGTGCGTTCTTCTGAGTTATGTCGCTAAAGTCACAAGAACGTCACTTCCCTTAAATCCTGTTGGCCACCGAAATCACAAAGGCTGCCAGATTCATAGGGTAGGAAATTATTCTTTATCTGTCTCCATGGGAGGAGTGGCAAAATCAGGGCCATCTTAAATTTACCACAGGGTGAGAGGGATATTTAACAATCTACTAAATACCCTTGCCAAGAGTATTCCCAAGGAAAAGTATCTGGTACTATGAAAACATAAAGCAGAGGGAGGTAATTAGGACGGGACCCCCTGAGGAAGTAATATTAAAGATGCGACCTACTCCAAGTCAAATTGCTACAATAAAATTGTAAGGAGATCATCATTAGAAAGCAGGTAGAATAATTAGGGAAAAGAAATGAGGGTAGCAATGGTAAGAGCTAGTCTTAATTACTTTCTTCTTTGGGAAGTGTTTCTTCCTGACTCTATATGCATTATGTCATTTAACTCCTGTGGAAATCCAGGGTGATGAGTATTTCCATATTCCACAAACAGACAAGTAATGAGATCACACCCTCAGCGAGTAGCAGAGCCAGGATTTTAGGGGCTTGCTTTATGCAAGAAGTTTTAAACTTGGACGGACCAAAGACTGTCACCGTGAGAGGCCAAGAATAGCCCAGAAATTCCAACAGCAGAGCAGACACCTGAGGAGAAAGTTATGCACAAAGGAAGACTAAAAAAAAAAAAAAAATACGAGCGACAAACTTCATCTCGTGCACCCCTGGCTCTGGTGGAGGGTTGTAATTTCTCTCACAGCAGAGTTTTAAAAGGAGATTGAAAAATAACAGCTGGACATCCATTTTTAAGTAGGAAATGGAAGGCTGTCCCTTTGATTTGGCTTCATATTTTCCCCCCCAAATCATATATATATATATTTTTAAAGCCCAGAAAAATCCTAAATGCTTCTCTCTCCAGGTACAGTGGATATGGATTCTCTTCCCCAGAGCCAGACAGGATTTGCTAAATAAATAATATTCCTTCCAATAAACCTTGAAAGGTCTCTGTCGCCTGTGTAGTTTCCACGGGTCTGGTGACAGTGCAGTGAATGGATTACCTGGGTGACGCGGGTCTTATGAGCTACAGGTGTAATGCTTCAACCAGACCAGCATGATGGCCCATCAGGCTCATGTTGCTTTGATGATGTATTACTTGATAAAATAAGGTTAGCTGTCAAAAACTCATTCTAGGGGACTGAAAGTTTGGCGGGGGGGAAAATTCATTTCAGGCCTTAAAAAAAACTACATTTTTCATTTGAGTGGCATGAGAGATGACAGGGCCTGAGCCAAAAGGCTTGAGGGCCCCGTGAACCCTGGTGAAAATTACATCTCTCCATACAGCTGCCTCAGGGGAAAAGCAAGGGCCAAATCAATGAAGCCAGAACTCTTCCAGTTTGGGGTGTGTTTTTTTTTTTTTTTTTTTTTTTTTTTTGGAACCAATTGCATACAATTGTCTGATCCTATAACATGGGTGACATTGTAACTTTCCACTGATGTGTCCTTGAGTCAGCAGAGACTGTAATAGTTTTCCAAGTAGGTGTTTCACACGCCCAAGATTCATAAACATCTGGAATTAGGATTTCATATATGGGCTAGAAAATATCTTGTTATTATTTTGCATATCCCTATTTATGGATACCTTAACAACTGTTATTTTACAGAGGGTGATAATGTATTCAAAAATGATCTTTAATACTGATATTTCAAAATCTGTTCTTAAATATGTGTCTGTGTCATCTGAATTTTTTTTTTTTTAACTGTCTTCTAATGTTTTACTTGCTTTCTGATGTGCTGACTCATCTTGGAACTTGATTTACATTTATCACTGCTTTCGGATTTTTGGATCCACCTGTTTTCAATTTCTACCTGAAATTCAGGATAATATGATAGTTCAGTAAAAATGTGCAGAGAAAATAAATACCTAAAATATAAAGCAAAAGCAGAAAACAAAAAATAAAACAAAACCTTTCAGGGAGCCAAGCGGGAGAACTGTTTCTTTTAGGCAAAAAAAAAAAAAAAAAAAAAAAAAAAAAATTACTAGCAAGTACTTAGCAAATCCTAAAGTTTTAGAGTTGGTGACACTTGAAAGCTATTTGGAAAGGAAACCTCCTGTACTCTGCACTGAGGTGAATTTTAGCTCGTGGTACCAAGAAAAAATCAAAAGTCATTCAACAGAAGATAAAAGCAGGCTTAAATAGTGATTATGACATCAAAACTTTTATATTTGCTTTTTGTTCTCTTTTTTTTTTTTTTTTTTTGCAAAAATATCATAGAGGCAGAGATGTAGCGGGTAACATTTCATTTTCCAAATTTAGAGAATGATCCGAAGTATATTCAAATTTTATCTGTGACAATTTGTCCTAATTATTGTAATTATATCTGCAGGACTCTGATGAATGTTGGTGTCAGGATAGATGGATGAAGGTGTGGTAAGGGACTGGCCCAAGTAATTATCTGATGATGATGGACACAGAGAAAAGTCACATAAACTCCGTAATAGCTCTTACATAAGTTCATGTATTGACATTAATCTAGACCTTAAAATAACACTTCCATGCGTAAGCACAAAAACAGTAATTTTACTGTCAAACAAATGTTGTGATTGCTTAGGGAGTCCCTCCCCACATCTTTGCCAGAAGAAAACACAGTCTCGGGAAACAAAGACTTTTAAATGTGTCAACTGGTATTAATATATTTTTTTTAAATTTCCATTTTTATTTAAATACACTTAGACTTTATTTAAAACGCCTAGCATGTTATTTTTGAAATGTTGAGGGAAAGACTCAAAAGAGCTTTTGATAGTGGATCACGAACATCTTCTCATCGATAGGATGAATAATTATTAGTATTGATTTTTGGAAAGGCTTAGAACCAGTAATAGGATACTTGAGAAATTTGGAATAATGGTTTGAACCTGACTTACATAACATATAAAAATGATGTAAATACAGAGGATGATAAAAATAATAAGGCATTATTATTATTATTATTATTATTATTGTTGTTGTTGTTGTTTTAAAAGAAAATTTAAGCAAAATCTGTTTGTGTTTAAATGTCCAAAGCAAATCCACAGAACATAGTTAAGATATAGGAAATGCAGGCGAGAGATAAACACATGCACAATAAATAGAATATACACAAATACGTATAGAAGGATAGGCGGTCTATGTATGTATAAATTCATGCATTTTTTTCAAGGAAAGAAATAAAATGCAAATTGGAAATATCAGGAGTGTTATCATTAACACTGATAGACTGTCAGGAAATATTTTAAAATTGTGGCAAGCCAGGAAGGGGTATGGGAGTGTTGTGAACCAACTGGAATCCCCAACGCGTGAAGATACAGTGGTCTGGGAGGAGGCTGGAGTAGAGCACGTGAGAGAGAGATCCTGGGACACCCTCTCACCTCGGGGAGGGAGTTTGAGTGACAGGAGAAAGAGAGGAATACCTAAGTCAGAGAGTGGCTTAGGTGTTATTTGAGTGGGCTATGCAATAAAGTAATAGAGTAAAAGTATTTGAAATCTCAGGCCCATAAGTGGGCCTGTCTCCTGCCTAACAGAGCATAGAATTCACATCTTGAGCTCGTCAGTTAGGACTAATGAAACCAGCTGTGCAGGAATCTATACCTGACCTGGATGGATGACTGCTGTCAACGTACCTAACACCTGGAAAAGGGGGCGGAAGGTTAGCGTGCACTAAATGGGGACAATGCAGAAGCTTACAGGGGCTCCATGATAAAACACTGTAGAATCTGCTTCAGGAAACCAAAATAGCTTGCCTCTTCTTAGGTTCACTTTTAGGAATGTGACTGCTATCCTGAGGGGGGGAGAGGAGGGGTGACACCTTTTCCTTCCTGTCACCTGGGTCATGGCTGACACCTGTATAGCAAAAGACAGGTTAACAAGAGACAAGGCACAGAGTTTCATAGGCATGGCAGCTTTCAAAGTGAAGATTGTGAGAATCGGGGCGAACAACCAGTTTTTCCATTTGGGTTCCATGGGGTATGGACAGCATTGTAGAAATCTGACCAGCCCAAAGGGGTGTGGCCTAATGCTAACAGACTGAGGGCGAAAACTCAGTATGGCCTATCCATCCAGATTCCTCTGGGCCTCTCTGGAGGGCCCCTTCTAAAAATTAGTGTCCTATGATATACCATCAAATAAAGTATTTATGGTTTAGATGTAAGTTGTTCCCCAAATACGTAAGACAATACAAGGTGATTCAGAGGCGAACTGATAGGTAATGAGAATTGAAGTCCAATCAGTGGATTAATCCCCTGATAGGAATTAACTGGGCAGTAACTGAAGGCAGGTAGGGTGTAACTGGAGGAATAGGTCCCTGGGGGCTTCCTGTGGGGCTTATATTTTGTCTTTGGTGTGTGGAGTTCGCCCTGTGCTTTCTGATTGCCATGTCCTGAGCTGCTCTCCTCCTGCAAACCCTTCCACCATGATGTTCTGCCTCATCTTGGAACCAGAGCTGTGGAGTCAACTGTCTATGAACTGAGACCTCTCAATCCTCACACCCCCATTTTTTTTTTCTTCTTATTGTTTTTGTCAGGTCTCTTTGGTCACAGTGATGAAAAGCTGACTAAAAATCGTAATGTAAGATTTCATTTTACTCCAGTCAGAATGACAGCCATTAAGAACACAAACAACAATAAATGTTGGAGAGGATGTGGGGGACAAAGGCACACTCATACATTGCTGGTGGGACTGCAAAACGGTGCAACCGTTATGGAAGGCAGTATGGAGATTTCTCGGAAAACTGGGAATGGAACCACCCTATGACCCAGCCATCCCACTCCTGGGTCTATTCCCAAAGGACTTAAAAACAGCATATTACAGTGACACAGCCATTTCAATGTTTATAGCAGCACAATTCACAATAGCTAGGTTGTGAACCAACCTAGATGTCCCACAGTAGATGAGTGGATAAAGAAAATGTGGTATATATACAAAATGGATTTTTACTCAGCAATAAGAGAGAATAAAATAATGGCATTTGCAGGTAAATGGATGAAGTTGGAGAATATAATGCTAAATGAAATTAGTGAATCTCAAAAATCCAAATACCAAAAGTTTTCTCTGATATAAGGAGGCTGATCCACAGTGGTGTTGGGTCAGGTACATAGGAAGATTAGAGGAATGCTAGAAAGGTCAAAGGGGAGGGAGGGGAAAAAAGAAAAGGTGGTTGAATAAGATGGATGTCATTATCCTAAATGCATGATTGAAGATTTGAATGGTACAAATATACATTGTATACAAACAGTGTTTTGTAAAAAGATGCTCTTTATGTTTATTATGAATTATAATGCATACTACTATTGTAAATACAACAACTTTGAATAAAAAAATAAAAAAAGAAAAGGTACAAAAAGCAAACACAACGAAACGTGTGAGAGGTTGCAATGTAAGACCCTATGCAATGCTCATACATGTGTAAAACTTGTGAAATGGAAGACGTTCATGAAAAATATAAACAAGCAATAAAATTTTATAAAAATTAAAAAAAAAGAATTTCTTTATAACCAACTTCAAGAGAAAGATAGGGCGATTGGGATAATATTTTTAGCCTTTATGGCTGGCTTTGGGGAGACAGAGTTCTAGTTTCTATGACACACCTTGGGGAAGAAAAAACCTGGCTTCCAAGGCTTGCTTTGAGGAGAGTAGTGGGAGCAGGAAACAGGTAGTAGAACATCAGGAGTCTTTGCATCTAAGGCCTTCAGGTGGTGGGGGGTGGGGGGGTTCTTAAGCCCCAACAACCTTAGGGGAGGGTTTCAAACGACATTGTTTTCATTATGTCCCCTGTGTCCCATTGTGTGATAAGCTTACTCCAAGAGCATTCAGAACAATTTTAGGGGGTGTGCTAGCGATATGTATTTTTCATGTTATTCATTTGTTCCAAAAATATATTAGAAACATATTTCACAAGTATCATTTCTTAAAGCCAACTCAGCAATTAAGTATTTATTTATTTATTTATTTTTGTAAGGTGAGTTGAATGCATTAGGTCCTCCTTTCAATCCCCAGCACTGCAAAAAACAAAACAAAACGGTTGATATTCGCCTACGTGCGCGGCCCGGGTTCGATCCTGCACCACGTAAACAAAATGGTTAGGGACAACTAAAGCATAAAGAAACATTTAGCAAAAGTAGAGCACAGAAATATAGAGTAGTCAAGAGATCAAACAAAAGATTGAGACTTGAAAACCCTGGTCTGTATCTTTCTCTACTTTGTTGATTCTATGTCTTTTCCTCTTATAGGATTGATGGTGTAATATGTGGGGTCCACTGTGGCAGGAAAATGGTGGCCCCCTTGTTTGAAAACTATTGAGGATTTCATCATGGTGGCCTCAGAGCATTAAATCAAGGGTGGGGGGATTTTAAGCAGAGAGCTGGCTTCAACCCCATTAAGACCACCCTAGGAAGGAGACCTTACTCCCTCTCCGTAGAAGGAGGTAGGTAAGATGGGATCTGTCTTTGTTGCAGGAAATCTGAGAAGAGAGAAAACTGGTACGTTTTTATTTTTCTTATTTTTAGGTGAACAGGTGGAGTTGGGTTGTTGCTATTTTTGTTGTTTGTGTTGGAAAAATCAGACAGAATATAAGATAGCCCTGGCAAGGAAAAACATCAAAGCACATCCCTTGTTCCGCAGGTGGGAGAAGATGTCGTTCTGTGGATTATAGAAACCTGGGTCCAGAGAAGTTTTTCTTTGAACATTCTTGAGATTGCGTATTGGACTCTCCTGTGGAATCTCCTGTTTAAATTTTTTTCAAACTCATTTTGTACCAGGTATCAAATGTAGGGCCTCTCACATGCTGGGCAAGGGACCTACCAATGAGCTCTAATGCCAACACCTGGAATCCTATTTTACATGGATAATAAGTTTTCCTAAGTGCCTTGTCTGGGTTCCCGTGGGACTCGGGAGGCCAGCCCTGCCCGTGAAGTAGTATTTCAGGGTCCTGTGCTAGGGTCCTGATTCACTCTCCTGCCAGGTGCTTTTCATCCCCAGCTTCATGAAAGCTATGAAAATAAAAACGTCTCTCCCTTCCTCTTTCCTCCTGGTGCGCTCTGGCCCTCTCCCTGTGGCCTTCAAGTATCGGCATGGAGGGCATCTTTCTGGGACCTGTATCTGAAGCCCAGGTCTGCTGATCTTCCCTGGTCTACAGGTCTGTTTTGTTCTTTCTCTGGAAGAGAACTTCAAACATCCCCTGAAGTCGCTAGCTTGGCTTGTCTGTCTTCCCTCCAGCTCCAGAAATAGGTGCAGGCAGGGTGGAATCCTGTTAGCTGTCGCTTCTTGGCATAGAACAAACACCCATCCGGATTTGGTGAGTGACAACAATTTAAACCTGCAATCAGAATATATGTGAGAGGTAGGAGTGTTGAGGTTATGTTCAGAAAGACAAATGATTCCATCAACAACATCTTTTTTTTTTTTTTTACTATCTGTGATTTATCCTTTAATGGCTTATTAATTTTTATAGGCCTTTATTAGTATCTTGATCCTGATATTTTGGGTTCGAAGTATGTTTGTCCTATAAATAATTTACTTTGAAAAATGTTCTCTATATTCAAAGTCTAATTTTGAAATAGATTTTGTACTGACAGTTTGTATATCCCCAAGCAATAATGTTAAAAAATATTCCTAATAAACATGGATTTATTACAGGTCTTAAATAATATTTTAAAAACCACCAGTATTTATCTTTTAAATATATAAACCACGCTCCTGGTTTTATTTTATGGTGGTGGTGGTGGTTTTTATGAATTTGCCTACTTTTCTACCCCAAATGTAAACAGTTTTATTTGGTGTTACATTTTCTTACAATAATGGGGATGTGTGACAATTCATATGGTAAATCTGTTTACTTAAATATAAATCAGTAAAATCAGAAACACAATTTTCTTGGTTTTCTTTAATTTAGTTTGAGAGTTTATTGGTTCTGATATTAGATGCTTGTGGTTGTTTTCAAAATCTCCATTCCTGTCCCTAATAATTCTCTACCTCTGAACTCAAATTCACGTGTTACAGATGAACAAATCAGTGGATGAGTGAGTCTACCTGTTTTGGATAGGCAGCTCAAGTATTGCATACAATCACCTTATTGCACTCAAGTAAAAAGTCTCTAATTTCCAGCTGTCCTAGAAAAGTGTTCTGTCATTAAGACATTTGGAATAATAATGTATAATGACTTAATAAGTCTTTGAACTATTTGCAAATGAAGTAGATACATTAAGCTTTGGAGAAAGCTGTTTCTTTCCGTATAGCATCCTGTAGAAAGTCCTTAGATGATCTGACAGGGGATGGAAATTTGGTAGACAAAAAAGATGTTAAAACAGCTGACAGTCCTCATAAGTGTTAATTTGGTTTGTTTTTTATGCATTTATCTTTGGGAAGCAGTGGACTTGATTTGGAGTAATAAGCATGAGATCTATTCTAAAGTGGAAATAAGTAGCAGCTTCTAGAAAGTGATGTCTGAGTACCCTTTGATTGTTAGAATTTGATTTTCACTTTTTTCTACATCAATAGTCAAATGTTGGAGACAAAATAAATGCTAGAGCTCAGTTATTTTCTTTGCCATTTTTATATTTGGTAATGCTATTGGACACATGCTTGCTTCTTCAGAAACTTCTTTATATAATAAGGGCAAATACATGGACATTTGGACTGTCAACAAAGAGTACAGTGTTAAAAATCAAGTAAGTGCTTGTTTCAGGAATCTCTAGAGGAACAGAATCAACAGGAAGTATGATTATGAGAAGGGGACTTATTAGGTTGGCTTATGAGACCAGAAGCTGGAAAGTCCACAGAAGCTGGAAAGTCCGCAGGCTGGAGAGCTGGAGGAACCAGCAGCTGTGCAGTCCAGGAGGCTGAAGCCCCAGAACAAGAGGGGTCAAGGGTGGCTTCGTTGACCCACCATCCTATTGGATGGTGCTGCCCATGCTTAGGGAGGGTCTCCATTTCAGTTGGCTATCCCACATGCCAATCATTCCTAGACACACCTTCATTAACATACCCAGAAGCCTCTTAAACATGGACACCTGTTAATTCAACCAAGTTGATAATTCAAATTAACCATTACAGTGCCTTACCTTCTCTGGGTTGCTGGTACCATCAACACCAAGCAGTGAGATGTTTAATGATAATTTAATCTCTGCATAATGACAATATTGTCCTTATAAGATCATGAATATTAAATAAGTTACATAAGAAAAATAAGTTTACATGAGGTCTTTTAGGTGTTAAATAATCATTAAAATTAATTTTTACTCTTTGCATGCAGAATGCTTTGTGTGGATAATAAAAGAAATAGACTATGAAAGGATGTTTATAACTTTGTGCCTTTATAAAGGGCATTGAATTTTATCAGATACTCTTCTGTTCCTGTTGAAGATAATTTGCTCCTTGTTCTTTATTGATATGGCTAATTTTTTCCCACATGTTAAATCAACCTTGCATTCCTGGAACAGACTGACTTGATCATGGTGTATGATGCTTTTTATATGTTGCTTGACATAATTTGCTTATTTTTGTTGTTGTTGTTGAGGATTTTTGCATTTATGCTCACAAAAGAAGAGCCTGTGGTTTGCTTATCTGTGTCTGGTTTGGATATCAGGGTAATACTGGTCTCAGAATGAGTTGGAAGTTTTTGTCTTCTCTTTTTTTCTATTTTTTATTTCATAAGAAAAACATTGTGGATAGTTCAGCAGTTAGTACAGGGATTTAGACTTTTAAAATTGCTAAGTGTCTATAATCATAGGTCTATTTGAATTTTTATTTCTTCTTTAAATTTTAGTAGTTTGGGTCTTTCTAAGAATTTACCCATTTCATGTAAATCCTCTAATTGGTTGGCAAGCACCTGGTTGTGCTATATAAGTTGTTTTTTTCTTAGTCTATCTAGATAATTGTTTGTCAATTCTATGTTTGTTAACACTAAATATTTCCTTCATGTATATATAGTTTTCTATGCTGTATTTTACTGGTTTCCTCTTGAATCTCTTATTTCCTTCATTTTCCTTTAGTTTGCACTCTTTCCCTGAGAGTTTTCAGGTAGACCATTATATTATATAGACTGGAGGGTTTTGTTTGTTTGTTGGTACTGGGGGATTGGACTAGGGGTGCTTTACCTCCAAGCCACATCCCCAGCCCTTTTTATTTATTTATTTTTTTTTTAAATTTTGAGACAGGGTCTTGCTAAGTTGCTAGGGCCTCACTAAATTGCTGAGGCTAGCTTTGAACCTGAGATCCTCATGCGTTAGCCTCCTGAGCTGAGGGTTTCTTCTAGGATTTTATAGGCTTTAACAAACTTACTATTTGTTCTTGTATTTTTAGATTTGTCCAGTTGATATGAGTAAATGTGGTTAATTCCTTCATTGTTGCTATATTGCATTCTTTTTCCCCAGAAAATTGCCCTTTAATTATTATATACCCTAATTTTCATTATCAAAACAGTGAATCATTTTTTGCCTATTTTCTGTAAATGTACAAAGCTTTATCTAGAAAGCATTCCTATTTTTTTGTCTGTATCATGGTACCCACTACTAAATGAAATTTTTTCTTTCTCCAAATGTAAACACACCTGACTCCATACTCAGAGTTGCCTTTAAGATTTGGGCTTACTCAGTTCCTGCCCAGCCACTCTGGGTACTAGGAGAGTAGTATCTCAGACACATTTCTAACTTATCCATGAAGCATAAAAATTTGGAAATTATAGTATACACAGATGAAAATGTAGACTTGCCAATGCACAGGGTATTTATATCTTGAACTAATTTTGTCAAATTTTTATGAAAAGTGATTTCAGATGTAGTCACATTCATTTTGTTAAAATAGTCACTTTAAAAAATATTCATTCTTAAAAAGAACTTACGTCTTTGTTAAATAGAAGGTCAATGTGTCTTTCAATTGTTAGATTAGTTTTATTATTATTATTATTATTATTATTATTATTATTATTATTATTATGTTTTTGGTACCAGGGATTGAACTCGGGGGCACTAAACCCCTGAGCCACATCCCCAGCCCTATTTTGTATTTTGTTTAGAGACAGGGTCTCACTGAGTTGCTTAGCACCTCGCCATTGCTGAGGCTGGTTTTGAACGTGCAATCCTCCTGCCTCAGCCTAGTTTTTATTATTTTGATAGGCAAAGCTTCTCTGAGGTTCTTTTTTGTTTTGTTTTGTTTTTACTCTTAGCTTTTAATAGAAATGTGGAAGAATGGCCTGCAATATTTTTGGATTAATGGTTAATTCTTCTGTTAATTTTTCCAATTTTTTTTGTCCCTAAGTTCATAGTAGTATATGGTTGTTATAGCTTCGGTAGCTTTTCTTTTTATTATCACACTGTATCCTCTCTGTTCTGCTTTAGTTTCTTTTCTTTTGGATGTAACTATGGATACACCAACTGTACTGTGGTTGAAATATATGTGGTATGTTTTTCCACTTTATATTTAAACATTTTTCTGAATATTTCATTTTTATCTCATTAGAGAGCATGTTCTCCAAAGTGGGTGTTTAGATAAATTTATCTACAAATATCTTACAAAGTTGAATTTTTTTCTTGTGTTGTGCACTGGTACTTCATCAACTATTTCATAGTTTCCCATATTCTTACTATATCTTCTTTTTGATGGTGTCTAGGAAGTAAGTTCATTTTTGTGATCATCTATAAACACATAACATATGTGATTAGTTATAAATTGTTCTAAGCATATGTATTTGATGTTTCCATCCTCTTTGCAAATGTGACCAGCATTTAGTGTGTTTTTAATGAGTGTTCCTCAACCATAGTTTGTCACCATCCCATGCCTGATCAAAGGAGTCCTTCCAGACATTCCCTTTCTTAATGAACCCTGAGGAAACTTTACTGTCAAAGATCCTATAAATCTGTTCCTGTACCATATGTATATCTATGTAAAGCAAGTGCTTTACCCTCCTAAGAAAGAAAATTTTTCTCATTTGATCTACAGTCATTCCTGCTACGCATCCTTGTGTGCTTAAACTGCATTCTTTCCCTTGGTTCTTGCATCCTTTTACATGTTTATTGTTACCCAGAGTTTGAAGTCTATCTTCTTTGCAAATGGAATATCAAGTTTTTCATCCTTTTTATTTCTTAGAGTGGATACACTTTATGACTAAAAGAAATATCTAGTGTTAAGCCCTTCATTAGAAAGCAGCCTGGTAACGTGTTAAAACATAAAAGGAAAATATCCTTTGACACGGTAATTCTTCCTCTGGGAACGCATTTAGTGCATAAAGAGCCGAATGTAAATGTTTATTGCCATATCATTTACAATGCAAAAAAAAAAAAAAAAAAAAAAGAACTACACACACTGTAACAATATGGATGTGTGTATGTTGGTGAATGTCTAAATAAATTTAGGTATTGCCATATTGGAGCCGTATGTAGCTAGTGGAGTTAAAACAGGGCTGTCAACTGGTGTGCAAAACCCAGGGGACATTGGGGCCACGTCTGGAGGTATATGGGAGTTGTCACGGTGGAAAAATGAGTCTGATACTCGCATCTGGAAGGTGGAGGCCCGGACGGCCTTCCTCTTGCCTCTCAACAGAGAATTCTCCAGTATAATGTGGCCCCATTGCTAAGGTCATGAAACCCTCAATTAGAATAACATCCAGGAAATGTGGCAGAATGAGAAAACAACTTTCAGGGACATGTGTCCCGTATTATCTCCTTTATGTAAAATAGCCAAAATCACCCTTCCCTCAAACACATGTCAATTCCTGTTATAACAACATAGCCTCTATTATAGCGTCATTTAACTATATAAATATGGGAAAATACATTGAAAAGTTTTAAGATGACATTGCCTGGGCAAGAGAGGAGATGAGATACTAGATGAAAAGAGAAAGGAAACAATGCAAAAGCATGTTCATGATGGTATCTGTGTTAAATTACGTGTTTAGAAAAACCACAGGATCAGAGAAGCTAACTCCTTCTCAAAATCGAATCGGTTAAGCGACTTCTTTCCTTTCTGAGCTCACTCTCATTTCTTGGTGCCTGGGCCTTTCCTACAGGTTCATTGTCAGCAAAGTCTGCAATAGTTTTTAGCAGGGCTTAGTCTTGGTACACCTGAAAATATCTTCATTTTTTTTGCCTTCTGTTATGGTTTAGATAGGAGATAACCCCCAAAAGCTCATGTAAGATAATGCAAGAACATTCAGGGGTGAAAGGATTAGATAATGAGACAAGCAACCTAATCAGTAGATCAATCTACTGGTACAGACTAACTGTGTGGTTGTTGTGGGCAGGTGAGTTGGGGCTGGAGGAGGTAGGTCTCGGGGCGGTGCATGCCTTAGAGGTATATATTTTGTCCCTCTCTCTGATTTCTTATTGTCATGATCAGCTTCCCTCTGCTGGCCCCTCAGGCCCAGAGCTGTGGAGTCAGCTGGGTACAGACTGAGAACTCTCACACTGCGAGCCCCAAATAAACTTGTCCTCCTCCAAGATTGTTTTGTTGGGTCTTTTGGCCACAGTGATATAAAAAAAAAAAAAAAAAAGCTGCTATTAAAATACCTTTTCTCTTGAAAAAAATCAATTACTTGGTAATAAAACTCTCGATTAACAGACTTTTACTTATGCACCCTGAAGATACTCTTCTGACTTCTGACAACCACTGTCCTCCAACAAGGAGTCTCCTTTGGGTCCCTTGACTATTCCTTGGAAGATTGTCTCTTATTCCCAAGTAGCTATTTGCTTCTTGAGTTCTTGTAAGTAATGTATTCATGAAATGGCCATTGTGCACATGAAAATGTCCTTCAAACTTCCAAGTAGCTTTCAAAAACCTCTTTATTCTTGATGTCGGCAGCTTCATGACCACACGGCTGGACTTGGACAACTTTGTACATGCTGCTCCTTAGTAGGAGCACACTTTTTTTTTTAAATTTTTTATTTTTTATTCAAAGTTGTTGTATTTACAATAGTAGTATGCATTATAATTCATAATAAACATAGAACATCTTTTTACAAAACACTGTTTGTATACAATGTATATTCGTACCATTCAAATCTTCAATCATGCATTTAGGATGATGCCATCCATCTTATTCAACCACCTTTTCTTTTTTCCCCTCCCTCCCCCCTCTTTTGATCTGAAGAGCCCCAACTGTCATTTCAAGCATCCCTGAGTTGTTATTTGGTAGGATATTGTTTCTCTTCCATCTCATTCCACTGAGGAGTCTCCTCTGTCTTCCCTTTTCACAGGAGGAGTTTGGTCTCCACTAGCTCCTAGCCATAGACACCAACCTTTAAATCTGGCCACCCACAAAGCAGCTGATGTGTTCTGTGTTTATTTTCCTTGGGTCTACAGGGAATCTTGCTTCTGGATGTAGTCAGTCAAAATTCTTTCTTTCTTTCTTTCTTTCTTTCTTTCTTTCTTTCATTTGAGAGGGTACTGGGGATTGAATTCAGGGGCACTCTACCACTGACCCACATCCCCAGCCCTATTTTGTATTTTATTTAGAGACAGGGTCTCATTGTGTTGCTTAGGGCCTCCCTACATTGCTGAGGCTGGCTTTGAACTTGCGATCCTCCTGCCTCAGCCTCCCGAGCCGACGGAATAATAGGCATGCGCCCCCATGCTCAGCTTCTCTGTTTTGTTGTTCTGTATAGTCACCAAAATATCGAATCAACTAATACCAAATCATGTGCTCCCCAGAGACTACAGAATGAGGTTCCTCTGTGTTTCTGTTCAAAGACACTTTAATTGCTGTATCTTGTTGATTCATGAGCGTCGCGTGCCCAGCCATCTGCCGCCTGCTCCTGTCTGGGCAAAGCTTATCTAACATGCATGTCACCTCCATGGGGCACATCAACAGCCTCTTTGCACTTAGAAACACGAGACAACACTTCATGAGCTCAGGGGATGCTTTCAACAGTGAAATCTGCAATAAAAATGACAGAAATCTACCAAAATGGGGCACTAAATATCCCACAAAAAAGGAAACTTGTTTGTACGATGAGCAGAGAAACAGGAAGGCAGAGCAGCACCTTCAACCTCACCCAGGAGAGTCTGCAGACAGTGATTCAAAGTGTTAGCTACCTTGTACTTGTCCACACGTGACCATGACCGTGAAAGCCCCGTGAGTGTTCCTTGTGGGGTCACAAAGAAATCCTAGCAAGCGGGAGGATCGGCCAATAGGGTTTTCATGAATAATGAAGATTGACTACATATCTTGATGGATATATTTTTTCTCTTTCTGCTTTTTTTGGCATTGTTAGGCATTTGATTTTTTTTTTTTTTTTTTTTTTTTTTTTGTACTGGGGATTGAACTCAGAGGCACTGGACCACTGGGCCATATCCCTGTTTTTTTTTGTATTTTTTTTAAATTAGTGACAAGGTCCCATTGAGTTGCTAAGTGCCTTGCTATTGCTGAGGCTGGCTTTGAACTTGCGATCCTCCTGCCTCAGACTCCCAAGTGCTGGGATGACAGGTGTGCACCACCGCGCCCGGCTATTGTTAGGCATTTAAAGCATAGCCTTTTATTAAAGTGTGAGCTCAAAAAGTCACTTTGACCATAGGTTAATTTGATTATTTTTTTGGGGGGAGGAGGGGGTGTTTGTTCTTACTAGGACATTGTAGCTCTATCTAATTGTGAGGTTCATGTTGACATGTTCATAAATGCATGTGATAATCTGCTTCATTTCAATCCCCAGCCCTTCCTCTTTCCCTCCCTTTCTCCCTCTCTACTCTGCGAGTCTCCCATCTGTTTATATTGTACATTTAAAACTGGTACATTATAGTTATTCTTCAAAGTAGAATTCATTGTTATGTACTTGTACATGCACATAGCCTAATCTGATCAATATATATCGTTTTGTTTCTTAAGGAATTTTTTACATCTAGTTTTTAGTATAGTCGTGTTATCTATAACGGGGTCCTTTTGAACATATTCGTAAGTGCATATAACATAGTTTTATTCACTTCAATTTCTAGAAATGCCCCCATCCCTCTCTTCCCCTTCTCCTACTGTATTGGTCCTCCTTCCATTTTTTAATTGATACATTATAGTTATGTATAAAATTCAAATGCATGGTGGTATCTTCAGACACGCACCTGATATGATTTGGTCTGTTTCATTTCCGAATTTTTTACCTTTCCCTCTTTCCCTCCCTCCTGCTTGGTGCCCATTTTACTCCACTGATCTCCCTCCAATTTCTGTGAGATCTCCTTTTATGTTCCTTTTTCTTTAGCTTCCACATATGACAGAAAACAGTTGACTCTCGGCTTCGAGTCTGGCTTATTTCCTTTAGCATCATGCTCTCTGTTTACTAGCATAAGTCACCCATTTCATTCTCGTGGGTTGAGTCAAACTCCATTGTGCATAGGGACCACGTTTTTTTCCATCCATTCATCTGTGGATGGGTCCCTGGGCTGGTTCCATAATTTGGCTATTGTCAGTTGTGCTGTTGTAAATAAATAGTGGTATGCATCACTATAGGATGCTGATTTTCTTTTTTTCTTTCTTTTTATTTTTTTGTTAAATACCAAGGAGTGGGATAACCAGGTCATATGGTATTCCGTTCCTAGATTTTTAATAACCACCATGCTTATTGTTTATAATATGTATGCTTTGACTTTCAATTAAGGGAGGATTAGGAAAGTCCATATCACTGCTAGATCTAGTCCTTCATCAGGAAATTATGGATGCTAACAGTACGCTGTCCTGTGGACTGTATAAAATAAAATGGAGAAGCCTCCCTGCCTAGTACACAGCCTATAACTTCTGTTAGCTATCATATCCATTTATTGTCATAGATCTCTATGTATCGAGTGTACCTATTTTTTTCCTTTGTGGATTGTAGGTTCCTTTAGAGAAGGAACAATAACAAGGATCTCACCGCCCCTACCATCATTAGTGTAGGGTTTTACATGTCTAGTTCCATTGATGATTTGTATATGACAGCTCCCGGTTATGGGAGTTGACTGTGCATTGTAGGAATTTTGCACGACTCCTAGCTTCTGACCATTAGAACCAGTAGTGTCCCCCATCCCAGAAGTTGCAGAAACCTAAAATGTTGGGCTGGAGCTATGGCTCAGAGGTAGAGCGCTCATCTTGCATGTGCAAGGCCCTGGGTTGGATCCTCAGCACCAAATAAATAAAATAAAGGTATTAAAAAAAAAAAACAAAACTAAAATGTCTTCACAGTTTGGCACGTGCCTCCAGGGGTGAGGGTTATAATTGCCCTTGGCTGAGAGCCACAGACATACCGTCACATAGGTAGTCAGTATTTCCAAAAAAACATATTTACTTAATTACTTCTGAGCACACTGGATTGGAAGTCCACCCTCATGAGAATCCATAGTAGCTTAAATACTTCAAATGTGAAATAACAGGCCTCTCCAGGGATGTTCATTGGTGGATTCTCCTCCTTATCCGGAAATAAAAAATGAAAATTTATGCACCTTGGAAAGACTGTTTTCTTTTTTACTCAAACAGGAATGCACCCGGAGCATATTAAAAAATATTTCATGCACACATAAGTAGCAAGCCCTTTACATGATTGTCTCAGATGATCCTTCCAACCTTATAAGGAGTATTATTATAATTTTCAGAAAACTGGGACTTAAGCTATTAAATAACTTTGTCAAGGTCACGGAGGTAGCATGTTTTCAAGTAAAAAAAAAAAAAAATCACTTGTGAGCATTCTGACTTTGAAATCCATTTGCATTTTTAAAGCTTAAACACCAGCACCAGTATTTCAAAACTGAGGGGCTAGAAGGAAATACATTTATGCTTCTGCTTATGTAGGTGCCATACTGAAAATGAAGATTAATATCACTATTAAAACAAATATAACAGATCAGGTCAAAGGATCAAGAGTGGAGAATTGTCATATCCATAATTTCTCTTCATTCCTGTCATTTTGAAATCTTAACTAGCGTTGAGAAATCAGTTCAAGGAAACATGATCTGAAGGAAATAGATGTAATCTTTCTAGTCTCCCAGATCCCCACATTCCTGTTTGTTAATACACACATACATGCATGTATATGCAAGCAAAATAATCCTAGTATGTCCATTTAGTGATCCTGGAAGAATGTGTGTGTTGAAAAAACTGAAGTTTGCCTAAAATGTATTTGTCTGTCACGACCAACGTAATACTTGTTGCTATAATCATGACTGATGTGTTTTAAACCTATGTTGAATCTAAGAGTTCAAACCAGGCACAGTAGCCCACACCTGTGATCCCAGTGGCTTCAGAGGCTGAGGCAGGAAGATTGCAAGTTCAGAGCCAGCCTCAGCAATTTAGCCAAGGCCCCAAGCAACTTAGCAAGACCCTGTCTCCAAATAAAAAAAAAAAAAAAATGTTAAAAAGGGCTGGGTATGTGATTCAGTGGCCAAGCATCCCTGGCCCCTGGGTTCAATCTCAGGTACAAAAACAAACACACAAAAAAATTCATGTTTGGGCATGCTATATAAGACCATCATCAATATTGCATAATATTGAGCAATTCACTGATGTTGAACTTAAATTCCTTTGCTTTTTATCCCACTGACACATTTGATTTCATGAATTGAATTGGGACAATGTGGGTAAAGTTGAGTAGGTCAGAATCCAACATGTGGTAAACAAAACATACTGTTTCTTTTATCATTTGGCACCATACACAATTTGCCTAGGAGTATGGTAACAAACCTGACTACTGGAGTTTGGGTATTGCAGTAAGAAGGTAAAAATCTTAGGCTATATTTTACATTCTGTTCATGAGCCAGAATTTTTGAAAACATAGTATGCTATTTAAAAACTTTGTAGATTTTCAGTGCCTAATGTGAACATGTGCACTGGTGCAACCACTATGGAAAACAGTATGGAGATTCCTCAGAAAATTGGGAATGGAACTACCATTTGACCCAGCTCTCCCACTCCTTGGTTAATACCCAAAGGACTTAAAATCAGCATACTATAGTGACACAGCCACATCAATGTTTATAGCAGCTCAATTCACAATAGCTAGACTATGAAACCAACCTAGGTGTCCCTCAATAGATGAATGGATAAAGAAAACATGGTATATATACTCAATGGAATATTGCTCAGCTTTGAAGAAGAGTGAAATTATGGCATTTGCCAGCAAATGGTTGGAGTTGGAGAATATCATGCTAAGGGAAGTAAGCCAATCCCACAAAACCAAAGGCAGAATGTTTTCTCTAATATGTGGATGCTAATTCACAATAAGGCGGGGGGCACTCGGGAAAAATAGTGTTACCTTAGGTTAAGTAGAGGGACGTAAAGGGAGGGTAGGAGAGGGAGGGGATGTGGGGATGGGAAAGATAGTGGAATGAAACAGACATTATTACTGTATGTATATATGTGACTGCATGACCAATATGATTCTGCAACATGGACACTTAGATGGGATATTGTTTCTTATTTTTCTATGTATGATATATCACCATGCATAAATGCATTCTACTGTCATGTATAACTAATTAAAACAAATAAAATTTAAAAAAAAAATCATAACTGTAGAGAACTGTCAGATACCAAAATGTAGAGTTAGAGTCTTTTTTAACCCATCTTCATTTAATCTATTACGCTGGTAGAGCCACTACTTGTTGGACAAAGGACTAAGGATCTGCAAACCACCTGTACCTTTCTCAGTAACTTTGTACAATTTGAGATCTCACAAGGTCAAAACTGTCCACCAATTTGAAGGAAGTTGCAGTAGAACTTTGGATCAAATCATTGATTCTTTTTCTTATACAACACACACATGTTAAAAATTCACCTTTTAATTTGGTGGTTACATATTGGCAAATGTGAGGAAACCCTGTTCCCTTTTTTTTTTTTTTTGTCTTCTTTGGTCTGAAATATTTACTTGTATTTGTGTGCAGCACCAATCAACAGACACCAAGTCTAATTTATCTCTGAGAAAACATCACGGGCTGGGGTTTAGCTGGTGATGGGGCATACTTCCCTAGCACGCACAGGGCGCTGGGTTCAATCCCAAGTACCACCACCAAAAAATCTTTTTCAAAGTCAATAAGAAAAGGAAAAAAAAAAAAAAAAAATCAGAAGCTTGTCTCAGAATTGAGCTTGCAAATTGTGCAAATATGGTGTGAAATTACTGAGTGTTTTGCATCATTGCGGAGACGTAAGGGGTGTATTACTATATGAAAAGATAGGAACCATGATGGGTTATTTTTTAACGTATCAGATTAATAAAAGGAAATCCACATGGTTTGTATTTGGTATTGGGAAGGGTATTTTAAGAGAAATGACCTCCTAATGTAACAACTATTTTTCCTTTGACTAGTAGGCTGGTTATATTGTTTTTGTTTTGTTTTTCCTGTTTTTGTGATTGTTTTTATTTTTTTTAGATATATGTGACAGTACAGTGTATTTTGACATATTACACATTCGTGGAGTATAACTTTTTCTAATTAGGATTCCATTCTTCTGGTTGTATATGACGTGGAGTTTCACTGGTTGTGTATTCATATATGAACACAGGAAAGTGCTGTCTGATTCATCCTACTCTCCTTCCTCTGCCCATCCCCCTTTCCTTCGTCCCCCTTTATCTAATCCAATGAACTTCTCTTCTTCCCTCCCCCTCTCTTACTGTGAGTTAGCATTCACATATCAGAGAGAATGTTTGTCCTTGGATTTTTTTTGGGGGGGGGATTGGCTCATTTCACGCAGCGTGATAATTGTCTCCAGTTCCATCCATTTACTGGTAAATGCCTAATTTCATTCTTCTTCATGGCTGAGTAACATTCCATTGTGTATATAGACCACATTTTCTATATTTATTTGTCTATTGAAGGTCACCTAGGTTGGTTCCATAGGATTACTATGGTGAACGGAGCTGTCATAAATGTTGAAATGTGAGGGAGCATTTTTATAAGATATCCTCAGCAAGCCTCTCCTCCTACTGACTAAATTATTGGAGAACTTACAACCCTGAACTAAAAATTCATAACGGGAATAGAATTGTGGGAATAGGCAGAAGTACATCTGACTTTTTTTTGGAACTGGTCAATCCCATTCAAATTATAGGGCTCTTACAAAGTGGGAGATTGCTATAATGGGTGCCAGGGAGTCAGCCACGCAGTGCCCACTCCTTGCAGTGGACAGTGTCTTGAGGTCTGTGGATCCAACCTCTTCCCATCTTCATGGAAATGAAAGGCTGCTGAGGGCAGAGGGGACCAAATCCCCTACCCACTGTTCTTTTTTTTTTTAGGGGGGCGGTGCTGGGGATTGGGCTTGGGGGCACTGAGCCACATCCCCATGCTTCTTTTTTTTTTTTTGTATTTTTTGTGTTTAAATTTAGAGATAGGGTGTCACTGAGTTGCTTAGCCATTACTGAGGCTGGCTTTGAACTCGCAAGGCTCCTGCCTCAGGGATCACAGGCATGCATCACCATGCCTGGCTTACACACAGTTCTTCAACTCAGAAATGGGCAACTTTATCTCTGTTTAAGCAATCAAAATACCTTTCCCACAAATCAGGACTCCAGTTTTCTCCTGAATACTTTCTCGAAGAAATAAGGTAAAAATTTAGGAGCTAAAGTTAGTGGCTATTTCCTACTCTCTCAACTACATAGCAGTAAAATCTACTATGTGCTGAGAATAAGAATAAGGCATATGGGCAGAAAGAAACTGACACGCACAGTTAGTTCCATGATTTTCTATAGCATGTACATAAACCTCTTGTTCTGTCCCAGAGTCCCTGAGACTTTTCCATATTCTTTGGCTACTTCTCCCTTCTGGATTAAACCAAACTCGGGTGGGTTTCCATTGTTTGCAACCAAAAGAATTCTAAGAAAATAGACATCCTTCGCTTAGATAGCATAGCGACTTTAAGTTTTTACTATCAGTATATCTGAAATAGGCACTCATCCATACTGTGGATGGGAACTGATTTATCCCAGGGGCTGGGAAACTTGGCAATGAGAATTCAGATTGCTTGATTGAGAGTCTCATTCTTGGGATGAGGGCAACAACATAGGACCCAGTAAGGTGAAAGTCTTACTTTTTAATATTCTTCATGTGATATGGTTTGGTATGGTGATAACAAGAGACTGATTTTGGAGGAAACTGATAATAGTAAAACAATGCCTTTTCCCCATCTGGTGAAATCTTTATACAAAGTTTGCTTCATGATGAAACTTGGGCTTTGTGCCTGCCTCTATTCTGGGATGCATCTGAGCTCCTGGGTCTCCTGTTTAGAACTTCTGCCTTTTAATATTTATCTTATTTTCCAAAATGTCAATCAGGGAAGGAGGCTAACAGTTACTAAAATTCTTGGCCTATAATGAGCAATTATTTTGATGAATGAGTGAAATAATGATTTAATAAGCAAGTAAAGTGCATTGTACTGTAAATCTCATATTTCTCAATAAGCAACTTAAAACTCATTGTACTGTAAATCTCATATTCTGTTTGATGTTATCAGAATTTTTTTTGAGCTTTAGTTACCAGTACTATAATTATATAACTAAAATTGCAGTATTTTAAACTTGTAATCATTTGTCGTGGAATTATTCAGATCCTTGCTATGTAAAGTGAGGTGCAGAGATCAGTAGCAGCTGCCTCACTTATACCATTTTGGGGGTTGTTGCAATATCGAATCTTGGGCCTCACCCCTACCAATCTAATAATAACCTGCATTTAAAAAGAAGTTCCCAAGAATTAAAATGCATATTATAGTTAGCGCTGGTTCACACAATATTGCTTTGAAATAATCTAATAAACCTAACCTTGATTAAATGTTACCTTTTTCACTTATGCTTCATGGTTTATTTCTTGCCACAGGTATTCTCACAAATTTGATTTGCTAAATCACAAGCATTTCTAATCAAATGAGATAGGCTCTAAACCTAAACATGGAAAAAACGGACTTTTAGAAACATGACAAATATTCTAAAAAAAAAAAAAAAAACTTAACTATGGGGTGTCATTTAGCTATTTTTATGTTATGAAAGATTATTTGCAGGAAATGCATTATTCCTTCACTAAATATAGAGACCTACCAAGCTAGCATATATATATTGATGATTATCTTTGCTGGTCTGTATATATAACATTGACATCATTGAAGACTCACCTACTGGTTTAGGGAATTTTGAAATTTATTCTGGTAGTGACATTATAACATTATTTATTTATACTAACATTTATACTAATCATTTAATTATAATGAATTAAATGTATATAATTAATCTACATCCTATTAAAATTGGTCACATTTATAGGAATTTCTAGGTAAAATATTAGTTTTAGCTCCATGTAAACTAGACTCTGATTATAAAGAATTTCTCAATTTGTCCTTTCTTATTCCAAATTAACTTATTTGGCTAAGCCTTCTAAGGCTTGATGAAGCAAGAATTCTTATCTTAAATCCAAGGAGAATTCTACCATATTATTTTTGGTAAGTTCTCTAACTTGAATAGTCTTTGAACAAGTAGTCATTGAGCCCCTCTGTGAAGACAGAAACTTGCCAGGTGTGGTGGCACACGCCTGTAATCCCAGTGTCTCAGGAGGCTGAGGCAGGAGGATGGCCAGCCTCAGTCATTCAGGGAGGCCCTAAGCCATTCAGCAAGATGCTGTCTCTAAATAAAATATAAAAATGGGCTGGGGATGTGGCTCAGTGGTTAAGCACGACTGGGTTCAATCACTGTTACCAAAACAAACAAAACAAAAATCTGAAATTCTGATTACTATGGGCAATAGAACTAATTACCAAAAATGTCTCTTTCCCCTAGAGAGAATAAGCAGAATGTGTACCTGTATATCAGGTTTTGTGCATGTGACACCATTGAAAAGAAAGGTTTATTGCATCTGGTGATTATCCATATCTCCAAAGGACTAGATGTGATTTTTATATAGACAATATTAGTCAAAGCACACCTTTCTAGGCTTTGAAATTTCGTCAGCAGATTTGCTAAGCTTCAATTTCAATCAAGTCATTGAACTTAAATTAAAGCCTCATGAGCTGGATAGTATATGTTATTTCCCTTTAGCAGAATAGAAAACAGAGGTTCAACCAGATTTTGGATATCTTGCTTGCGATTATGGAGTTAATAAATGGTGGATTCTGAAATCCTCACCAGTCTTGTGTGTGTGTGTGTATGTATGTGTGGGTGCTCATTGTAAATTCCTGATCCTGTCAAGTAGCAATGAATGAGCACCCATAACAAGGCCTCCAACAGCAGCATGGGAAAGCTCATGCTGAGACCACCCTCATTGGTGGATACAGTAGCCCACAACCACCTTCCAGGGAGTCAACCATCTAGATGGAGCCCAAGTCTTTCTCAAAAGGCGTGGGATCCTGTTTTGGCCTCCTTTGTCAAGGAGGATGGGTTTTAGCACAGGCAACCATGGTCTAGTAGCTCAAGTACTGGCCTGTGGTAGTGCAAAGACGAGCTTTTCCCAAAGGATGGACATTGGAAAGAAATCCAAATCCATTTCACGCGTCTGTCAGCAGGGGACTCCTGCCATTTTGCCGCCTCCTCTCTCTGACCACACTATTTCCCCCACACCATGTTCTCAGTGTTACTTTCAAACTTGATTTATTTTTCTGAAAACTAATAATTCCAGACAGGAGAAAGAGAAGAGAAGCCTACTGGATAGTAGCCAGGGACACCCCAATATTCACTTTTTAAAAATTATTTTTTAAAAAATTTTTATTCTAATTTGTTATACATGTTTGCAGAGTACATTTCATTTCATATTACATATAAAGAGCACAATTTTTCAAGTTGCTGGTTTAATATAAAGTATTTTTCCAACAATTGTGTCTTCATACATGTATTTAGGGTAATCATGGATAACTCAGTCTGCCATTATTCCTATCCCCTTGCCCCCTCCTCACCCTCCCCCCTCTTTGTTCTATTTAAAGCTCTTTTATTCCTCTCATCCCCAATCTCTCCCCTTTATAAGTTAGTATCTTTCTATCAAAGAGATCATTTGACCTTTGGTTGTTTCTGGATTGGCTGACTTCACTTAGCATTATTTTCTCCAACTTCATCCATTTACCTGCAAATGCCATGATTTTATTCTCTCTTAGTGCTGAGTAGTGTTCTGATATTCACTTTCTTTTTCATTATTCCACAGTCAAACCTTTAAAGGAGGAAATGTTCCAAGCTACCCAAGCAGGGTAGCTTTTTGGCTCCCAAGGCCTTTAAAGTGACCAGAGTGGACTTTGCTTGGTAATCACATGGGCCCTGCTAAAACAGAGGGGTGGCTATTTTTATCTAATTGGGTTAGAGTTGGACTCCCCATAGGGCCGTAAAGAACAGGAATCTAGACCATCATTTGGAGGTTGTTTCAACTGGAAGATGGCTCATGCCTGAGGCTTCCAGAGCAGCCTTGTAGGTCTTGGAGAAATCACGACTCCTGTATGCAAGACTCTCTTATTTCTTGCTCTCTTTTCTTTATTGTTAACTAATAACAAGGATTATGATATTTTATTTTCCTTTTTAAATTGTAGTCTCATGAAATGACGCTCATTCCAAAGTTTTGTATCTGTGAGTACTCTCTACAGTTTTGCAGTTTAATATGTTATATATTTAGACTCCGTCATCACTCACCACCTCCTGCTTTTAACACATTTGTAGCTGGGAGGAACTAGTTCGTGTAAACCAAATTCATCACACTGCGCCTGAATTAATATTTGTTGGCATGGATTATGAAGACGGCTACTTCCCATTTTCACTTGACCACCTCTCCATTTCCCCCTGCTATCCACACCCAGCTGCATTTCCTTAAGAAAAGAAAGACATGGGGGAAAAAAAGATCCTAGATCCAAAGTTAAGTGTGGAAGATCACAGCCAAGAAACAAAAAATGCTGACATTTTTTTTTCGAGTCAAATAGTGGACATGTTTCTAAAGCTGACGACTCTAGAAGCTAACAGGGTTATTTGGCTTCTGAGTGCTAATGGAACGAGGGGAACTATACAGCAATTAATAAAGTAGAATGCTTCGAAACAGTAGAGGCCTTTTATTGTCTGGGTGGTAAACTTGGGGCCTCCTCAGGCGTTAAGGGTTGGTTAGGTAAGCAGGATAAACTTGGTCACCCTGGGAGCAGGCTGCTGCGTCATTCGCTCTCAACTGTTTAGTGACATCCCTTCATGACTGGACATTGCCATGGTAGGAGTATATACCCCATGGGAGTCTATAGGCGCTACAGTTCAGGGCTCCCCCTGCCCCCTCTCTGGGGAGCTCCTGTAGAGCTCTTGGAAGTGCCCCACTACCTGGCACCTTTCACTCTCCCTGACTTGTGCTCTCAGCACGGGATTTGCATTAACAAATGCCTGACCCTAGCACAACCCTGACCGCATGGTCCACCTAGGACAACTGCAAAGTAATTGGAAAACAGTTACCTTAAGGCTTTCATTTTGTATTCCCTGGCTACGTTGGGCACAAGTTAGTATAACTGTCAATATGGGCCCAGTGAATAAGGGACCCTGTAAAATAAAATAAAAGCTGTTATCTGATTGATAAGCTTGGGCCAATGGGCCACCTCCCCCCATGGAAATTTCCATGAGAAGCAACCTGGTTTCATTTTTCCCTGGGCAGGAGCCAATGGGCTTAAAGGTCGCTCTGTTCCCCAGGCAGGAGCCAATCAGCTTAAAGGTTGCTCTGTTCCCCAGGCAGGAGCCAATCAGCTTAAAGGTCACCCTGTTCCCTGGGCAAAGAGCCAATAGCGTTAAAGGTCGCTCTGGTACACCCCCCACCAGAAATCCCTACTTAAAGCTCCTGCCTGCCCGGAGCTCAGACACAACAGCTCGTCCCTGCTGAGAGGAGGCAGCCACTGCAACAGTGCCAGACCGACCGTCTCCAGCCTGATGGCAGCTGCCTTAGCCAACAGCTCCAGAAACCACAGCCAGCGTGACCAGGCACCCACCTTCCGTTCAGAGCTTACACACTCCCTTCTCCCTGACTCCTCTCTTCCTGTACTACTTCTACCTCTGACCAGCCATAAAGACTGGTGAATAAATCTCTTGGCTGCATGGTTGTCTCCAGTGTGATTTTCGCCCTTCGTTATCTATCTGCACACAAAAAGTTCTCTTTAGGAACAGATGCATTTACCAAAGATGAGCTCTTCAGAAGAGAAACTGCAGAAACTTGTCAGAAATGGTGGTATGCCTTTTATAAACATAAAAGGGACCGTTTCATATGATAAGTAGTTAAACAGACAGCACTAAATTCAAGCTGTAGCTAAGGTACTTGGTAAATTTGGGGACTTAGACCAGTTATTCCTCTTTGAGAAACTGCAGTTTCTCTTCTGAATATGTAGATAATAATGCCTACCATAAGTTTATTAGGAATATTTAATATCTGCTATATATTCTGTATTCAAAAATAGCAGTAGGTATTGCTAATGTAACAATCATTCACTAGCCTTAAAATTATCTTAAATATGATTATCCGAGAAAACTGAGTTTTCTAAGTATCAAGTGATTAGAATAAAAAACAGATTTTTTTTAATGAAATTGTTCAGTTTTCATTCAATTACACTAAAAATAAATCTCAATGAGTAGGATCTTTCATTAAGATTCAGAATTCAAGTAGGTCTAACCTAGGTATCTTCCTTACAAAATATTAAGGTTCATTTTTAGCGACGTAGGTAAAGCTTGCAATTGCAACTCTTGCCTAAGAGATTTAACAGTGAGTTTCAAAGACTGGGGAGAAGCAATTTTACAAACACCAAATAACTGGAACACAGGCCTCTTTTGTCCTTTATTATTCCCTGAGGGAAATAGAAAAATAGGTGAGCGTGTAACCATTCCAATCCAGAACAATGGTTTTCAAAGATTAGCATAAAGAAAAAAATCCCCAGGGAGGCCAGTGGAGGAAAATACAGATTATTGATGCCTTTCCATACCCAAGAAGATAGAGCACAGAGAGAAGAAATGAAAGAGAAAAGGATGGGTGAGAGGGAAGTGTCAGAAGAGGGGAAGGGGAGAGAAGTATATTTTAGGGGAAGATTCTCCAGTAGTTTGAAATGTCTTCTGATATGCTACGTTATATCACTCTGCTGTCCATTCTTGATTCCCCAGAGTCTTAAAAATCAGGAATTGATATTGATGTAATTTAGTTTGATTTAGCTCTTAGGGAAGGAAAACCTACTGGAAATTAGCATCGTAAGTTGCAATGGTCAGTCAAGTCTGATTTTTCTCAATGAAGCCATAGTAAGGTCCGGAGGCACATCCAGCCCCCACCGGGCACAAGTGTGCATCTTCTGCAGGTGGGACACCTGCACATCCCCAAACTTTCTGAAGGAATGGGAAACGGCTAAGCTGGGTCGGAGTCACCAATGACACAAAGTTGCACTGATACAACCTGGTAAAGCTGTTATGCTCTGTATAATTCATGTTCCGTGATGAAGGCAACAGCATAAAGAAAAGCCATTGGTGTTCTCAGGGTTGAAAGGGTTCTACTCCTTGAGGAAATTTTGTTCTCACTTGTAGAGCATCCAAATTGCTTCTCTTGTTGTGCGCAGGGGTACACGCCTGTAATCCCGGTGGCTCGGGAGGCTGAGGCAGGAGGATCGTGAGTTCAAAGCCAGCCTCAGCAATTTAGCAAGACTTTAGGCAACTCAGCGAGTCTGGTTTTAAATAAAATAGAAAAAAAAAAAAAATGAGCCGGGGATGTTTCTCAGTGGTTAAGCCCCAATGGGTTCAATCCCTGTACAAAAAAAAAAAAAAAAAAAAAAAAAAAAAAAAAAAAAAAAAAAAAAAAAAAATTTCTCTGTGCAAAGGACCATATTTAGAAATTAATCTAAAAACGGGTCACAAATCTTATTAGTGAATCATCATTCAATGAATTAAAATTTAAGGATTCTGCATAATTACAGATTGATGAAATGGATATTACACAAACAAATCACATATTAGAATCCAGCCAGGATACAAAACCATTGTAAATAGATAATTCAATACAGAGATTTGATGAAACAGATGACATACAAGTTCACGAAGTCAAAAAGAGACTCAGAAAGCTGTCCTGAGCAGCAGGAGACTCCATCTCCAGGGATGGAGAAAGAGAAGGAATGAAAATCATACTAGCCCACCCAGGTGCAGTGGTGCACGCTTGTAATCTCAGTGGCTCAGGAGGCTGAGAGGCAGGAGGATTGCAAGTTCAAGGTCAGCCTCAGCAACTCAGTGAGGCCCTAAGCAACTTGGTGAGATCCTGTCTCAAAAATTTAAATCCGAAGAGCTAGGGATGTGTCTCAGTGGTTAAGCACCCCTGGGTTCGTTCCGCAGTACCAATAAAAAGAAACATATCACACTAGCCACCAGGGAGCTGTCCAGCACCTGCGACTTTGGAGCCACACCACCACTCAGGGTAGCCATCACCCATAGCAAGCTCCAGGCACAGCAAATGGGAAAGGCTCTAACTTCTATCTTCTGCTTTGCAAGAGTGGGGCATGCATCTGGGAATTAGGTAGTCAAAGAAAGACACAGACAACAGGTGTATACACGTGTTGTTCTTTAAAGCTGTCCTTTGGATGGATTCCACGTTCACTCCAATGGTGACATTATCAGTGTATTTTTTACAGCTCCACATTCAGGGTTTTGACTACCCAAAGAAGAAAAAGTCTCTTTCCCAGAGCCCATGCCTAGCACAAGTTCATTTATGTCCTGGTTTACTGTTCTAATTACTGCACATGATAACATGAGTGTAATTTGCCTGGGCTGTAAAATGTCAATCACAAGATGTGGCTTGCCAGAAAAGGAAGTCTGTCTCTGCTACAAAGTTTCAAGAGCTTTCCCGTTAGGGAAGTGAAGGATGATGTAGTTTCTACTGTTTGTAATCTCAGATATCGTGCATTGGATAATAAGAAAAATAGAAATTCATAGCACATTTTAAATTGCTCACCATGGATGGGGCTCATATCAGGATTTTAAGACCAGTTAATGGTGGCAGGGAGAGAAAGCTGGTTTATTGAATACCTACTATATGCTAGGTACTATGTAGGTATTTGCAACATTACTGTACAATATTATGAGGTGGGCAGTATTGCTAATGTGATCTAGTATCTATTTCTCATTCTTACAAGTGCATACCATGAATATTGTGAAATGAACTTGCTTGCAGTTTTATTTCAAGTGTCCTGAGTGACATATTTATCTTATTTTTCCACTTATTTTCAGTTCAGTTTATGTGAATATTTGAGCAACTTTTAAACTTTGAAGGAATGAGACACGTTCTAAATAATAAACATGTCTCAGAATAGAATTCTGAAATATACATCAGTTTGTGAACTTCTTGAGGGCAGAGACTGTTTTATTAACATTTGTCATCTGAATACCAAGCACTGGGTGTAATGTGAGTTTAGAGTATGTGTGTGTGCGTGTGTGTGTACAGGTATACATGCATGCTCACGTGTGATATTTTAGTTATGCTTCTTTGAATGTCTTGGAGATATTTCTATAGTCATAACTGATTTTTCTCTCTTTCAAAGTCATTCCTATTTTTCAGGGAGGACAGTGTTTATGTGAGATATAACTCAGGAATGCCTACCCACTGAGCCACCCACCAGCCAGCACCTTTTAATTTTTGAGACAGGATCTTGCTAAACTGCTTAGGGCCTCACAAAGTTGCTGAGGCTGGCCTCGATCCTCCTGCCTCAGCCTCCCAGTTTGCTGGGATTACAGCCATGTGCTGCCACAACCCACCTTCTCAATCATTCTTGCAGGCGAGTGTGCCCATTAAAAGAGCAATCGTCCATCCTGCTTGCTTTTTCTCAGGATGGTCTCCTAAGAAAGAGATTTCACTGATTGATTAGATTTTCTCACTGATTCAGAATCACATATTTGACTTACAAAAGACTCTCTTCCTAATGACTAAAGAAAGATACACATCTTTATAAATTCATCCTTGCTTTTCTATTTTTCTCTAATTTTTTTTTTCTCCATTTCTGTTGTGCTCTTCAGTGTAGAGGAGAATAAATACAAATCATAGGATAAAGCATTCTGAATACCACTGGGATGCTTCAATCTGCAGATGTCTACAATTTTCTTACTCTTTTTTTTTTAATAGGGTGGGATCTTTAATTTTGGAGTAATCCTTCTTTGTCTTAGAACAATAAGGCTGCAAGGAACATCAGCATGGTCTCTGAACAATTCTCGTCTGTGGAAATTGTGTTTATGTGTTGCCAGCGACACTGTGAATCGCTCGTTGGGGACCAAAGCAGATGACAATCAAGTTTATTGCCTAAGAGTCTTAATGATTATTTTGCATAACTTGGCTTGGGTACATGCAAGGGAACAAACAATTCCTGAGAGCTGTTTTTTTTTTGCTTTGGTAATTTTGTGTTGTTGCGATGGGGGGGAAAGAAGGAGGCAGTTCTGCAGACAATGGAACAATGAGAGAGAGCCCAGGGAAAGCTGAGCTGATACCTTGAGCTAATTCACCTTTGCATACCCAAAAGGTATTTATTAATCAGCTACTGCTAATGTGTCTCTGTGATAATAGATTCCTGTATTGAGCACAGCCATGTCTTTCCTGCTAACATATTCCTTCTAGCACTTACATCTCTATCTGCCACTCTGCTCTGTATGCATGAGTTCATGTTTTCACATCGTTCATGTTATTCACACCCCACTCTGCACTTGAAACACTTAACTCAACAGTGTATTATTTATCTCTGCTGAGCACTGTGTTCATACAGGTACAAGCTTAGCCAAGAACGTTGTAAACACTGCACGATTACAGGTCAGCAAATCCACCCGTAGTGGATGTGTTTGACAAAATAACCATTTAGTTCAAAGGCAACAAAAATATGGGCCCGGTACCTTTTTAAAAATTAGAATTGAGTGGATGGTGGACTTATCCATTGAGTCTGCTCAAAATGCCACTCAAAATAGAAGAGATTATGGGGCACAAATGTATTAAAATACTCTGTTAATTGATGTGTTAGTCAGTTTGCCATCACTGTGACACAATACCTGAGATTAATTAACACAAAAGGAGGAAAGGTTTATTCTGGTTCTTGGTTTCAGAGGTCTCAGTGCCTGGCTACCTGGTTCTATTGCTTTGGGTCTGTGATGGCAAAATGGATCATGGTGGGTGGCCAGGAATTGGGAAGGGAAAGGGAGAAAGAGAAGGAAAGAGAAAGAAGAAGAGAGAATCACCAGAATTACAATAATTCCTCCAAGGGTGGGCATACCTCCAATGACCTAACTTCCTCTCGCTAGGCTCCACCTCTCCAAGGTTCAACCTTTTCCCACTAGGATTGGCTTCTTCTTGAACTAACCCTTTAACACATGGTCCTCTGGGAGATATTTCAGATCCAAACTATAGTACCTCACCTTTGACAGGTACTTGGATGGAAGTAATACCTCATTGCATAGTCCTAGTGGGAGAAGATTGAACCTTGGAGAGGTGGAGTCTATCGAGAGGAAGTTAGGTCATTGGAGGCGTGCCCACCCTTGGAGGAATTATTGGAATCCTGGTGCTTCTCTCTTCATTCTCTTTCCTTCTCTTTCTCCCTTTCCCTCCCCACTTCTTAGCCACCATGAGGTGAAAAGCCCTCATGTACCATATGTTCCCACCGTGATCCATTTTGCCATCACAGATCCAAAGCAACAGAACCAGGTGGCCAGGCACTGAGACCTCTGAAACCAAGAACCAAAATATTATCTTTCCTCCTTTCATGTTAATTATCACAGGTATTATTATCTCAGGCGATTCTGACTAGTTCTTTGATCTTTCATCTTCTAAACCTCTTGAAAGCCAAATTTCTGGAAGAAAACCATCTATATATTTTCACTAAAATTGGGCAGAGGAGGAAGATAACTTCTCCATGTAGTTGAGAACTGTTCTTTTTTCTTTGTAGTTGGGCATTAAATCTCTGGTAACCTTCTTAAACTTTTGTTACCTTTATAATTTGAGGCGACAAGTTAAATGCTAATGTGGTTGATAGGGGTGAGCCACTGGTCAATGAGCAACCTGATCAGACTACATAATGCAGGCAAAGTTGCTAAAAATATTCAGGCCTGTTGTAATTTTGACAGAAAACAGTTTTCTGCTAGGCTTTATATCTCCCTGGAGGATATTAAAAGCCCGAAGTGTTGTAAGTACCACATTTCTTGGGAGGAAAGTTGGAAGACCTCAGCCACCTAGCTATGTTTCAAAGAAAGAATCCGAGTATCTTGAGATTTCACCTGTGTCTGTTTAGAATGCGAACTTGGATGATAGAGTATAATATGAAAGGTAAACAGCCCTCGTGTACTCCGCTCCCACAATCACACTAGAGAGTTTTAACAGGTTAAGACTTGATTTTTCTTTGTAGGCCTAGGTCCTCAGGCAAAATACACAGGACTTTTGAGCTGCATTGAGCCATGGAATGGCAGGCTATGGGAGTAGAGGGAAAATGTATGCATGTTTAACGTGGGTCTTTAAAGAAACTGAGTTAATGTGTATTTCCATCACTTTGGTGCATCCCGGGATATCGATTAATGGCTACCACAAAAAGCACCCACCTGCTAGTTTCTGCTTTTTGAAAACATTTCCATTCTTTTGATCATTTCTTTGTATTTCTATTAAATGTACTTTTTCTTTTCTTTTTTTTTTGCCTCTTACATATAAATCCTGATCAGTGTTATATAAAGCCGCTCTGTTCCTTTGTTCAGAAGAGAGCTACGCTTCCTCTGAGGGTCCTCAGAACCACGCACCAGGGCACACAGCAGGTGTAGCTATGTAGTTTGCAGAACTCAGTGCAACATGAAAATGCGAGGCTCCCTGTTTCAAAAAAATCAAAATTTCAAGATGGCAACAGTTGAACGTTATGCCTAGGGCAAGGCACTTCTACGTTTGGGCCCCATACAACTCAACCCCATACAGGCCACAGGACCACAAATGCAGCCCTGGCTTGTGATTTGGTTAATGACGCAAAAGCCAGATTTATCTTTAAAAATTCTGATTAGTTACATATGACAACAGAATGCATTTTGGTTCATTCTACACAAATGGAGCACAGCTTCTCATTTCTCGGGTAGTATACAACGTAGAGTTGCACCATATGGGCAGTCATACGTGTACCTAGGGTAATGATGCTTGTCTCATTCCACCATCTTTCCTACCTCCATGTCCCTTCCCTTGACCTCCCTCCCCTTTGTACAAAGTTCCTCCATGCACCGACCCCCCCCCCACCCCCCATAGAGATCAGCATCCACTTATCAGGGAGAACATTTGGCCTTTGGTTTGGGGGATTGGCTGACTTCACCTAGCATGGTATTATCTAAGTCCATCCATTTACCTGCAAATGCCAAATTTTTTTTTTCTCTTTTAAGGCTAAGTAATATTCCATTGTGTATGTATACCACAGTTTCTTTATCCACTCATCTATTGAAGGACATTTAGGTTGGTTCCACAGTTTGGCTATTGTGAATTGAGCTGCTGTATACATTGATGTGGCTGCACCATTATAGTATGCAAAAGCCAGATGTTTGACCCCTACTTGCCATGTCAGGGCCAAATATAGCTTCCTTTAGGAATACGGTTGGTCACTGTAAATGGATTAGGAAAGGATTCTGACATCACTAGGAAACAAATTGAGTGCATCTTAACATGGTTTTAATTCAATTGTGTATTTTTGATCGCAGTGTATTCTGGGCTCTTAGAGTGGACATTTGACCCTGCCCAGATTCAGATTTTTTTTTTTTTTTTTTTTTTTTTTTTTTTTTGTGGTACCGGGGATTGAACTCAGGGGCACTCGACCACTGGGCCACATCCCCAGCCCTTTTTTGTATTTTATTTAGAGACAGGGTCTCACTGAGTTGCTAAGTGCCTCGCCATTGCTGAGGCTGGCTTTGAACTCGCGATCCTCCTGCCTCAGCCTCCCAAAGTGCTGGGATTACAGGCGTGCACCACCGTGCCCGGCTCCTGCCCAGATTCTTGGAGCACTCCTACATGTAAGGGGCTCCGTAGTGAACAAGTCATCTTCTTTTGCTCATGCAACTCATCACGCAATCAATACTATGAATTTATCATCCATTGGTGATCAAATTCATTTTGTCACAGGAGAGTGAGGAACTACAACTTCACGCCTTGGTTCTTGTGTACTGCCAAAAGAAAATTTAGACACCAAAAGTCACGTAAGAGAACTTTATTATAAGCAAAAGTCCTAAGGCTCGAGCAGAGAGCCCTCTCAGGAGAGAGTGGGTCGTCTGTGAGCAGGGGACAGCACACAAAACAATGCTGCTTCCAGATTTGTTGCAGTTTGATGTTTGCCTTGAGGACAGGGGACCACCTTCTGCACCCTACCAGTCGGGTGCTCAACTCCTCCTTCACGTAGGGCGGTGGAGTTGGGGGCCCTGGTTGGTCTTCCTGGAACTGTCATGGTAGCCATCCTAGTCAGAGGCTTCCTTTACAAGCCAGTCTCACATTAGGGAGGGCACTGGGGTCAGTGGCTGGTCAGAAGTTCCCTTACTGTGCCTGAGTCCTGAAGGATCCCCCTTCTGAGACAGAAGGAGACACTTGGTGCCAGGACTTCTCATTTAATCTTGACCTTTATGGGTCCTCTCAAGAATGAGTCCCATAGTCCCATGCTTCTTTTTTTTTTTTTTTTTTTTTTTTTTTTTTTTTTTTTTTTTTACTTCTGTTGGTTTATCCTCAAAGTTTACATACCAGTATTTTTCTACAGGTTATCTGCTCCAAGTTATTTACTCATCTGCCTTGGTAGTAACTTAAAGAAAAATTTGAAAGTGACTTAAACCTATAACCTTGCTATGCATTCCACAGCTCATTACTAACGACTCCTTAACAATTTCATTCCTTAATAACCAGAAGAGGAAGAAGTGTGATATTTTTAGGGTTATGCTTAAGGAAGTCAGATCTGAGTTCAAATCCAATTACTACCACTTCCCTTGGGTGGGTTACCTAGATTATGTTTGTCATCTCCCAAATGAGGAAAACATCTACAACACAGAATCGTTGTCAGGTATATTTGTGAAAGAGGCATTCAGTAAATAATACCATTGATGATGATAAAATTAAAAGCAGGTTGTTTCTCGTTAAAAACCAAGAATTGTATTAATTACTATTAACTTTTGTTAGCTATATCTTCACTTCTCGCCAGTAATACTTTGAAAATCTAAAATAGAATCTCTAAAGCAAAAAAGTTAAGACTCTATCAGGAGAGAAGTGGATATGAAACAGTGAGATGATATCAAACCTGAATATAGCATGCAGACTTTTTAGAAAACATAATGGGAGTTTAAATGAGGACTTTAATCACTGAGTGTGTTGGGGGGCTTGTGTATTTTATGGGAGAAAAATTGTGTTATTATAATTGCACTTTCATTTAGGAGACCAATTATTTAAATAAACATTACCAAGGAAATTAAGAGATTTACCAAGGATGAGCAGTACAAAAGTAAATAACTAGTATTCTATGGAGATAAAAGAAAGAATTGAATCTGGAGAATTTTGAACGTTAGCCAGTTAACATATTTGCATTGCACAAAATGATTCCGATAGCAATGGGAATTTGGAAGTCTCAGAGCAATTTGATTCTACCATTTTATCTCATTTCCTAATATACTTCATCTTGAAAAAAGGCCCCAAATTCTTGTGAAATAAAAAGATATAAATATCAATAGGCAAAATTTGCCAGAAAAACACATTTTAAGTATAGGAAAAAATAATGGTATGTTGGATGTAGCATGGAATTTGGACCCAAACAGACTGTGGAAATTCTGGCTATCAACATGCAATAATATTCTTATAATTATGTTAAGTCTTACCCTCATTTCTTCATTCTTAAACCTCTCTAACCCTAGATTCTTCATTCTTAAAATTAGGGTAATAATCTCAAGTCTGCAAGAACTGAATTAAGAACGAGTAGAATGTATGTATGTGGCCTTCCAAAATAACTGCTGCTCAATAAATGTTAACTGTTGGTATTTATTAATACTAAAATAAGCTTTGAGAATATTCTTGATTTTATATTTTCATTTTCTCTTCCCAAATAATTAACTCTTTGTGAACCACTGCTATAGTAAATAACACCTTTGGTTTTCTTTTTCTTTTTTATTTTTTTGGTACCAGGATTGAACCCAGGGTGCTTAACCACTGAGCCACTCCTATAGCCCTTTTACGTTTTATGTTATTTTGAGTCAGGGCCTTGCTAAGTTGCTGAGGCTGGCTTTGAACTTGGGAACCTCCTGCCTCAGCCTCCTGAGCCAGTGGGATTACAGACATGCAGCACCCTGCCCGACCCTGTAGGTTTTTTTAAAACGCTCAGCACAGCTTTAGCTAGCTAATTAGCCACCAAGTCAGGAATGCTGAGAAAACACATCATTATTCAGCAATAAAACATTCTCCATCTGGGGCAGGGTTGAAAATCCAAATGCCAACAACAAGAGAGAGGATGGCCCAGATTTTCTCTTGATAGAATATTAACTTGTGCTTTTTCAATCCTGATACACATGGCATATAAATCTTACACAAATATATTCCATTTCACCAAGATTTAGTCTCTGTTTTTCCAAAATTAAGAGCCTTCTCAGTCTTTCTTTGATTTACCCATATCTGTTACAGCCATAGTTTCTTTCTTTGGTGGGGGTGTGTGCCAGGGATTGAACTCAGGGGCACTCAACCAGTGAGCCACATCCCCAGCCCTATTTTGTATTTTATCTAGAGACAGGGTCTCACTGAGTTGGTTAGCACCTCACTTTTGCTGAGGCTGGCTTTGAACTAATTATCCTCCTGCCTCAGCCTCCTGAGCTGCTGGGATTACAGGTGTGCACCACTGCACCTGGCTTACATCCCTCTTAATGCTAAGAATAAACAAATGAATAGAGGTAATGATAAATATGCAGCTAGCATTCCACCCTGATGTTAACAGACTGTGTGAAACAATAGAGACCTTAGCAAACGGTAGAGTTCATGCCCCATCCAAAGGCACAGGATCCATATTGATCCTGCTGGTCATAAATTCTGAGAATAGTTTTGAGCTGTTTTCCAAATAAGCTCAGGTGCTTGGACGTCTGTGAGGACCACTGATTGGATGAAATCAGTCAAAATGGTGGTGACTATATGTGCATTCTTTCCAGATCTCAGGGACCAAAGTGACATTCTTGCTGACAGCTTCAGAAATGGAGGAGTTTGCAAGGATATTCGACAAGGTAGTAGAGCTGGGAATGTATCCAGAAGATACAAAGAATAATTTCACCAAGGAGTAGAATACTGTCTTAGGTCAAAAAGAAAGGTGTCTGCCTGCATCTATAAGAAGACACTTCCTTGAGCCTTCATCCTCTAAGTAGGCATTCATTGCTCCCTGCTGAAACATTTTGCTAACCAAATAACTTTCCCCATTCTGTTGTGTTCTGTTCATGCTTGCAAGTCCCTATTAATTTTTTCTGTGTTCTGCTTGGTTCCACATAATTGCTGCTACACCAGTGAGTCCCGTGTCTCCTGACTTCTGATGCTTTTCTAGTTTTATTATGTGGCCCTCAATTGAATCTGCTTCCCTGGGAAGATCTTGCTAGGGCTCTTAATCACCATCCAGGATAAATACTGCTCTTCTTGTAAAGCTTTCAAGTCCATTGATGAGTCTGCAGACCACTGGTCTATGGACATGTTGCTTAAGGGTATATACCAATCTTGGTGCACTCAGCTATGGTCAGGTTTAGTCAATTTATGAGATCTGGAGCTTGTGAATTGTTCACAAGAGGAAGGTTAAGGTCATAACAGAAACTCTGAGGCACCCCAGAAGGAAATAGTCTAGCTTGTCACATCTTCTGTGGTCAGTACAATTCATAATGTTCCCCTATTGACCCAGTTTGACTATAGGTTGCAAAAAATTCTCCATGTTGCATACACCTTTCAATTCAACAGTATACTGTCTTATTCTGTCTTGCTTGGTAGTCTTATGTCTTATGTCTTCAGAACTCTGCCTGGAAGTGATTTATACCTTTGGTACTAAAACTCTATTAAAGAGTTGGTAGCGTTTTAAAATAGCATTGCAGATTTCCATATTGCACCACACCAGGCATGTGTGCATAAAAGTTCAGTGATGATGTGAATTGAAACTGCTTGTGCAGCTTAATTCAGAACAGTAGGTTAGTAAAATATCAAATCAATTATTGGGAGAGATTTATGTAAAGTGTCACTCCGAGGAGGCAGCTCAAGTATCTGCCTTGAATGCTTTATTCCTAATTAGCTATGAAGTTTTAGCAGTAGTGAGTTATACAGAGATTCAGATAGGAAGGAGTCCTCAGACATGGAGGCTAGGACTTCAGGATGAGCAATGCCCTTCAAGTGTTCATTTCTCCATTTCGATCAAGATCTATCTCTGTAATTTCCTGTTCCTATCAAAGTGAGATAGAGCTAAGGTTTCTGAACAAATATTAACATTTAATTTTGAACTTTTATAATTGGGAAGCTATTGTGTTTCTTGATTGAATCTGGAGTTAGAATGCTTGGTTGGTAATAAGAGCCATTTTTTTTTCTTTTAGAAGGTTATTCATTTCTTTATATCACATTTAGACCCTCTGCACACTCATGCATCATGAGAAGTAGAAAAGTGAAATGTTCTAATTACAGACGAACACATATTCCCTGAAATAATTTGCTTTCCACTCAAGTTTTACTCTAGTAAATCTCAAGATTGTAACTCTTGGGTATAAATCTGGACAATTGAGTGAAAAGCTATCATTAAAAATAAGTGAACAAAAGATCCATCAACAGAGATTCCTATGTGATATATTAATCTAAGCCCATATTAATTAAAACACCTTTGGGACCTCGGGTTCTTCTGCTTCACTTTGATTTTTAATTTTAATATGTAACATAATAAAGATGGCTTGTTTAAAAATAACACCCAAGTCACTAATAGAACATACATTTTTGATTATGCCCTTTTTATTATATTAAAAAAAAAACACATAATGAGATGTATTCTCTTAACATTTTTTTAAAGTGTACACTACAGTATTGTTAACTGTAAATACAATGGGTTCTAGCAGACCTCTAGAACTCCCCATTCCCCCCTCCTTTCAACCCTGGCAACTACCATTCGATGACCTTGACTAATTTAAATATCTCACATTAAGTGTAATCTTGCAATCTTCATTCTTCTATGACTGGTTTATTTTACTTAGCAGAATGCCCTCAAAATTCACATATGTTGTGGCATACGACAGAATGTTATTGTATTTACAACTGATACTTCATTTGCTATATACTAGGTTTTCTTTGTCCATTCATCCATGGGTGGACATTTAGTTTATTTCAAGAATATGTCGCTTAACTTCTACATATTTCTGAATTTTCTGCTTTTCCCTCTGTATCTGTCTTCTGGTCTCATTCTATTGTGGTCAGAAAAATACTAACTGGAATTTCAAATATCTTGTTTTTTGACCTAATGCATATTTTGTTCTGGATAAGGTTCTATGTGTTCATGAGAATCATGTATTTTTGTTTTTTTTGTTTGTTTGTTTGTTTTTGTTTTTTGCCATTGGTTGGAAAAGGTGTGTATATCAGTTAGATACGCATCATCATTGATGTTTTCCTGTGTTTCCTTACTGATCCTCTGTCTGGATGAACTATCCACTATACATGTAAAGTAGGGCATTAAAATCTCTTACTAGTATTGTGTTTCAGTCTTTTTCCTTCCATGTTCTTATTTGCTTCATAGATTTGGGTACTTTAGTGTTGTGTGTGTGTGTGTGTAATTATTGTAATCTTCCTAGTGAATTAACCCTTTTTTATCTGCTTTTACTTGTGTCTTGCAACCTTTTTTTTTTTTGGTTCTTTTTGCTTTCAGACTATTTTGTCCAATGTAAGTATCTTTTAGTTTCTAGGTTTCTTTTAGTTACCGATTCCATGGAAAAGCTTTTTCTATTCTTTCACTTTTAATTTGTTTGTCCTAGGATAAAGTGAAATTCTTTTTTTTTTTTTTTTTAGTTGTAGATGGACACAATACCTTTATGTTATGTATTTATTTTTATGTGGTGCTGAGGTTTAAACCCTGTGCCTTACACGTGCCAGGCAAGAGCTCTACCACTAAGCCACAACCCCATCCCCTAAAGTGAAATTCTTGCAGATGCCACATACGTGGATTGTGGTTTGTTGCAGTTTTTACTGTTTTGTTTTTTATCCTTCTAATTACTTTCTTTTATGTACTGCCACTATTTTCATTCAACATACAAGGAGAAGTCTTATACAGAGCAATTGGGGAATAAAAAGAAATAAAAGGAATATAAATGTGAAAGAGATAAGTGAAGTTATCTCTGTTTGTAGATTATTATATAGGGACAAAGCCCTAAAGATTCCATTTATAAAATTTCAGAACTAACAAATGTAGTGAAGTTGCTATATATAATATCAACATGCAAAAATATGTTTCCATACAGTAAAAATGTTCTATCTGGAAAAGAAATCAGTCACATTAACAATAATATCAGGAAGAATAAAGTACTTTTGATTAAACTTAAACGAGGAAGGGAAATAATTTTATACTGAAGACTAAACATTGATGAAACAAGTGAAATAGAAAGACACATACATGGAAAGATATCCAATGTCCATGGATTGGAAGATTTAATGTTGTTAATATTTCCATACTAACCAAACTGAAGTAAAGAATAAATGTAATTCCTATAAAAAAAAACTGCTGGGATATTTCTTCCAGAAATAGAAACTAAAATCCAAATTTCATATGGATTGTCAAGTGGCTCTGGCTCTTAATAACACAAACAACCTTGATAAAGCAGAGCAGAAATGTAGACATGGATGTAAGAATTTCGAATTTTACTACAAAGCTATGGTGTTTGTTTGAAATGAAAACAGTGTTGTTTGAAAGACTAAAACCAAGAACAGAATATAGAATCACAAACTCTCAGAAATAAGGTCTAATGATTTTCAACAAGGGTGACAGTGCCATTTGATGGAGATGGGACAATTTCCATCGGTGCTGGGAAAACTGGATATCCATATGCAGAAGAACAAAGTTGAGTCCTTACCTAATATCATAAGTAAAAATTAATTCACAAGAAATCCATGACCCAAATAGAAGATGTAAAGCTACAAAAGTTTCAGAAGTAAACATACTGTAAAATCGTCATGATGTGAGGGAATTTGGACGTGATATTTTGTTTGTGATAACAAAGACACAAACAAGAAAATCACAAAACACAGACAAATAGGACTTTAAGGAAAAATTTTAAAATTATATACATCAAAACAACAGCAACAGAAAAGCACGGTTAGCAAAGTAATAGGCAATCCAAAAAATATGAAAAAATATTTTTAATTTGTATCTGGTAAGGGATTAATATCTAATTCAACAACAAGAAACTAACAACCTGATTCAAAAATGGGCAACAGATACTCACGGGCATTTCTAAAAGAAGATGTTTAGATGCCAAATAAGAAAATATAAGATAATAATTGTCTCTTGGTGGTGTAATGCCAGGGCTTGGGATGTGGCTCAGTGGTTAGGTATCCCTGGGTTCAATCCCCAGTACCAAAAAAAAGTAACCCCCACTATTCCTTAGGGAAATGGAAACTAAAACTCTAGTGAGATATATCCCCTCATACCTATTAATATGGCTCCTAATAAAAAATAAGTGAAAAGATTGAGAAAGATATGGCAAAACTGGAAGTCTTTTGTACTGATGGCAGTAATATATAATGGTAAAGCCAATGTGGAAAATCATATATCAGTTTCTCAATAAATTTAAAATATAATTATTGTGAATATTGCTTTTCTGCTAAAAGAGTAGCTGGCAAAGATTTTCTCACATCCTGTAGGCTCGCTCTTCATGTTTTTGTTTCCTTTGTGATACATCTGTAATTTTTAATTGAAAGTCATCCCACTTGTTGATTCTTAGTTTTAACTATTTCTTCTGTTTTAGGGGTCTTAATAAGGAAGTTGGTGCCTGTGCAATATCCAATATATTGGAGTATTGATTTAATGCTTTAGAATTTTTTTTTTTTAGTTACAGATGGACACAATATCTTTGTTTTATTTTTATGTGATGCTGAGGATCAAACCCAGTGCCTCATGCATGCTAGGTGAGCACTCTATCTCTGAGCCACAACCCCAGCCCTGATTTGATGTTTTCTTATAGCAGTTATAGTGTGTCTGGTCTAATTGCTAGGTCTTTGATCCACTCTGATTTTTTTTTTCAGGGTGAGAAGTAATGATCAAGTTTCATTATTTGACATATGCCTCTCCAGTTTTCCTAGCACTCTTTGTTAAAAAGGCTATCTTTATTTCAGTGTGCTTTTGGGGCATCTTTGTCAACTATCATATGATTGTATTTATATGGATTTATCTCTTTTGTTCTATTCCACTGGTCTTTACATCTATTTCTTTTCCTCCAATATCATGCTGTTTTATTATAGCTCCGTAGTATAATTTGAGATCAGGTATTGTGATGCCTCCATCATTGCTTGTAACATTCAGTGTTTCTTTGCCTATTCTGCATATTTTATTCTTCCATATGAATTTTGGGACTGTTTCTTGACATGTTAAGAATGTCATTGGTATTTTGATGGGAAATACATTGAACCTCTGTTGCTTTTGGTAATAAAGCCATTTCGACAACATTTTGAGAGAGCTCTTTCCATCTTCCAAGTTCTTTGATGTTTATTTCTTCAGTGTTCTATACATTTTATTGTAGAGGTCTTTCACCTCCTTGGTTAGATTTATTCTCAAGTGTTTTATTTATTTATTTTTGATGTTATTTTGAATGGGTCAATTTTCTTTATTTCTTTCTCAACAGATTCATTTTTGGAATAGAGGAAAGCGATTGATGCTTGTATGTTATCTTGTATTGTGCTACTTTGCAGATTTTAAAAATCAGCTCTATAAGTCTTCTGGTGGAGTATTTTTTCTGTCTTAAGATATAGAATCATGTCATCAGCAACAGAGATAACTTCTTCTTTTCCTATTCATATTCCTTTAATATCCTTTTCTTGTCCAATTGCTCAAGAACTATATTACTCTTCCAACAGAAAATTAATGTACAGAATATATAAAAACTCAAAACACTTAACACCAAAGTACCAAGTAACACAGTCAATGTGCAAATGAACTAAACACACATCTATCAAAAGAGGAAATGCAAACAGCCAAGAACTACATGAAGAAATATTCATTACCTAGCAGTTAGGTAAATGCAAATCAAAACTACTCTGTGACTTTTAGTCTACTCCAGTTAGAGTGGCTGTCATCAAGGATACAAATAACAATAATTGATGATGAGGATGTAGCAAAAAGGGTACATTTGTACATGGCTGGTAGGACTGCAAATTAGTATAACCAATTTGGAAAGCAGTATGGAGATTCTTAAAAGACTAGGAATGGAACCACCATATTGCACAGCTATCCCACTCCTTGGTATTCATCCAAAAGAAATAAAAGAAGAAAACTATAATGATACATGTATAGTGATATAAACCGTGTTTATGGTTGTGCAATTCACAATAGTCAAGTTGTGGAATCAGTCTACATGTCCCTCAATGGGTAAAGAAAATGTGCCCAGGGCTAGTGCTGTAGCTCAGTGGTAGGGAACTTGCCTAGCACATGTGAGGCACTGGTTTTGATCCTTAGCACCACATAAAAATAAATAAAATGAAGGCATTGTGTCCATGCACCACGAAAAATATTTTAACAAAAGACAATGTATGCATGCACAGTGGAATTTTACTCAGCCATCAAGAATGAGTTAGGTCATTCTGCTGGAAAATAGGTGGAACTGGGGAACACCACGCAAAGTGAAATAAGCCAGACTTGAAATGTCGAGGGTCTGATGTTTTTTCCTCCCATCTGTGGAAGCTAGAGAGAAATAAGGATTTTTTTTTTTTTTTTTTTTTTTTTTAAGAGGGTCTCGTGGAAATAGTAAGAACAGTGGAGCAGAACGGGGGAATTGAGGGGATGAAAGGAGGAACAGTAGAATGAAATTGATCAAAGTAGGCTCTGTGCATGCATGAATATATCACAGTGAATTTCACGTTTATTGGTAACTTTAATGCACTAGTTTAAAAAAATGAATAAACAGAAGGAAGGCCAATAGCGTAGAGGCAGAGGAGGAGGGGAAGGAGGGCAGAAGACAAAGGGATACTACAGGGTTAGGAATGGAGAAAATTATGTTAATGAGTTCTTGAATATGTCAAACCCCACAATCATGCAAAACTATAGCGCTAAAAACAAAAAACAATAAAGGCTGCAAAGCAATTCATAGTCACATGTATCTCAATATTTGCTTAGAACAATCTGTAGACTGTATGTAAGTCATTATCTCTGCAGGGGATAGGGTTTTTTTTTTTTTTTTTAATTTCTTCTGCATTTCTGTATTGTTTGAAAAAAATCCAATATAAGCATGGATTGCTTTAAAATCAGAAAAAGAGAGATTTTGAAATATATAATTCTTCAAAAATATTTTTTCTTTTAGCTGTCAATGGACCTTTATTTATTTATATGCAGTGCTGAGAATCAAACCCAGTGCCTCACATCTGCTAGGCAAGCACTCTACCACTGAGCCACAATCCCAGGCCTGAAATATATAATTCTTATATGACCCTACAACTCCACTTCTGGGCATAGACTCAAAATAATTAAAATCAGAATATTGAAAGTATATGGATGCTCTCATATTTATATGAGCATTATTCCCAATGGCTAAAATGTAAGAAGCAAATTCAAGTTGACAGATACATAAGAAGCAAAGGGTGTCATATCACAGAGTACAGAGGAACCTTGAGGCATGATGCTAAGTGAATAAACCAGCTACCAAACACACACATTGGATGATTCCAGTTAAGAGTAAACAAACTCATGGATACACCAAGTGGAATTGCAATTGACAGGGGCTAGAGCAATGGGGGGGGTAATGAGGAGATGCCATTCAATGGGTATAGATTGTCAGTTAGCAAGATGGAAAGATCTCGGATGGACAGTATGATGGTAATATTACGCAATATAAATATAATTAGTATCACAGAATTATGGTATTAAAATGGTTAATGTGGTAAATTCCATGTGTGTATTTTATCACTCAAACATTGAACAGGATAGTATTACCCGTTTTAATTTTGAGGTTGAAAAATCTTTTCATGTATTTATTGGTTATTTGTATTTCCTTTTCTGTGAAAATATATGTCATTTATATCATGTAGTCTCTTTAAAAAAATTGAATAGTTTTATTTCTTCTTGATTTGAATAAAGTGTTCTGAAACATAACATATTGTCTTTTGTGTGACATACTGTAGAAACCTTTAAAGCAGATTTTATATCATTTGGTGATTAAGGGTAATATAGAGCTGCTCTGAGAAAATGAAAGAATATTATGGACAAACAATGCCAATTAGGTTTCTTCTTCTTCTTTTTTTTTTTTTAGTAGACTGTCCTCTTATCACCCTAAATTTGGTAATAAAAAACTATAATTTGTATTTTATGGAGACTATATTTTGATTTAAAAATGACCTTCCAAAATCAAATGTAGAAACTGAAGTCCCAGTAAGGCTTTTAAAGTTTTACTTTTCTATAAATTACATTTTTTATGGTGTATTTGGCTTGTATGTTGGTATCCATTTCACTCCAAAAAGGTGTTATAAAAATAAATGAGTTGATTTATAAAAAATGCAATGCATGTTTTATTATTTTTCTTCTCATAATGCTTATTCTGCCTTGATTCCTAAGTGGGTAGTATACTGGATTATTCTTCACATATTCCATTTTGGTTTTAAATTGTTGAACAGCATTATTGGTAAATAGTAAAATATATAATTGCATGTTAGAAAGCTGATTCTAAAATGCATCTAATTTTCAGCATGGCTTGGCATATATTGTCTGGAAGATCTGATCCTCCAAACACTCATATGTATCTGAAGGCTTTATAGCATTTCTACTTGTGCCTGAAAGCAATATATTATATTTTAGACACCATTAAACTACCTTCACCAAACACATTTAAATTAACACATTTAAACCCTCACAATTGAAATGAAATTTTAGCTGCTGTTAATTAAAAGAACCATTTGTCAGGGTGTTGCATAAAATGGATGTTTGACTCTGCCAATTATTTAAGACTTTCCAAATGAACCCAAAGCTGTTGCTTCACCTTAGGATTTCTAATGGTCAGTTGATATTAATATTCCTTCTTCAGACAAGGCTACTTTAAAGAATTCTCTTCCAACTTCAAAGGAATCCCTGTGGGAGTCCACATTCTTCCTATATGGAAGTTGAAACATAAATCACGTGTATAAAACCCAAACATTTATTACAGTGACACAGCCACTTCTATGTTTATAGCAGCACAATTCACAATAGGTAGGTTGTGGAACCAACCTAGATGTCCCTCAGTAGATGAGTGGATAAAGAAAATGTGCTATATATACAAAATGGAATTTTACTCAGCAATAAAAGAGAATAAAATAATGGCATTTGCAGGTAAATGGATGAAGTTGGAGAATATAATGCTAAGTGAAACTAGTCAATCTCAAAAATCCCAATACCGAATGTTTTCTCTGATATAAGGAGGCTAGTTCACAGTGTTGTTGGATGGGGGTACATAGGATTAGAGGAACACTAGAATGGTCAGAGGAAAGGGAGGGGAAGGAAGGGAGCAAGGGGGGAGGGGGGAAGGAAAAAAAATTGGTGGTTGAATGAGATGGATATCATTATCCTAAATGCATGATTGAAGATCTGAATGGTACTTATATACTTTGTATACAAGCAGTTGTATGTAAAAAGATGCTACACTTGTGCATTATGAATAAGTAAATAAATAATTTAAAAAAAAAACCCCAAACATTGAATATGTCATTGTGTAATAGTGTGGTATGAAGAATCAGGAGACCCAGGTGGTTCTCCATCCTACCTTTGGTGGGCACGTGAGAGTGTGACCTCCCCTCCCTTTTTAGCCAATTGGCTTCTTTTTCTCAACCTCAAGGAAGATGATTGGAGTTGGTGTGGATTCACTCTATGGCTTATGAAGTTGAAGCTTCAGCAACCTTTAATTGCACAGATCACTTCCAAACCCCTGAGAAACCCACATGATTTTAGATTCATATCTTCAAAATCTTAAGGACACTTCCTTCCTTCCCTCATTGGTACCTCTCCTGGAATCCTCTGGTTGGAATATGAATCTCTCAAGTTCTGCAATCCAGGGCTTTTGTCTAAATGCTTAGTGAGCACTGACGTACAATCACATATCTTACCCAGGGTGTTTTCCACGTCGGCTTCTGTTGTCATGTTAACAACAACCAAGATGGATCTTTTACCAGGATCTTGTAAAACCTGAGTGTTCTGTTGTGGTGTCATTCTCCAGGGAAACAGGACCAACAGATTCTGTCCTGATGGCAGGAGATGAGATGTCCCAGTTCAAGCCATTGGACAGGATAGAAAGGGGAGGGGACAAAAAGGAAGAAAATTCCTTCTTCTTCCAGAATTTGTACTATTCAGGTTGTGAGTGGAATGCATGGTACTCATTGGAGACCACCATCTGCTAGGATTTACGTGCTAATCTTTCCTGGAAACAACCTCACCACGGACACACCCAGAATTGAAATTTATTTGGGGAACCTCCTGGCTCACTTAAATCGACACCTTACATGAACCACGACATCTGTTCTCTTGTGTTTATCTTTATTGCTTTATTTTATTTTTTTCTTTTTCTTTTTCCTGACTTGCCTTTTTGTTCAGTGATTCTCAAACTGCGATCCCAGCATGGAATGTTATCAGCCTCACCAGGAACTTAGCTTTAATTTTCGTTGCTAATGAAGAGTCTCAGAACTGCTGCTCAGACTTAAGAAAGAAAGGGTTGTAGATAGGAAATCTTCATTGGGAAAGAGCCCTCCACAGGCTCTTGTGTCTGATGATTTTTAGGAGCAACCTACTTGCGTTCTGGTTCTAGAAGGGTTGTGTGGGTGTGCGGAGAAGGAGGATGTCCCAGAAGGTTCATGTGGGGAAAATTTGTGATATATGTTCCAAACACATCAAAAGGGTGAAATTTAGTTTTTGGATTAGACTCTCTTGATGGTCCACATTTCAATGTTTTGGTCCCCAGGTTGGCACCTTAGGCAGACAGAGGAACTTAGGAAAAGTGGGGCCTAGTGGGAGGTCCTTATATATTTATGGGTATCCCCTTGAAGGAGGTTGTGGGATTCCAGCCTCCTCTTAATCATTTTGCTCCCTGGCTGGTGGAGGGAACAGTGTGCCTTGACACATGCTTCTCCACAATGTATTACTATCACCAGTGGCAAAACAAAACAAAACAACAACCAAACATCTGATGGTGAACCTCCCCAACCCTGAGCCAAATTAAACCTTTTGTCTTCGTAGGTTAATTGCTTCAGGTATTTCATCATGATATAGTAAAACTGACAAATCCAATTATATTATATTTCATTATATTTTATAATGTTATATCCTATCACCTTATTTATTATTTATTTATTTATTTATTTATTTTTTTTTATGGAGAGAACATACAAATTTTATTTTCTTGTTCAATTTTCACTTATTGATTATCATAAGCAGGTAAAATTTTGCAGAAGAAACACTTAAGTTATTTTGAATGAATATAATCTCTATTTGAATGCTGCATAGAAAAATAGATGGAGCCTATCTATGTGCCTTGAATATGAAGAAATCCCATCTCATTTTTAAAAATTCTGATTTGTTATACATGCTTGCAGAGTGCAATTCATTTCATATTATATATAAAGAGCACAATTTTTCAAGTCACTGGTTTTACATAAAGTATTTTCACACCATTTGTGTTTTCATACATGTACTTAGGGTATTAATGTCTAACTCATTCTGCCATTATCACCCAATTTATATTCCCTTTTTTTATATACCAGGAAATGAACCCAGAGGTGCTTAACCACTGGAACATATCCTCAGCCCTCTTTTGTATTTTATTTGGAGAGAGGGTCTCAATTTCTTAGTGCCTTGCCATTGTTGAGGCTGGCTTTGAACTTGTGATCCTCCTGTCTCAGCCTCCTGAGTTGCTAGGATTACAGGCATGAGTCCCCAGTTTTTGAGGCTGTTTTCACTCTTCACTTTTCACTGAGAAAAGTGAAAAATTATCACTTTTCTCAGTCATTATAGCTTGAGTTAAGAAAGGAGAGACCTGGAATGGAAATTTATCTTACCTTCCCTTGTTGAATTTGTTCCTTAGAGGCTCAGAACCCAAGAAAGGAGAAGTGGGTATTGTGAGTCAGTCATGCTAGGGCAGACACCAGTCAGAGAGATGTTGTGTCACACCTCCATTCTGGGTAAGACTTTCAGATTTTCCTTATACCACAGGGGGCTTCCTCAGCAAAGGTAGAGGTCAGAACATCATCTACGCACCTAGAGAAAAGAGGTCTAGCTTGCAACCTGGATCCTGCCTGACTATTACACATGATAGCTGCTGAGTTGAAAGCCCTCTGTAAGCCATGAAGCCTATCATGGAACTCAGTGGGACCCACACACAGTAAGGTAGACACATACAAAGCCTGCCAGAAACCACATGGGGTGAATGGACGGCTGGAGTTGCAAGGGACCTGGCATATTCTGGGACAGGAAGAAGGGGCAATTTTTAGAATGTTGGTGTAATTGCCTTACCCCCATCCCATTCCACTTTCCCTATCTCCTAAAAGTGAGAAATAGCCACAGAACATAGTTTGGAAACACAACGTCCGTTATTATTGGCACTAAGAGTGGAAAACCACAGGTAGTCTTCACGGAGAACTTTGGAAACCCTGTAACATCTTTAGCTAGTTTATTTCGTATGGTCCGTTGATTGAATGGGTGTGGGGTAGATAGGAAATCAAAATGGAGAAGCACAGATCAGAGACAATTACGCATATAAGATCTTCATTGTTCTGCCATGTTCCAATTTTAAGTGGGGATTCCATGCTGAACTTTGGTGGATATGACCACACATTGCATGCGATTGTCGTGTGTCTGAGCACGTGCATGTGTGCATACAAGACAGGAATGGGTATGCTTTTTATCCGATGTGTATGCTGCTCAGCTGAAATGTTCTGCTGCCCTGACATTTTCTTCTTCTCTGGAGTCATGCTTTTGACTGTGGATTTTAAAATATAGACCCTCTTCACCATTTCTTGCAAAATTCAGTTTTCTACTTTCTTGACATTATTTTTGAGTAACAGGAAGTACAACATGATCAAAGGCAGAATTAAATAAATATTAGCAAAAAGCATAAGTAATTTTTCCATAGAGGGGATAATTGTTAGATTGCCTTCAATTGAAAAAAAAAAAAACAAATTTTCAGGAAAGACAAAATGGTCAATGGAGGCAAGAGTTACCAGAGTTCAGGTCATAAATATCAAAAAGGACGGGTGGGAAAGTGTCAAAGGAGTGATGGAAATTTCCGCTAATTAATTATCATGCACAGCCATGCTGCTTGAGATTTCCTTGTCATAGTTCAGCCAATAATTTCCATTTTTATGGCTCCATGAAAAGACACAATGGGTCTATTCACTGGAGGCCTGGCATTGACTGTCACATTTAGAGGACAGCTCTTTATGATCAAAAAGTTCTCTTGTAACTAAATTTATGTTTTTATCTCAGAGAGAATGGTGTTCTTGTTGAATACATTGAATGACCATAAAAAAGCAATAGGAATAATATTTGGAAGTGAGGCCATCCATTTAAATATGCTATTTATAAGCAGGTTCTTGAAACATAGAATCCCTTTCTTTTAGTGGTTTTCTCTGTCAAAGTTAACATTTACCCATGTTCTGTTTATAAGTATGATTTTTTCTCCCGTGAGACTACAGAAAAATGCACACAAAATTGTGAGTGCTATTATTATTGATTTTCTTAAATGGTAAGTTTGAGATCTCGAGATATCCTATCCAGGTGTCTCTTCGGAAGGGAAAATGAGCCTTAGAAAGGAGACTCAATTGGTCTATAGTTATTTGAAGGAATCATCTTGGGAGGTTACTTCCATGAGAAAAATTTTCAATTGCTAGAGGATCGTGTTAATCCATGTTCTCTGACTACAATAAAATATAAGAGACTTGGTACTTTATAGATAAGAGGAGGGTTATTTAGCTCCCGGTTCTGAAGGCTCAAAGACATGGCTGGGGCATTGTCTCAGCTCTGGTGAGGATCCCATGGCTGTGTCTTAACATGGACAATATCATGTTAAGAGCAAATGTGAGAGGAAGAGCTCCCTTGGAAAGATATGAAGTCAGAGAGCAATTCAGCTGTCAGACCTGCTCTATCCTAACAACGTTATGTGAGCACCATGTATGACATTGATCTCTGTGGATAGCAGCACCTAAGTGACCTAAGTCCTTCTCAGTTGGTCCCATTTCTTAAAGGTCCCTCTACCTGCCACAATAGCCTCACGGAGGACCAAGCTTCTAAAAATGGGAGCCATTGAGGGACACACTCAAATCTTAACCACAGCTGGGGTTCTTTGTTATTGTTCATGTTGGTGGATTAGTTTTTGTTGTTTTTTGTTGATAGCAAGTCAACATTACGTTCAAAGCCATGAGAACAGTTCTTTCTTTTTTTTTTTTTTTTATTTGCTTTTAGTTGTACACAATGCGTTTTATTCAATGCATCTTATTTGTACATGGTGCTGAGGATCGAACCCGGGTCGCCCACGTGCTAGGCGAGCGCTCTACCACTGAGCCACAATCCCAGCCCCGAGAACAGTTCTGATGCTACAGAGTTATTTTCGCTTTGTAGTCTGGTGGAGTTCTGAGAGGACTTCAGAGGCCAGCAGAAAATGCTGGGCTGCTCATCACAAATGCATTCCCATTATCAGACTATTGTCTCCGCGTCACTCATTCCAAGGACTAATAGTGGGCATCCAGCAAAAGATGGTGTAGCTTTTACAAGAAATTCTTCTCCATTTGTTTTGAGTAGTAGTTTAATTCTGAGAGTTCTTGGGGGGGAAGTAATGATCAATATAAGGGAACCAACTTTCCAAATTATACCTTGCTCATAGCAACACCATTAGAATTCAATGTCTGTCAAACTTTTCATAGATCTTCTGCCAGGAATGTTAATTACTTTGTGGCTTATTCAAATATTTATTTGGCACTACATATTTCTATGTTACCTCTTCAACTCTTCAAAGATATCATTTCTATTTACCAATGTGTTTGGTCTCAATGAGGCAAATGTCTTGCCATATGACCATGAATGAATCCCAGAGAGACTCTAGTGATGGAAACTTCTAGGTTTTACTCTGTCTTGCTGCTGTTTGCTCATTTTCTGGAAAAAAAAAAATTTATTTAGTAACGACTTTACCCCCATGCTACGGAAGTAGTAAACTCTCCATAAAGCATGCAGCTACATATTTCTATAGAAACAGGGAAACAAGCTATAATAAAAACTATAAATTTGGATACTTGTTAAATGGCGAAGGAGTCTATTTGGTGCTGTGATAGCTGTTAAATGTATCTTAATATCCATAATAATTGAAAATAGTATCAAAGCAATCATTGTGAACAGGGAAACAAACATAAACTAAAAGGAAAATTGCTATTCATTATTTTTTTGTGGCTTTTTGCTGGTGCCAGAGGATTCTTTCCTACTGTGATAATGGTATGAAACATCAATGTAAGCTATAAAATATGAAGCAATTTTCAAGATATTTTCATAATTATTTCATTACCCCCATTCTCGATTCCAGAAATATCTCAAAATACAGTAAGAATAGAGTGGGATTAATAAAGTGGACTTTCCAAGTAAAATATTGTAGTTTTGTTTCACACAATAATTCCTATAACGTGGACTTAATTGTGTGTTAAGGCTCTTTGTCAAGTTCTAAAAGTACCAAGACTTGATCAACATGCATTTGATTTCAAGAGGTGAGGAGCCAATGGCAGAAACATGAAGACAGATTTGTACACGGAACTATGGAGGAAGTGTGGGGGAAAGATGAGCCAAGGTTTCCCAGCTGGGAACTAAGAAGTCCAGCCTGCCCGGCCTTCCTTCCAACCACAAGCAACAGACACGTGATTCAATTATTTGAGTCCCGACAGGGCAGAAATAGATTTGGCATAACGGAGCCCAGAAAGCAAAGCACTACTGAAGTCCGGCTTCAGCAAAAAGGGGAAGAGGGTTTCTCGATGGTGCTGGTGAAGAAAGTTGGCGAGAAGCAGCGGAAAATCAGCAAATGGACATGAGAGTCAGGCTGCTAAATTCTCTACTTTTCTCAGCATGGTTTTTTTATATAACCCAGCAAACATAGCAATTCACATTACAGCTCTTGAAGGTTACATTAAAGAATTTCAAGGAATTCTAGGGTCATATAATCAGGGGAAAACAAAATATTTATCCTAAGTACATACTACTGATTAATCTTATCTATAGGCAGAAGAAAGCATTCTAAAACTTCTAAAACTTGTACTTATCTAAACTTATGTTAAAGATCCCTCAACTCTAGGCATGTCTGCTCGTACGATTTTAAGCTAAATTGCCCTAATACTTCTTCTTTAAACTTCAATTGGGCCTAGACTTCCTGGCTCCTTCTGTGTCCCTATAATGACTTTATTTGGGGCTCAGGAAGAAAGAGGTATGGTTGTCTATATCCTAAATTTACTTAAAAAATAAAGAGGAGTCCTTACCAAACACACACACACAAAAAAAAATTAAAGTTTTTCTATGGAATGCATGATTACAACAAGGGCAAGGTTAAACAATGGGTATTTGCTGTGCTCAGCAGGGAGGGGTTAAGGCAGTGAGCATTTGCAAAAGCTAATTTCTAACTAGGAAACCTGTTGTGCTAGTTCAACTTAAGAATTTGTTTTTTGTGAGCTCCTGACTTAGATTCCACAGGGCTATAATTTCTAGAACTAGTTTCATTTTTAGATAATTAAAGAATTTGTTCCCATGCTTCTAACTCAGATTCCATAAGGCTATAATTTCTAGAACTAGTTTTATTTTTGATAATTAATGTGTTCACCCCCGGTGGCCGTGAATATGAGCAGAAAACAGGACAGTAAGAATATACACAGAGTTATTCTCAGCGCCATATTTGTGTACAATCTGTCCTTTATAAAAGAGATATGCCTTTGCTTTATCTCTTTTATATAAAACGGCGGAGGATGCCATGCTCAACCCCATCGCAAAGGAGATGTCACAAAGCACTAGGACTTGGGCTCCTCAGGTCCACCCCTCTCCTCTGCTTCTTTCTGGCTGGACACTGTACAAGGTGTGCTTGCTCTAAATGGCATCCTGGGCAACTCCAGACTTAACGTCCTAGCGGACTTCATCTGAATGGAAAGACACCTCTTCTTTCCTGATGCTTCTGGCAATTTGTGTGTGTGTGTGTGTGTGTGTGTGTGTGTGTGTGTTTGTGTGTGTGTGAATGATCCAACTGTGTTATACCACAGGCCCATGCATGAAAACAGCCATTATGCCCATAGGGGTAGAATGCACTGGAGGATTGTACCTTGGTGTGATGCCGATGTAGGATTATAGAAGATCGGTGGGACTCCATCCAATCCACACTGACCAAGAGAGAAGGACAGCATGGGTGATGGACAGGTAAAACAACAGTAGTTCACTATGGAAAATGTAACAGAGACTTCCTTTCCTCCCTGTTCTGCCTTCCTTTCTAGTCCTCTTTTCTTTGCAAGGAGTTTGAGAAGGAAGGCAGGACATTACCAACATACACGAATCTCCTCTTTTGGATCCTGCAAAAGTGATTAGTTTTTCAAAGGTGGGTCTAGAAAATAGTGACTTCTGTGATTTAATTTAGGACAGGATAGGCTAAAGGTGTGGCAGAAGAGAAGTCTTAAGTTTAGTATGCAGAGCCTACTGTCTCCGGTGTAACTGAACAGCTGCATAGCTAGTCCATCCACCATTCAGGACCAGATAATTACATCCATAGATTTGCACTCTATCATCTGCTAGGCTGGCAGTTAATTTTCTTTCTTTTGCATCAGTATACAACAAAATGAACTTTCATGAGAACATAGGGAATACCAGGTAGCCTAGCTTTGTCTGTATCTGTCTTCTATCTGAAGGAAAAAAAATTAGAGCCCTCCAATTCCCTAATTTGTTGACAACTGAGGAGTTTCTTACTCTTAAAATTCTGCCTCAGGTGCTTGTGTGTTTTTAATTACATAATTCTTGATACTTAGGGCTACATAACAGAAATAGCATCTGGAAAGGAGATAACATTGTCAAAATGGGTTTGGAACTCTGTTTTTTTCTAATACCAAAACTGCTCTTCCTACAAAATATTTCATCATGATAATGAATAATGGGCTTTTTGTATATTTTTTTTTTTTTATTGAGTTTGTTTGCATTTAACTGAATGCCCCAGAATTTTCCTGGATAATACTTACTTGCAATGCTCTGTTTCATTGTTTTTCTTAGCAAGGCATGATGCCAAAAATCATGGGAAAGGATATCATAGGTTACTTGTTTCACACAAGTACATTCACTGTAGATGGCATGTCCCAGAATTATTTATCTTGCAACTTTGGTTTGGAAAACTAATTTTTAAATCATTCTATGATAGATCAGATCATTATTCAAAAGTGCTTCTTTCCTCCCCATCTACCTTTGTGGTCTGAGTACATTTCCTTTGCCTCTTGCCTCTGGATTTGGGTGTAACCTGCTTTGGCCAGGTACCTGTCAGCAGATGTGATACAAGCAAAAGCTCACCCTGTACTTGTGCAGGAGGCTCAAACAATTGTGCTTCTGCTGAGCTTTGAAGAACCTGTCCTTAGAAACTGCCATCTTCTTAAACTAGATCCCCCAGTGAACCGATGGGGAGCACAGCCAACCCAGATGACTCCGTTCAAAAGGACATACTTATTGTTGAGCGCCATTGAGATTAGCTGGATGTTTGTTCCACAGCAGTAGTTGACTTGTACACATGGTTGACACATGATTCTTAGGGAAGATGGTATAAGGCAAGGGGCAATTGGTGTCTCAAAATTCCTCTGTAAGTGAAATCTCCTTAATTATTTCAAAGGAATATAAATAGGTAAAGATCATTAAGGCTGTGATGTAAAGTGTTGTTTAATACAGCACTATGAAATAACCAATTGTAACATCATTTGAATGCATAAAGAAGACACTTCAGTAGGTCCACCCCCTCCTGTTTACCTCTGTCTCATCAGAGAACCTAGCTCAGTTCTGTGTCTTACATGTGTCTCTCTGTGTACTTTCAAGTGGCTTGAAATGATCTTAAGACCAGCAAATCCTTAACTAATAGACACTAACTAGATTTGTCCCCAAATCGCTACACTAAATCATGCAGAATTTTTTTTTTTTTTTTGTGAAGCCTGTAACTAATCATTAAAACACAGAAGCGCGATCTTCTTTTCACCAGCATAAAGCATCAAAAGGCATTTTTTAACATGATGCTGTAATTCATAATCAGTAAAAAAATTTTCCAGTATGTAGGAAGCTAAAATATGCTTTCAAAAAAAAAAAAAAAAAAAAAGAAATTGGTACTCTGCTTCCATTAATGAGCGCTTTGAAATATGTATGGAGCTGCATCTCCTCATTTTCAATAATTCTTCTTATTCATTATGGCATTTGAAGGGGTAGAGGGTGGGAAGTAAAAATACCATTTTGCAGGCGCAAAAAAAAAATTTAACTAGAGCAGATGGTGAGAGTGTAAAGAAACTGCTCTTCACATGAAGTTATGGAAATTGGTCTCTTTCTGTTACAGTCACACATCATTTAGTTCTAGAAACAGGGGTCAGGGTGATACTTGCCATATGCTAACCCCAGTATATCTACCTCTTGCTGGTATAGAAGCTACATTTCAAGGAATTTGATGCGACCCAAAGAATGCTGTAATTTTTATAATAACAAGCTCTGGCCTTTGCTGACATTTTACCACTGCCCAATAATGAATTCTCTAGAGAACTGGACACAGGATTTAAAAAAAATAAAATTGAAATAAAGTTTAATCTTACATAAGTTCTTTGTGTAGCAACAACAATATAACTTTATGAACCTGTTACATACAATCTAGTCTTTCTCTTTGAAGACAAAGTTGAGTCAGTGTGTGTTGTTGATATGGGGATGGAAGGACGTCGTGGAGGGATGACTCTTGAATATACTCCCACACACATCCTTGAATCCACGTCCCCTTTAAAAGTTGGAGACGAATTCCTTTTCTTCCTAATATGGGTTGCGGTTTTCAACTTGCTCCTAAGGAATGGAAAGTGGAAAACACGCAGCTGGGATTTCCAAGGGGGTAGGTTGTGACTTGTGTTTGGCTCTCTGAATTGTTTGTTCCGGGCCAACCCAGCCACCATGTTGTGAGGTAGCTCACCTAGCCATATGGGGAGGTCTGCGTGAGGAGGAACTGAAGCCACCTGCCAAGAGCCGACACTGACTTACCAGCCACGGGAGTGCATCCATTGGGAGCAGGTCCTCAAGTCTCAGTCAGGGTTCAACTCTGTCATGTATATGTGGCTAAAGCTTATAAGGCAATCTGAGCTACAACTGCCAAGCTTAACCACTCTCAAGTTCCCAGCCTATGTGCCTTGTGTGAGCTCATTAAGTTTTATTAGTGTTTTAGTCTACCACATGTTGGGGTTATTATTACTCTGCAATAAATAACTAGCACACACAACTTTTTTATATTCATTCTCTTATTTGTCATCCTAACAATAAGGTGGATACTGTTAGGTGTGAGGGAAACTTTCTTTTTATAGCATGAGACAAGCTGATACTAAAGAATAAGTTGTTCTATGGATCATCAGATCTGTGTATCAGTAATGATTAAATTCAGCTTCAAGGAACATAGAATGCAAAATAAAAAGAATAAATATGATTTCCACACCTAGAAGCATTATATATTGGGAAACTGAGAGCTGATAGTTGGGCTGTGAAATGTGCCGTGGGCCCAAGCTGCTCCTAACCATTAGGGTCATCATTGTTAGTGTGTGGTTTTGTATTCATGATCAAGTGACAGTTGCTGCACTATCAGCTGATGCAACCATAATTTGTGCAGGAAAAATGAAAAGAACCGAAGTCAACCGTGTTCACTTTGAATAGCTTTTTTTTTTTTTTTTTTTTTTTTTTTTTTTTTTAAGTTAGGAAGACAAACCTTCATGATAGTCTCCTATACCTCATTGGCCATGCTTATGTAGGATTGCTTTCTGGGCTGGGTTCATTGACCCCTGCTGGGGGAATCTGACTTCACTTTGGTACTAAAGGATGAGTAATGGTATTTCTAGGCCACTAGCTACCCTCATCTACTTCTTCAGTTACCCTGTATTCTGATAAAACTTTTTCCTTCCTTTCAAAATTTGTAGACACAATCATCCCCAAGGTAATAACCTCCAAGCCTCATCCAGCCATTAACTTATTTGGCTTAAAGTCTAAGAATTAGGGTAGTATATAAATCTCTTTATTATTCTCAGAGTTAAGGATAAATCTGAAAATGTGGTTTATGCTTGGGAACAAAATGGGTCTGGGAGGGAGGATGGATGCATAATAAAGCTATGTTACCATCCAGGTCAATTAAAGTCTTCAGCAGTTAAAAAAATTCACATTTTCTGTGTAGTTAAAAGGAATAAGTCATTCAAGAGATATATGATTATTCATTTCCCAAATATTTATATTTGGACATAAGTCAAATTGTTCAATACAAATTCTTGATCTTTTAAAAATCTTTCACATTCCCTTAATTCTTAAGGAGGTGATTATAAACCAAGAATTAAGATAGTCCACTCATTATGTGTGTAATGAATCCAGTTTATTAAACTGCATACTTTATTATTAAGAAGCTATTATACATAATCACTGTAAAAACATATTAAACTTGTATAAAGTTTACCTTAGTTTAATTAGGTTTAAATGGTTAATGTGAATATGTGCAGTTTTTAATAGATAGTAGGCTCTAATCAATTTCAAGTACATTTTCATGAGAATAGCCTATGATAAGGCTAACGTTTTTAAAGATGTCTTTCTAAACGCTCTTTCAACATTAACTTCAAAATAGTCTAGTGAGCAGCAATCATTTAAATCTCTCTCCAGATTATATTGAATGAAAGATAAACAAGGTAATCCACAAAGCATTTTAAAGAGAAGAAAGTGTTTATCAGACTTCAGAATAGGAGTTGACTTTTAATGAATTCGACTGTATTCTGGTCTCACTGGTTTGCTCAATGAGAATTTGTTGAATGGATGAATTTTAATAACAGTGATATTAAATTTTAATAGCAGTAATTAATTAATTTTAATAATAGTAATAATTAATTTAGTAACAGTAGTCATGTTCTAGACTGAATTGTGGTCCCCCAAAATTCATTTCTTAAAGCATTAGCTGATGTTGTTTCAAAATGTGATTGTGTTTGGAGATGAAGCCTTTCAAGGCATAATGGAGTTTAAATGAGGTCATTACACTGCATTGTGATTTAAGACTCCTGGTGTCCCTATGAGAAAAGGGGTTTAGGACACAGAATTACATAGGGGAAAGACTATGTGAAGAAAGAAGAGAGGATCCTCACATTTCCAGCAAAGGCCATGGAAGAAATCCATTCTGGCTTTTAACTTCTAGCTTCCCAGAACTGGGCAAAGAAAGATTTCTGTTGTTTAAGCCATCCTGTCTGTGGCACTTGGTTACAGCAGCCCTGGAAAACTAAAGCAAGAACTCAGGAGATAGATAAAGGGAATGAAAAGACACAAAATGACACCAGTGACCTACCCAGATCATCAATAGGTCCTGACTAACTGTGATTAAAATGTTAATTGCTTTAACATAGAATAGAGGAAATTGGTGATGAACATGGGAAGGATTAAAATAGAAGCCATTGCTTCTTAGGAGCAAAATGATGAATGGAGGATAAAAGGAATTCATTTTTAAAAACTACAAAAATCTTCTGTGTGTTTTTGTTGTTGCTCGTGGAGTACTGTGTTGCAAAAAAAGTAGTTCAAGATTAAATAATTAATTTTATCTACCTATGGACGTCATCAACTTATGGTTTCTACATGAATTTTTTCCCCCATAGTTAGTGATGCTTTTTTGTTTGTTTTAATCATTTGAACTATTACAACTTCATAATTTTTGGTATACACAGAGTTGTCAAACCATCACATAAAGCATATTTCTATTTTAGCGTCTCCCATTCTCTTGACAAGTACAAAGTGAATTTCTTTGTCTTTTCTGATTGTGACCTGAAGTCTACTTTGTCTAATATAGAGTAACTACCTGTGCTTGTTTTGTCACCATTTTTACCATATATCTTTTTCCATCCATTCACTTTCCGTCGTGAATGTCTTTGCCTGTGAGGAGATTCTCTTAGAATGAAAGAATGAAAGGCAACATAAGGTGGGGCCTTGATTCTTTTCTTTCTTTTGGTTTCTGGGAATTGAACCCAGAGACAATTTACCACTAAAGGACATCTCCAGCCTTTTAAAGACAGGGTCTCATGGAAGTTGCTTAGGGCCTTTTTAATTTACCGAAGCTGACCTTGAACTTGCTATCCTCCTGCCTCAGCCTACTGAGTTTCTGGGATTAGAGAGGTATGCTCCATTGTGACTGCTTGGGCCTTGTTTGTTTAATCCATTCTGTTGGTCTATGTTTTCATTTTTTGATTGGTGAGACCATTTGTGTTCAGTGTTATAGCAAAATGATTTTTATTTCATACCATTTTGATTGTTTTCTAATGCTTAATTCAGATTTGATTCTCCTTGAATTGACTATTCTTCTAGTACAGTTTATCTCTGCTGGTTTTTGTTTACATTTTTTTTTTTATTTCTTCTGCCTGAAACATTTCATTGAGTATGTTTTTTAGTAGAGACTTAGCAGTTATGAATTCTTTTAGTGTCTGCTTATCATGGAGATTTTTATTTAATCTTGAACTCTGAAGGATAGTTTTGCTGAATATAGTAATATTGGTTGGCACCCACTTTCTTTCACAGTTTCATATATAGAATTCCAAGCCCTCCTGGCTTTGAGGGTCTGGTGTGCGAAATCATTTGCAAGCGTAACTGGCTTGCCTCTAAATGTGACCTGCAGTTTTTTTCTCCTATGGCCTTTAAAATTCTCTCTTATTCTGTATATTAGGTATTTTTATTATAATGTGTCTTAGAGAGGATATTTTAAAACCTTGCATATGTGGGGTTATGTATATATCCTGTATTTGGAGTTTCATCTCGTTCCTAAGAATCTCTTTTTTGAAGTGATCTTTGACTTCTATATTTTATCTCTAATTTCATTCCTTACTTGTTCTTTTAGCCCACTGAACACTTTAACTATGAACTTATTAAATTCTTTGACGTTTCCTCCACTGTGAAAGTGACATAGAGCCTGGGAGCTGTCTATGGGAACTGGGTGGTGGGCTCTCTGTGGATGGTATTCAGGGTTACCATCCCATGACACTCTCTTCCGCTCTTCTTTCATTGTTTCCATTCTGGGCTGTGGAGGTATTGTGGCTTTTGAGGTATTGTGGCTAGATTCGTTCTGATATCTTCTTTGACAGCGATTTTTGATTTACGATGCAGAAAAGAATTGAAATGCTTCTAAGAACTAATTTCTTCTTTGGTTTCCTAAAAGGGAGAGTATGTTGGTGACAATACACGAGGGAAACGTGTAAAGTAAAAGATGGACTTCAAAGGAGATGTCACCGTGAGAAACAGAGTGGGAGTAAGATAGAGTGGAGGGAATGTTTATAAATCATCACCACAGTCCTGGGAACAGATGGAGGAACAGGAGGTAGAACAAGAGATGACATACAGAATGCTGATACAGACGAAGAGGAGATGACCACATTTCAGTGTTCTGGAAGGGTTTCAGTTCAACACAATGCCTTTAAGAAAGTTGATAATATTTGATAGCACTCAAGAACACTTTTGTTGCACCACATCCTATCCACTGACCTCAAATATTCACATAATTCAACTTTTAATATCATCAGAAAATAAGCAATGTGGCATGATTAAATATATTCAGTATGTCTTATATTTTAATATAAGATGGGAGATTGCAGTCAGTTAACAATGTAAAGCCAAGGTCATCAAAAGACTGGAAATCAGGATCAAACGTGTTGTTATCATATTGTCAGGGAAAGAATAACTTATAAAAACACCTTTTTTTCTTTTTTTTTAAAAATTGCTTTTCATATGTTTTCATAATATAAGTGGAGTTTTTTCATGAAACAAAAAATTTTAAACATATGCGCAATACTTTGATTCCTAAGTTTAAGTGAGAAGGAATTTAGGCATTGTATATGGGAAGCTTGGAACAGTTTTACACTGATGAATAAGTACAACTAGATAGTCTCAGATATAAGGCACTATTTGGAATGAACAGTTTAGATTTTTATTTTCAATTGAGCAGAAAACTTTTGACCCTATAATTAAAAAGAAAAAAATCAAGAGATGAAATGACAGAATTCCTATGTCCTATGATAGGACATAATGTGTATTACATAATGTGTATTACATGTGTATTACATAATGTGTATTACATAATGTGTATTACATAATGTGTATTACATAATGTGTATTACATAATGTGTATTACATAATGTGTATTACATAATGTGTATTACATAATGTGTATTACATAATGTGTATTACATAATGTGTATTACATAATGTGTATTACATAATGTGTATTACATAATGTGTATTACATAATGTGTATTACATAATGTGTATTACATAATGTGTATTACATAATGTGTATTACATAATGTGTATTACATAATGTGTATTACATAATGTGTATTACATAATGTGTATTACATAATGTGTATTACATAATGTGTATTACATAATGTGTAATTACATAATGTGTATTACATAATGTGTATTACATAATGTGTATTACATAATGTGTATTACATAATGTGTATTACATAATGTGTATTACATAATGTGTATTACATAATGTGTATTACATAATGTGTATTACATAATGTGTATTACATAATGTGTATTACATAATGTGTATTACATAATGTGTATTACATAATGTGTATTACATAATGTGTATTACATAATGTGTATTACATAATGTGTATTACATAATGTGTATTACATAATGTGTATTACATAATGTGTATTACATAATGTGTATTACATAATGTGTATTACATAATGTGTATTACATAATGTGTATTACATAATGTGTATTACATAATGTGTATTACATAATGTGTATTACATAATGTGTATTACATAATGTGTATTACATAATGTGTATTACATAATGTGTATTACATAATGTGTATTACATAATGTGTATTACATAATGTGTATTACATAATGTGTATTACATAATGTGTATTACATAATGTGTATTACATAATGTGTATTACATAATGTGTATTACATAATGTGTATTACATAATGTGTATTACATAATGTGTATTACATAATGTGTATTACATAATGTGTATTACATAATGTGTATTACATAATGTGTATTACATAATGTGTATTACATAATGTGTATTACATAATGTGTATTACATAATGTGTATTACATAATGTGTATTACATAATGTGTATTACATAATGTGTATTACATAATGTGTATTACATAATGTGTATTACATAATGTGTATTACATAATGTGTATTACATAATGTGTATTACATAATGTGTATTACATAATGTGTATTACATAATGTGTATTACATAATGTGTATTACATAATGTGTATTACATAATGTGTATTACATAATGTGTATTACATAATGTGTATTACATAATGTGTATTACATAATGTGTATTACATAATGTGTATTACATAATGTGTATTACATAATGTGTATTACATAATGTGTATTACATAATGTGTATTACATAATGTGTATTACATAATGTGTATTACATAATGTGTATTACATAATGTGTATTACATAATGTGTATTACATAATGTGTATTACATAATGTGTATTACATAATGTGTATTACATAATGTGTATTACATAATGTGTATTACATAATGTGTATTACATAATGTGTATTACATAATGTGTATTACATAATGTGTATTACATAATGTGTATTACATAATGTGTATTACATAATGTGTATTACATAATGTGTATTACATAATGTGTATTACATAATGTGTATTACATAATGTGTATTACATAATGTGTATTACATAATGTGTATTACATAATGTGTATTACATAATGTGTATTACATAATGTGTATTACATAATGTGTATTACATAATGTGTATTACATAATGTGTATTACATAATGTGTATTACATAATGTGTATTACATAATGTGTATTACATAATGTGTATTACATAATGTGTATTACATAATGTGTATTACATAATGTGTATTACATAATGTGTATTACATAATGTGTATTACATAATGTGTATTACATAATGTGTATTACATAATGTGTATTACATAATGTGTATTACATAATGTGTATTACATAATGTGTATTACATAATGTGTATTACATGTTTATTCCTCATAAAATTACATGGGTGGTGTTCATCTTATTAGCGCATTCCCGATATGCAATGCAACTATTGGCACTTAGATGAATAATAAAAATTATGGAATAAATAAATGTCTACATAACAAAAATCTCTCTGTACCATGGGGAACCAATAAGTGGTTAAGGTTTAGGGATCTAAAGCTAAATTTTCAATTTATTTCCCCCTTGTATCAGTTCATTCTTGCTGCGTAACAAATCTGTAAAACCCAGTGGCTTGTAACTACCTAATCATCTATTATTGCTCATGTGTCAGCAGATTACATGGAATAGGACACGTCAAGGTTGGTCTTGGACAGCCAGCTTTAGGCTGCCCTGAATGAGTGGCTCTGCTTCTCACTGTGGGTCTGTGGGGGCAGCTGGGGAAGAGTCACTTATAGATCTTGGACCCACAGGATCACCAAGCCATACTTTTTACATCATGGTGGCAGAGGTACGAAAGAGTAAGGGGAAGCAAGTCAGGCTTCTTGTGAAACAGTCTTAACAATGGCACCTGGTTACTTCTGCCTGTGTCTGATTGCCTAAAGTGAGCGGTATCACCACAACATACAGAGTTGAAAGCCAGGAAGACATATTCCACCCCCACGGTGGGCACGGCAGTCAGGGTAGAAAAGCAATGCAGGGTAAATCAGGGTGTGTTCAAATGCTACCCTTTGTTGGTCTTTTGCTGTGATCTAGGGTCAACCTGTGTTACCTCTTATCCATTGGCTAGTTGCTGGTTCTGTTTGTAATTTTTTCATGTGCTCTTTATATGTAATATGAAAGGAATTGCTCTCTGCAAGCATGTATAACAAATTAGAATAAATAAATAATTTTTAAAAAATTAAACTGTCACTTCTCATATGGCTGTCAATCAGTTTTTTTCTTTGAGTCACCTTGCGATTATTTTCATTTATCCTTTTGGGTCGTTTTTTTTTTTTTTTTTTTTTTTTTTATTCCTAAGCCCAATCAAATGGAAGCTTACCTCTTTACTAGAGCATGCTGATTCGTGTTGAATTTCTCCAAGTTACCTAACCTGGGTCTTTTATTTTCTTTCTTGCTGATCATTAAAAAGAGAAAAATAGAAAAAAATCATATACATATACCTCTATTCTTATGACCATGTTGTTTTTTTCCTCAAATGAAACATGATTAATTTAAATGCATTCTCTCACCTGCTCAGTTCTTTAGGTCAAAATATTGCTTGTTTTGTTTTTACTTGAATTATGTGGTTAATTTTCTTGCTCATTAACTGGTCTTGTCTTGCAAATACCTGACTAAAGTTGTATTGCTTTCTGGTAAGCAGTCAAGGTAGTCATTAGCATTACTGAACATGTTTTCACCTTTTTGTAATTTATTTTAGTCAAAGAGAAGATCAATTACATTTTGAAAATACCGTTCACGTTGTTCGAAACCTTCCAATCAATTCAACCAGGGAAGATGTAGATTCATTATTTTATAATCTAGGTAGCATCTTAGGTAATGATAAATGCTTTCCTCAGAATGAAAACATGTATTTATTTCTTTTCTAACCTACAAATTACTTGTATAACTCAATATTTTAGCTTGCTTCCTGTATTAGAGAAGTGAATGATTTAAGGTGAATCCATTCCTCTTGACTTTAGATGTGTCTTCATTATATCCATTCCCAAGAAAAATTATTATCCAATCTAAGAAGATATATTGTAATCACTAAATAATCTGCTGAATGCATTTATAACTACATTTTTTTGCATTGTGCAATGTTTTAATTGCTCATTATTATTAACTTTTATCTAATGCCTTGCAGAACGAGTCAAGGTACAAAAGTATTCCCTTTATAGACTGAATCCAGATAAGGAACAGTGCAAAGGGACCCTCAGACTGAGGCAGTGTTCTGAGAGCAGTCAGGGTCCTCGTTTTTAAACCCTTATGGCTGGTTATGAAATTGGTTGAGGTAGGAATAGAGAAAAAGTAAGCATGGAGAAAGTTATAAAATACTGTTTTTTCAGATTTCCTCCCTATTTAAAATTTTCTTTTATACTAAGCTAAAAATGATGGAGTTCTGAATTGTTCGGACACAGTGACGTGCATGAAGTTGAGAAGCAGTAGGTGCTCAGTAAATAGGCCAGATGACACTTTTGTAAATCACTGTCTTAGTTTACTGCATGTGTAATTAAATGAATAAAAGAAGTTCTCTGCTTCCTACCTCTCTTCTTCATCAAGTTGCTCTGTACGTGTGTGTTTATGAGTCTACGTGTTTGCCCAATTGCAAAAGGCAAGTCACCATATTTTGGGGGGGCGGAATGAGGAAATTGCCTGGTGGAAATCGGTATGAGGATTGATCATTGCTTGTGATGCATAGATCTTTGATAAATCACCTTATAAACATATGACTTCTTATGCCACCTGATATTCAAAGGGACTGCACGTTGACTGACATATGAGCCACAGGGTGACAGTATCACAGGAATTTAGAACCTGAGGAATGTGAGAGAAAATGTTTACAGGACTCTCTGTCTCATTTTTTTGGTATTCCTTATTTGTGACATAGCCAATACTTGATGATATGTATTGTAAAACTGGATGAATAAATGGGACAGGAGGCCAAAATTGTGATTTAACCACACAGCACGTAAATGAGAGAAAGAGGTTGATGCTGCAAGATGGGTATTGGACACAGGGTACCTCAGCGACTGAGCCGCATCCCCACTCCTTTCGTATATGTTATTTAAACACAGGATCTCACTACTTAGGTTCTCTTCAAATTGCTGAGGCTGGCTTTGAACTTGCAATCCTCCTGCTTCAGCCTCCAGAGCCACTGGGATTATAGGTGTGCACCACCATGGCTGGCCAGAGTTATTTTATGGGACCCATTTTGACCTAAATTGGTTACCTATAGATAGGCAGGGATTTCTTTGCAGTTTTAACACTCATCCTCAAAACCCTAGATGAGCTATGAATACACTTATATTTGACCTTGAAATAATAATCCTACATCCACGCCACGGTAATCTGCAAATTAATGGATCCTTACTGTTTTCCAAAACCTGTATAAAAGCAATTTAAGTGAAATAGCTCATTGATTGATTCTTTGCAACAATCCTGGGGTAAGTATTATTTTGTGACCCATCTTTTGTGAAAGAAAAGGTGGAGTTGGGGTAAGATTAAATAATCTTCCCTAGGCTGTCTCTGGGAATGGGGAGGAACCAGGATAGCAGCCCATGCAATGCTCTGTGAGCTCATGCCAGTAACCTCTAGGAAGATCATCAGAGGAAGAAGAAAGCCATAGTTGATGGCTTCTTACCACGTTAGTTGGAGTTTGAAGCACTTAATGAGAAAAGACGGGTAGGTGATAATTGCCTGGGTCTTCAAGAAAACTAGCATTTCTATCAGAGATTCTCAGGGGGTCTGAAAGGAGCAGTCCCACCTTCAAGAGGCATCAAAAGAGGTGACCTTGAACTTCCTCATCCTGAGCCTAGATAGGTCCCTTCCTGACTGTAGCCTCCTGTCCCAGCATGATGACATCACAGCCCAAATGACATTCAATAGTTGGAGCTCCCTGGGGGAAACGAAGAAAAAATAAACTCCACTAACCTTTGAAAAATATATCTAAAAGCCATATCTAAACATCTCCGAGAGCATCGGTGCCGAGATTTCAACTGCTGACTTTAATCATTTTGCATCATCTGGCTTTATAACAAAAGCTTAAAGTTTTAGCTACTTAAGGAGACAGTCTGGTGATCACAGAAAGAAAATTTCTTTTTGACATGTTAATTGCTTGAAAGGGTTCTAGCCCTCAAGGGCATTATGCTAGGCACTCACAGACAATAAAATAAATTGAAATTGAGACACTGGACCCTGTTTATACTCAGTTACTAATAGGCAGCTTTGCCGCACAGTACTGAATTTGGAGTCATAGACTGAATTATGAGACAAGAGGCCACTAGGTCTGTAACAAATAAAATATGTTCCCTATGACGTGAGACTTTTTGAATAACCGTTATTGTATTTGTTTTAGATTATTTAAAGTTGTCAGAGGAATTAATCATAAAGAATGTAGAATTTGTATTTTAAAAAGGTAGGAAGACGTCCTAGGAAGAAAAGTCAAAATGCAAATTTTTATCAGTTTTTTTTTTTTTTTTCCACACAAAGTTGAAGTGGAAGAGACGGTCATTTGCAAATTTTAAAGACTTTTTTTTTTTTTTAACTAATTTATAATTTTTTCTGGACTGTCTGGCAAAGCATTCATACAGGGTTTATTTTCAAAAGTCAAGCTATTGATCTACTTTTTGACAGATCCTTTTGGTTTATTAAATAAAGCATTTGGGCTCTTGTGTAAGACCTTTAATGTCAGAGTATCGGTTTGGTTTTCGAAAATTCAGAGCTTAAAGGAATTGTTCACCAGCGGAAGTGATGGGTGAGGGAAAATTACGTCTGTCAAGCCGTTTTAGGAAAGAACTCAGGAAGGGAGTATTGGGTGAGAAGACCACTTATATTTGATTAGCATCAACTGAAGTGTCTGACAAGGCAGTGCCAAGGATCACGTTTGTACTTTTCTATGCACATTCACAGAAAATGCTAGAGAGACCAGGTGTGCACCCCAAATGGGGTTTACCTTGACTCCTCACAACCCTGAACTATAGCCGTGATAACAAATGGTCACAAATCTAGGCATGAATTTAAGACAGGGACACTTAGGTCTGGTGTGAAGAGTGACTTATGACAACTAAGTCACACTGGCTGCCCTTGAATATTTTTAGAGCATGTGTGCGTCTGGTGTTAAAACTAGCAAAAATTCATGGCCCGATTTTCCTTTGCGAGTGGAAAAAATTTACAGTATCTCTCCTGGGTCTCTTGAGCTGTGTGGAGACACACAAATCTCAGATTCTGCGAGAGCTGTACACTGACATTATTAGTCTTATGGGAACCAGAATCGGCTCCATTGACTGGGAGATTCGCTCATTTTAGAAAAGTACATGGACTTTTTTGTGTTTAGGATACTGTATATTATCTTAATTGTGACTCTCTTAACATACTTATTGCTTAATGTACAGGCATTTCTTTGTAGTTTATATCACCTTCTCTCTGTTGCTTGGGATTTGAAGATACAGTAATTAGAACAAGAGGATCGACCTTCCCCAGGGTCAACCTGTAAAACCCGCAGCAACTTGTGAGGTATGTAGATTCTTTCAGGACATCGATGACCTAGCTTATTTAAAGTGGTCGCAATAACAATGAATATATTTTCTCCTTTTAAATAAGATGGCATTTTCCAATGGATATTTCTACATTAATATATTCAACTTGCAGTTACACATTATGATTGCATAAAGACTCTAGGTAAGATGCTGCAGTGTGTGTGGGGGGGGGTGGGGGGGGAGGGGAGCCAGGAGCTGCATCACCATAAAGATGCTTGTAAGGTCAATGAGGTCATTTAAAAAATAACCAGAGACCCAGAATAAATGTATATGCATGGCCAATGCTAGTCACACACTGGAATTATTCAAATATCAACAGCAGAATGAGTTACCAAGCTGTGGCAGACTCACGGTTTAGACTCCAGGACAGCCATGGGAATGTGTAAATTATATCCACGTGCAATATGATGGGTGAATCTCATAAGTGTGATGTTAAGAGGAAGAATTCATAAACCATGCACTCATCATTGTTTTTTTTTTTTTTTTTATTTCCCTGTATCGATACACTCCAGTTGAGTCTTCAAAAAAAAAAAAAAAAAAAAAAACAAGCAGCATTGGCTAGCAGAATCCAATGAAACCCATCTGAATGAGATCTTTGGTAATAGAAGCAGCCATACCCCTCTAGGGGGTCACCACCTTACTTTATTTTTAATATTTATTTCTAATTTGTTATACATGATGGTAGAATGCATTTGAATTCATAGTACACGCATAGAGCACAAATTTTCATATCTCTGGTTGTACACAAAGTAGTCACACCATTCGTGTGTCTTCATACACGTACCTAGGACGATGATGTCCATCGCATTCCACCATCTTTCCTACCCCCATGCCCCTCCCTTCTTCTCCCTCCCCTTTGCCCTATCTAAAGTTCCTTCATTTCTCCCATGCTCTGCCCCTCCCCCATCCCCATTATTGATTTGCATCCACTTATCAGAGAATACATTCAGCCTTTGGTTATCTGGTATTGGCTTACTTCACTTTTACCTCCATTTACCTGCAAATGCCATGATTTTATTCTCTTTTAATGCTGAGTAATATTCCATTGTGTATATATACCACAGTTTGTTTATCCATTCATATATTGAAGGACATCTAGGTTGGTTCCACAGTTTAGCTATGGTGAATGGAGCTGCTATAAACATTGATGTGTCTGCATCACTGTAGTTTGCTGTTTTTAAGTACTTTGGGTATAAACCGAGGAGTGGGATAGCTGGGTCAATACTTAAAGAATTTGGAAGATTTAAAGACAGGCATATTCCTGAAAGAAGGAAACTCATAAGCAAAATATTGTTGGGTAAAGATTGAGTGGACCTGAAGTCCTCCTAAAGGAACTGGAAAAGTATGCAGAAGAAAAGATGAAACTAAGATTGTGGCAGACAACAAAACGTTTTAAAAACTCATGAATACAGTTTCCATATTTTTGTTTAGGTGTTGGCAGTCATTGAAAAATTTGGAACTATAAAATGACATCATTAAAATTAGGTTTATTAACCAGGCGTGGTGGCACCCGCCTATAATCCCAGGAGATGGATCTCAGGAGGATCACAAGTTCAAAGCCAGCCTCAGCCACTTAGCAAAGACACATACACACACACACACACACACACATATTTAAAATATATATATATTTTAAATATATATATATTTAAAATAAATATATGTATTTATTTTAAGTGTCTGGTAATCACACATTGACTGATGGATTCAAATGTTGAGATACTAAAATGAAAAAAGGATTTCAGTATTACAGAGGAGTGACAGCTGGGCCTGCTTCTGTTGATTATAAGCCACAGGAAAGTGACTTGTGCCTATCAGGGGCTCAATAAATACTTACTGACTGGATAACAGTGTGAACGGATAAATGTTAGTACATGATTTTGCACTAGAACCTGTAAAACAGAACTCTAGCGCTGAATTTTCTTCTCAGTGGTTCCTTTGCTTTTTTGAGGTAAAACCCCTCCAAGGAGAGACGTGAAGTCTTCACTCTTTGGAGTCTAAATAATATCTGGAATGCAAGAGCAGGCTGGGTTGTGTAGTCAGTCCTTCCACTGTTTCCGTGGAAATGCGCTTTTAGGTAAAATGCAAACTTTGCTCCGGACGAGTATCGGGCTCTTTCTAGATGATTATGCTGAGGAGAAGATCCCCAGTTACAGCATCCTGTGGGTAACTTGGTTAGGTAGTGACAGTGCAATTCTTTAATAGTTTTGTTACTGGCTCCCAGTCAGGGGCCACAGGAGGTCCTGGGTCCAGGTGCTCGGTCTCCTGAGCAAAGAATGGAGGAAGACACGAGAGGCCGGCCAGCAAACCAAAGGCTTATCGATAAAAGTGAAAATATACGCCCTGGAAGAGCGGAGGGGACTGAGGTGCACAGTAGCTCACGGTCGCATCTACACAGTGCAGCTCCCTATTATTGGACTGTCCTGGCTCTCCCCTGGATGGATCTGGGGTTGATTGACCCCTTGATTGACAGCTGAATCTGACATAATTTATTTTCCTGTGCAAATGTGATTTTCTTTTTCCCCTAGAAGATACACTGAGGGGTTACCAACCACAATGCTAATGATACGTCAACTAGCAACAAATTTTTAAGTCAGCCTTTTCGATGCTATTGCGTATGCCCAAGATCAGGAACTTTCCCTTCAGGGTCTTAAATTCCCCTGTGTTGGTTTGGATTCCTTCCTTTAGCTGCTCTTGCTACGGCTCAGTTTCCCCATGCCCTATCACCTACCTAAAAGTACTTGTCTCAAATGTCAGTGATTCCAAACTTGCAAGAGATAAGACACATTGGAGTAAGTGCTCTGTCCCTTTTTTCCTTCAGAATCCTGACTTACTAGGATTGGGATAAACAGATATTTCTTTAAAGAAAGGAACATGATGAGGATGTATTGTCTCAGACATGTTTGTGAATACTGGAAGAAAAAGAAAACAAACAAACAAAAAAAAACCCTGGCCCATTTGGTGGGAATTGGCTCTGGGCAGGTGAAGAGGGCTGGGGTGATGGAGTAGGTGTGAGATTCAGGTAAGGGCGTGAGGCAGGTGGAACACATTTCTCAGCAAAGCAGGTGGGTGTGCAGCATGCCTGGCTCATCTCATTCTTTACAGCTAGTGCTCACTGAACTGAGTCTACTAGATAATTATCTCCATTTTCTCTTTGTCCTCCTTGACACAGTTTAATTGTGAGGGAATGAGGAAGAGAGAAAGCTGAGCTGCTTCATTGTGTAGCAGTGAACAATTCCAATTCCACGTTGTGGTTTAAACTCTTCATCCTTCCCATTGCCATCGCCGGCCCATGGCCAAGCCATGTTCTTGCTGATGTTATCATTGCACATTTTTAACTGTATCATATCACATCTCTGATGAAAAAGTTCAATGGGACAATTTGGAAGACAATATCCACTTTTATTTGATTTCAGTAGGTATGAATCTGTTAGGAAGAAAACAAAAGTCTATCATTAATGGCAAGCTCAGAGGTAACATGACCATAAAAGAGATTGTGGCTTATTTTTTTTTATTTTCCTGATTATATTTTAAATGATTCGCACGATGTCACGGTCTTCAGTAGTGATAATGAATTAGTTATTTTGGGACTTGTCCCAGACTTCACTATAAATAAACACTGGTGCAAATTAAATACCGATTCAGGGAAAATTGGGACTGCAAAATGTGTTTTATAATGTAATGCTGTTATTCTAGTTTCTTTATCATGAGGAAAAATCTTTGAATTTGAATTTAAACTATGGAGCTGAAAACTTGTATGCCAACCCCAGGATAATATATTCAAATTCATAATGAGAACAGAGAAATTAGAAGAAATATCAGGTTAAGTCCTGGTTAATTACAGAATGAATCAGATAACCTTTTTCTTCATAAATCATAACTATTTCTGAAGTCTAAGATGACTATTATCATTAACATGAACATGTCATATTTTTAATGGAAATTCTTGAAACATTTTAAAGGAATATTCACTGCCTGTTTCCCCCAAAATATAACCATATATGTAGAAACCTTTTTATTGGGCCATTGTTTAGAATTAAAAAAAAAGTTTCTGAACTAAAATTGTATTATTGTATAGTAGAGAGTTTATAAACAACCTTAAATAATGATATATGCTACTTGTGAACTGGGGATGTTCATTGAAGGAATATTCTTAGTTTTTTCAGTGAACTTTCTAATATGCAACTTCTTTTATAAAAAAAAAAATGACATCACCTGAATTCATAATTTTCCTCTTCAGAGGTGAATTTTGCTCTGTTACTGGCACTTATTTTTCCTTTGCAAAGCGATAGACCCCAAAGACCTCTCCAAGTCATGGTTTTGTAAGATACTATTATGAAAAGATAAGCAGGGCAAGTCTAATGTGTCTTGTTTGCCTTACCTTTTAAAAAGTTTTCTTTCGCCTCCACAGATTTACTTTCTTACACTCCAGCTAAAAATATTTTTTGTTTAAGGAGGGAAAAAAAATAATGCCTCGTGACAATTTGCATAATATGTTAATGCAGATATGCATCTAGACATCTGGATGGCATTTTAATATCTCATTCTCATTCAAGGAACTAGACCTCACACAGATGGCAGAGACAATTTTAAGAGCATTGTTGTAAACAAATAAGGGAGCCAGGAAACCAAACACTCTCCAAGATAGGCTTTGCCGCCAAAGAAGCTTTTTAGTGAGATGTTTTGACTACAAGATTGTGCAGCCCTTATCAGTCTCAAAAGGAGAGGTACCAGCAGGCAGTTTTTTTTTTTTTTTTTTTTTAATGCAAAGGAAGGAAAAATAAAACCTACCAGCCGCCATTAATTTTCAGTTTTGAATGTTGTAAAGATGAAATGAATTTTCATGCACTTACACAGAATATATGTGCATGTATATATCCACCTACATATGTATGTATGACCTCTGTAGATGTGTATATATACAGATATTTTAATACCACAGCTTTGTACAATTTAACAACAAGTTGATCTTTTCTTTCTTCCTCTCCCTAGAGACCCCAGTCCTGTTTAAAGAACAACAACAACAAAAAAGTCACCTGCCATCAAATCTTCAAAGAACACAGTGCTGCAATTATTTTGCTTGGGTTTAAGCCATGATCTGCCATTAACTAGCTTTGTTATTTTGAGCAGGTGACTCTGGGTTTCCGCTGCCTCTGTTTTGTCATCTGGGATAATAATGATCCCAGTCCCATAGGGGTGATAAGAGGGTTAAATGGATTAAATGCACATCAAATATTTCATGCATGCCTGTGCATAGAAATAATTCAGTAAAGGTGAGTATTTGCTTAGATTCTTTTATGTTTATTTTGCCAATGCTCTTGAATCTGACCATCTTGCACACAGAAACATTAGCTTTGTTTTCTTATGGAGTGATAGGAATTCCTGGGTCTCCCAGGAATGTGGAAAGGATTCATGCTCTGAAATCACTGTGGGTCTTACACAGATGGGCCGGCCATTGACACTGTGTGTTATAGTTTGGCTACGCGGTGACCCCAGACGCTCATTATGAAACAGCATAAGAATATTCAGAAGGGAAAGGATTAGATTATGAGAGCCCTAACTTAATTGGTAGATTAATCCACTGATGGATTAACTAGGTGCTGAGTATAGGCAGGTAAGGTGTGGCTAGAGGAAGTAGGTACCTGGGGGTGTGCCCTTAGGTTTTTTTTTTTTTTTTTTTTTTTTAATTTTGTTTCCATTTTGTTATTCATTCTAGTTAGTTAGATCTGACAGTAGCATGCACGTTGACACATCACATAAATGGAGTATAATTCCTCATTCTTCTGGTTGTACATGATGTAGAGTTACACTGCTTGTATAGTCATATATGAACATAGGGTAATAATGTCTGATTCTACTATCCTTCATACCTCTATACCCTCTCTCCTCCCTTTACTCCCCTCTGCCTAATCCAAAGTAAATCTATTCTTCCCTAACTGCCCCCCACAACCCGCTTATTATGCATTAATATTCACATATCAGAGAAAACATGTGGCCTTTGGTTTCTTGGGATTGGCTTACTTCACTTAACATGTTAGCCTCAGTTTCACCCATTTACTGGCAAATGCCATAATTTCATTCTTCTTTAAGGCTGAGTAATATTCCATTCTATATATATATATATATATACACACACACACACACACACACACATATATATATATATATATATATATATATATGGGATATATATATCCCATAATAAAAAGAAAATGGGATGTATATCTATATATCTATATCTAGATATAGATATAGATCCCATTTTCTTTACCCATTCATCTATTGAAGGGCACTGAGGTAGGGTTTATATTTTGTCCCTGGGAAGCATAGCTTTCTTTTCTTCCTGGTAGCCATGTCCTGAGCTGTTTTCCTCTATGATGCCCTTCTGCCATGATGTTCTGCCTTGGGCCCAGAGCTGTGGGAGTCAGCTATCTATGGACTGAGACCTCTGAAACTATGAGCCAAAATAAATCTTTCCTCTTCTAAGTTGATAGTGTCAGGTGTTTTGGTCACAGCAGTGTATAAAGCTGACTAAAACACGATGTGTCAGCTTATGTAGCTAGGGAAGACATTTTCTAATTCATTGCATCATTTTGCTTGTGAGACAAAGCTCATGAAGCACCTGGTTTGGGGGTATCTCTTTCTAGGTCTCGGTCTTTTGCTGAAATTTGCATGGCTACTTCTACCCAGATGAATGAAGTCACAGCAACCATATTTCTGTGTACTAGATTTCTCTGGTCATTGTTGCTTTAGTTGGATTAATTGGGGCTGGTCTGGATGAGGAATCAAAAGATGTTTGTGAGTCTAGGATGAGCTTTAAATAATGTGTTTCATTGGAGGAGCTACATATCTGTTATGTTTGATCTTTTAAAAAATTGATTATTTTAATTAGGTATATATGACAACAGAATGCATTTTGATTCATTGTACACGGATGCAGCACAACTTTGCATTTCTAGGGTTGTATATGATGTAGCATCACACCATACATACCTAGGGTAATGATGTCCATCTTATTCCACCATCATCCCTGCCACCATGCTACCTCCCTACCCTGACCCCCCTTTGCCCAAAGTTCCTCCATTCCTCCCGTGTTCCCCTCGCACTACCCATTATGGATCAGCATCCACTTATCAGAGAAAACATTCAGTCTTTGGATTTTGGGGATTGGCTTTCTTCGCTTAGCATGATATTCTCCAACTTCATCCATTCACCCGCGATTGCCATTATTTTATTCTCTTTTAATGCCGAGTGATATTCCATTGTGTATACATACCGCAGTTTCTTTATCCATTCATCTACTGAAGGGCACCTAGGTTGCTTCCACAGTTTAGTTATTGTGAATTGAGCTGCTATAAACATTGATGTGTCTGTGTCACTGTGTAGTACGCCGATTTTAAGTCCTTTGGGTATAAATCAAGGAGAGGGATAGCTGGGTCAAATGATGGTCCCATTCCAAGTTTTCTGAGGAATCTCCATACTGCTTTACAGATTGGTTGCACCAATTTGCAGTCCCACCAGCAATGTATGAGTGTGCCCTTTTCCCCACATCCTCGCCAACATTTATTGTTGTCTGTATTCTTGATAACTGCCATTCTGACTGGTGTGAGATGAAATCTGGGTTTTGATTTGATGACAAAATAAAAACCTTTCATGATAAATATGTTTGATGTTAGTTAAGCAAAAAGAAGTAGCAGTTTCTCAAGAGAAAAAGCCCAAGGAGGACACGGAAGTGTGAATGTCCATCTTGAAGAGTAAGAAGAAAGTCAGTGAGGTAAAGCAGAAGTAAAGCAGGGTCCGCTTTGCCGGGTTCCAGATAAATTCCTTTTCTTGGTTGCTGTGGCATAGGTGAGACTCATGCAAATTGATTTCATTCACCTCATGATCAATTTTCCTTCTTAAGAAAAAAACCAAAATATCCCTAAATAGTTGGCTTGCTTTATTCCCAGTGAGATGCGATGGTGACTGGTCTACTTTGTCTAGACGACACAGGTGCACCTTTGCAGATTCCTATCTTGAAATACTTGGTGGAGACCTCGTCTCTTAGGAAGTCTGGAAATGAACTGATGATAGGGATAGTGAGGGTTTGGCACACCTGCTCTTACTATCTAACGCTATCTTACCCCACTCCTTTGACAGTCATCACTCATCAATCACAGCCTCTACCCCACTGAATATGCCTAGCCCAGAAAGGTTCTCCTTGCCTGACATCAGCAAATTAATGGAGCCAGTCGCAATGGTTCACAGCCATCATCCCAGAAATTTGGGAGGCTGAGGCAGGAGGATCGCCAGTTGAATGCCAGTCTCTGCAACTTTGTAAGTTCCTAAGAAACTTGTCTCACAATGAAAAAAAAAAAAAAAGAGAGAAAAAGGACTGGGGGTGGGGGTGTGGCTCAGTGGTAAAGCGCCCCTGGGTTCAATCTGCAGTACCAAAAATTTTTTTAAAAAAGTAGAGGAGGATAGGATGTGATATAAGGAATAAGTCAAGGCAGATGGTTTAGAACCAACCCTGGGCTACACCTCGCATGTAATAATGTAATATATGGGGCAGGTGTGGTCTCTGAAATAGGAGAGGATGGGCATAAAGGATGGAAAATATATTTTATACTACCCATCTTTTTATTTTTTTAATTATTTGAATTTGTATATGAGCAGAATGCATTACAATTCATATTACACTTACAGAGCACATTTTTACATATCTCTGGTTGTATACAAAGTATATTCACATCATTCGTGGCTTCATACATGCACTTAGGGTGATATCCATCTCATTCTACCATCTTTTTTTTTTTTTACCCCCTTTCCCTTTCCCCTCCCCCCCCCCATTGACCTTTCTAGTGTTCCTCTAATCCTCCTCTGCTCCCTGTCCCAACCCCACTGTGAACCAGCCTCCTTATATCAGAGAAAGCATTCAGCATTTGGATATTTGGGATTGACTAACTTCACTTAGTATTATATTCTCCAACTTCATCCATTTACCTGCGAATGCCATGATTTTATTCTCTTTTATGCAGAGTATCCATTTCTTTAAGAGACAGAATGAGTTCTGAGTGCTAGCTAGCATAGAAAAGCAAACCAAAACCAGATACTACTGATGTTGCTATGTGCTGAGGGAATGGGAGAGATGATAGGAACATTACTGTGCCCATTTTCAAGAATATATTATACATAGTTAACTTTCCCTTAAAAATTAATTACAAACATAATGCATATCATACATACCACAAATACAAACAAATAACAGCAAATTCTAAGAAAAAAGAAAAATATAGCTGTGAGACTTTAGACATTGTAAAATCTCTTTGTTACTAATAGCATAATAAAGAGGTTCTTCATGCTGATTTTTTTTATTTTATTTTTTAAATTTTTTTGGATACCAGGGATTAAACCCAGGGACAGTTAACCACTAGGACACATCCCCAGCCATTTTTTTGTATTTTATTTAGAGACAGAGTTCTTGATGAATTGCTAAGTGCCTCGCTAAGTTGCTGAGCCTGTCTCAGCCTCCCGAGTCACTGGGATTACAGGTGTGCACCACTGCACCCAGCTTAAAGAATCTCTACAGACATTATTCTGTACACATAACTGGATTTTGCAATTCTAGCATGCCCGTAAATATTGCACCTTTGGGTTAGCTTGGTAAATAATTAACTTTTTTTGGTGGGAACTCTTAGCTGATGATTTCTGTTCTTTTATTTTGAGCCACAATGCCTTTTATTTATTTCTCTGAGATACAGAAACACCAAAACCTTCACGTAGGAGAAATATTTCCACTTCAGAGAAATAAAATTGATTAAAAACTCCAGAAACCACTGTTTACAATTGATTGGAATGGCCAGATGACTTACATCTCAGTGTTAGGAAAAATACAGGTGTTTGTTTTGGACTCAGCAAATAAATGACGGTTGTGTTAAAATTATAAATTGCTGATTTGAGTCGCTTATTATATATGTTAGTTGAAATATCAGCATATGCATGGCAGACAAAAGCAGATTTGAATATGAACCCAGTGTATTTCTCTTCTCTGAGTTTTGTTTTCTTTGTATGTGAGGTGGGCATGGAAAACAGACCTTAGAGATTGTTAGATGAGTCAGTGAGATAATGTATATGATGTGGCTATACGATGTCTAGCACCAAGTATAATAGGACTCATTCACTCTCTTTCAGAAACAGCTACTTACCAGTCTCTGTAGTGGCCATAATGGCATCATAGCAGAAATGGATGTGGAAAACTATTGTCATTTCAACCCAATCCCCAGGACATATGGAAAATATTATTTCAGTTTTTCTGTAATGGGCATACGTTTCTCTCGCAAAACCTGTAAAGGTGATCCTTATTTATCTACCTAGTTTGTCAGTAATCACCTTCTGTTGCCAAATTCTATCATCCAGATGTCATCAATAAGTAAATAGAGTCAAATTCAGGTACATGACAATTTACCATACAGTCATAGATGGGCTACATGAATTTGATCAGACAAGGTCTTTTTAGTGGAGTCACTGAAGTCCTGAGACTAACTCCAGAATCTAGATCCTAAATTTGTGTTCACAAAAAATTCACTGGGCAAGATACATTTCAAATGCATGTTCCATTTTTTTTATTCGTCATCCAATTTTTAATTATTCATTGGGTAAATGATAGAAATCAAACAACATGAATCAAGGCACAGTTTTTTATATATTACCTTAAAAAAAAAAGAACTGAAAGGGGGCACAGTGGTGCACATTTGGACTCCCATTGACTATGGAGGCTGAGGTAGGAGGATCTCAAGTTTGAGGCCAGCCTCAGCAACTGAGACCCTGTATCAAAATTAAAAGGGCTGGACATGTGGCTTAGAGGAAAAGAACTTCTGGGTCCCATCCCTAGTACCAAACAATAAAATGAAAGTAAAAAAGAGTTGAAAGGTTATGAATCATATTGATGCCTATTTTAAAGTTGCTTTAATCTGGCCATTAAATCAAAATAATAAACCATTATTTGAAAAAGAAATTAAGCTCACTTAATTTTTGCAGTGTATTCCTGGAAAGAAACATGCATTTAAGACAAGCTGTACCTATCCTTACCATTTTGTGTACATGAGCTCTTCTGTCTACTTCTCAGGATTTTTTTTATTTTCAAAATGCCAATGAACACTTTGAAGAAGTTTAGTCCATATCAGGAAGTTATTAGATTTCATCAAATGGCAGGTGGTTATGAATTTTGTTTCCAAAAACAGGACCTGGGGGATATTCCATATTAAAGGCTTTATTCCCTTTTGGTGGAAACATGCAAATCATTTGTTTTTGCTAAAAAAAAAAAAAAAACAAATCTATGCAACATTTCTTCTCTTATTATTTCCCTCAGGAATAGCAGTCCCCTATTATTCAAAATTGTAAATGCAGTTGACATTTTAAAGTTTATGTTCATGGGACCAAGATATTATTTGGCTATTAGAGGGATGTCACACTTAGGATAAATCTAGTTTTTTTCCTTTGTAATACATATATATATACCATACGTCACCTGGACTAATGGATGGCCATTTCAAATTTGGGTCTGTTACTCTTCTCCTCTTAGAGCTGCAAAAGAAAAAAAAATAGATTGGGAATTGAATTTAACAAGAGAGCAAACAACTCTTTTTAAGATATGATGTAGTCGAAGAATAAAGATGTGTGGACGTGAACAATTTGTGAAATGAAACACGGTTAAGTAGAATCTATTGCCATCGTAAAATAGAAAATGGTTGAAGCAGGGAAGACCAGGACTTGGAGATAAAATGAGAATAAAATAATGCAAAAGCAGAACTCTGCATGCAGGACGCTTGCTTCTCTGATGCCTTGGTCTTATTTCTCTGCTGCCTAATCCGCGAGAGTTCACACTGAGCTATTGCACCTACAAGACTGGAAAAGCACCTTTGAATGCCTTCCAGTCCACCATGTCATGCTACAACGAGGGCATCTGCTCTTCACAGTAAAATTCCATAAAATTTTATTGGAGACCAAAGAAATCCTCTACGTGTGGAGCAGAGCGGGTGAATCTGGCGCGTGTAGAAATGTCTGGTGCATCTTTGCTGCCACTGAATCATCGCTTAACTTTGGACACCTGAATTCACAAGCGTGTAGGTGTCGGTTGCCACCACACATTTCTCTGCAAGCAACAACTGCCTGGAGTTGCCAAAAGAATAATTGCACTGTGGTGAAACACGGCTGCCTGGACGGTGCCAAGATAAGGGATGAAAAATGAGGAACAGCAATGAAAAAAAAAATAAAAGGGAAAGGAAGACTGCATTATAATATGAATCTCAACTCAGAATCCATTGTGACCAGCAGAATTGGTGGGTAATGGATGGGTTGATGCTACCTTCGGTCTTCCCTTTCCTGACCTCATTTCTCCATCCCCAAAATGCACCCCAGGCAGGCAAACACAGCTGTATGTGCTTGGCGAATGACTACCCATTTCATTGTTCAGTGGTTCTGAAAGGGCACCGAATGCAACTGTAGCCTGGAAACATTTGGAAAAAAAAATTAAAAAAAAATAAAGAAAAGAAAAGACTACTGTTCATGATATCTTTGTTTCCTCCTGACTGACAGTTGAAGGTGACTTTCCTTTGTACAATCCTGCCCGCCGTTAGCAATTTTCCAAAATTAAATACCATATTTTGTGTTTGATAGGCACAGCTGTGTCTGCTACCAAGGGCAAATCCACCTGCATGATGCTCTGTGTTCATTTATACACTGAGAACTTTATTTAGATCCCAGTTCGATGGGGGAAAAAAAATCACATTTGTTGAGAACCAATTTTGAGGGCAATGAATTCTTGAAATCTACTTTCAGTTACAAAAAAAGGCAGATTCATTTGCTTCCCATAGAAGTAATATAGACCTACTCAAAATCTTAGTAATGCACCCAACAGGACCTGCTCTATAACCCTGTGAATGAATTTCATGTGTATTCGTTTCTACATATGTTTTTTAAAACTCAATAGTATTCTAAACCTGATAAAAACTAGTGGAAGTGGTATGACCCAGTTTAGAGACTGGTGTGAGGAAACTCACTCTGTTTTGTAGACAGGATGTTCCATTTCTCAAAGTCTCCATTATTTTACTACCATGTAAATATGTCAGAGTAGATGTATGCTCATAATCATTTAAGGCTCTAAAAGTTCTACAGTTTGGGAGCTGGGGAGGTGAAATATATGAACTCCACCAACCAAAGCAATGTCTCTTCAGGCAAAATTAATTTGATGCTTCAGGTAACATTGGTTGACCCTTGATATGTGTGAGGGGCCGCCATTTTGTTAATTGTGACACATGAATACTGGTTCCTCAAGGAATTGTAGGAGCAGAGAAGGGTGCTGTGATCCACTGCACTGGGTTTGCTTTGCATGTTTTCTCCCTCCTCTTGGAGCATCATAATTTGCATTAGCACAGGAAGGATCTTGAGAAATCAAGGAGCTCATCCCCCAGCTTCCCCCTGGCAACCCAGCTCTCTCTCTGTCTGCCCAGCAGGGGTCGCACTTCCTGCAAGGTGGCCCTCTGGGCTGTTCCTCCACATTCTGGCAAACTTCTCTCCCTGCAAGTCTTTAGGTTCCTTGCTCCCTTCATTTACCTACAGACTTCTCACACAATTTAAATAACTCCTATTCCAGGCCATCCTTCAATTACCAAATTTGGATGTCAGTTTCTTTCTGCAGGAATCCTGAATGATATGCATAGTATCTTCCCCTACCATTTTTTTTTAAGTGTTGATACTGCATAAAATATTTTATGGAAAAACAAATTGCTACATTTAAAGTGAGAAAAATTCTTGTGGAGAGTAAGTATCAGAACCCTGCTGCTGGGTGATCTCATTAATGTCACTAACTCTGATGGTTCACCCACCCTTCCAATAAGCCTTAGGCACTGCCATTGAAAACTGGTGTTTTCCTCTCGTTTTCCGAGTTTATTTCACCTTTGTTGGCTTTCTCTCAACAGCTAGATATCAGTGAACCATGCCAGTCATCTATTTAATCAACACGTGTTTATGAAGCATTTTTGTTTAGGCGTGTGTATTTAACATTATACTATGTGTTGGAATAAAAGGGTAGAGAAAAATTCACATTATCCCAATCAAATGTCTACAGATCTTTGATTTAGAGCTCTGATTGTCAATGTCTGCTTGCAATTTTTGGGGGGATACAGAGGATTGAACTCAGGGGCACTCAACCACTGAGCCACATCCCCAGCCTTATTTTGTATTTTATTTAGAGACAGGGTCTCACTGAGTTACTTAGTGCCTCACTTTTGCTGAGGCTGGCTTAGAACTCACAATCCTCCTGCCTCAGCCTCCGGAGCTGCTGGGATTACAGTTGTGCACCACTGTGCCCAGCACTTGCAATATAGTTTTTAATACCTGGATTATTTGATGGCATTGAATAGAGAAAAATAAATGCAGAACAAAAATCCAATAGTCATTAAATCATTTGTTCGTTATTCCTGGACTAAACAACTCTTTATTTTCTTGACCGTGTTCTTTTTCACAGTCATGATGGGAATTTCTTGCAATCAGTGGCCTCTAGGGCATCTCTCTGTAACATTAGGATGCCTTTATACTTTTCTCTTTCTTTTTGCAGCAACTTGTTCAGCCCACTGAGTGTGCAGTGTTCTCTCAGAGCCATCGATACAAGTGTGTTGTCTCCAATATAGCAAAAACCAGTTTTTAGAGGCCATCAGGTATAAAGTGCTCTGGAGGACTGTTTCTTTCTTCCCTGGCAATGCTGACAAAAGAAGTTGAGAAGTGCTTTCCATTTCTAGATTCAGAAATATATGCATTGTCCATTGTCCATTCCTTCCAGAAAGATCAGAACAAAAAAAGAACCCCTTCTGAAGACCACCACCCCTAGGCCACCTTTCGGAGTCTACCAGGGAAAGATGGAGGATTGTTGAAATGTCAGGTAGTTATCCATAGTCTCGCCCCTTCCCATGATTGGTAGGGTAGAAACACATGGAACTCTCTCTCCCACCTCTACCTGTTGCACAGGGCTCTGGAGTATGGAGCAAGTGAACAGGATACAGAGGGTGAGGGGCCGGAGCAAATGTCCCATGGCAGCTTACTTTCCCTGGGGTTGCCATCGTGAGGACTTGGGAGGGTCTCATGAGTCAAGTGCCTGACACAGAAATTAGCTTTGGCTTGAAATGATGTGTGCCATGCTCCAAGGACCACCCCACATAGAATCAGAAACAGGTGGAGTGTGGATGGCTTGGGAGTCAGAATTGTGTTCTTTGGTGAATGTGGAATTTTGATAATTAGATCGAATAATGGAAGAAACAAGTCACACTGGGCTTCATTTTTTTTTTTTTTTTTTTTTTCACAAAAAATGAACAAAAGACAATTGCATCTGTTGTAGGCAGATGGAGGTAGGGGGTTCTTCTAGACCCAGGATGTTATATTCACAGTCCCAATAAAGGACGATGTATATTTATACATATTTGCTTTAAAACAGCTGGTTCACATTGGTGATCTCTCCAGAAGCAGAAACTTGACAGCCCCGTGTAAAATGGCTTGGAGAAGCATATTGGGGGGTGACCAATTGGGAGGCACTGGTCTGTGCTCCATAGAAGGGAAAAAAATTCTATATCCACGAACAACTGTATGCATTGAGTTCCGATTGCACATGAGCGCTGAGAACATCCACTATTCCGCCACAAGAAAAGGAAATGTTTTCTTTAATGTTTCACAAAATCTCTTTGGGCAACTAGGAAGTTAGATTGAGATTCACCATATCCTTCCTCACAGCTGCAGGTATTTTTAGCATGTTTGCCATTTTTTACTGCAGCAACTTTTTTTCATATTCATGTTAATTTTTATGTCTCTTTATCCATCGAATCCATTAATCGTTTTATACCAAGCCTTCTTGCAAATTTTCGATGTCTAAATAAATTTAATTATGATTGTTAGTGGTACTTCCTTTGTTCTCCACTTGTTCATCCAATATCCGTAACAACTTGGAAGTGGCAATGTATACAAAATGTTAAAAACATCAACAGATGATCAAGTTTTATAAAATTATTAAATATCAGTCACATAAATATATGTGCTCAGATATTGGAATTTTAGCAAATTTCTTTTTCTTTTTTTACTTTCAAATGAAACCAACAAACAAAAAAATGAGCCAGGATGGTATTTTAACCTGTTGTCCCAATTATAAACTCGCAACACTATGCTCCCAACACAGTTGGGAACATCATTTATCTACAGAATTCTTCTGTTAGTGTTTTGCTCCCAGGGATGCAGAGAAAATAAAGAGTTCAGTGCTTTTAATGTTCCTGCTTTTTATGTTCATCCTAGTGTTCTGCTTTTAGCAAACACCCCCCTACATTAAAAGTTGGCTCCCAATTTAACCTCAGAAATTTCTTTGGTAAGCTTGTCCTAAAAACTTGTCCCAGAATTCTACAAATGCCATTAAACATCTATTTGTGCTTTATTTCTCTTTTTTCTTTTCTTCCACTTTGACTAAAACTATACTTTCTGTAAAGTGCCCATTTGCCATAGGAATATATTACTGGTAGTGGAAATACATTTCCATGTAAATTCTTATTGTTATTCTATAAAGTGAAATGACAGTTTTTTGGAGATCCTGCACACACAGCTCCCTGGGGTGTCTTAGATCTATTATCAATTTCATGCATTGTGGGACTTTTTTTGAGTATCCCCACCTTTATTGTAAATGGTGTTTTTCTGTCCCTCCGTACTTACCATGCAGTGCGGGGGCCTGGGGTCTAAGGCTCCCCCTGAGTAGATGACGTACTAACATGTGCCTATATAATTGGACTTCTGACAAATGCAAAAAGGTGAATTAGATAGGAAAGTGGAATAAAATATATGGAAAGGCAGGAAACAGATGGCTTCTCTGTGAAGATGTTCAGATAAAGGCGAAAGATGAACAGATGGTTTATACGCATGTGGTGGGTGGGCCACGGAGCCCTAGGCTGAGGCAGCGGAACGGACAACACCTCACCTTTTAGAAGCTGAATTTTGGATGATAAGAGGAGAGCATCTTAGACTCCATGAAAACACAGACTCCATGAAAAAAAATGAGGCAGACTTCACTTTTCCTGGAATTTCCAATTGCTTTTCATCAGAAATAACCTACACTAAACTGCTGAGGAAAATTTTACATGTGAGACTGGTAGGGCAGATGAAACACAGATTCTCTCAACTAGTCCCCACCCGAATGCATGCTGATTGATTGGGGGTTTTCTTGTGATATTGGCTTAACCTTGTTTTATTGGCTTTACAATGAAAATGCTAAAAACCTTCAAAATGGACCATTTCGCTTGCCTTTATAGATACATATTGCTAATTATTTCTACCTGTAGAAAAATAGATGGGTTATTTTTAGAACAGAGTCAGTGAGGTCTCTCTTCTTTGATGTAGCACTTTCCAGTTTAACTCATTGTCAAAACAAAGAAAGAAACCTGTTTTCTGTTTAACAATAATCACACAGCCAATGCCTGAATGATATAGCTTAAACCATCTCATATAGATTTAAGGGTACTACCGCCCCTCTTCCCAGTGTTCTTATCCCTTTTTAAAATTGGTTTTATTCTGATGAAAAGTGATCATTGTGACTATTTTCGTATTCATTTTCTTTGTCATTGTCTGTGAATTTATTTCCATATACTTGTATCCAAACTCACATGTGGGTTTTATTAAAACCTTAATTCAAAAATTTTTACAAGATTTTCCCTGTTAACAATATCTTAGGGGTTTTACATGGAAATCCCACTCATTTTAATACATAATATTTCATACAATGAAAGCAGCCTAATCTCTTTGTGGAAGATGTAGCTGATTTCATTTAAAAAAATCTATTACCAAGCATGCTTCACTGAGCAAACATGAAGAGATATATTTATGGTCATGTGTGAGGAAAATGAAAAGCAGAATTGCTAAATAAATATGAAGAGTAACCGTTGAAACAAGATGTTTGATACATGTTACCCACTTGCATTTAATAAATTATTTTCCCACCAAAATCATATAAACAAAACTATAACCCAATGCTTTATTAAAAATAAAAATCAAATTGAACATGATTTTACAAGTGTTAGTAGGCTACATAAGTTATTGGTTAATAACAAGAGCTGACTATCATCTGAGCTGTAAGAAAATTCTTTGTATCTCTTTCAGCTGAAATCTCCCTGTAGCATCAATCCCTTGCTTACACTGTACCCTTGAGAGTAAAAGAGGAGATTTTTCTATTTTGTATTACATCCCTACATCTTTTTTTTAATTGTTAATTTTTTAATTTGTTTTAATTAGTTATACAAGACAGTAGAATGCATTTATGTATGCACTATGATATATCATGCACAGATGGGATATAATGTCTCATTTTTCTAAGTATACACATTGCAGAATCATATTGGTCATGCAATACATACAGTAATAATGTCTGTTTCATTCCACTATCTTTCCCATCCCCACATCCCCTCCCCTCCCTCCCTTCACTTCATTCTACCTAATCTAACACTATTTTTCCCTAGTGCCCCCCACCTTATTGTGAATTAGCATCCACATATTAGAGAAAACATTTGGCCTTTGGTTTTGTAGGATTGGCTTATTTCACTTAGCATGATATTCTCCAACTCCAACAATTTACTGGCGAATGCCCTAATTTCACCTTTCTTTACAGCTGAGTAATATTCCATTGAATATCAATGTTTATAGCTAGACTACGGATAAAGAAAACATGGTATACATCCCTACATCTTAAAGAACCCATGCTGTTTCTTCAAAATGTTGTCTCCTACAGACTAAATATCCTTACCTTCTTAAATCATGTCTAACTAGATGGGTCACTTTTCATTGTGGTATCACCATATACATACTGTACAATTTAATATTCAAAATATAAAATACTCACATGGAACATATATGAATGGTTTACAGAGCCCTACATGATATTGCCTGTGTTTGGTACTTTTTGGCTCATCTACCTCAAAGAAATTTGAAAAACAACAAAACCAATTTTGGCTTCTTTTTTAGCTGTTTCATTTCCTTCCTACAAGTTTTCTATCAACATCCATATTGTTTGAGGTGTTCCCTCTGCTGTCCCATGGTAATTCATGTCTCTGGGTTCTAAAAGCAGGTCTCTCTTTGGTTTCTTTTAGATCTGCTTTGTAACAAGACCCTTGAAAGGATAGATTTGACTGATTTGAAATGGGAGATGGGTTTTTTTTTTTTTTTTTTTGGCCACAAATGTGGCTGATTCTAATATTTTACGCCTTTCATTTTAGAGGATTTCAGTTGTCTCATCGATGGGCCAGTTCAGGCTGGGTGGACCTTTTGGTGAGGATCTGCTTTGGATTAGGCAGTTTGAGGAACCTGGAGAATGCGTCGTTACACTAATGACAGGAACTCAGTGTTCAAGATAGCGGCTGTGAAACAAAAGCTTCACTTCCCATCAGAGGAAAGGAAAAAAACAAAACAAAACCCATATTTTAGGTCTTAAAGTATAAAAGACAATGTTTTACATGTGCATATTTTCTAGTTTCAAACGACTTAGCTCAAATGGTACCACAATATTAGCTCAGATGATATATACCAAAGTGTGATGGAGTACTAATCCATTCATTTCTTTTTTTGAGGGGGAGAGGGGTACTCAAGCACTGAGCCACATCCACAGCCCTATTTTATTTAGAGACAGAGCCTCACTGAGTTGTTAGGGCCTCGCTCTTGCTGAGGCTGGCTTTGAACTTGCGATCCTCCTGCCTCAGCCTCCCCAGCTGCTGGGATTACAGGCATGCACCACCTTGCCCGGTTAATCCATTCACTTCTAAAGAAGAGAAAAAAAGAACGTGACATGCTTAATGCCCTCACCATGATCCCATAGCTACTAAAACCTCAGCACTAGGGGTGGGATGCTTGTGGTTCCTTTCTGTGGCTTCCAAAAGGAACAAATTATTTCATAGTTTTGATTGCCTTAACTCAGGAGTCTCAGTTATTAATGGAAGGAGCAACTGATGTATACTTTTTGATATGTAGAGCTTTGTATTCTTTTAAGGAAATAAATATAGTTTGCTGAGCTTTTAAAAAAATCTTTCTAATTTCTTTAGTAAATTAATAAAATAATCATGTGTCTCCCTGACAGACATAATCCTGTATTTACATGATGTCAGCTTCCTCTCAGTGTTTTTTTTTTTTTTTTTTAAACCATATACTCTGTAAATCTTTGTTAAATAAATGGACGGCGGGGGTTGTGGCTCAGCAACAGAACGCTCGCCTCGCACTTGCACGGCCCGGGTTCGATCCTCAGCACCATGTAAAAACATAAATGCATCGCATTGTGTACAACTAAAGTAGATAAATAAATATTTTTTTTAAAAAAAATAAAAATAAATGGATGTAGGGCTTCTGTTTTACATAAAGAATTATATACATAGTCACAAACTGCCTGCCTGGTTTTATGACCACAGGCTTTGACTTTTTATTGAACATCCATTTGATCAAATTTTTTTTTTTGGTTTTGTTTTTTCGGTAATAGAGATTGAACCCAAATGTGCTTAATCACTGAGCCATATCCCCAGCCTTTTTTTACTTCTTTATTTTGAAACCTAGGGAGTCACTTAGTTGCTGAGGCTGACCTCAAACTTGAGATCTTCCTATCTCAGCCTCCTGAGTGGCTGGGATAACAGGTGTGGGTTACCATGCCTGGTGTATCTTTTTTTTTTTTTTTTTTCACATAATTATTTTTAATTAAAATCTTTGTATACTGCAAGAAAAATGAATATGCTTAAAATACCCACTATCACATTTCTTCTGCTACATCTTTATATGAATAAAGTCTGTATCTTTATGATTTCTAATAGCGTTGTCCTTTCTCCTCTATTGGTTAATTATGTTTTAATTACACATTTACACTTGTTCACCTTCATAGTTAAATTTTTTTTAGAGCAAGGGCTGTCTGAATTTTTGCATTTCTTTAGTAATTTGTGGGTGCCATGTATTCCCCTTCCTTTATTTGCTTCTTTGTAGTACCTTTATGCCAACATGCTATTCATGTGACCTCAGAAAACTTGTGACTAAATGATATTTCTACAAACTTACAATAGGAGTTTTGTCATTCAGCATTCTAGAGCAAAGAACAGTGTGTGCCCTTAATATCTCCTTTTAAAATTTCATAATAAAAAATTATTTTGAAAAGTCAAACCCAGGTCAGTAGGTTTAAAGTCACATTTACATATTTTTGGAATATCACCCCTGAACTGAGCTATGTGCTGTATAGAAGAATTGAACTTTCCATTCAGTCAGGATATTGTCCCTCATTTGTTCCTCTAATGATGGTTCCTGCATTGTGAGCATTTTCTCTTTTCTTCTGATATATTTATTAGCTGTGAATTACGCCATTCTACTTTGGAAGCCTATCCGTTTCTTTTACATGAATAAACTGCGTAAGTAACGAAGCCAGTTTCCCAGCGTGCTCTCCTCAGATGCTCTCTGACAACTGTTTTGTTCATGCCACATCAATTTTGTCTTTTGCAAGGACTGATGATATATACATATTTTTTTCCTCCGCCATTTCTCAGTTTCCCACAGGCTGTATGTCTGAGTTTATAGTCTATTTTTAGTGGCCATTGTTTCTTCTTTCATTCATTCATCTCCGCCCCCCCCCCCCCACACACACACACCATGATTATTTGTAAAAGCGGTTCCTCTAGGAAGCCTACCTCTGGCAGGCGATTCTCCTTTCTTCTTTGTGTTAGTTTCATTTGTTTATTTTTTTCCCTTTTTCTTTTTGGGTACCAGGGATTGAACTCAGGGGCACTCAACCACAGAGCCACATCCCCAGCCCTATTTTATATTATATTTAGAGACAGGGTCTCACTGAGTTGCTGAGAGCCTCACTGTTGTTGCTGAGGCTGGCTTTGAACCCGCGATCCTCCCGTCTCAGCCTCTCCAGCCACTGCAATGTGTTAGTTAGTTCTATTTGGATCTGACATCTCTTCCTCACCCTTATTTTGCCGATAATCCTTGAAGTCTCTCGCTGATGTTTATTATTTCTCTTTATGTCATTTTTTTTCATTATGTAATTTAATTCATTATGTATTTTTTTTTTTCATTTTTTTCTCTTTTGAGATTAGGAAGTGGCGACGCTTATTCCATTATCTGACTCTCCCAGGCCTTCCCACTTGAGGAGAATGCGGGCTTATTAACAGCGAGCCTTTCCTCTCCCTGGCAATGGAATGAATCAAGACATCTGCTCCTGTGCTGCGATCAGCATATTTAGGAATTTGGCAGAGTGGTTGGATGGAAATTTTTTTCTAAATATGATCACAGTACTTTATAGATTTTCGTCTTTTTTTTTTTTTTCTAAACAGCATAAACATGGATTTCATTTGCCCTTTAATGAGGTGTTTGTGGTTCAAGTAGATTTAGCAGAACTTAGAGGGTTCTGTGGTTGGACTCCATGTCTCAGATATCTATCAGTTGAAGAGAGAAGTGAAACTATTGTCAGAAAAAAAAAAAAAAAAAAAAAAAACATTTTTTTTCTAACCCTGCATCATTCTTTGATTTCCAATTTGGAACAAAATCGAAGACATGGATATTATTACTTTTTCCACTGGGCTATGAGGGGGCGTTGGGATGTTGGATGACATCACGTATGTTACGTACTTCACGGCTCACATATGGGTACTTCTGCTTATTTTATACGTAGCCATCATCTTACAGTGAAAAGAAAAAGTGCGCTGTGGGCTGTGGTGCTTGAGTCACGATTTGTAAAGTGCATTTTCACGAATGGTTTCTCAGGTCATGAAGAAGTACGCATAGTCGGGAGGCTGAGGCAGGAGGATTGCGAGTTCAAAGCCAGCCTCAGCAACACTGAGGCACTAAGCAACTCAGTGAGACCCTGTCTCTAAATAAAATAGGGCTGGGGATGTGGCTCAGTGGTTGAGTGCCCCTGACTTCAATCCCCAGTACCAAAAAAAAAAAAAAAAAAAAAAGAAAAATACAGGGTGGAATTGCAAATGCCTTCTGTTCTTCGGATGGAGTACAGAGGATTGCACAGACTGGAAAAATCTTTTCTCCAGTTGCTTCTGGCCTCAAGCTCCCCCCTTTAAGGAAGCTCTATAATAGGCTGTTTCTACGCGTCCATCTTCTCCTCAAGAACAGTCTACATTAGTTTCTCAAGAGGAAATGCCTTTGACCTGGTCTTCCAGCTAATGTGAATTGGTCTACAGGGCGTATATCAGTTGCCAAAAATATGCTTAAAAGGTATGAAATAATTTTAAGCAAAATACATTATCCGAAAATCTCTGATTCTTGTGAGATCAGATTTCCATTTGGGGTGACACTTCTTCCATAAAGTTAGCCAGATATTTTGGTACACTCTGTGGGTACCTCGGCTATTTTCAATCTCTCCTTCCCACCTCCCCGCTGCTCACAAACTCCCTTCTCTCCACTCTTCTTAATTTTGGTTACTGTATCTACATCCAGGCACAATCTTTAATCTCAAAATCTCAGAATTGCTGAAGGTGGCAGAGCACACCTATCACGCCAGGGGCTCTGGAGGCTGAGGCAAGAGGATCACAAGTTCAGTGACAGCCTCCGCAATTTAGCAACTTAGTGTGCCTCTGTCTTAAAATTAAACATAAATAGGGCTGAGGATGTGGCTCAGTGATTAAGCGCCCCTGAGTTCAATCCCCAGTACCAAAAAAAAAAAAAAAAAAAAAAAAATTATTGATGACTTCTTCCTTTTATTATTCACACAATTAATTTGTTATCAGATTGTTTAGTTTGTACTTTTTAAATGCTTCTCGAATCTGACCTTTTTTGACACTTTGTCACTGAATCATTTAGGTAAACTTTATTATCTGGATTGTAGCCGCTTGTATCTGTCCTCTCATGAGGCTGAAACTTCACCTCCTGCTTCTGCACTCTGTCCTGTCCTCTATGTAGCTCCCTGTCACCACGTCATTGCAAAAAGACATCATCTTTACAGGTGAAAGACGGCTGGTACAAGATCATTGCCCATTAGGGAAGAGCGCATTACAACACCTTCCTACGACACATTTATTGCGGGAAATGTGAGCACACAGTGAAAATACCCAGTGCTGAGAAAGATGCGGGGCTAGTGGGGGTCTCCCACACTGGTGGGGAGAATGTTGATTGGCACCTTGGTTCTGAATAAGCGTTTGTAGAGCCTTTTATGAAGTTGACCAGATCCTTTTCACATACCCAGGGATCCCATTTCTGGGCATTTATCTCAGAGAAATGAAAACTTTGATTCCTATGAAAGTCTGCACACAAAAAAATTCATAGCACCTTTAATAGCAATAGCTCTGCATTGGAACAGATCCACACATTCAATGAAAGAATGAAAACAAACAAACAAACACTGGTACATAATTTAAATGGAATACTATAAAAAATAAACAAATAACCCAATGAATAAAAGGAATTGAAGAGACACTCCTCAGAAGATGCTTTATAATCAATCGACAAATATATGAAAAAAATCTTCAACATTTCTAGCAATTAGTTTTGATTTACATTCCTCTAACATTTCATCTCACTCCAGTTAGAATGGCAGCTATTAAGAATACAAAAAAACAGTAAGTTTTGGTGAGGATGTGGGGGGAAAGGCACACTCATACATTGCTGGTGGGACTGCAAAATGGTGCAGCCATATGGAGATTCCTTGGAAAACTTGGATTGGAACCACCATTTGACCCAGCTATCCCACTCCTCTGTCTTAAAAACAGAGGACTTAAAAACAGCATACTACAGGGACACAGCTACATCAATGTTTATAGCAACATAATTCACAATAGCTAAACTGTGGAACCAATCTAGATATCCTTCAGTAGATGAATGGATAAATAAAATGTGATATATATATATATATATATGAATATTATTCAGTATTAAAAGATAATAATATCATGACATTTTCAGGTAAGTGGATGGAGTTGGAGAATATAATGCTAAGTGAAATTAGCCAATCCCAAAATTCAAATGCCGAATGTTTTCTCTGATATAAGGAGACTGATTCATAGTGGAGTTGGGAGGGGGAGCATGGGAGGACTAGACAAACTCTAGTAGGACAAAGGGGTGGGAGGGTAAGGGAGGGGGCATGGGGTTAGAAATGATGTTGGAATGAGATGGACATCATTATCTTAAGTACATGTATGAAGACACGAATGGTGTGAATGTACTTTGTTTACAACCAGAGACTTGAAAAATCGTGCTCTATATGTATAATATGAATTGTAATGCATTCTGCTGTCATGTATAACAAATTAGAATAATAAAACAGAATACTACTCAGCAAATAGAAGGAGTGAATTATTGATAGATGTTGAATATGCTGCAAAGCAATTGCAGGGTAAAACCAATCTCAGTATGTTTCTTCCTAGATGATGCCATTTATGGGAGAGTCTCAAAGTGACAAAACTGTAGCAAGGAAGAATAGATCACTGTTGCCTGGGGTTTATGGATTGTGGGGAAAGGTTGTGACTATGAATGGGAACCATGAGGACATTTTTTTAGAGTCATATTATATTTCTGTATCTTAATTGTGATAGTTTCACCAGTCCTTATATAGATAGATTTTTATAGAACTATACAGCAAGGAGAGAAAAGGTAAAAGCTGATAAAATTGAATAAGATCTCTTGTTGATTGTATTGTACGAGTGTCTATTTTCTGGCTTTGGCCATATTGTTTGTTGTGCATTTAAAAACTTGATCAGCCGGGCGCAGTGGCGCACGCCTGTAATCCCAGCACTTTGGGAGGCTGAGGCAGGAGGATCGCGAGTTCAAAGCCAGCCTCAGCAATGGCAAGGCACTTAGCAACTCAGTGAGACCCTGTCTCTAAATAAAGTACAAAAAAGGGCTGGGGATGTGACCCAGTGGACAAGTGCCCCTGAGTTCAATCCCCAGTACCACCAAAAAAAAAAAAAAAAAAAAAAAAAAAACTTGATCACACCAGCCACTTCAAAACCAAATGTGGGTTAAAAAGAAAAAGAGGTCTCTGAAGATTGCTTGAGGGAAAGAGAATGAAATTCAAACTTTGACCAAGAATGAGAATGCAATTCCAGGCTGTTTTGAACACACCTAACTAACACTCCTCTTTATTTTTGTGGGTATCTTATATCTTATCCATTTTGAAACTCTCATACATATACGTAGAATGATTTCTTTGCCCCTTTGTGTCGGTCAACTTTCTGTGGCTGTGACAAAATACCTGAGAATAGAAAAAGAAAAAAAGGTTTACTTCAGCTTATGGTCTTGGGGGCTTCAGGCCATAGTCACTTGGCTCTGTTATTTCTGAGCCTCTGGGGAGAGAATATCATGGCAGGGAGGTGTGGCTGTTCATTTCCTGGTGCCCAAGAAGCAAAGAGAGAAAGATTGAGGCCTGAGACAAGATAGGCCCCCCAGTGTGCATCTTCCTCCAAAAAACCCAGCCTCCTATAGTTTCTACCACACCCCAAAAGTTTTTCCAACTGTGAGTCCATTGGTGGATTAATCCAACGATGAGCTCCTATGATCCAGTCATGAGTTTGGATTTGTGAACAGATCCCACCCAAAAGTCCTACCTGTGAACACTGCTGCATTGGAGACCAAGACTTTGACACATGAGGCTTTGGGGGACACTTTGTATCTGTAACCATGATACCCTCTTTTTATTTTTATCTTTTGGTACCTGGGAGTGAATTCAGGGGCACTTAACCATGGAGCCCACATCCCAGCCCTATTTTTTTATTTAGAGACAGGGTCTCACCGAGTTGCTTAGCACCTCCCTTTTGCTGAGGCTGGCTTTGAACTCACGATCCTCCTGCCTCAGCCTCCGGAGCCCATGGAATTATGGGCATGTGCTACTGCACCCAACCAGTAAGACCCTCTCAATGGCAAATTTCTATTTATCTGTCAATCCAGGGTCCAAATTCCTCCTCCTTGAGCTCTTCCTCCAATCTGAAGCACTGCTTCTGCCCTTGCCCTGGGTGACATGCTCTCAGACCTCTTCCTGAGAACTTGACACATTCCCTCTGCCTTTTACTTGGTCTCTGTGAGCCTTGGTTCCTCCCCCCGCCCCACTAGACTGAACTCAAGGGGCAGCACATTATCTTGCTATTTCTGGTTCAGCCCAAGGGGGACCCAGTATTAGTTCGACGAATTTGTCAACTGCGTGAGTAATTTTATAACTGAGCCCCCAATAAATCCATGTTTCCCCAGACGTGTTCCAGCTGCCACCCTTGGACGTGGTGAATAGAAATACTTTTTTTCAAATTTTCTTCCACTTGTGGTGAGTGTCCACTTTGCGGTGTTGCTTCTGACCTGCATATTCTGACTGTATTGAAGCAGAAACTTGAGTGCCATTCAGCTATATTTTTAAAAGCAACCTTCATGGATCTAATAACCACTAATACCATCTGTGCTTTTCTGTAGCCCAGGGAAATTCCATCTAGAGTTACAGGGCGTTTTTGAATAGAGTTAGAAATATCTACAGTTCCCTTGGAGTCCATAACATTTTATTTGCCAGATATTATGTGTGTGGCATCTAATACTTGCTATTAAGGACACAATTTAAAAAACATTTGTTTTATATATAAGCTCTTAGGTCAAGATCTTGAGAAGTCATTTTAGATGGTTGGTTTTATATGATAGAATTGTTTTCTAAAAAGAGATGTTTATGACAACATGATAGATGGCGGTAACTGGACCTGGAAAACAAAAAAGAAAAAATACATTAAGTATAAAGCAAATTGTGGAATATGCTGGATGCCATAATTAGCAGTCTATTAACATGATCACTCATTCTGAACTTTGATTCAGCCTGGTTTCCCTGCATCATCAGTAAGCCAAGGTCTGTCTCTCCTGCTGTAATAACTTTTTACTGTATTAGGGACAGCAGCACAGAGCAAATGCAATGAGTGTTAATCAAGAGAATTAATATGATCCATAAACCTTCCAGTGACATCTCAGCCAAATCCCATCTCTTACATTATGAAGTTCTGCATGAGAGGCTCTGGCTGTCTTTCCTCCCTCATTTTAAAATCCTCCCTCTGCTTCCAGACTTCTTCCACTTCTTCCAACCACCCAAGCTCTTACTGGCTTTGGAACTTTAAACTAGCTGTGTTCCCTGCTCAGAATGCAACACCTCTAGCTCCACCTGGTGGCTTTTCCTGGTTATTCACATTCAGCTTAGATGTCCCTTTTGTTTAGGGTCCTTCCCTGACCATCCAGGTGAAACCAACCTGGTCAGAGTGTGTGTATTCGGAAGCAACATAGAAGAGCTCATGAGGGTTGATGGGTTGCATCTCTTCCCAGCAATGTGATGTTGGTGGATGGGAAGCACTTGTGGTGGGGATATTGCACCACAGGGAATGGCAAGGACTATCACTCAGGGCTTAGTTGGTTTTGGACAGCTAGTGGTTAAACATGGACCTGCATGACATACCCTGTATCACCTGTTTGTATGTAACTCTCCTCCTTGCTCTGTATTACCTGGGAAACTTTGCATTTCTCTTGTCACCAGTCTGCTTTAGTGTTCATTACTCTACCAGTAATGGACATCATCATGAGAACCAGTTCACTGGTCTTTGCCCAATGCCTACCAGAGGGCTTCCACATCACAGAGGCACAGTAAATATATATATTTTTTTAATGACTGAGTCCACAGGTCAACCTTTCTGTTGTTTACTAATATTTAACATCCATGAGTTGACTTTTTTTTTTAACTATCAAATCTATTCTGTGATTGATGTCCTCAAGTAATATAAATAATATGTCTTTCTTTTGTTGTTGTTGTTTATTTTGTTTTTGGTGGTGCTGAGGATGGAACCCAGGGTCTCCTGAGGCTAGGCAAAAGTTCTACTGCTGACCCACATCTTCAGCCCAGTCGAGTAATATTTGATATATATGTATGCTATATTACTACTTTCTTTCAATTAAGCCATAAACCTATTTCAAGATAACTAGTTAGATCTGCTTTTTCTGGCATATGAACTTCACTCAGAAGAAAGAACTTTTAAATCCTTAAATCATCCAAGAAATCTCTACAAGTCTTTCATGTCAAGGTTTAATAATTAAATGTTTAATACCTCTTTAAGCTATTAAGCTAGCAATAAAAATGCAATATTTTAACCCAATTTACTCGATTAAAGAACAATCCCAGATGTTATTTAACATGAAGAATTGCAATGATCTGCATTTCATTAAAATCTCAGTACTAGAAAGAGAATTTTAAGCATGTTACGTGAAGAAGTTCATTTAACTCTTTTCAATAAGGGAATATGATCTTCGTTTCCCTGGAAGCATGCTGTTTATCACAGGGCGCTGAGTGTACCTAACTTGAATTACTGCCCTTATTCTCTGCAGAGCTGTGTACTGATAGTTGTTAAATAACCCATTAGCAACTGAAATTTAAATGCAGGTTTTATTCTCATTTTGATGCTGGATTCTTAATGTATTTGCTTGTTTTTATGAAAATGAAGATTGCCTTGATATTAAAATCAATAACATATACAGAAAATTCATTTGGCTCATGATCATTATAAATCACTTCTGAGAATTTATATTTCAATTTAAGAAGAAGGTAGAAAATATTCTTTGTTACAGCTCTCTTCAATTTTCCTGAAAGAGTGGGTGACAGATAACTAACTAAGCAGAGGCCACATTTTTCTTCAAGTATATTGATGAAGAACTGAACAGAGACTTCACAGAAGAAGAAATACCATCCATCAATAAATATATGGAAAAAAAAATGGTTCAACATCTTTAGCAATTAGAGAGATGCAAATCAAAACTAACCTGAGATTTCATCTCATTCCAGTCAGAATGGCAATTATCAAGAATACAAGTAACAATCAATGTCAGCAAGGATGTGGAGGAAAAGGCACATGACTCGTACATTGCTGGTGGGACTGCAAATCGGTGCAACCACTCTGGAAAATAATATGGAGATTCCTCAGAACACTTGGAAGGGAACCACCATTTGACCTAGTTATCCCACCCCTTGGTATATAACCAAAGGACTTAAAATCAGCATACTACAGTGATGCAGTCACATCAATGTTTATAGCAGCTTAATTCACAATAGCTAAACTATGGAACCATCCTAGGTGCCCTTCAAGAGATGAATGGATAAGGAAAATGTGTTACATATACATAATGAAATACTAGTCAGCCCTAAAAAGAAATGAAAAATGATGGCATTTGCTGGCAAATGGATATGACTGGTGACTATCATGCCAAATGAAATAATCCAATCCCCAAAAACAAAGGCCAAATGTTCTCTCTGATATGTGGATGCTAACTCAAGATAAGGGGATAGGTGTAGGGGAGAATAGAATTTTATTGGATCAGACAAAGGGGAATGAAGGGTAGGGAAGGGGAAAGGGAATAGGAAAAATAGTAGAATGAATAGTACATTACTTTCCTGTGTGCATATATGATTATACAACTAATATGATTCTACATCAAGTACAACCAGAAGAATGAGAAATTATACTCCCTATTTGTATAATATGTCAAAATACATTCTACTGTCTTATATAAGTAATAAGAACAAATAAAAAAGAATATTACTAAGGCTTCTGCTCTCATTATTGTTAAATTCTAAAATAGAATTACTTGAAAAGAGGAAAAAATACTGAAAATTGTATGTCCTAGAATGAGATTTTTATCTTCCAAAAGCTGATTCAACGTTTATGCAGTTTCCACAGTATGAAGTTGTCAAAGTGAAAACACTGTGCTTGGTATGTGCAGAATCAGGGATGTGATATAGTTCTAAAATTGCAGTTAAGTCAGTTAGGTTGAGACATGGTTCAGCTGAAAAAGTCAGACTGTGATCAAATGGAGTTCAATTTCATTGTTAAGCACCTGATGAAATTGTTCACTTTTTTATTTTTAGGTCCACCAATGCTAAAATGTACCTCTTGCCTCTTGCCTTGGGAGCAATGAATTTCACTAAGAAATCATTGTTCTTTACAGCAAGTCAACTGCTGCACAAAACTGCAAGTATTTATAGAGCCCTTCCTTAGTACCACACTCAGGTAGGTGCTGTAGAGAATTCAAATAGAAATAGGAGTGTTCTTTACCATAGCAAAAATGTTCTGTTTAGAAACGCTAAAATTTATGTGGATAATAAAGAAGGGAACAGGACAAGATAAGTAATAAAGTAGAACAAAACAGCAAGAAGTATTTAGAGGATGATTACACCAGCACATTGCAAACAGGAATTCCTAAAACATAGGATAGAAAAATATGGCAGAACCATTTGTTGATTTTAGAATGTCACTTTTTAAAAAGCAAAGCTAAGTCTGGGTTCTAACTTGTAGAAAATGCAGAGGGAATCTGTGATTAATGTGATCATAGAACATGCTATAGATATCTGTAGTTGGAGGGTGTAAAAGGGGAAGAGATTGTGAACTGGATGCCAATAAAAATGCTCTAGAATGGAAGGAATGGCAAAGAGAGAGAGGGCTATGGTGACGGGGGGGTGAATGCAGAACAGGAGGCCAACGTGGCTTTGAGGACTGTTTCTCCATGAGGATGGAGTTCCAATGCTCAACCATTCAAAATGAAAAACTGGGTTTGCGGTCAAAGGTGAATTTTTTTTTTTTTTTTTAATGTGATGCTTGGGATTGAACCCAGGGCCTTTTGCATAGGAGGCAAGCACTCTACCAACTGAGCTATGTCCCCAGCCCATGGTGAAAAGTTTTTGTTCAGACACATTCGATTTGAGTTGAAGGGACCCTGCATGCATTGTTTCCATGGTCATTGATTTCTAGATACTAGAATCAGCTATTTGTATTTAAATATTGCTGAGTTCTCTTATAAAAAAAATTAACAAGGATTGTGCTATAGGCTTATCCAATTATATTATTATTATTATCATCATTGTTATTATTTCAGTACTGGTTATTGAACCTAGGGTCTTGCTCATGCTAGGCAACTACAGTACCACTGAGCTACATTCCCAGCCATCTTTTACAACTTTAGACATAGTATTATATCTCTCAGCTTATTTACTTGTTTGGGATCAGTAGTTTTTTAGTGGTTTCTAAACCTTTTGGATTTGATCCCTAAAAGTAACAAAAAGGAGCAAGTAAACCCCAATACTGCATTTGTCAACTTTTAATGATGTGTGTATACTATTTTTTCTAGTAGTGTAAAATTAAAATGCAAACCAAAATGTGAGGAGGTAAATTAGGTTTGATCAGAATTTTCAATAACTAATTTCCACCCCACTGGTTTATTTTTGTCAGTATCCCAACCTGAGGACAGCTGAATTTGATCTAACATTTTCACCTAAGAATCCATTTGTTTGTCTCATTGTTATGAAGACTAGACATTCAGATTACGGGGCTTTCTTCCTTCTGGATTCATATTAATTAATTTTAGCATATTGCCAAAGAATATTTCTATCTGAATAACTACTGATCACACTTATTGAATTATAAGATATTATTCAATTTCATTTAATGCATTGAATGAGTTTAAATACCCATGACATAAATCAGAGCAGGTTAATATGTTGTTATCTGTTATTACTTAGTGTATGTTTCCCTTTTCCCCTTCTGAACAAACTATGTTCTCCCCTTTGACTATTACTTTTCTATTCATTATGACTCTGATGAAGTTGTCAATCATAAGACCCTGTATTTTTTATTGTTATTTTTATTTGTTTTAATTTTTTTTTTTGTTTGTTTCAGTTATACATGACAGTAGAATGTACTTATGTACTTTTATATATCATACATAGATGGGGTATTTAGTAAAAGTTTTGGCACAAAATACATATTGAATAAATGATAGCAACTATCACTGCTGTTGTTGTGATAAGCATTTATTAGGAATTATCAGGAAAGGATTGACAAACATTTACTATAAAGAGTCATGTAGAATGTGTTTTCTGCATTGAGGGTCCTCCAATCTGCCATTGTAGTACAAAAATAGCAACAGACCACACATCAATAAATGAATGTGGTTGGGGTCTAAGAAAACTTTATATCTGAAAATAAAGGAAGCAGGCTGGATTTGACTTGGAAGGGTCATAGTTTTCAAACCCCTGGAATAAAATATCATAAAATCTACTTATTTTACATATAAGTACATAAATGGTGTGTTAATATATGAATATGCATATGTACATGCTTGAAACTAAATAACTTTCAAGTGTAGTTACAGGATGTGTTCTCAGGTATCAGTGAATTCCATTACCATAGCTCAAAGATGAAAGAGTGAGTAAGGAAATATACTGATTCTATCCAATGTCTTTTCTACTTTTATTATGGACTGAATATTTTTGCAGCAGTTCCCATTGAGATGATATTTGGAGGTAGAACTGTTACGAGGTGATTAGGTTTGGAGGGTTGAGCCCTCGTGAGTGGAATTACTTTCTTATCAATAGAGCTAGGAGAGAGCTTTCTTCCTGATTTTCTCTATCATGTGAGAAAACTTGAACAGGGTTCTCATCAAAACTCAACCCTGCTGGTACTCTGATCTTGGACTTCTAGGACTGTGAAAATAAAATTGTTTCTTAGGCCATACAGTTTGTATTAATTTGTGGCATTATCTTTGAGATAATGTTGAGGGAGATAGCTTTCATTGCTTGTTTCTAAATGATTCCCTGATCCTCTTTTGTGCTTCAAAGATCCACATTATACTTTTATACCCAGCAGTCACATCCAGCTGGTCACGTTCCTGTAAAAGACAAATTATAGACCATCCTGTTCTTTCTTTCGTAGATGATCCAAATTTCTTCTTAAAAACTTAGTTTCCATACCGACTACAATTTTGCTGTGCATTTTATTCACATGTTTAAAACTACATAAACACACAAAATATTCACAGTGATGGTTTGTTCTAATCTATGGCAAACCTGTTTATTCACATGCATTTTTCAGAATACTCTTCTCAACTACATTGGTTCCGTAACTTCTATAAATTCTCTCATTTCTTGGCAAGGATACAAATTTCTAGGTAGATTTTTTTTTTTTTTTTTGGTTATCTCAATTATTAAATAATTATCACCAGTGAGCATTTTTCCTGTGGTTTTGTGGTTTCTCCTTTCTTGTGATCTCTTAAGGTTTTTCTGATGAATTATTTATGCATTGCCAATTTTGACTTACAGAAGGCAATGCTCTTTAATTTTTATTTTAATAAAAAATTTAAAGATTGTAGTCTTTACCATTAAACTCATTCTGTATTCATTATTCTCTACTTACCCTTCTTTGGAATGAATATCCAAGACATTTATTTTATTATGATTCAGACCTATTCTGTAGCATGATTCTTTGCTCATTCTTGAAATAATATTAAGTAAGGTCATCTTTCAGATGTACTGGGAACAGAGCTATTTCTTTTCTGTCATCCGAGACCAAGTATAATTCTTCCTCCAGCTTTATTTGTTAATACTGGGTCATAAATGTTGCTCACAGTATGCAAATCTGTCTCTACAAATTGGTGTTTGTGTACATGATAAAAATGTGAGTTTAGGTAAAATCATTGGTTCTCATCTCAGAAAACAATTATAGGGATGGTTTATTTTCTTGATAGATTGTTTCTTAAATGTATGGTAATGAAGGACAGGAACACAATAAAAATGTAATTATGACTACTTCATACAATAGTGTCCCTATGTTCTCCGCTTCTGTTTTTTTTTTTTTTTTTTTTTTTTTTTTTTTTTTTTTTTTTTTTTTTTTGTGGTACCGGGGATTGAACTCAGGGGCACTTGACCACTGGGTCACATCTCCAGACCTTTTTTGCATTTTATTTAGAGACAGGGTCTCACTGAGTTGCTAAGTGCCTCGCCATTGCTGAGGCTGGCTTTGAACTCGCGATCCTCCTGCCTCAGCCTCCCAAAGTGCTGGGATTACAGGCGTGAGCCACCGCGTCCGGCTCCGCTTCTGTTTTTAATATCAAACCAAAAGGGTAGGTCACACTAGGAAAATTCCATTCATAAGGGTACAAATGAAAGTTGGGAAATTAATAATGGCAGCAACTTCTTAAAAAGTTTTCTTCATAGAACATTGGAGTTTAGTTCTTTTCTTCTTGAACTGGGGAATGCTTAACAAGGAGAATATGGTAGAATGGATAGTGTGCCAACTCCAAGGTTGAAGCTATACTTCTTTCTCTCCCTGCTGGTATTGCTAGCTTTGAGGGAAACCAGTTACCCAGTAAGAAGGTTAAGTGCTAAGAAGTCACCACACTCTGAGGGTCTCAAGCTTTCGTCTCTGCATTATTTAAACACTGTGCATTTTGACTGGAGCTGATTCTTCATCCAGAAGATAGTAAAAAACAAAAGAACAAATGTGGTTTAATAATTATTTTTTATTAAACTTATAACAAACATGTGTCGAGTTCAGTTAAGGATATAGAGATTAAAAAGCATTTTTACGTACAAGGAACCCTTATGTAAGGTGAAAAATAGAGAAAAAACACACAATGTAATATGACACACAAGGTAATATTACAAGAAAAATGTTAGGGTACAAATTGAAACGCTAAGAAAGGAATCCCACCTTGATTCATCAGTATGACACCTGGTATTCAGTTTCAATAAATTACTTTTTCTTTTCTTTTTTTTTAAAGAAATGGGTCTTCCCTGGGTTGCACAGGCTAGCCAAAAACTCCTGGGCTCATACAATCCTCCTGCCTCAGCCTCCTGAGTAATTGGGACCAAAGGTGCATAGGTATGCTGTGGGTACCTGAGAAAGGAGCCAGGGATTATGAATAACACGGTTCTACAAAGTTACACCTCCAATCGATCATTTGAAGTTAGCATCACGCTTGGGCTCATCAATTTTTCAGGGAAAGGAGATAATTATACTATAATAATGAGATATTAAATCACAAGTCAACTATCTGATGGTTGTTCCCTAAATAGTTATGTAGGAGGGTAGAAATACTGAAGGTTTATCCTTGACATTGATGCTAATATACAAACTACCACTTTGTCTTCTAGCAAAATCCCTTATTCTCTGCATTGATGGAAATCCATGTCAAATGAGCTTGTCTCATTACAGCAACTCTTAAAATATAACAATGGCTAAGAATTGTGTCTGAGTACAGCCTCTTTTGACAACCTTTCCTAATGAGGTAATTTGTAATTTTAATTTAGTTGTTTATGTGAAGTTGAGAATACTAGAAATGTGACTTTAGAAGTGCTTGGAAGTAATTTTGTGACTTTAGAAGTGCTTGGAAATAATGGTTTTCGTCGTTTCAGTCAAAATTTGCTTTCTTTATTTTGTCACAGGTACTACAAATATAAATCTTTAGCCTAGTGCTTTTGGAGTCATATCAGAATTAGAATAAACAGGGTGGGACGTTAGTGTGTCTTACTCAAATAGCTTCCTCTAGAGAGATGAACTCCAGGTTTACCACTTGCTAGCTGTAAGACTACTACGCCAAGAATCTGGAATGTTCTCTAAGGCTCATGTGTTAGATTTTATGCAAAGAGTCCTATCAAACAAATGTGACAGGTGCCTCGCGATAAGGAAATTAAACATGCTTCTTCATTGCGCTTCTCAAATGTTCTCAAGCGTGGCTCTCAACTTGGTACTGTTAGCGGGTATAGAACCTTTTAGAGGTAGGGCATCATGGGAGGTCTTCTAGATTTTGAGGACATGAACTTGAAGGGGATTGTGGGACGGAATCTTGTCCACCCCTCTTCTATATCCCAACCATGACACCTCATAATGGTGTGTTGCCTTGCCCCAGCCCAGAAGCAATGACTGTGGATTAAAATGTTCAAAACTGTGGGTCAGAATAAAACTTTTCTCTTTCTAAGACAATTGTCTCAGGCATTTGTTATAGTGACAGAAAGGTGACTGACACAAGGACCTCCTGCCGATCCTTTCGCTACCTGAAGGAGCCCTAATTAGGAAGGGCTGTTGTAGCTAGCTGGAAGCCATGGGTTCCACCTGATATGTATGTGACGCACCTGTAGGCACCCGCAAACCTGAAGGTATATAACCGGGTGAAAGCGGTCCGAGTTAGGAGAACGGAGAATTCAGTCAGCCGGGCAGTCACTCGGTCGGTCAGAAGAATCAGAGCGGCCAGAACGTAGGCAGAGCGGTTACAGAGAGAAACCAGATAGAAGAAGTAATGACTGGCCAGAGTTAGGCCGAGGCTCCAGAGGACTGGTCAGAGTAAGGCCGAGGCTCCCGAGGAAGACAGAAGACAGAAGACAGAAGAAGGAAGAAAGAAGAGAGAAGAAAGAAGCTCTAATCTTTCTCTAAGCTAAGCTCTATCTTTCTAACTCTAACTCTAAGCTCTAAGCTAAGCTCTATCTTTCTAGCTCTATCTTTCTAACTCTAACTCTAAGTTCTAAGCTAAGCTCTAAGAAAGTAGAAGTAAAGTAGTAAAAGCTTAACCGAGAATTTTCCCGCGGCACCGTGGCTGCAGCTTACAGCTACCTCCTTATGTGCCTTGGAGAACCATGATTTCATACATGCTTGTGATTTTTCAAAATAATTTTTGCTGAGAAACACATTCTTGAAATCATCACTTATTCAGCAGCTAATTATATAAAGCACTATCCTCAGGTTACTTGGAGAAGCTCTAACAAATACAGCTTGGCACTTTTAATGTATGACACATGGCCTTGGAACAATATGACAATCATTGTTTCCTTGGTGAGCACCAAGGAGGGAATGTTTGTTAGATTATATTCCTCTTTACTGTATGCTTCCCATGTTATTGGCTAATGTCACCTAGTGTAGATGGCAGGGGTTTTGAAATTCACTAATAAATAGATGTCTCATCTCAGAACTTGAAGTTGAATGCCACCCTATGGACAGGAGCAATGTGTGGAGCTGGGGTTCAATAAAACAGGACGTGAATAGTGCCCATTCGTTGTAGGCAGAATATTAGTTTAGATTTTATGCCAAGAGTCTTATCAAATAAATGTGACAGGGGCCTCGTGATAAGGAAATTAAACATGCTTCTTCATTGGGCTTCTCCAGGTATCATCTGTGTTGATGATGTGCATGTGAGTCTCTGGTAGAAGGGTGGTATTTCTCAAAGTTATCCTACTAGCCACCGAACTTTTGGAAAGACAGAAAGGTATTATATGCATCATTATTTTTAAAATATTTATTTATTTGCTTTAGTTGTACATGATGCATTTATTTGTACGTGGTGCTGAGGATCGAACCCGGGCCGCGCACGTGCTAGGCGAGCGCTCTACCGCTGAGCCACAACCCCAGCCCCTTATATGCATAATTTTATTTCCAATACCTCCCATAGTACTTGACACATAATTGATAATAAATTGATTACATTGAAATAATCTCTGGGGTTTCCTTTCCTGACTGGGTAGCATTTTGCTTTGGAGTTCATAATCTTTACTCTCTGGCACTATTTGTGTAATATATATGTATATATATATTTAATAAGGACAGCAACCCAGTAAGCACAAACCACATATACAGAACCTCTGAATCTGTAGTCAGTTGGTCTGTTAAAAAGCTTCATCAAAACTTTCCCGATAGTCTGATATTCAGAGAAAATTTCTTGCTCAGATGGGCAAGTTGTATCCAATACAAGAAGAAAAACACATATTGCTGTCTCAGTGTTTTACTCTGTATTTATTACCTCTCTTTGCTTTCTTTACATGTCATGCTTAATAGACACTTGCCTACTTTTAAAAGACTTTATTCTGGAGGGTCACTATGCAGAAAGTAGCTTTTATATCTTAATCCAAATAACTTAGAAAGTTTTGTCACCTGTGGTCATCATAGTTGAAAATAGACATAAGAAAATAATCTATGTCATTATTGAGTATGCATGTACAGATATTATTCTAAATATAGTGCATTTTCATGTCTGATTTAGTACCCCCAATATTTCATAGGTAGATATTTATATCTCTACTTATTAGTGAAAAGAACGTTGCAGACTCAAAATATTCAGGAATGTTTCTAAGGACACAGAAATTATATTTAGAGTTGAGATGCAGACTCAGTTTTATATGGACTCCAAATCACATACTCTTAAATAATAAATAACAAAAATTTTAAATACAAAATTCAAAGTTCATCTCTTTCCTCCTGGCTTAAGCATTTCACTCTGAGATATCAAGGGGAAGAAGAAAATGTCTTCTATATTAAAACCCCTCATCTCTTCATAAATTTGTACACTCTTCCACTTTTATTCCCAAAGTGATGGATGCATTCAAACAGACAGAGGTGAGGGATTGGAATATTAATATCTGAGGCCTCAAACGATTTTCTCCCTCCTATGACAGCACTGAATAAGCTTAAACTAATGTTAGCACTGAAATCTTCAAAACATCATTCATCGTGGGGAAAAAGGAATCGATACTAACATCAGAATCTTCCCTCTTACTTACAGATTTAATTCACTTCCATGTACAGCTCGTATAACCCCAAATGGCAAATGAATTTCATTTGATAACATTGCCTCTGAATTTAACATATTCATCTTATATTGTTTCACATTGGTCATTGCATTCATGACCCCATTCATTCAACAAATATTTACTTAGTACCTATTATGCACCAGCACTGTTTTTAAAGTCTGAGAAACAACAGAGAATAAACACACAAAAATCTATAACTTCGTGGGGTTCACATTTTGATGGGATGGGGAGGCAGGTCATAAATAAATAAATTAATTCTATGTGCAGTGTTGTAAGTACTTTATGGGAAAATAACTCAGAGAAGGTAGATTAGTTTTAGGTGGATAGGGTGACTTTTATTTATTTATTTATTTTTAATTTTAATTTAATTTGTTATACGTGCTTTTAGAGTGCAATTCCTTTCATATTACGTATAAAGAGCACAGTTTTCCAAGTCATTGGTTTTACACAAAGTATTTTCATATCATTTGAGTTTTTATACACGCACTTAGTATATTGATGTCCAACTCCTTTTGCCATTGTTTCTATCCCCTTGCCCCTTTCCCTCCCCTCCCCCCTTTTCTCTATTTAACATTCCTTCATTCCTCTCATCCCCCCTCCCTTGCCACTATAATTCAGTATCATCCTAGCAAAGGAATCATTTGTCCTTTGGTTTTCTGGGATTGGCTAACTTCACTTAGCATTATTTTCTCCAGCTCCATCCATTTACCTGCAAATGCCATGATTTTATGCTCTTTTAGTGCTGAGTAGTGTTCCATTGTGTATAGATACCAACGTTTCCCTATCCATTCATCTGCTGATGGGCATCGGGGTTGGTTCCACAATCTAGCTATTGTGAATTGTGCTGCTATGAACATTGATGTGGCTGTGTCCCTGTAGTGTGCCGTTTTTAAGTCAAACATTCAAATAAAGATTTATTAAAACCAGTTTGAACCCATACATGAAAAGAACGTTGGAATGAGCTGGTTGGGTTTGTAGAAGGGTGGGACATCTATTGAACCCATACCAGGGAGAGAAAGAGAACTAGGGAGAGATATTCAGAGAGCTAGCAGAGTGTAAGGAGGTGACTATTTGCACGTGAGACACCAAGGATCAACAAACTTGTCTGAAGGGCCAGACTGTAAACAGCTCCAGCTCTGAGGGCCAGTCTCGGACAACTACTCAACTCTGGTGCAGGGCACCCTGCTGGATCTGTGTCCCCATGGTGGGCTCCCGGGGTGGTGCTATTGCAAGTGGTGCAACATGAAGAGGTAAGGCCTTTTGGGGGGGGTCTTTAGGTCTTGGGGGGCTGTCCCCAAAGGAGACCGTGGGACTTTTGGCAGTCCCCTCTCTCTTTGCTTCTTGGTTCATGAGATGAGGAGTACGCTCTTTAATATGCTCCTGTGTCACCTCATCCGAGGACCAAAGCAATGTGCTCCTCACTCTTACCCTTGAACCTCCAAAATGGTGAGCCAGCATAAATTTTCTCTTTATAAGTCAATTGCCTCAGTTAATTTGTCATAGTAACAGAAAGCTAACTACACATGCTGCAAAACACATCATAGACACTATGGAAGCGAATGAGCAAGTCTGTGTTCTAGTTCATGCACACTTGATTTGTAAAATAAGTTGCTGCCAAATTTGCTGATCCCAGTGTTAGATAACCAGAAAATTTTGGATTTGTACTCTGATGGAAGGAACAGTTAAGCAGTCTACTACAGATTGCCACATATTCTTTGATACTCATTTTATTGAAAGGGGCTCTACATCTCACCCTGAATTTGGCTGAGCTTTTGACTTCTTTGACCAATACAGTATGGTAATATTGATGCTGTGAGACTTCCAAGAGAAGTCGTAAGAAACGTGGCACTTTCCACTCTTCTCTTGAGATCCTCCCTCTAGGGAAAGCCAACTTCCATGTAAGTAACCTGACCATTGTGACAGCTGCTATATTTGAGAGACCGCATGGTCAGAGCTCATGGGTGAGACAAAGACCTGTGTCTGGCCAGGGTCCAGACAGCCACACCATGCCAACACTGGCATCAATACTGTGAGTGAGGTAGGCTGTAAGGTCACCCCAGCCCCAGCCTCCATTTGATGGCGGTCTCAGAAGAGACCCCAACCCACATCAACCCAGCTGATCCAAATTAGTTGTGAGGAACTAGATAAGGAATAATAAATGCATATCCTGTTTTAAAGCTGCTTTGTTTTGGGATCTTTTGGACATACCTAGATATCTGAAATTCATGACCTCTTTGGTATTTTGAGTGAAGGAATAACATTCTTCTGTCTTTTATTAAGATTTTTTCTGGCTTTGAGGGAGTGGAGGAGGGACTCAGCGATACAATTTTAATAATCCAGGCAGAAGATATTAATGGCTTGGGCTATGATGGTAGCTGTGAGATCTGTAAGAAGGAGGCAGGTTCTGCTTAAGTGAAGTTAGAAGGAAGATACAAGCAACAGCTTTAACTGGGATATTAGATGTAGGTTGAACATCCCTAATCCTAAAACCAGAAATCTGAAAAAAATCCAGAATTGAAACCTTTTAACACTGACATGGTACAAGTAAAAAATTCCATACTTAACCTCATGTGATGGGCACAGTCAAAATGCAGACACACTAAGAATGTATGAACACCTTCAAGCTATGTATATAAAGTGTGTATGAAACATAAGTGAATTTCCTCTTTAACACTGGACCCCACCTCTGAGCTGCCTCATTATGTCTATATAAATATTCCAAAATCCAAAAAGTACTGAAATTCCAAACACTTCCATTTCCAAATATTATGGAAAAGGGATATTTAACATGTAGAATGTAAAGTAAAGGGTTGAATACAGATGTCCCAAAGATTTTCGAGCATCTGGGAAAAATGAATGAAACTATCATTTACAGAGTTGTGGAAAGAATATTGGAGACAGTGGTTTGAAGGTGAAAAGTAAGACCTGGATTGTATGATTTTGGACTTTGTATGCTCTTTGGTAAATAAGTGGAGAAAACAAAAAGGTAGATATCTGTTTGGGTCTATCTTTCCTAGTAGGGGTCCTGTCTGGAGATAAAAGTGGAAACTGCCGGGCGCAGTGGCGCATGCCTGTAATCCCAGCACTTTGGGAGGCTGAGGCAGGAGGATCGCGAGTTCAAAGCCAGCCTCAGCCATGGCGAGGCACTTAGCAACTCAGTGAGACCCTGTCTCTAATAAAATACAAAAAAGGGCTGGGGATGTGGCCCAGTGGTCTAGTGCCGCTGAGTTCAATCCCCGGTACCAAAAAAAAAAAAAAAAAAAAAGTGGAAACTATAAATAAGCATATAAAATATTGAATCATGAAACTTGATAAAAGCACAAAGGAAGAGTGGAATGGGCAAAAAAAAAAACTTGGATCGCTTGTACTGTAAGAGGGTAGGGGGCAAGATAAATAGGAGTGTTTTAGAGTACAGAACAACAGAGCAAGAAAAACTTGAGAATGAAGTCAAAGGGAAATAGTGCTGATGTAGGAACCAACACTGGCATTGGATAGGAAACTGAACACCAGGAAAGCAGTGTGAGGCTTTGAAATCTGTTTCATCTTCCTTCAGAATGGCACACCGACCAGACCAGCACCACCATCTTGAATCAACCTTATGTACAAAGCGACAGACAGTACCACCTTCCTCGATGTTCTGAATTAAAAATGCCATTTTAGACATTGAGGGTGGAATGGACAGGAATTGGACCATGTTCCTGGAAATGATATCAGATTTTGATAACTAAGGGGACAGGTTAGGACAAGATACTTTAACCTGGCCTCTGTTAGTTGGGTGCCAGAAGAAATTCTTCGCCATATCATCTCTCATGCTTTAAGTGGATGCTCTTGTCTGATATACCGCGTCTGCACCAGTATGTGGTGTTCATATGGACAGCTCAAACATCTAGGAGTCATACCATTATCACCACTTTTTTCTTTTATATGCTACACATGGTTGCAGATTTAACTAGGTAAACTACAGAAACTAGTTCGACTGTCTCAAACTTCACTTTTGAAGACGCACAATTAAACTTAGCTTTGCTGATTTCTCTCTGCTACATTCCACATGTTTATTTTAATCAAAATGCAGATGTCATGATTTTGTTATTTTATCCCTTAATTGTGTTGGTGTTAAATATAATGTAAAAATCTCAAAATAATGCACGATAATACACACATAAAAACTGGGTTTCTAAATAAAAATATGCAATAAGCTCTTCAAAGATTGAATTTGCCATTTAATGTTCCCTTTTCAAATAAACAGCTAATATGCATCATGGTTAGAATGTAAAACCTGCTTCATTACTCATTTAATGACCTGGGGAATTAAAACCATCCTTTTTCTCTACCAATGCATGAAAGATAAATTTAAAATTTAAATTCCTTGCATTTCTCCTTATTAAGGATTGGTAATGTATACAATGCATGTGAAAACCAATTTTCAAAAAAAAAAAAAAAAGGCATTGAAGAAATCAAGATAGAGTATTGATGGATGACATGTAAATGAGATATTAACAGACACCGTTGGGGCTGTGGTGACAATGTTGGAGTTCAGAAATTTGAATTCAAAATTTCACCTGAATTAAAACATAGATTTGAAATTGGGAAACATAGATTTGTAGGCACTTTTCAACTTAAAATGGGGGTAATATTCAAAGTAACCCATCATAAGTTAAGAATGTATTTAATGCACCTAAACTGTTGCATGTCCTTATGTAGCAACCCAGAACTCTGTGGAGTATGGGTGGTTAACCCTGAGGATTGGGTTAGCTGATTGGGATCTCTGGTGTCTTCTGCCTGCTGACAGACAGCACTGTCGGAGAGCACCAGGCTGTGTGTATCTAGTCCAGGAAAGATCGACATTAAAAAACCACTATATGCCGGGCGCAGTGGCACACGCCTGTAATCCCAGCACTTTGGGAGGCTGAGGCAGGAGGATCGCGAGTTCAAAGCCAGCCTCAGCAATGGCGAGGCACTTAGCAACTCAGTGAGACCCTGTCTCTAAAAAATACAAAAAAGGGCTGGGGATGTGACCCAGTGGTTGAGTGCCCCTGAGTTTAATCCCCAGTACCACACACACACACACACAAAAAAAAACACTATATGTTTTCTACTGAATTCACATTATTTCTACCTCATTTTAAGGTTGAAGCATCACAAATTGAACCATAATAATAAACTCTGTAGTCATTATGAAGAACACTCTGAAGGGTTCTACATAGGCAAATATTGGTGAATATGTTCAATATTGTTATTTTCACTTGCAGGACTTTTGTACACTGCAAATATATTCCAAATACACCATTTTATATTATTCTTTTCTATATGAATAATGCTGCTTGATTTCTTAGTTAACTTGGCTAGAGGCTTATCATTTTGATTGATCTTTTGAAGGAACCAGCTTTTGGTATTGTTTGTTTTTCTCAATGGATTTCCTGTTTTCAATTTCATTGATTTCAGCTCTAATTTTTATTGTTTTTTTTTTTTTTTTTTTTCATGCTGGCTTTGGGTTTAATTAGCACTTTATTTTCTAGTGTCCTGAAATGGAAGCTCATATAAATGATTTTGGATCTTTTTCTTTTCTTATATATGCACTCACTACTTTAAATTCCCCTCCAAGCATGTCTTTCGGTACTTAGAGATTTCATAAGTTGTATTTTCATGGCCGTTTAGTTCAAAATATTTTCATTTCCTTTGAAATCTCCTCTTTGACCCATGTATTGCTTAGCAGTGTGCTAGTCAACCTTCAAACCTTTGGGGATTTTTCTAGCTACGTTTTCATTATTTGCTTGATAGTTTAGTTCTACTATAGCCTGAGGGCAGATAATGTTCTAAAGCCTTGAGTTTTGAATCTGTCGAGGTGTGCTTGGTAGGCCAGAATGTGGTCCATCTTTGTGAGTGTTATACGCGAGTGTTCTACGTGAGCTCAAGAAGCATGTCTTCTGCTGCTGTCGAAGCTATCAGTAGATGTTATGGATATTCAGTTAGGTAAGAGTGTCACGCCCTTGCTCATTTTTTGCCTGCTTGATCTGCCCATCTGATGGAGGGGTGTGGAAGTCTCCAACTCTAGTAGCTGATTCGTCTACTACTCATGTATAAAACAATCTTCATCTGTGTATTTTCTCTAGCATTTTAATTTTGTTTCCTTAGAATTTTCCTCTGCTTGCACAGCCCATCTGTTCTTCCATGCTGCCTGTTTTACCCATCAGAGTCCTTGGCATATTAATCACAGTGTCTTATATTCTTAGTCTGATAATTTCCCCATCCCTGCCTTAGCTATGTCTGATTCTGGTATTTGCTCTGAAAGTGGGTATTTTGTCTTCTAGTGTGCCTTGTACCTTTTTTTTTTTTTTTTGACAGTCAGACATGATATGCTAAGTAACTATGATAAATTGGCCACTGAGGGTAAGAGAAGGGCTGTGCAGCCCTGGGATTATCTCAGACTCCTGAACAAGCCTGTGACCCTGGATTGTGAACTTCAGAAGTACTTCTCAGTCATTATCTGTCCCTACTCCCTCTTTGGTGGCAAGTGTGGCCTGGGAGGCAGGGGTGGCTAAAAGATGGGTACATCTTTTCTTCCACAGGGAAGGCTTGCTTACAGGGTCTGGAGTTGCATGTTTCCCTTCCACTACATAGTTGAGTTGGGTATTTTCCTTCCTCCAAGATAGTTAGGTTTAAAACAAAACAGGAATTTAGGATCTGATGAAATAGATTGCTTAGAAGGCAGACCATGGTTAGACGAAAACAACGCTCTCGTGTATTTCAAAATGATTATAATCTCCCTCCCACCAATGGAAGAATGAGGGACTCTTTCTCTGATATTCACCCTAAGATATTCACCTTGTTCAGCTTCTGGAGTTATATCCTGCAAATGTGGATCTCTCTGATGACTGGGTTCCCTGGATGTTTATTTCTCAGACTCGTGTACGCTGAACCTCCAGCAATTCCTCAATGAAACGTCTGGTTTTCCTACTTTGGTACTTGTTCTCATGGAGGTTTCTGCTCATGGGCTTCTATTTAGGTAGGTGATAATTCCCTGTGTTCACCTGAGTTCTCTCCAATTGGAGTTCAGTGGTTTGCCCAGTGATCTTAATTCTCTCACGGATCCAAGAGTTACTGGCTTACCAGCTTTATTAGCTTTTTAGTTATCAGGACCGTGGTAATGTCCAACATTTCTTACTTGCCAAATAGGGCAGCAGACATTTTATAATTATTTTAATAAGCATTCACATTATCAGAGAACTCCAATTTTCACTTTTCTATCTTAAATAACATCCAAATATATTTGCCTATATTTCTACAGTGTGTTAATTTCTTATTGATTTGTAGGAACTCTTTACATATAGGATATTAAGTTTTTTATATATTGCAAATATGTTTTTCAGAGCAGTGTCCTTGGAATTGAAACATGAGTATTGTTTTAACACTGATTATTTGCTGGGGTTGCTGAGTTATGAATGGGGCCGAGTTCTAAGCTATCTCCCTTTTGGGCCCTAAAAGGGAGTTTCCCCTCTGCCTGCAGAGGAAAATATAACTTACCCGGCGAGGGTGGACATAAGGGCAAAAATAGCAGGGTGTCCACCTCTGTCTGATGAACAGAAAAAACCACGCCACACCCAGGGAGTTCTGTATAGCAAGCCAGAATCCAGAAACTCAGATTTATTGGCAAGGCACTGAACTTAAATAGGCCTAGAACTAGCCAATCAGCCAGCAGGGCGGTCTCTCACGCTATGTCACAGCCACACCCCTTTGCTTAGCCCCGGTCCTTTAGGGCGTGTAGGGCATGGTAAGCAGCCAAAGCCCTGCCCCTTGGCAGACATAGTCCCAACAATTATTCTCTTGATGCTTATAGAAAACTTAGTAGTCAATTCTATACAGTTGTATATAGCAACTACAGTAGTAAAATAGTTCACATTTTTAGATGGGAACGTAAAAAAGACTCAATTGTATACTTTCCTGTAATATTTTGTATGTACATGTACATATATGGATGCAAACACATACATATACACATACCATATATGTATATGTGTATATACATATGTGTAATATATGGATATATATGTCTTTCCTTTTTATTACATGATGTATACGCTTCTCTTTTTTTTAAGATTTATTTATTTGCTTTAGTTGTACACAATGAGTTTATTTGTACGTGGTGCTGAGGATCGAACCCGGGCCGCACACGTGCTAGGCGAGCGCTCTACCATTGAGCCACAATCCCAGCCCTCTTCTGTTTTCTTAAATCGTCCACTCAAGTATGAAAAGTTAGACTTCCTGCTCTATTTACAACAACTGACACTGAATATCATTCAATTATTGCATATTCAACTCTTTCTAGGCTGTTTGTTTCTCACGAAGCTCCCTTTTAGTCCCATCTTTGAGTAAACACTCAGTAACTTTGGTGAACCAACAGCAGACTCTCTTCAAAGGAACTTAGGGTCTAGTGTTAGTGTCAGCATCCGCCTCATTAAATACCTAGTGTCTATGCACCTGGGTAGGTCAGATGTGGCCACATGCAAAATTCTCAACAGTTTATTATAATAAACTGCATGTAAACATACCGACCGACCAGTATCATGATGTTTTTGAAAACGAGACATACTCAGGATTGTTGAAAGAAATGGTGATGTTTAACATGAAAAAAAGTAAAACAATAAGGGGAAGAGGAATATAGATGGTGATCAACTTCAAATATTGAAAGTGCCTGTGGAAATAAAGTTATATAGTATTTATGTAGCCCAGCAGTCAGTGATGAAAGGTTGATGGATATAAATTTTCGCTGAAGATGAGAGTATTGTTTCTTAATCTCCAAATAGCATGCTTTGGGAACTTTAAGTTTCTTTCATCTTCTTTTTTTTTTTTTTTTTGTATCAGGGATTGAACCCAGGAGTGCTTTACGACTGAGCCACATTCCCAGGCCTTTTTATTTTGAGACAGGGTCCTGCTAAGTTGCTTAGTGCCTTGCTAAGTTGAGGCTGGCCTCCACTTGCAATCCTCCTGCCTCAGCCTCCTGAGCTGCTGCTGGGATTACTGGACTGTGCCACCACACCCAGCCTCGCTTCCATTTTTGAAGCTGTCCTTGTATCTGGCAAAACCCCCAGTGAAGACACTTTCAAATGAGTTCTTAATAGTTTAACGTTGAAAAGCCAATTTCCAGGCCAGACACAGTGACACATGCCTGTAATCCCAGCACGTCAGAGGTTAAGGTGAGAGCATCACCGGAGTCTGGGAATTTGAGACCAGCCTGCGCAACATAGCATGACTGCATCCCATCGAAAAATCATGTATTCCAATGTCAAGGTGATTGGCAGGGGCGAAAAGTCTCAGAATTTCATTAACTCTATTATTGTTTCATAAGACTGGAGCCGCCACCAAAGAAGAGCAGTGTTTGGAAGGCGTCTGTCTTTCATCAGCAGGCCACTGTTCAAGCAGGACCGCTCACATCCTGGAGGGCACTCTCTCAATTATTTATGAGAATGTGTTCTTGCCAGTTAAGGTACATGAAGGAATCATCTTGAAATCTCATCCTAATTCTTACGTGGAAGAAGTGTTATCCCAGTCAGCCTACGACCCGCGAACTCCAGGGTTCTGTGTAACAGGCATTGCGATTAATGACAAATAGGTGTCATTTAATGATGGGGATACACACCGAAAACAAAATGTATCATTAGGTGTGATTATGTTATTGTACAAGATATGTCACTGGGTGTGTGTGTCTTCACGCGGGGGATTACTAGAGTAGCTTCAAAAGTGGAATCTAAAAAATTCCACTTCATTCCATTCTTATGCTATTCAGAGACCAGAAGAGAATACTCTCATACTGAGTGGAGATTTATATCTTTGTATCTTCCATCCTTGACCCCTGGACTACACAGATACAATATGAATTTATATCCATAGGCACTTCCAATATTTGAAGTTCATTACTATCTATGACACTCTCCCATTTAGTGTTTTAGTGTTTTTTTTAAAAATTTTTAAACATCTATTAGTACATATCATTTTCAAAGTACTTACTCAAATTTAGATAGCACAGCCTATGACACACCTAGCTATGCAGTAAGGCCGCCATTGTATATGTGGTCTGCCATTGACTAAGCCATTGCTATGTAGCATATGCCTGTATCTTTTAAAAAATATTTTTTTAGTTGTCAATGGACCTTTATTTTATTTATCTGTATGCGGTGCTCACAATAGAAAACAGTGCCTCACATATGCTAAGTAAGTGCTCTACCACTGAGCCACAACCCCAACCTTGCCCTTATCTTTTTAAGGCAAAAAATAATAATAATAATAATTATTTATTTTCAAATTAAAATTTGGCACTTGAACATGTGTAAAATTAGTTTGTCGCACCTGACTCTTCAACCTATTTTGTTTTTGCAAGAAGTTAGTTTATAGTAACACACAATTACTAAATGGTAGCTTTGATTTTATATAAACTTTCAAAAATCTTTATTACTGGAGAATAAAAATCATTTCCCCATGGTCCCAATTGTTAATAGACAAATTAGAAACAGATTACCAAAATGTAATGCCATCTGAAAGGTAGGATGTCCAATTTGCTTCTTGAGTAACTTAATGTATATATTCTTGACAATTTCACCCCCCACCCTTTTCTTTCATGTTCCAAGTAAATGTTCTTTCTCTAAAAGGAAAAACTTAAATAGGAGAAACAGGTGCTTGTTTTGTTCAACATGCATAAAACTACATGGGCATTTTTCTATTTCTTTACATAATTAATAATGAGATTTTTCTATTGCTATAGGCAATGGTGTTTCAGTTCAAGTGGATAATTCTGACTTATAATTCTCAAGAAACTAGCACTGCCCTGGAATTTGGCAAAAATCAGCGTTACCAGTTATTGTTAACTTTTCCGCATTGCAGTTATATACCTGGCAGGTGGCAAATGTTCTTTTGTTGCCTAGGAGGTGCCAAATGCTCATGGCAGGGACCCCAGCCTGGGAGACCAGCATAACTCTGAGTTACTCATGTTGCCGCTTCCATCCTTGTCACCTTCGTGGAGAAAACCAAAGGGCTCTCAGTGGACGCACGTTTGCAAATCACAGAAATGTTATGGCTGGTGTCTTTGAAAACTTTGTATGAACACTTCATCAGCTGGAAATGCTTTCCTGTGGAGCCAGGGACTATCTTCTCAGTTAAAATCCAGAGAACAACTGGAACAACAGCTTTGCCAGCTCCTTCCCGTTTGGAGAAGCAAACAGTAACTCAGCTTGGGGGAAGGTGATAGTCTTGGCACTGATTCTTTTTGTGGGCCTTTTTTTTTTTCTTTTCTTTTTTTTGTGAGTAGTTACCAGTAATTGGACTACTTTTAAGTGTAGAAGCTGTGGGTGAGCATCCCCCATCGGATGAAAAAGATTTGGAGTTTCTTGGCTAGCTGGTGAATGCAAAATGAAGCAATTTTGCTGGGAGCTAAATATATACCATTAAGGGCGTGTGACTAGTGTACAGCTGCAAAAAGTTCCACATGCCAGTTTATCTGCTCATGGTGTTTTAGAAAATGGAACCCTTTAGAGAGAGAGAGAGAGAGAGAGAGAGAGAGAGAGAGAGAGAGAAAATGCACAGACTTTTGACTCCATTGATTTTAATTAAGGTAACCATATACTGGCAAGCATTGCAAAATTCTTGAACCCAGTGAGATAGAAGTGATTATGGAATAGGTGTGGGAACCAATGGGTAGTCCTTAATTATCTGGAAATGACAATGACCTGTCAAGTTAACGGAAATTATTCTCCATAGAGCCTGGATGGTAGGGCAGCAAAGTATTAGACTTATGAAGAAAAAAAAAAAAAAAATGCCTGGTCTAAAAAGAAGTTCCTTGCCGTGAAAAAAAAAAAAAAAAAAAAGGCATGCTCTGAAAAGCTAGAAACACAGGATGATGCTCTTGATGTTGTAGGCAACAAACAAGATAGTAATTGTCCTTGCAATTTGGTGACATTTACACCAAACTATTTTGCCTCGTTCTACCCATGTAGAATGTCTCTCTGGTCATATATTTTATTTTGTTTTATTGTTTTCCAAACTATGAGGACATTCCATTGGACCTCCATTGGACGCTATTAAAAAAAAAAATCCTAGTATGGTCTCTATTGTCCGTGGGTCAAACACAGGATCTTAGACCAGGAAGGCTGGTGCATTGCTTCTAAGTTTTGCATGGTGTTATTTTTAAAGACTAAACATGATTTTTTTTTTCATGTTGGTTTATTTGTACTGGGATCCCTGGGCTGGCTGAGGCCCCTGCCACAGCTGTGCTTTTAAGCATCAGGGAGTGTCTATTATATTTTATTTTTATCTTACCTATTCTTACCTTATTTTACTTTATTTTAATACTGGGAATTGAACCCAGTGGTGCTTAACAACTGAGCCACATCCCCAGCCCTTTTTAAACAAAAAATATATATATATATATATATATATAGAGAGAGAGAGAGAGAGAGAGAGAGAGAGAGAGAGAGACAGTGTCTCGCTGAGTTGTTAAGTGCCTCGCTAAGTTGCTGAGGCTGGCTTTGAACTTGCGATCCTCCTACCTCAGCCTCCAGAGGCGCTGGGATGAGAGGTATGCCCTGTACCTCTTCCTGTGCCTCAACACATAATGGTGGAGATGGTAACACAGGGTTGGGATGAGTTTCAGCAAGATGGTTTTACTAACCCAACAACCTCTTTCTGGGCTGAACCCAAGGCACTGGTTTAAACCATCTTTTATTATATCAATATGTGTCTAAGGAGTTTGGGGCATCTGGAAGAAACTAGTATTTCAGTCGATTTCTTTCCTGTCCCCAGTAGCTGAGGATTTCCCCTATATTCATTGCTTTTTCCTTTTTAATCCCTTTTGCCTAATTTCAGAATAATGCATGGCCCACAGATTTAAATTCACATACAAAAGAGGGAGAATTAGAATTAAAAATGATAAAAATCAGTATGATTGATTTACAAATAAACAGAACCCAAATTCTGAAAATTTCAAAGTATCTATCCATTCAAAATCTACTTAACATTTCCATCTTCATATGCCGCAGATGCTGAAAAAAAAAAAAAAAATACCAAGCTATTAACTGTAATGGGTAATTTTCATTTCTTTCTCCACTAATGCATACTGATCCTTATTATTATGATTATTGTTATTTTGGTTTTCTGGAAGGAACATGCATTATTTTTGTCACAACAAATGTTCGAAATTACAAGAAGAGTGCCATTTTTGTGTCCTACTTTATAAACGTCAAAAATTCTCCTTGCTCACCCTCCATAAAGAAGCTCCCAGCTCTCCAATGAGACCCTTGGAAATACACAAAGCCAGAGAGTCAGGAATGAGACCAACTCTCAATATGGGACCCAGAGTAAAAGTCACAGCTAGCAAAATTTCCCTGTATGTACTGTCGATGCACATTTATAAAAGTTAGTAGCAGAGGACCTCTGCCCGGATTCCCAGAGGACTTGCTCTGGGGCCTGAGAACTGAATATAACTGGATAATACTCTCCAAACTCTGTTTCTGGAACTCTATCTTGGCATAAGAAGGCCAAAATTACCTGTGGCTTTAATTTCCCAGAGAACTTCTTTTTAAGATGCCCTCACACTTGGGTTGACAAGTGGCCAAGTGTCTCACAAAGCAAACAAGGTGTCATTTAAACACACCTTCCATTTTATTTCAACACTTCAATCTTCAGGACACTGATCCTGAACACTTTGGTGCTTTGAAGCTCCTATTATTTGTTGATCTTTTTTTACCAATAGCCAGCATTCTGAACATTCCCAAGCAGTGGTAGACAGGGAACAAAGGAGTCATGGATGCTAATTAATGACAATGCGAATCTCATGTGACATTTCATACTAGGGTACGTGTAATCACACCTACTTACAAAGCATGTGAATTGCTTTATCAGCCAGCTGATTCTTATTCCGGTCAAATAATGCTTGCAGTGAAGAAGAGCATGTTTCCTCTTCTTTATCATGGAAACTTACATTAGTTTAGAGTTATCCCCCTAGCTAAAAAGGTAAAATTGGACTTATCAGTAAAAAATAATAAATAAATATAAGCCAACTTTTCAGATCACATTGGTAGTAAATATCCTGACGTTTATCTTTCCATTTCTAAAAAGTTGCCTAGCTTAGGTCTGATAAACGTAAAACTTTCCTATGTGGTTCTTTAAACGCTTCGGGAAATACTTTCATTTCATTTTGTGTCCACTGTTCCTATCTTTCATGTGTTTCTTATCTTCTGCGAGTGTCTGTCCAACTAGGCCTTTGCCAAGAAGATAATGGGGCAGGAACAACTTCTGCTCCCAGGTATCAAAGTGAGTCCAACACCACTATTATTTTTACCCTTCAGGAAAAACTGTGTGTGAAAATCCTGATTACATTTCTCTTCATAGGCCTTGCTGTCGTATTCATTAACAGAACAGTTTGGGTCAAATCGGCCATGTGTACCCTCTGCAGTTTATCAGCAGAAGGATTCTTTGAAAGACGAAATCGCAGAGGGCTGTGATGGTGGTGGGGGCAAGTAAAACTTCTTAAACTTATTTTCTAGGGAAATGTAGAATTTCAGCAAATTAAATATGTAACATTTAAACCCATTTATACTTGAGATTGGATTGCTGATGGGTGCATTAAAAATCATCATTTGTGTGCAGAGATAAGCCAATCGAGGAATCATAATTACAATTACCCATCACTGTGGTTTGTGTTTCCTAAGATTTTAAAGTAGTCAAAAAAAAAAAATATCAGTGAAATCAAGGATGGAAAAAAATATTTCATTATTAACACTATATTTTAAAGTAAATAAGACTTTTAAATGGCTTTATAAATTCTTTTTAGCCAACATAATCCTTCAACCATCAATTCACTCTATTTTAAAATGGACTTTGATTTTTCCGTATCTCTCATCTTTCTTCTCTATACATCTGGGGAGAAAGGTAGAATTTGAAAATAATTTCTGTCAACACACGTCTCTTTGTCCTTAGATGAGTCACATTGTTGTGGTAAATTGTTGATTTGAAAATTCCAATTTCTCTTGCATGATGCTCTTTTGAATCTGGTGATTTCAAATCTCAATGGATAAGACAGCCATACACCATCTTCCCCACGCCCAGCACCAGAGATATCACCGCATCTTCTATCGCTTTCTTAGCTACCTCCTATCACTCAGAATGCCCTGATTCAGCAAGGCGACTATAGACAACATCATGCATTTTATTTCAGAAAGCGAGAAGAAAGGATTTGCAATGTCTTCACCACGAGGACATGATAAATGCTTGAGGGGACAGAAATGCTTACTGTGAGTTGAACATTGTATCATGGAATACATGCGTGAAAAGACCACAGGATACCTCACGAATATGGATCTGCATGATTTTTCTTTAATTCTTGGATTCTAAATTCTAGCAATTTCCTGAACAGTTCTACAACCTCTCTGTCTCTCCGGTTGCCTTCTGTGCTGTGGTCTTCTCAGCACCCCCACGCCACCCCTGCCCTCTTGGTCTACTTCAGTAGCCTTCTGATGTCTTCCTGCTCTTGCTTTATCTCTTTCCAAATTGCAGTGACCATAGATACTTTGACTTCACATGTATTATGAACCAGGCTTTGTGCTTGGACTCTTTATATTTTTTTCTATTATTTTAATTAGGTATCAATGACAGCAGTATGCATTTTGATTCATTGTACACAACTGCAGCACAACTTTACATTTCTCTGGCTCTACGTGATGTAGCGTCACACCCTATGTGCAGTCATACATGTACCTAAGGTAATGATGTCCATCTCATTCCACCATCTTTCCCATGCTCCCTCCCCCCTCCCTCCCCTTTTCCCGATCAAAGTTCCTCCATTTTCCCATGCCTCCCCCCTCCCCATTATGGATCACCATCCACTTATCCGAGAGAACATTCGGCCTCTGTTTTCTTGGGATTGGCTTCCTTCACTTAGCATGATATTCTCCAGCTCCATCCATTCACCAGCAGATGCCATGATTTTATTCTCTTTTAATGCTGAGTAATATTCCATTGTGTATATGTACCACAGTTTCTTTATCCATTCGTCTATTGAAGGGCATCTAGGTTGCTTCGACAGTTTAGCTATTGTGAATTGAGCTGCTATGAGCATTGATGTGGCTGCATCACTGTAGTATGCTGATTTTAAGTCCTTTGGGTATAGACCAAGGAGTGGGATCTTCTCAGCAAAAGAAACAATCAATGAGGTGAAGAGAGAGCCTACATTTTGGGAGTGAATTTTTGCCATACACACACATGGGATAGAGCACTAATCTCCAGGATATATAAAGAACTCAAACAACTTAGCACCCAAAACAAACAAACAACAACAACAACAACAAAATCCCAATCAATAAAAGGGCTAAGGAGCTAAACAGACACTTCTCAGAAGAAGATATACATTAGATCAACAAACATATGAAAAAATGTTCAACATCTCTAGTAATTAGAGAAATGCAAACCAAAACTTCTCTAAGATTTCATCTCACGCCAGTCAGAATGGCAGTCATCAAGAATACAAACAACAATAAGTCTTGGCAAGGATGTGGGGCAAAAGGCACACTCATAGATTGCTGGTGGGACTGCAAATTGGTGTAACCACTCTGGAAAGGAGTATGGAGGTTTCATAGAAAACTTAGAATGTGCTTGGACATTTTGCTAATTGCATATTAACCATACAGCAAGCAAACCAGGCAAGACTTCATCATCTTGTAATTCCTGACTAGAGGATGATTCTGTCTTTGCCTGCTCTAGCCTCTGCTCCTGGAAACCCCCTACTTAACACTTGTCTTCTTATTCCATGTTCTTAGCTCTGAAGAGATTGCTAACATTCAGGTAGAGCTGGCTCTTCCCTCTTCTGGACTTTGCTGTACACGTCTAGGCAATGAATTCCTCAAAGGAAGGACCCACACGTCTCTCCTATTTTAAAAATCTGCAGGATCTGTCATCGTACCTTGCTTGTACTGGGACTAAAATATATATTTGTTTAAACAATGAACTTAAACTCACTTATTTTCCATAGAAATTTTCGAATCTCCATTCCTGAATAGCCCTAGTTACTTTTCCCATCATGGACAGATGGGTGGTTCTTCAAGACGATCTTGTTGGACCCATGTAATCAGTTCATTTAGTCAGAACATTTGGACTGAATTTTCTTACCTTTAGAAGCAGACTTGCCCAAGAAGAAGACTGGTGTACATCTTCCTTAACGGATCTGTGACAAGAGCCGGCTAGTAGGATATTGAATTCTTGCCTTTGAATTCACCCTTTGAGTTTACCGAGATTACTTCTCTGTTCCATTTGATTCTTGATGTGAATGATTCCATGCCCTGGGCCATGTTTATAATTGAATTGCTATGTCTCTTCCCCTGGCTTCTCTTTTAAAGTTATTATCATTTGGTTCTTTTTTTGTTTTTCTTAGATCTTTACTTGAAAATTTCTGAGTGTAACGATTTCTTATAATTTCTGTTTCTATCCCAGGTTTCTGCTTAACCACAGTGTTTGGTTAATAAGGGCTGGGCAACGTTTCAAAAGCATTTAATCTTACACTTTTAATTATTCCTCCCATTTCAGGGTCTTGACACATTTACTGTAATAAAGGGAAATCATTAATTCACTTATAGTTCCATGTGTGAAAACTATAGTGTTCCTTTTAATTAATTTCCATATTAATCATTACTTTGTTGTTAATTTACTCTGCATTCGAGAGAATGAGAGTGCAGAACAGGATTTTTCCCGTTTCTATTAAAAAAAAAAAAAAAAAAAAAAAAACTATCTTAAAAATCAAGTGAAGCCGGGCACTGTGGCACACGCCTGTAATCCCAAAACTTGGGAGGCTGAGGAAAGAGGATCGCAAGTTCAAAGCCAGCCTCAGCAATGGTGAGGCACTTAGCAACTCAGTGAGACCCTGTCTCCAATAAAATACAAAAGAAAAAGAGCTGGGGATTTGGCCCAGTGGTCGAGTACCCCTGAGTTCAATCCCTGGTACCAAAAAATAAATCAAGTGGGGCGGGGCTGGGGTTGTGGCTCAGTGGTAGAGCTCTTCCCTAGCTTGTGTGAGGCACTGGGTTTGATTCTCAAGTACCAATATATATATTGGTACCCCCCCAAAAAATATATATATTGGGCTGAAAATTTGTTTGCAATTTGGCGTGTATATATCTTTTCTCTCTCTCTCTATCTATATATATATGTGTGTGTGTATGTATACAGAGAGAGAGATGTGTGTGTGTATATATATATATATATATATATATATATATACACATGCATACATACACACACACACACACACACAATAAAGGTCCATTGACAACTAAAAAGTATTTTAAGAAATCAAGTGGGGCCGGGGCAGTGATGCACGCCTGTAATCCCAGCTGCTCGGGAAGCTGAGGCAGGAGGATCACGAGTTCAAAGCCAGCCTCAGCACTGGTGAGGAACTAAGCAACTCAGTGAGACCCTGTCTTTAAATTAAATACAAAATAGGGCTGGGGATGTGGCTCAGTGATTGAGTGCCCCTGAGTTAAATCCCTGGTACCCCCCCCCCCAAAAAAAAAAATATATATATATATAGTGCTGAAAATTTGTTTGCAATTTGGCTGTTAAAGGGGAGGAGGATACTTCTCCTTGAAGGTGTTTTCTGTTCCTATAGTTATTTTTCCCTTTTACTTCAGTGTACTGTACCCTTTCCCCTTTCCTTGAGGAAAAAGAAAGCTATAGCCAGGGTTATATCAACTCCTCAGGTAGGTTTTTATCTTTTATGAAAAGAAATCTTTATTTCCCTTTGGCTTCTGGAAGAAAATCATCTAAAATGAATTTTATCATGCCATTTCCAGCTTAAAACATTTTTGAATGATACCAGGGTCAGAAAGCAAGAAGGATTCATAGCCATGGAGGCCAAATAACTCACCCAGTGTAAGTAGAAATTGTTAGAAGCCTGGGATTAAGTGGACATCATTTTCTGTTTGACATTTTTTGCACATTTGGTTAATAGATATTAAAGATGTAGTAAATAATAAAATTAATGAAAAGGAATTTATAGTTTATAGAAATGGCCCTGTTGGGAAAGTACCAAAATTGAAGCTGTGAAACAAGAATCAAATGTAGTATGGATAAAACTAAGCTATAGAGCACATTCCTACAAGTCCTCTTGCATAAGGCAATCAATGAATTGCTCAAAAACTATTTAGAGAGGGTTTAGATTTTACAAAGGAGAAAAGTGAGACCCTTCAGTCATTAAATAAATTGTCTCATTCACTCTTTTTTTTTTTTTTTTTTTTTTTGTGAGGGTGGGGATGAAACCCAGGGCCTTGTTCATGCAAGCCAAGTGCTCTACCAACTGAGCTATATCCCCAGTCCTCATTTGCTTTTAGTAAGTGGGCAGACCTGGGATTTGAACCCACATAAACTAGCTCTAGGGCTCAGATTATCAATCTCAATATAATTCTGTTAGTTACGAAATGAAACTAAGCCTGAGTCACCTATGATGTTTATCTGGCTCTGTAGAAATCCTTAAGGGATGCTTTCTTTGTCTGCCCATATAATCTGGGGCTGGGAACAAAGGATTATAGTGTTCACAAAGTTAGCTCTTCACCTTAAACTCCCCTTGGATGTGAATTCCAGTTTTGTCTTTTGCTAAACCAAAGTGCCACATATGTTCAAACAAATCCTTGATCATCTCTAAATGGGGATAAGGACATTGAACACAAAAGACTAGAGGAAGGATTAGTGAAAGGGGTTGTAGGTCTAAATAACTTAGCATAGTGCCTGTAATATACTAGGCCCTCAATAATGATTGCTCAATTAAAACCGTTCACAATGACTTCAATGGAGGAAAGGAATAAACACATACAGTTACAAAGAGCATAACACACAACCCAGATCTCAAAGAAAATTTCACTTGTTTCACTTTACAAATCCATGAAAACTTTACATTCTGCTGTATAGAGCACATATTTTAATATTAAAAGTGATGTTTGAAATTATCATCAGATGGATGATATCATTATGGATGCTGCTCATATCTTTGGCTAATGGTCAAGATGATCTAGCAGTTAATCTGCATCAAAACATGAAAATCAGGTTGCAGAGTGAAGCCACCTACAGTAATAGAATCATACTAATTTGCTCTTAAGTAGATGTGACAAAGAATGTTAAGGTAGTAAAAATAAAAACTTTGGCAGCATTACTAAGGTGTGTGTGTGTGTGTGTGTGTGTGTGTGTGTGTGATGGACTCAGATGGTGTGACACATAAATGTGAGTTCTTTAATGTTGGATGTCCAGTTGCTCAGCCTGAAGCAGCTCTTTTCTGTGTCCTTCAACTCCTGGCTCCCAGAGTGGCTTCCTCTCCCACAGCCCTCTGAGAACAGTCACCTGAACCAGAGCCCTCACTTTAGAGGCTGATTGTCGGGAACCCAACCCAAGACACACAGATTTAATAAACATGCAAACATACATTGCAGTAATCTCCATAGAGAAGAAGAAATGCTGGGAGTTTAAACATTTTGAGGCAGAATGATTTAAATGCAAAGTTTAAGAGGGTTTTTTTTTTGTTTTTTTTTTTTTTTTTTGTATGTGTTGGTATTATCTAGCATAGCTCAGTGTTTCAAAAACGTAGTATAGTACTCCTAGGAGCATAGGAAATGATTTTGAGTGACAGAGTTGACGTCTATAATTGTGGGTTAATAACCGTCTATATATACAGTTGTTCCATCAAACATGGGATTGTATGTTTATGATTGGTAAGGAGAAGGAAAACATGAAAAGTATATTTAAATTTTATTTAAAAAGATCATTAATCACAGATATCAGTAGGACACAGCAGAAGTCTAAATCAGTGGCTAGAATTTTAGGAAACTGGTCCCCTACTTGCTTCTTGTCTATTTTTCATCTACCTCCTAGGGAACTAGAATCTATTTTTGAATCTGGAGTAAGTGAAGCAGACTGAGGGATGGTGACAGTTTTATTTGGTTTGCTGGGTGACAGTGCTGTCCAGACATGGTGATATCTAGCAAATGACTGTCACCAATACGAAGTGATAGCCTCCCTCCAGTTGTATGGTGCTGTCTGTGGTCCTTTTCCTGGCTAGCTTGTCTTCATCCCCTGGCCTCCAGAATGCTCTTTATGGTGGCCTATTTTCTAAGCTATCCTTGCTCCCTACTGTCACCTAGTCTGAAATGTTTGAGTAACCCCCCTTGACTCTTCCTCCGAAAACCTGGCTGGTCTCTGCATCGGAACTCCACAAGTCTCAACTATTGGAAGCTAAGCTTCTATTTTACAGATGATAGTCTTTGGCTTTATTTTAGAAAATTGCAGTTAGTGTCTTAATTAGATTACGGGTAAAGCATTCCTACGAACCCCATATACATGAAAAAGCTGAGAATATTCTAAGTGGATCTGTTGCTGGTGCCCACAATTCTGACATTGGAAGATTTGGATTTTGATACTATATCTTATGAGGATATCACACTCCTCATTTGTGATAAATTAGCATGGGTAAAATATACACAATTTGAAAATAAAGTAAAAGACATTAAGGTGGAATTATAAGTGGATTCAGTCTAGAGGTCAAAGAAAGGTACAGAAATCTTGTTGTGATCAAGCATTGCAAGGTTGGCAGAGACTTGGTGACCTGCTTCTGTCAAGTGGACTTGCTTTTTGAATTATTTGGAATGAATTATAGTCCACTGTATCCTCCCTAGAACACAAGTGTGCATTTTTCCTCTCTTCTTTTTAGACATGATTTATTAGGGGCAAAGATAATCTATGCACCACATTGCAGAGAATAGGTTATAATTTGCTTTCATTCAGATTAGATTCTCTTTAAAAAGCCTGACAATGTCTTTGAAGCCAGGTTATTCTTATCGAGGATTGTTTATGTATGTGCATTTGTGAATCTTATGGAAAAGGTCCTTACATGGAAGTAGGTTCTGGAGATTTCTCTGACCCACAAAATGACAAAAAATTATTGGAAAGTGTGGAAACTTGTGAAATAATAGGGGGGAACAAGGAAGAATTATACTGGTCCTTCATACCTATGTGATCACATAAATAAAGTGGGCTTTTGTTTAGTAGTTGGGTTGGTATGGATAATTCTGACCTTCCTGTTACCTTCCTAAACATTCCCTTTAATTAGAACTTGGGTCTTACAAGCATGTCTGTCTTAAACAGAGATTTGTTCAATATTTTCTAAATTATGATGATTTAAAACAGGTTGTATTGTGGGTGAAATATACATAAATTTTATTTTTAAAAAATTTTACCTCTACAGTGTCTTGTTGTTAAATATATTAATATTATATAACCATCACCCTATCCATCTCCAGGACTTTTTATCATCTCAAACTGAAACCCCATACCCATGAGACAATGACTCCTGCCTTCCAGACCCTGATAACATCTATTTTACTGTCTGTCTTTATACATGTGCATATTCATATAAATAGAATCATATGATATTTGCACCACCCCACCTTTTTTTGGTCTATCTCAGTCATAATTGTTTTGATAATATTCAGTAGGATGCATGATGAGAAAAATTCCTTTTATTTGCCACTTGACTTCAGCATCTACATTACTGCCCAACATATGATGGTTTTCAAAAATAAATCTAGAAAATATTATCCACAGAATACAATTGAATATTTTTTTTAATTCACTCACATTGTCTTGTGAATTTGGGGAATTCAAACGTGATGTGGCATAGAAGTTAAGAACACAGTCCAGCCAGACATGTGTTCCTGTCCCAGCAGTGCCACTCTCTGGTTGAGTGGCTTTAGACATAGCGCTCATTCTAAGATACAGTCACCTCATAAGGAAAATAAGGGGAAAGGAAGGGGGATCTGAAGAGAAGTTGCTATTATGATTCAGGAGGTTAATGCTTCACCTAGTGAATAAACATTTCTGAAACACTTTGTTATAGTTTGGATTTGAGGTGTCCCCTCAACAAAGCTCCTGTGTTTGTGTAGAACTGTGAGAGAGAGCTGTAACCCAATGAGTCCATCCCAGGGAGAATGGACTTACTATGTGGTGAATATAGGCAGGTGAGGCTTGGCTGGAGGAGGTGAGTCATTGGGAACATACCCTGGAAGGGCTGTCCTTCCCTGCCTTCTGTCCTGTTTCCTTCTCTTCCCCCACCCCCTCTCTCTCTCTCTCTCTCCACTTCCTGGCTGCCAGGACAGGTTGCAGCTTTCTTCCACCACGCCCTTCCGCCATGATGTTCTGTCTCAGATTGGGCCCAGAGCGATGGAGTCAACTAATGGTGAACGTATGATACCTCTGTAACCAGAAGCTCCAAATCAATTTTTCCTCCTCTAAGTCGTTCTTGTCAGGTATTTTGGCCACATTGTGTGCAAAGGCTGACGAGAACACACTCTGATTATGGGCCAAGCAGTTTTATCAGTTTTATGTGCTAAGTACTCTGTGTGAATAACACAGGGGAAGATGGTGTCTTAATGGAGCTTACAGTGCCTGGCACCTAATAAATATACAGTGAGGGTTCATTGTAATAATCTGTTGATAATTGAATTTGATTACAAGTGTGAAGAAAAGAAACCTGCCTTAACACATCCACCCCTGCTTTCAAATTTCAAGTGTTTTATCCAGTCCCTGAAGATGGTATACAAATCAGAATATTGGGAACAAAGTACGTAAGTGTAGATAATTGCCTTACTAATCAGATGTGACTTCAGCGCAGATATTGTCAAATTGACAGTATTGAAATGAGACGGTGAAAAAGCATCCAGGTCTTTTTGTTTTCTATTGAGAGGTTCTGAGAAAATATCATCCTAACGTGTTTGGATGACCAGAAAAGCTTCATTCTGCTCTGAAGTGTTGGAAATTCTTTGATGAATTGGTTGATATCTGAGAACTTGAATGAGTCTAAGATGGCTCTCATCTTCTAGAAAAGAACAAATGTGAAATAAGACCCCTATTATTTCTTTAGGTCTTACTGAGATTTCTTTTTTTGGAAGAGGATGTGAGTTTTCTATAATAACATCCTGCCTCGTGTTGGATCACTATGTAGTTATGGGCTAATCTAGGGCTGAGGGAAAGATTTTTATGACAAGCTTTATAATAGACTTTCAGTGTTTTTCAGGAAGAAAATCCAACTGAGGATTCAAAGTTTATTTTTTTCTTTGACTGTAACACATCACAATAAAAATGATCTTCTGGTGATACTTGAGATTCATGTTTTCTGCAGGAAAACTTTAAGTGTTTTTTTTTTTTTTTTTCTTGGTGACAATGACAGTCTAGAAATGCAAAGGCAGGGGAAATTAGTGTGTGGGCAATATTTTCACAAATAAGAAAGAGAGTGGTATACTCAGATATTTGGTCTGACAACAGTTGGCTGCTGTAGAGATATATCTAGATTAGTGGACTTTGAGTAAAGCAGATTACCCTCATGGGCCCCATGCAATTAGTTGGAAGGCGTCACAGAATAAAAAGACTGGCCTCTCTCAAGCAAGAAGAAATATTATCCTCGGGCTGCCTTTGGACTTGATCTGCCATATTGACTTTTCTTCTTGTTCTCCAACTTCTTGCCTGTCCTTCAGAATTTTTACTTTTAACCTTTACAATTGTGGGAAACCATTTCTTGACCTAACCCCAACGCCCCACACACCCATCCCTTCTTCCCTTTTTCCTTCCATGTTTTTCCCTCCATCCCCACTGATTCTGTTTCTCTGGAGAATCTGGATGAACACACCTTGTTTCGTGAACCATTCTCAAAATGGAAAACATCCACCTAGGCACACACCTGGACTGAAAAGAGATTTTGTTAAGTCTGTGCCATAAATAGTTCAGGCATATTTGGAAGAAGTTGTTGTACAAAAAGGAATGACATTTAAAAATGGAGATATATTGTCTATTCGAATTCCACAGTGATGTTTCTGGTTCATCTGTGTTTTAATGAGCTTCCTCACCCAAACTATTTTCCTATAGTTGAGATCTGAAGACATAGTGAAAAGCAACGTTTTAATATTCAGAGATACACAATTTGTAATGAAAAGGAAACAGGTACTTTCAGTCTAGTAAGTCCTGTTGCTAGAAAAAAAAATTAATCTTGGTATTGAAAGTCCAATTATCTTTTAAATTCTTTAATCTGAGAGTAGCAAAAAAAGTGGCAAAAAAAGAGTGTGTGAAGAAATCAGACAGCTGGTATGACAAAGGATGTTTTCTGCTAGCCCGTGGGGATGCCACTTGAAGGAAAGTTGGGCAAAAATGGAATAAGCTAAATAAAATAGGCAGGAGTTCTGCCATTCTGAAATCAGTTCTGTTTGGAGTGTTAGAATTGAACCTGAGATAAACTAAGCACTAGTCCCTTGGATTCCAATTATTCTTGACTAACTAATAAAGAACATATTTAATTTACCTTTTGCATGAAAAGCAATGACAATTAGGAACCAAGCAACCCAAAATACACTGGGGATGTTGAAGACACAGTGATGAAGAAATCAGCCCTAGCTCTCAGGGTCTCTGTGAAACTCCTTACAGCCTGCCGTTTACTGTAGTCCTTCTTATTTGCCCTTTCTCATGCTAGTTCATTGCAATCTGGGAACAACACACACAACATCAGGCACACAAGACACACAAGCACACATGAACTGTGTCATACAAATGCTACGTCAAAATGTCCTCAACCTCAGTACCTTACAGCTTGATCATCTGTCAGTTTTCATACATCTGTGGGCTGACAGTGGGGTGGCCAATCTGTGCACTGGGCAGAACCACTCTGCTGGTGCCAGCTGGGATGGGTGGCTTTGTTTTCCTTGATGAGTCTCTAGTCCTATAGGGGTAGTTGGACATGTTCACATCACAGAGCCAGAGGTACAAGGAAAACAGGCCCAGCCATGCACACATGAAAGCTTATACTGTGTCACATCTACCCACATCCTATTGGCCACACCGAGTCACAAGTCGGTGTCCAGGGTCCAGTGGGAGGAGGTATCACAAACCACAGGACAAGGTTTGGATGTGCAATACCGAAGAGAGAAGGAGTGAAGTGTGCATGTAATTACCACAAACACTTCAGGGGTTCAAAGTCGGTGTCTGTCTCTTCAAACTCCATTATTTTATGGGCCATTAAGAAGAACTTAGAAAAGCAAGAGATTTGGTCTTAATTATTAAATTGAGTATGGTACTGTGCAGAGACTCAAAAATCTGTAATAACAGAGCCACTTGGAATATTTTAATTAAAATGAAAGGCAGCATGTATGAAAGGTGGGCCATCTTTTGTCAGAATGCTGTTACTCAGAGCCACGTGCAGTGACAAGATCATTCTCATACCTCTGCTAGAATGTGTTAGGACTTTCTTTGATGTGAAACTTCTCAGAGTGAATGCAGATCAAGAGACTGCCCTTAGTGGAAAGTACTAGAGAAAATTGACTTTTTATGCCTAATAACTCAATTTTCCACCTCACTTTATGGACTACACATCTGGAAAGAATAACAAGTATGAGTTAAGAGAGTCTAAGAACTTAAATAAAACCCTTTTGTAAGAAAATGTCAACTTAGAGTAACTTTTGGTTCAAAAAGAAAAAAAAGAAAAAAGAAATAAAACTATTTTCTTTGTAAAATAGGCAATGCCTTAATGCATTGAAATATTAACATGTATCTGTTCGGATATTCATACAATCTCATTAATACAGACAGATTTGAAACCTCATTTGATGTGTGGAGAAATAAAAGCTCAAGTTAATGAAAGAATGAGTCAGTCTTAGTTTATGTAATAGTATGAAGGCATTTGAGAGCAAATGAAAAAAGTCTAATTTGGTTTAAAATTGAAAAAAAAATTAAAAAAAAAAAAAGAATAGATGCATAGAAATTGAAGCTCAGAGGTAGTTAGGGATAAGCCCTGGTTTAATAAGAGCTTGGCTTCTCTATGATTTCTATGAGTCTTTCTCCATATGCTGGTTTTCATATTTTGACCCTATTCAGAAGACGCTTGCAGAACTGAGTCCACATGTGCTTTCTGATTTCCATCCCCTGAAGACAAATCTGAGCCAATCACCAAGGCCGTGGGGAATACTAGATGGTGATTGGTTGGTACATGGGTTACACCAACCAATCGCTGTGGTTGCAACCACATGGGGGCGTTTCTAGCCGGTTCTGTCCCTGGTGCTAGAGGACTATTGCCTGGGTTGAACGGACAATGCATATAAAGAAAGATGTGGGGCTTCACTTGTAGGAGAAGGTGAAGGAAGAGGTTCAAGTTCATGAATGGCAGACAAAATATGAAAATCTGAACTTCGTACCTCTTTTTCACTCATCATTTCACTCTAAAATAATGTATTTTTATTGATTAATATGCATCTTGTAATGGTTGTCGTAGATCTTTAGCTCTTTCCTCATTGTGACTAGCAAAGATGGAGCACATTTCTTTTTGTAGTCTGATGCTGATGCTAGCTCAAGTAATACTCTTCTGTCTAGAGACCTTTCGTTGACACTATCTAGGAAACATCAGCCAAGGCAAAATCTTGGCTACTGCTAATGCTAAGATACTGCATTTCAATATGATCGTATATTGTGATATTATTGTTTAATTATAATTTTTAATGAAATTCCTGCATCAGAGTAAGTGAGTCATTTATTTGATGGATTCACGTAGACAAATCCTTAGCTTTTTAATATCAGCTTGATTTGAAAGATCTGCCAAAGCATACATTACAGCGTTATTCCCCCTGAAGATTGCTCCCTATGTTTGGGAGTATACATTTTGGGGAGCAGGGGATAAATCACTAGAATTCTTGTGGCTGCGTGCATGTTATATATGAAACATTGTTAATGGCTACCATCTTTGTGTCCGCATGGTTTTATGCTGGACAATTTAAGGACAATTTTGGTCATTTTTTCAGAAGCACCATTAAATTTTCCAGGCTACTTAGAATACCATTTAGTAAATTACTGCCTCAGGGCACTAGATGATGATTTTTATGGTTTAAAGAGTTAATACACTTAAATTTCTGGACAACTAAAGTGCCTAATTACACACACACACACACACACACACACACACACACACACACACACACACACACACACAGCCTTGCCAATATCTTCAACCACTAAATTTCACTGTAAATGAAAAAATAAATAAGTGTAGTATTCCCAGGACATGATCGAATGATGGTAATTCCATTTCCGACATTAAAGAAACTCCAGTGAACCTTCTATCACACTTCCTCATTATCATAAAGGAGAAAGGTGAGTCAAATGAGTGTTGTGACTCCTTGTGACCCTCGTATTTTGGAAGGAGACAGCTATCAGACTTCTAAGAGCATGCAAGATTCCAGGGGTTCTGTTCCTTCTATTTTTCAGAAAATAAAATGTCCTCAAATTCTGTTTAAAAATGGACAAATGAGAAATGGGGGGAGGCAGAGAAGAGGTAAGTTTTCTTCCATTGTAGAAGAGAAGCAGCCATTTTAATTCCACAAGAAAAGCTGTGGTTATTACAGGGTGCAGCTTACAGTTCCCCCAGCAAAAAATGATCCCACTGTCTTAAAAAAAAAATCCATAAAGAAGTGAGTGTTGCTGACTGTAATTGCGCTGATTGAGTTTTAATTTAATATTCCACCATGCCCGGAGCATCTACTTCAGCTTTCCCTAGGCACCGTCCTTTCTTTTCTCAGACTTGACATTTTCTTTTGACCTTAACTTCTTAATGTTCCTTCGTTTTCTAAATGCTTCATTTTTCATGCTTTCGAAAATGGAGTCTTTTAAATAAGGACACCTGTCATGCTGCCGGTTTATAGTCAAATCAGCCCCATCACCCAGACACGAGGTTTCTCTGTCTGGTCGTGTCATTTTACAGAAAAAGATTAAAAACAGTAAAGTGAGTGTCATTCCTGTGAGTCCTCACGTTTCCCAGCTTCTATTCTGCACCCTCGTTTTAATCTGTAACATTTATTCTCTCTTCACACTGAAAATACATAATAAAAATAAGCCTTTTCTCCAAGTAGTCTCTAGCTACGTCTCTTCTCACTTTCTTCATATCCTGCATTATTTAAAAGATAACCAGTGTTCTCCCCTTTTATTACCTGTGCATTTCTTCCCTGACCATTGGCTCTATTGAGTTCCAGATTACAAGGATACTTTCCTATCCTTAAGTGATGTTGTCTCCTTCCTGAAACTTCTGCTTTTACAAAGAAATCAGGAGATTTCTCTCCAATGCCTTTGACCCTGTGGGTGGTATTTTAATCTGAGGATTTAGTTGTGCACATGCTTAACCTTCTATCTTCAGAGCCACCTCTGTGCCTAAGATCACACATATATAAGGTGAGACCAGCGGTTCTCCACCAGGGCAGTTGTGCCCCCAGGATCAGTCCGGAGATGTCTTTGGTTGTCATAACAGGGAATAGGATGGAGCCCTGCTTTCTTCTAACTTGTGGAGACTCTCCATGTTCTCAGCATCCTGCGGTACAACAGCAACCGCCTATAAAAAAACAAGAATGGAGCGGGCATGCCAATGGTGTATGGGTTAAGTACTTCTCCTCCAGACCTGCCTTTCCTCAAGTCCCATCTTAACACTTGCTGTTCAGCTGACATCTAAGGATGTCCTCAGAGGCTTGAATGAAACACATCTGTCAATACATTCAACATCATTTGGGGATAGTTAATTCTTCTTATTGCCTAATATTCCATAATAAGCTCCCCTTTTAAATCCTTCCAGGTACGGTTTAATGGTCTCACTGCTGGAAAATTCTTATTTAATACTGTAGCTGTAAGATATGTTGATTTGTTATTTTTATGACAGTAACTATGATCTTGACCATATTAACTTTTATAAAATTTTGGTCACTTCTCTGGGGAAAGGGTGTGTTCGTACTCATTGTGCATCCGAGGTCACCTGCATACACATTTACATGTGCCAATACGTGGTGAATTTTTGGGGGAAAGTATTTTCTGTCGCCGCCTGAAGCGATGGCCGCTTGGAGCAACAATGCCGTGGGAATAAGTTCAGAGGCAGACTGGAAACGAACAGGCTCTTTATTCCGCTAGCTTCTCTCTCCGGCTCCAACAGCAACTCCAACACCATCCACACTCCTGCAACCACTCCCAATGGCGCCGACCCGATCCACAATCCCCCGGGCCAAGTCTCGCGAGACCATGGAAGGTGGTAATGCTGAACATCTTTATGGCTCACAGCTAACCGCAATCTGAGCTATCTCCTTAATTAGGGCTCCTACAATTTTCTACTCCATTGTTTTCTTTTTATTGTGTTCAATTTCTCGTATTACAATTTCTGTCAATTAGACTTCTCTCCCCAGCTTTTCTGCTAGGGAAGACTTTGAAACTTTGGCAGTGAACCTTAGGCCACCCATCTTTTTTCAGCTTTTCCTATTTTATGCAAATTTTTAAAAAATTTGTTATGTTCTTTTCCTCCCATAACTATTCATACACACTCACATAGACATGAGTGCACACATGTGTATACATAAGTATATGTACCTGCATGCAGATACATGTACATACGCTTACGTTCTGAGGAATTTCCTCCACGATTCTAGTGTACATACAGATAGGATTGAAACCTGAGAATATTCTCAAAGCCTCCTTGGACATACCCTGCCCTTCAGAATTTGGATGGCTGGGACTAGTGTCTTAGAATCTGCATTTTTATTTGTCTGTTTTGGTACCGGGGATTGAACTCAGGGGCACTCCACCACTGGGCCACCTCCCCAGCCCTTTTTTGTATTTTATTAGAGACAGGGTCTCACTGAGTTGCCAAGTGCCTCACCATTGCTAAGGCTGGCTTTGAACTCGCGATCCTCCTGCCTCAGCCTCCCAAGTGCTGGGATTACAGGCGTCCACCACCATGCCCAGCTAGAATCTGCATTTTTAAAGCAGCATCAAGTGATCCTGGGTAAGCTCAGGTCAGAGACCCATTTCCTTCACCCAGGTTGAGGCCAGTTAAGAAGAGACTACACGTTCCTATTGGCCTCACCCTGATGCTTCCATTGGGGAGTCCTCTTTCCCCATTGGTATGGTGGAGTTGTCACCAATTGACAGCTTTGTCACTCCTCTATACACTTTTAAGCTCCCAGTTTGAAGACTGGGGCTCTTCCACATGCTTTCTGAAGACCTTAGGGAGAGTCTCTTGGTTTCTCCCAGACTCAAGCCCTCTGACTGCTGGGAATCATGCTTGGGCTTTAGGTGGTGACAGAACAGATGAGGGTCTCTAGGAAACGATGCAAGGATTGAAGATGAGGGGGTGCTTGTGTGTAGAGGGACATCATGCTAGTCAGCTCTCCACTACTGTGAAAATAAAAAAAAAAAAAAATAGCAGAGATGATCAACTTAAAGAGAGGAAAGGCCTCTTTTGACTTTCCATCTTGGAGGTGGGCCTGTGGTGAGGTAGTTACATCATGATGGCAGGATGAGGTGAAATGGGCTGCCCAGCTGGTGGCCGAAAGAAGCAGAGAGGAAGAGTCAGGTCATGGTACACTCCCAATGACCTGACACCTTCCACTAGGCCCCACCTCTTAAAGGGCCACTACCTCTCTACAGGGCCATGTGCTGGGAAGGAAGTCATCAAAACAAGGGTTCTTGGGAGACAGTTATCACAACCATAGCAGACATTTTCTGATTTTCTTTTTTTCAAATCACTTATTAACCTGAGGTGACTTTGTATCACCTTTCATTCTTCTCCTATTAGCACATTCCTATTTTAATATTTTTTCTGACATATGTACTTCGCTAGGGTTTAATTCCTTTATTGTAGGCCTTCTAGGACCACTTGTGTAGGAGTGCATCAATGTGGTGTGGTCCAATGGATGCTTCAATTCTGATTGCAATAGTAGCTTGTCATACCTAGTTCATAGCCAGATTTTTCTTTTTTATTCTTTCTTATTTTTTTTTAATGGAGAAAACGCATAGCAATCTTGAGCTTTCGGTAAGTGTGCTGGAGTCTCCCTGAGCTCTGGGAAACGTTTAAACTCCAAGAACTTGGATATTGCATATGGCGATAGATGAGCCGACTGTTAAAAATATCTGGCCTGTTTGTGAAATGCATCATTAAAAGAAAGTTTACAACAAGGTAGACAATGTCCAATGTCCTTAAAGTGTGTGTGTGTGTGTGTGTGTGTGTGTGTGTGTGTGTGTATAAAAGGCTACTATGTCTTGGTAAATTGGGAATAGAAATAACAACAACATGGTCATCCACTATGACATGTTCTATATATTTTATTTTATTCTGCTTTCAAAACGGCCCCACGAGGAATATATTCTTATTTACTAATGAGACAAAAGTTCAGAGACTGTGAATCTTATTTCCTTAAAACAGTTCATTGTAATAGATGAGGGCTGTTGTTTAAATCCAAGTCTGTCTGATTCAGAGCCTAGATGTTTTCTATTAGTGGGGACAGTAAGCAAATAAAATTGACTAAGGATTTGAAAATATGAAAGGGATTATTGGAAAGGTTGATAAGATAGAACTAAAGGATGGCAGACCTTCAACACAAGAACAAGGATTTAGGTGTTTATTTTTTCTATATTACACATTTATGCATGTGTTTCTTTATATCCTATCAGTTGCAGAAAGTATTGATCAGAATGGGCGAACCTTTTCTAATAAAGATATTTGAAATAACTTCCAGGAAGCATCACACATGCATATGTGTAGATGCCCATATATTTCCATGTGCATACAGGTAGGTACACAAGCCCAGAGGTTGTATTTTAGACATTCTGAGAGTGGAGACAACACCATGAGAGGTTTGTTACAAGAACATCATCCTGCCGCCTCCTTATGAGAGATTTGAAGAAATAAAGATGGGGGATGAGGCTTAAGATAGCTCAGGGAAAAAAATAATGAGAGTCTAAACCACGGTAGTCTTTCAGGAGTGGAGAGGAGGGATGGATGGGAGAGATTATGAGCCACAATGGCAGTTCCTATAATGAGCTTCTTTGGATAGTTTCCAAGTTGTACTTATCTTCATGAAACCACAGAGGGTTATTCTTTAGCATCCTACATCTTCTGAGTTTGAGAACAAACCAGGTTCTTCTGTAGGTGCTAAGAGTCTATAATTAAAATCAGCCCACTTACACTAAAAGCGAGGTGAAAGGGGTGATTTAATGGAGGCAAAGGAACACATTCTATTTATGGGGAGAACTTTGCATTTAAAAGACAACACACACAAAGACGATGCTTATGAAGATTTGGGTTTGGGAAGTAGGAATCTCTGAACAGGTTATTCAGGTCTACTAACTGGACCTGCTTTCATGGACGTACTTTCTTCTTTTTCCTATTATTCCCAAGTATGTGTGGACACATTGCTCTGACATGCACGAATCGCCCACTAAAGTCAAGAAAACTTATGGCTCCTGCTGACACGGGGGCTGGATGATTATTATTATCGATCCACTTGGCTGCATCTTGTCACCATGCCACAGCTGGCTCTCCGTGCTGGGAAAGAGCTATTACATATGCAAAATCTTGAAAACGAAGAGGGAAAAAATGTAGAAGGAAATAAAAAAAGGAACCTTATTATTAATGGCCTGATATCTTGCTGTGCTTTGGTTCAGGACAGAGGCTGGTGGTGAGAAAGACAAATTTGGAGTTTGGCAGAGAAAGTACTGACATAAAATTTTTATTTAAATTTTTAATCAGAAATGGTGGGCTAATCATTTTAGATGATATGAACATTCAGTTTATATGTTACTTTTGAAGCGTTTAACCCAGAAATCACCTAATCAAACATCATTCTAATAAGAATTTTGGCCGTGACTCAATTCACAGTTAAAGGAGAGAAACGACGTTACTCTAAATTTTAGCCTCCTTTTTGGATCGTGAAAATTCTTCAGTTGGGTCACAGACACCATGGTGCCGAGTAGTGCTTAATTAACTTAATGGACCAAGACTTCATTTTGCATGATCCTAATGGGATTTGTGAAAGCATTGGTAGTGGAGATAGCAGAAGAAAAGTCAAGAATCGGCCACCAGGTGGCGCCTGAGGACTTCCTTTGTCCACATGTCACTCAGTCAAATCAGGATTTATCGATGTGCATAAGAAATGTGACATTAGACATTCATTTCTAGAAAGGTGGCGTTAACCTTCTTTAAGTGTCTTAGAAACTATATGCTTGTCCTAATGAAGATTCGATTTAGTGAGCCAGATCACTGTATCCACAAAAAACTAGGAGACAAACTTCATGATCCCAAGGCTCACCGCCTCATCTCATGGGTCACAATACTTCCATGAAGTAGGTACAATTGTTATTATTGTTCATTTCCTGGAAGAGGACTTGGAAAGCCTGAGAGACCTATCATCATCACACAATTGGTTAGTAACAGAAATGGCTTTGAAATTTAGCTATTGACTCCAGAAACTGGACTCCTCTCCCGTGATCCTCTGCCGTGAGATCCCCACCTGCGGCCTTGGCTAACGTCCAGGGAATTGTTTCCATTCTCAGCAGCTTGGGTTTAACATGTAGGAGACATTTTAGGATTTTAGAGGACGTGAAGGTTGCACGAAATTTCTTCCCTGGTAAATAAAGAAGCAAAAAGTGGTGGCCAAGTACATTCAGTAATAGACACAGAAAGACTATAATAGCAAGTACAATACACCGGGGCTGGCTTTGTGAATTAATTTACAAACGTTTGCATGCCTGAAATTGCTGAATATGATCTTCCCAATAGGAGAACCTCTGAGTTACCCTTTCTTGTTAATAGGATTGTCACTTTTTTTCTCTCTCTAACTCTGAACAACAGATAACACTGTCTAATACTTGTCCCAGAAGAGTCCCCAACTCAGCAGAGGATGGAGACTACACAGTTTCATTCAGAGGCCCTTTTCTTTGTTTTGTACAAACCTGTTGGGAAGAAGCTTAATCACAAACAGAGATGTAATTCAGCACAGGGACGAGTTCCTTCTCCATTCTGACAATGGCCTTAATCTTAATTACTCGATTCACTCCAAGGAAGAGTCAGATTAATGTACCTGTTAGATACCACCCAGTGCCTCTAATTAATGTAAATTGTGAGATATTCAGGAGGTGCTGGGGAGCAGAATGTGTTTTGTCCCTGTAATTTGAAAACATCCTAATTAGAATGTGTTCTTGGAAAAGGGTTTCTTGTATACTACCTGTAGGGAAAACAAAATACACAATGAAGTAAGACTATCAAGATGAAGAATCATATATATATAAACATTTATGATATATATATACATATATACATATATATACATATATATCATATATATATATATATATATGAATACATGACTAGTGTAACTCCACATCATGTACAACCATAAGAATGGGAAGTTATACTCTCTGTATGTATGATATGTCAAAATACATGCTATGATAATGTATAGCTAAAAAGAATAAAAATAACATTAATAAAAAGATGAACAATTAAAAAACTTTAACAGAGGCCACGCTGGGGATATATCATCCTTCTCAGTACAGACGTAAGATAGCAGCTCCAAGACTGCTTGGGTGTTGGCCTCACATCACAGCCTCCCTGCTGAGTTGTCTGGAGGTCATAAGGGACAGGAAGCACAGTTCAGAACCCTGCAAATACTGGAACCAGTCTCTGATCATTAGTAGACAACTCTCTACGTTGCCACCACCAGTGCCGTTGCCACCATCCATGCCCCCCACCACCACCATCATTATCCACATACATAATGACAACTGTTTATTTAAAATACTATAAAAGCAGGAATGGTGCAAGCACCGCTCCTCTTACTGAGGGATTGAAAGTCTAGAGACAAGAGATGAAAGAAAAGTATTTGTTTTAATGCACGTTTGGAATGCAGGAGCTTGTTGACATTTAGTATAACACTGGGCAAGATGGTAGACACAGAGATATTATTGAAAGAGAAATAAGCCCTCCTTTCTCAAGACTTTGTTTAGTTATATATCATTAGCATACTGTATTATGTAATTAGCATCTTATATAATTTTATACATTGTTTATGTGCATAGATACTATGTGTACACATATACATATAACATACTATATACATATAAAGTGTTATATACATATAATGTATTACATACATATAATGTTATATATATGCATATGTATATATAGTACATATATGCATATGTATACATATACACATATATGCATATGTACAAATGCATATATATACATGTGTGTATATATATATATACAAATACACATGCTTATATATATAATATCTTCTATGTGCTGTGACAGTTTGCTAGGCAGAGAGGATACCAAAATGAACAAGTTGTATGGCCTCCAGGAATAGTGCATCTAGTAGATGAGTCTAGGAATTGGACTGTTTACCCCAGTGTCCATGCATTCTGCTGTGACTAAGCTGGGCAACCCTGGGAGATGCCCTCCACCTCTTCTGTTCATGTGCTCAAGAAAGAAGTCCCCAGGAAGAGACCATTTCTAAATCAAAGCAAACGGGACGAGTAAGAGTTAGCTGGCAAGAGAGGAAAGATGAGAGCCTTTGCGTTTGCACAGACCCAGAGTTAGGAGAGAGAAGCGATTACCCAGGGACGCAGTCACTCTCCAGGGTTGGGTTCAGGCCGTGCAGGCAGCGGTGGAGAAAGGCAAGGTTAGAAAGGTGAGCGGGCACTGAGCCCTGCGCTGAGGGTAGGGTAGGCTCCATCCTAAGACATCATGGAATTAGAGCCAAACCCCTTTGCACTATGGAAAGATGGTGCCAAATCTTCCAAAGAGGAAGAATGGGTAAGAAAGAGAAGCACCAAGGCAGCCAGGGGCGTCAGCAGTTGGGGGCAGAGATAAGAGTGTGGTGACTGAGGTGGCCGCAATGTGGCTGGACATGGCTCACGTTACGCAGCATGAAGAGATACTCCAGAAATAACACTCAGCGGATTAACGGATGAACCCCTGGGGATGGGGAGATAGAGAATGGGCATTTTTGAATCCTAATATTTTTATAATTATTTTATATAGTACAGAAAATTATATTTTATAACTTTGTAGTCAGACAGACCGCCTTTTGGCAGGCACGATTTTGAAGACAAAATGATGGGATTATATAAAGATGCTGGTAAGAAAACTGGAATTTCTAAAGTGCTGGAGGTTACCTAAATTGTACAGACATTTTTCTTATATGATTTTCCAGGAACCAGTTCTGTAGAAACTTGGGGGAGATTGTCACGTTCACTCTTTTGTTCTGGGTCTTTTAGCTTCTCTGAGATACAACATCATTCCTTTGTGGGTTAGGGTTAGGAAGCAGACGTGTACCCCAAGTTAGGAGGGTGGTAGGAGCCCGGCCCTCTGAGAGTAGGCACAGGAAGAATGACAGCTGTGTCTTCTTTGACAAGGCCTTTTTTTTCTTTGGATCCTAGGTACCTAATCCTAGGGGGATCCTCACCAAAACTTGCAAATTCCCCTGGCAAGCAAGGAGGGGTGACAGAGGGGCAGGACCTCTCAACTGAGAGTCTCACACACCAAGGTCATTTGCCATTGTCCATCACCATCCTGTATTCCACAGCCCCCACCATCAACCAGCTGTGGGCTTAGGATGGAAACACCTAGACAAGTAGAACCAGGTACATTAGATTTCACTTTAAAAGGAGAAGAAAGTATAACACAGTTTAAAGCATTTCATCAAAATGCCTGATAGATAAATTGGTCTAATAGAAGCATATCTTTGCTTTTATTGACTTTATTTAGGGGAATAAGAGAAGCTTTGATCATTTTTTTGTGGAAAAGCATCAGTGATGGTACTGCCTCTTCCTCCCCCCTCTTCCTCCTCCTCTCCATCTAAATACTCTCCTCCCTCCATCATGCAGATTCTAACAGGTGGTGAGATTTCTTTCTACGGAGTTGAGGAACATTGAGACGTACCTTTTGGCTCAGTTTCTTCAGACCTGCGTGGGGTGTGTAGATATGTTGTTTGGTTGTTTGTTTTCAAGGAAGGAAAATAGTGGGGGGCTGTTTTCCCAAGGAGGTTTCACTTGTCCACAGAACTTCTAATAGAAAGCGGCAGAATTTCCAGGACCAATGCTAACTTTTCCCATTTCATGGCTAGCATTCTCCAACAAGGTACACCCAAACAAGCAAACCAAGCCCCCAATCACCATCTCAGTGTCTCCCTTGTTCACTCCCTACCCATCCTTCCTTCCATGATTGATTTCCTTCAACCATACCACCCCTGAAGCACTTCTCTCTCGACAGACTCATGAATTCTCTGTGATTGCCTCCATCTTATTTGGCCTCTTGAGCCTTCAGCACCTCTTACCGTTACTTCTTCTTAAAACCCTGGTCATGCTCTCCTTTTGCTCTAAAATGTGAATTATTGCTTTCAGGGCATGCTAGTGTGATCATTGGGTCAGGTCTGTCTCCTGCCTAAGACTGTAAGCTTGGTAAGATCCAGGACCTTGTCTGATTTTTTTTTTTTTACTGCTCTCTCACCAGCACCTAGTACCCACCATATTGCAAAGAGTTCAATAAATATTCATTGACAGCATGAATTAATTGAAGTCTCACCTTAGTCAAGTTTGAGGAATGTGTGACCAGAGCAGAGAGAATTTTCCATTCCCTAAAGTTTGAAGCCAATATCCCTTAGGTATACAAGCTTGATAATTCAGTAGAAAACATTTAAGAATAACTCTAAGCTTTTACAGTCTTCTCAAAGTCCTGCCTCAAGAAAAGTAGCACAATGATTCCAATGACTCAGTTATAATCAATGATAATAGTAAAAATTACTCAAGAGTGCATGGATGCTGATGAATTTGAACACCTACTGGCTACAAATGACTTGTTGTGGCTTTACTGCTAGGATCTGTTGAGTGTCAGTTTGCTGGGGACGGCACTATCAGCTCTCCGATTGATGTGTTGAAGCCTCAACCCCCCACTGTAGGTTTATTTGGAAATAGGGCTTCAAAGAGCTGTCTAAGGTTAATGAGGTGGCATCCTCATCCCGTAGAAATGGTCACCTCAGAAGAAGAGCTCACCCACCACCTCACGTCCATATGCTGAGAGGAGCGGCCTTGTGAGGGGGACATAACGGTCATTAGCAAAATGTCAGATGACCCTCTCAAGAAACCAAACTCTCCCAGACCGTGATCTTGGGGCTTCCAGTCTCCAGAACGGTGAGAAAATACATTTCTGTTAGGTTTAGCCACACAGGATGCCATATTAGGTTCTGCAGTGACTCCCAAAGGTCCATGCATTAAAGATTTGGTCCCACTGGGTGGTGTGGGTGGGAACGTTAACAGGTGGAATGTAGGAGAAGATCTTCAGATCATTAGGGATATGTCCTTAAAGGGGATAGTGGGATACTCCATCCTCTTTCCTCTCTCTCTCTCTCTCTCTCTCTCTCTCTCTCTTCCTGCTCATGATGCCTACAATTTTGATCCTACACTTGTTTCCACCACGATGTGCCGAGATCCATGGACAATCCTGTCGTGGACTGTAGCCTTCAAAACTGTGAGCCATTATAAACCTTTTTTTTTTTCTTTATACATTGATCACCTCAGACATGTGTCATAGTGATGGAAAGCTGACAGACAGGTAGGGCGTTTGACCATGGTGGCCCCAGCAGACCAGTGTCCCATTCTAAATCATCAGAAGCATCAACTTGTCACCCACAATCAGATACACATGTAGGAGGCAGATTGAGACTGAGTTTATCTTGGTGGTGGGGGCGTGGAGAAACACTTCTGAGTAAATTCCACAGCTTTTTATAACATGATTTAAATTTTAGAAGTCCACGGGCAGGGATATTCTTCCGGATCCTACATACAAAATCTCACCATGGAATTCAATTACTTCCTACAGTATGTGAATCCCGGAGAAACCTATGTGGTTAATTCTATTTTATAAAGAAAATTGTGATTTTTTTTTTTTTTTTTCTTCAGAATTTGCTACTTCTAAAAAGGGTACTGTATGCCGGTTACCACAATGTGGTTTTTTAAAGGACAGTCGAGCAGGATGCTTCAGAAACACTAAAAGGAAACTAAGCGTGGGAAATGATGCTGAATTAAAACCAAATTAAACTGGTGTGTTTTATTCTCTTAGATCCTTCCGCAACTGGTGTATTGAACGAACATATCAGTGAGATTCACTGTGATTCTTTTTCTTTTTAAATGTCTTTTTAAAAAATACTAAAATTTGTTTTAATTAGTTACACATGACAGTAGAATGCATTTATGCACTGTGATCTATCATACATAGATGGGATATAATTTCACATTTTTCTGAGTATACATGTTGCAGAATCACATGAGCCATGTAGTCACATACAGTAGGAGGCAGAGGTTTAATGTGTCATTTTCCAAATCTATTTGGCCAGGGGATTGTTCCTTCACTTAGGAAAAATTAAATTCCACGGAACTGATGTTTTGAAGAATATACAGCTTCCTCTCTGAACCCTATATTTGAAATGCATCGTTTTGCCAAGGAAAGAGTCACTGTGCAGGTAGACTCCAGAGCAGAAATAAAAATTCTCGATATTCCCTACAGAAGAGAATTTAACACTCAGAATTAGGTGATGACAACAGTTTTGAAAAGGTGGCAGGAGCAAAGGAAGGGGTAGGAGACACTGTCACTATGTCTCTATTTCTTGAGGCCATACTCTGTACACTGAATCAGAGGGGCAGGAAAGTGTCTCTGACACTGCTACTTCACAAGACAAGAGAAAAAAAAAAAAAAAAAAACACCAGCAAACTACTGAGGGGATCGCAGTGCCCCTCACTCCCAAAGGCGGGGAGTGTGGGATCATTCAGACATGGCGATGGTCTCGTCGGCTGAGAGCAACACCTGGCTTCCGCTGTCAGAGGAAGATAGCCCTCGCAGGCTCTCTCTGTCACGTCCCCACGTCTCGTACAAACGCATCTGCTTGGCAGATACAAACTGAATTCAGAGCCCTGGAGACTCAGGAGTCTGTGGAGTGTAATTCCGAGCCTTCCAGCCTCCGCGTCACAGACGTACAAATTGTGCACTTCTGGCTGGCTGTTGATTTTGTCCGTGAAACTCACAGTAAACAGGCGATCTTCAGAGCTTCTACGGTCCTTTCCCTCACTTATTTAGGGGATACAGAAAGCACATCTCTTTCACAGTCTCACGCTGGAAGAATACACAGACACATAGTGGGGGCTTCATAGATATCTGTGAGCGACTAAATGAATAAAAGACGTCTAAGTTGTTATGTGATTAAGGCAAAGGGAAAATACCATGTGTTACAAGAGAGTTGACGAATGAATGGCTTCAATATGGCATCCGTGTGCAAGCTTCAGGGAAGGTCACGGTGAGATATGAGATAACTTTGTTCATTGATAACCTGTTTTCGTTACCGTAAACTTACCTGGACAGAACGATAGAATTAAGCTGTATTTAGTAGAAGACACGCATGAAAAATGATAAGCATTTATTGGCTACGAGTGTAAAAAGGTTAAGTTCGAATAAAAATGGACCAAGAAACTTCACCAACTATCCTGTGTCTCCCCTTTGAACCTTTGAGTGGTCCGACTCTGATGGGGCCTGATATCACAAGTACATCAAGGAAATTGCATGCCATCCTCAGTGTACTGTTTGACAGTCGGGGGAGTCTCCGGGGTACCTCCTGGGGTGTGGCTCACACAGGCTCTCATTACAGTCCCTCTGTGAGAAAGCCCGAGTTTGCACTGGGGCCTGAAGTGTCCTCTGGATAGTACTAGACTCTGAATAGTAATATAGCCTGCCTTCTTCTCTACTTCCCTCCCTCTCTCTTGAAGAATGCTAAAGCAGGGAAAGACAATAAAGGCATAAGACGCACCAATGTTCAGGCATGGTGCCTTGGTCTATTTCCTCTCATGGGTAGGTTTGGAAGATCTGATGAGTCTTGACCAATGGGCTATTAGTAAAACTGACCTTAACACGCACAGTCTGAGGTGGTCAATTTCCTGGGTGGTTCTTCCATCACCCTCTCTCTCTTTCTGTCTGTCTATCCCTCTGTTCACATAACCTTGGAGGCTGCCCATGCCGCCATCATGGATCAAAAAGAGATGCCTAATCCACAGGACACTTGGTGATGTAGGAAACACACACATACACACACCACCACCACCACCACCACCACCACCTCCACTACCACCTTCAGTGTGACCTCTCTCAAATTTCAGGATATGTTTTAGAAATTAGTAGTTATTGAGGCTGGTGCCGGGGCTCAGCGGTAGAGTGCTTGTCTTGCATGTATAAGGTCCTGGGTTCAATCCTCAGCACCACATAAATAAATTAAAGGTATTGTGTCCACCTAAACTTAAAAAATAATAAATTAGTAGTTATTACCTTGAGAAATGAAAGCAGGGAGCAACTTGGTAACAAAAATTCCATCAACGGCCTACAACCCATTTCCCCCTTTTCATTGCAAACCCCTAGTGAGAACCAACTTCAGAAACATCACCAGTACATCAAGGAAATTGCATGCCATACTCCAGGCATGTATGCTTTCTCTGGAGGGAGGGTGGTGTTGCCGCCTGAAGCGACGGGCCACTTGGAGCGACGAAGCCGCGGGAAGAAGTTCAGAGGCAAACTGGAGACAAACAGCTTTTTACTCTGATAACTTTTCTCTCTGGCTCTAACAACGACTAACACGCGCCACACACACCACCAAAATGTCACTGACCCGATCAGCAATCTCGGCCAAGTCACTCGAGATCCCGGGCCAAGTCCCGCGAGATTCCGGGCCAAGTCCCGTGAGACTACGGAAGGCGACAATGCCCAAATCCTTATGGCCCATAGTCAACAGCAATTTAAGCCATCTCCCCAAACAGGGCTCCTGCAGGGTGGGTAAGTTATTTGGGAGCCTCCAACAGTTCTAGGGTCCACAGAACATCCATGACTACAGGGTCAAAGGTTGCCTGGATTTCAGGTCATTTTGAGCTTCCGTGGGATTTGGTTGTTACCAAAAGCTTGCAAGAAGCCTGTTTCAATTTGAGCCCTCCTGCTTGGGCTGTTGCCTGTCTGAGAAGCCTGTGCAAACCTGGGGATCTGGTTTGTAAGAAACAAGCATGTGGCAGGTGATGGGAGTTGGGGGTGATTAGGATGAATAGCCCAGAGCCAAGAGGCCTGTTCAATAATGTAGCACAAAAGATTAAAAGAAAAGGGGAGAATCAGCATTGAGCAGTCTTTGTGGCTGGAACTCTTTTGTCTCCTTCTAATCTCCTTAAATGTGATTGCTGTGATGGTGGAGCCTCTTATATTTAATAGACTCTCGAGTTACTTTGGAGACAAAACATATTTTACACTTACATAAAACATTTTTTTTTTTTTTACCAGAACACAGATGCTACAATTGGTACCCTCACGTTCTAACAGAACCTTTCAAAACGGGTCCCCAAAATTTCAGGACTGCATTTACCATGTATAAAGCATGATTACAATACTACTGAGCTCCAAGATTAAAGCTACAGAAATAGAAACACTGAAGATGGTGCTATTTATTACTTTCCCTCTTGGGGAGTATCAGCAAAAAAAAAAAAAAAAAATGTTTTTAAAAATGCACTTAACCCTGGCAAGCGTAACTGCGCCAGGTATATAGATTTTCAGTAACAATTCAACTTGTCAATACGTTGCACTCACTGCTTGGTAGGTAGGTGCCCCTAAGTTGTGAATTTTGTTAACGATGAATTGTCAAGAAGTATTGGCTTCCTTGAGAGAGCCATATTCTTCTCTGTAGCCTTAGTCTTACTTTAGGAAATCGACAGGGGATGTATAACCTAAGAGTTCACCATAAAAGACATCATATTATTAGTGCCCAAATCTTTGCAAGTGTCCCCCAAAGCAGAAAAGAAAAGAAAGAATGAAAAAGGAAAAGAGTAAGGTCTAGGATTGATTCTCTACTGCTCTATTGTTCCAAAGCACAAATCTATAAAAAAGGGAACATGGATACTGTTGTTGAAGGAATAAAACCACCTTTACCTTATACAGAATGCTTTGAATGGGTATAATCTGCTTCTCAGATCTCAAAGCACTTTGTCATATTTCACTGATTTTTGCCTTATCTCTTTGAGCAAGAAAGGTTGGAGCAAAAATATCTTTTATTGCTTTTTCTAAAGCCATTGCAGGATGAAAAAGAGACATGGATGGCTGTGTAGTTCTTAGCAGAGGTCATTTTTTTGTGAGCCATCTTTGTAGGACAGTCAGAGGTGGTCAGTACACACGGAGAGAATGGGCTCTGCGGAGTGAGGTTTGAAAATGAGGATTGTGCCTCTCCTCTTCTAAATCCAACCCTGTAGGCCAAAACCAAGTCTGGAAATCTAGGTTTCAAAACAGGCTAAAGCTTGTTGTTACTTTAGAGAATTGTGAGTTTCTGTGGAGTTGTCAAAACACGGAAGCCTTCACCAAAAATATTAGCAGCAAGTTCTCCAGCTGCTCTCTGAGCTGTTAAATGATACAAAATTATTACTTCCTCCTGATATTTTTGAAGGTTGAAGGAGATGAAATTTGTTGAGAGCTTGTAGGGCCTAGGAGTGAGGAATCTCAGTAAATGTGAACAGGCAGCACTCACGGCTGTAAAAGGGAATAGTTGGACCAGTAAGTAACCCGTTGGCACCAGCAACTGCACCTATAGAGTTGAGTTGATAAAAATCAGAAAGTTAGAAACAATCACTCGTTGTATAAGCTAGTTATACCTCCCTTCCTTCCTTTTCTCTCTCTCTTCCTTCTTGCCTTGTTATTAGATGTAATTGTGGGTTTAATTATGACATGTTCATAAATGCGTATAGTAAAGTTTGCACCATTTGAATCCTCTTTTCCTCCCCATTATCTTCCTCTACTCTATTGGTCTCCCTTCTATTTATTCATTTTTAAAAATTTGTGTGTTATAGTTGCATATAAAAGTGAAATGCATTTGCGATGCGTTCATACATGCCTATAGCATCCTGTGGCCAACTTCATTCCCAGCTCTGCCCTTTCCTGCCCCTCCTCCCTCTCCCTACCTCCTCCACCTCTGCTCTATTGATATTTTTAAAAATTTTATTTTAATATTTTTTAGTTGTTGATGGACCTTTATTTAGTAATTTATATGTGGTACTGAGAATCGAACCCAGTGCCTCACACATGCTAGGCAAGTGCTCTACCACTGAGCCACAACCTCAGCCCTACTCTATTGATCTTTAATTCATCCAAGCAGTAATTATTTTCTGAGCCCCTGTTCATAGGTACCTTGAAAAAAAAATAAAGGTCCAGTTAAGCACAATCTGTGCTTATGTGGAATTTATATGCTCGAGGGTAGAGGCAAATGTTAAACTACACAGTTCAGAAATGATTATGCCAAATGTGATTTGCATGCCGAAGGGGTTGGCACAGGGGGCATGGTGGCACTATAACCTAGGCATCTAACCAGAAGAGAGGTGACTCATGTATTTATCTCACAAATTTGTATGAGGTCTAATTGGATTATTTTCAAAGGTCGATTCTAGGTGATGGGCAGATAAGAGTAATAAGAAAAAGCAGTCTCTTCCTTCATCATGTTAATATTATAATTTTCCCTTTGTGCTTTTAGGACCTCATTCATGCTGTTGGTAACCCCAGAGCTTGGGGAACATCTCTCAGAGAGAGGGTGTGTTCTGAGACTGCACAACTCCTGCACACTGCCCTGCGGGTATGAGCAAGTTCCACTTTACCCAGTACTGAGTTAACATGTGCATTGGAACCTAGTTCTTGCTTGACCCATTTCCTGCTATGCACTAGTTTCAGCTAACGTGGTATCCAGCAAAGCACGGACTTCTAATACATGACTGACAACATACAGTGCTTATAAAGAAATAATCAGCAATCATCAACTAAGGTCCAGCCTGGACTATGAATATATATTTTTTTCAGTTTCAGAATCTTATAACAATTTATATCTCCAAAGAACTATCTTATTCTTCGGATACTTCCTGGGCTGTAGACCTCATTCTCCTAACTTTTCCTTGCAAGAATCAGCTCAATTATCCTAAGACCATGGTCACTCCTTTGCTTATATGTGAGCTTGCTACCCTTGGTCTTGAAACTGAATATGATGCACATTTTGCAGTTGGAAATTTATCTGTATCACCTAGAGTAGGGAACAAGTCTATGTAGTTTCCTGTTATAACATTAGTATATTAACATAGTGCCTGGTATCTAATTAGTACGCAGTAATGATATCATTAATAAATGCTCCAAATGGGGTGTGAATCTCTGTAATGTGGACACCTCCCTTTATAACATTATCACTTTTGCTCTGCCACTAGCTATAAATTACAGTTGACTGAACTTGGGTTTCTTATCAATTTATCATATTAGTTCCATCTCATTTATAAAGGTCCTGGGGGAACCCATCTAAGGTGGGTAATTCTTGTTGGGGGGGGGTGTGAGAACAAAAAGATGTGAGTTGGACAAGTCATATCTGACCACTCAGATCCCACACCCCAACATGGGAAGGGAGCTGGGGAATGATATGACCTCTCTTGCATAAGTACTCTGCATGTGGGAACTGGAAAGAACAAGAAAATCAGAAATAAAACTTTAACACCATTTTGGAAATGCCAAGGAATAATGCAGAAATTTTATGGGTTTATATTTTAAAAGGTTCTGCATTATAGTATTGATTTGAGTGATTTGAAATTCATATGAAATTTCATTACCTTTTAACTTGATGAAATTCGCCAAAGAAAGAAATGTTACAGAAATGGGCTTTTTCCATAATGACTTTCATATTCATGTGAGATTGTCAATGCAGACAATTGGGACTTCCAATGGTACGGTAGGAAGTGCTTCAGATACCAAATCTGCTCAAAACAACCTGGCACTCATAGGGCCAAGTTTAAAATAGTCACATTTAAATTAGAAGTTATTCTGCAAGGAATTGATCCTAAAGAAATAATGAGAGAAGAGTTAGAGGTTTATATATAAAATAGTTGATCATGGCATTCTTTAGAGTAGTGAGAAAAGAGTCTTAATGTTCATTCATATGGGACCAGCACAACAAAATAATGGTTAAATCTATAAGACAAGTAAACAATTATATTTCCAGAAGTATGTGTTGTAAGCTATCTTGAAACTTCAAACAAACAAACACATGCAAAAGCAAAATAAAATCTGATAATGATTAACCACAATAGTCCAGATGATTTTAGTTGTCAATTTAAAAGCAACCCAAAATAATTTTTTTAAAAAAAAGAATTTATGTACAAGTTAATGAGTTAATGGTACAGCAAAGAAGAGACTTTGAAATCTAGTAATATATATAAGCACTGTGCAATGCAGCTGAGAGACAATGAAATATGGCCAAAAATTACACACACACACACACACACACACACACATATAGGTAGTAATAATATTATTAACAATATAGATGATATCATACTTGAATTATTACCCACATTTTTTTGGATAAAGCAAGTACTTTTTATGTCTTTAGGAAGCATTTCTGTGTTGCCAAAAGGAACTAAAAATAAAGTCAGAGAAGTTAAGCAAAAAAACTCCAATGTTTGAATCCAAGTCACCGGAATGAATTCATGATATACTTTATCCAAACACAAATTTATATGAGGTTTTAATTGGATTATTTTCAAAGGTCACTTCTAGGTGATGGGCAGACAAGAGTCATAAGAAAAAGCAGTTTTTATCATGTTAATATTTTAATTTTCCCTTTGTGCTCTAAGGACCTCATCCATGCCGTCGGTAACTGCAGAGTTTGGGGAACATCTCTCAGGGAGAGGCTGTGTTCTGAGACTGCACAACTCCTGCACGCTGCCCTGAGGGTATGAACAAGTTCCACTTTACCCAGTACTGAGTTATGACCCATTTCTTCATGTTCCTGCTATGCACTAGTTTCAGATAACGTGGTATCCAGCAAAGCATGGACTTCTAATATATGACTGACAACATATGGTGCTTAAAAAGAAATAATCAGCAACCTTCATTTGTTCACTGGAAAAGTCTAGAAACAGTGACTGCCTAGTGTCTGTGAATAGCCCAGCACAGTCTATGGTCTCTAAATGCCTTTTCCCAATATAAGAAGTGAGGTCACCTTGAAGATGGCCAACTCCAGGTTTGGAAACAGCAACAAAACTAGCTGTACGTAACACTGGAATATGGTCTGAAAACCCAGAGAAGGAAAGAGTCTCCTGCTGTGGCTCCTTAAAAGGAAGTTACAGTAATTTGCAAGAGCACATGACCTCCCAGTGAAAGGTGGGAAATGTGAATGCTAAAAATAATGATAATGGCAATAGATAGAGTGTATCAGCTGTAGATGATGCAGCTGTGCAGAGATACAAAAGCTGTAAATCAGGGGAAGGAGCATGCACTTTTCTTTTCCTAGGCCAACCACATCTCCAGGTAGCTGAAGAGTTTCTTTGATAGTAAGACAACATGAGGTCAGTACCATTTTATAATCAGTACTGAAATGAATCGTAATTCATAACTGCAGAAATCAAAACCAAGTTTTAAAAAGTTTAAGGGGAAGCTCTCCAGTGCATAGATGAGCCTGTCAACACCCTTTCATCTTAGGAACACCCCAGTCCAGACGCACGCACACACAGAAATTGGAAAAGATGCATCTACAGATGTGCTACAAGAGGAATTATTTAGTGACATCCACTCCTGGAAATTATGGGTGCCGAAGTATTGAACCTGATTAAACATTAAAATTGACTTGCCAGTCTGCAGAACACACGCAGGGCAGGGCAGTGGCCTGATTCACAGCCTGAGACCTCTGTAAAGCAATAAGCAGGTTGGAGTTGGAGAACATCATGCTAAGCGAAATAAGCCACTCCCACAAAAAAACAAAGGCCGAATGTTTTCTCTAATATGTGGATGCTAATTCACAATAAGGTGGGGGGAGCACTAGGGAGAAATAGCAAATTAGCGTTACCTTAGATTAGGTACAGGGAAGTGATGGGAGGGGAGGGAAGGGAAGAGATGTGGGATGGGAAAGATAGTGGGAATGAAACAGACATTATTACTGTATGTATACATGTGACTGCATGACCAATATGATTCTACAACATGTACACTTAGAAAAATGAGAAATTATATCCCATCTATGTATGATATATCACAATGCATAGATGCATTCTACTGTCATGTAAAACTAATTAAAACAAATTTTTTAAAAAAATTTAAAAATGCAGAATGACAGAAGTCATTCAGCACATGCCTTCTTCAACAACTTTTTAGCAGGAAAAATAAATGAAGGAAAAAGCGGGAACAGAGGGAGACTTGACAGATATATCAACCAAGCTATAAATGCTGGATTTTTTTTTTTTTTTTCTTTAAAAATCCTGACCTGAGCCGGGCATGGTGGTGCACACCTGTAATCCCAGCAGCTCAGGAGGCTGAGGTGGGAGGATCGTGAGTTCAAAGCCAGCCTCAGTAAAAGCGAAGCTCTAAACAACTCAGTGAGACCCTGTCTCTAAATAAAAATACAAAATAGGGCTGGGGATATGGCTCAGTGGTTGAGTGTCCCTGAGTTCTATCCCTGGTAGCCCAAGGACAACAACAACAAACTCCTGTTGTGATCAAACAAGATAATAATTCTCCTAAAAATAATTGGGAAAAAAATGAATATTTGCTCTAAGATATTGAAAACTCAATTCAAATGGAATATATGTGGTCATAATTTTACAGATTGATTTTAAAATAGAATTATATTTTTTAAGATACAAATAGAACTGTTTCTATACAAAACTATAGAATGGCTTGTATTTCACTTAAAATATCTCTGTGGGATGAGAGAATAATGGGGGAGGTGGTGAAGTCAATCAAGTTTGGCCATATGTTGAAAACTATCTGAGCTGGTAAACAGTGTAAGGCATTTTAATATAATATTTTTATAATTTTATATATCCTTCAAGTTTTCCACAGTAAGGAGTTATAAGTAATTTTTCAAAAGATATTAACAGCAGTTAGCTCTGGGATCCAACTTGTATGAATTCTTTATTTTTAGTATTATACTTTATAATTTAGTCAGAATAATTTATTCTTTTTAAAAAAATATTTTTAGTTGTAGATGGACCCAATACCTTTATTTTATTTATTTTATTTTTATGTGGTGATGAGGATTGATCCCAGTCCCTCCAAGCCCTTGTTATTGTTAATTTAATTTAAAAAGCTATACTTTTTTTTTTTTTCCTCTCTTACTTTTGATTTGTGGTACTAAGGAGCAAACCCAGGGCATCACAAATGCTTGGCAAGCACTATACTATCCACTCAACCCTGAGCACTGTTTTATTATTTTCCCCCCATGCTTTTGGTGCTTTATAATTGTACATAATACTGGGATTCATTGTTACATATTTGTGCATGCACAAAATACAACTATATAACTTGTCTAAAGCGCAATTCAACAATTGCGATCCTCCTGTCTCAGGCCCTTGAGCTACTGGGATTACAGGCACCTGCCACCATGCCTGGCTTAAAGCTAATTTCTTATTAAATTGTTTTCCCTTACTTTAAAATAAGCTTCTTTGCTATATGTTTCAGCTCACATTATTCTAGCACTTTTCCTATCTGAAGTATATAAAAAAGCCAGTCGTGGAAATTTAGCAAGGCCCTAAAGCAACTTAGAGAGACCCTGACTGTAAATCAATTAAAAAAAAAAAAAAAAAGGCTGGGGATATGGTTCAGTGGTTAAGTGCCCCTAGGTTCAATCGTGATACAAAAAAAAAAAAAAAAAAAAAAAAAAAAAAAAAAAAAAAAAAAGATCTTCGACAGAATCTGGGCTCTGTATTCTTGTATTCTTCCAATGAAAAGATTATTCCAAAGAAAACATTCAGTGATTTAACAATGGCAGGAACTCCATTCCCTAGTACCCTCCTTTCCCTCTCTCCTCCAAGCCATCCAAATTGTAAATGAGCTCACAACAGAATCTAAGCTGAAGTATCCAGGAGGAACTTCCCTGTCTTTTGCATTTACAAATTACCACAAATTCGGTGGCTGAAAATAAGAGAAGTGTATCTCCTGACACTTTTGGAAGCTAAGTCCAAACTCAAAGGGGCTGCTTGGAGCCCGCGCCCTTGGAGCCCTGCCAGGCAGCATCTTGACGGGTCCTGACTTCCCGCGGGGGCTGTCCACCCCGGGTGCTCCTGGACTTGGGGCTCTATCACTCCGCCTCCCACGAAGCTCTCCAGGCGTGTCTGTGGGTTCCCCTCTCATCTTGCAAGCACGTCGATGCATCAGACTGGATCAACTCACCAGCGTGACATCCTCTTAGCTGATCATAATCGGCGAAGATCCCGTTTCCAAATAAGGTCACGCGCTGAGATAGCGGAGGCTTGAACTGCCACTTGGCTTTCGGGCGAGAGCCCAGTGCACCCGTGGCTTCGCTCCCTCCGTCACGGACCCTGAAACAGCTGTGGCAGTGCTAGACGAACAGCAGCCGCACAGCTCTTTCAGGAGACGAGGGACGTGAGCGAGGTCCCCAGATCCCCACCAGAAAGCGGCTGGGATTGTGGGGCGGGTCGACTGAAAACGGTCGGGAACAGCAGACAAATGGGGTGCAGTGCGGACCGGACCCCCCAACTTCCAGGTCCGTTCTGGTGCATACATGAGATACCACGAATAAATGCCACACGTCCATGCGCAGTCAGGATGGAGTCCTGCGCTCTGTACAAGTTGATCGCTGATTTCTGTTTATTCGGAAGTGAAAAGATCCTTAGTTGAAGACTTAACCAAGGAAAATAATTAAAATCTCTTTACAAGGACAGCAGGAATTGGGGAAGGAGGTGCCAAAATGTGTTTAACTGAGACTATCTTATTTTGAAGCCAGAATGATTTAAACTCAGCCACTGAACTATGTACAACTGAAAGACTGCGGGCTTCCCAAATTAATATAGGTGTCAAGAGAAGGGTGACTTATAGTGTTTTTTCCCTCTCTCTTTCTATACATACACACACATACATACACATATATGTATATGCATTCATATATGTATATATAATTTAAAAACACATATGTGTGTATATGTATACATATATAAATTATAAAATTTCTGTGATTTTTTAACTTTTTAAATATTCACTTTTTAGTTATAGGTGGACACAATATTTTTATTTTATTTTTATGTGGTGCTGAGGATGGAACCCAGTGCCTCACACATACTAGCACTCTACCTCCTAGCCACAACCCCACCCCCAAATTTATGTGATTTTTTTGAGAAAGTATCTCACAAAATTGCTGAGGCTGGCCTCAAACTTGCCATCCTCCTGCCTTGGCCTCTGGAGTTGCAGGGATTACCACCTTGCCTGCTCTTTGGCATCTTTCAAGTATCAAAAGCAAGAGTTTAGACCTATGGCCTGCTTCATTCTGATTTTATTTTCCCCACTGCGGTACAAGTCTATCTTTTCATTTGCCTTTCCTTCTCTCCACCCTACTCACTTCCTCCTTCATTACTGTAGTAATTAAAAGTCTCAGCTTTGGGGAAGAAAAAGAGATATAAAAATTCAAATCCCAGCTTTGAAACTCTAAAGCTAAATGCAAGTTATGTATCTTCTTAAGCTTTCACTTCCTCAGTTGCAACTAACAAGTTGCAAGGATTAAATGAAATAATATGCACGAGATGCTTAGCGCTGTCTCCTGTCCATGTTCAACGTTCATTCCTGCTGTCAGAGCCTTTCATGTTTCCTTCAGCTCTAAAATTGACCACAACAGCTGCCTAGCTGGTCCCTTCTCTCCAGACCTTCAGTTTCAAAATCTCTCTCTTCTCTGCTTCCTTACATCTTAATCAGATGAGTCCTTTCCAAAGGTAACTGATTTTATTACTTTCCTTTAATCCCCTCAGTCTTCTTTTTAACAAAGAGAAATTCTTCCAAGCTCCTAAGTTTGGCCTCCCCTCTCTTTCCAATTTCCTTCTTTACTATCTCCATAGCAGCCATATGCTCTTGGCTCTCTCTCCTAGATACTGGTACATGCAATGTCCTTCTTGCCTCAACAGCTCGCTAATCTCTGCTTGGCATCCAGATCTTAATGGTTGTTGCTCTTCCAAGCTTTCAAAAGACCCTGTGCATACACTATAACAGCATCAAGGACATCACCTGGTACTTGTTGCTGATCTGCTCTCTCTCTATCATATTGTCTATAAGGTCATCCATCTTCTGACCTCCGCCGTATAGGAGATCATTCACACATGCCTCTTAATGAATGAATGATGGAATGAATGACACGGACCCACTCTTTCCAAATTTGGCCAATTAAAGATGGGTCATTTTATATACTTCAGATAGGAAAAGCACTGGAATAACATTAGCTGAAACCTAAAGTGAAGAAACTTAAAGTAAGGGAGAGCAATTTAATAAGAAATTTAGCTTTAAGCCAGGTATAGAGGAGCATGTCTGTAATCCTGGTAGCTCTAGGGGCTGAGACGGGAGGATCGCAAGTTCAAAGCCAGTCTTGGCAACTTAGCAAGGCCCCAAACAACTTAGAGAGACCCTGTCTCTAAATCAATATTAAAAAAAAAAAAAAAAAAAAGGCTGGGGATATGGTTCAGTGGTTAAGCGCCCCTAGGTTCAATCCCAGGTACAAAAAAAAAAAAAAAAAAAAAAAATCTTTATCATAATCTGGGCTGTGTTCATCCAATGAAAAGATTATTCCAAAGGAAACATCCAATGATTTAATGATGGCAGGAACTCCAGTAGTGGTGAATCCATGGCTGTTCCGGGAGGTCAGGCTTAGAATGAATGGCAAAGACCCACACTAGCCACTCCTTTCTACCAGTCTCTGGGTTCCTTGAAAAGGAGCAGGCTTAACAGCAACAAGAGTGTGTTGATCACATGTTGTCACCCTAGTTTTCCTCAAAGGTTTAAAGCCCAGGTTCTGTATATTGTTACCCAGCCATTGGTGAGAACCACTTGAAATCATCACTATTAAACCAGTTGCCAGGTTTGGAGGGTAGACTTTCCATGTATAATTTGAATTGATTTAGAAAACTAGGAAACTGAAGCCACATACGATTTTCATACTGTTTTTTCATTTTAGTCTGCGTGATTAAGCAAATCAGAGAGTTTGGAATTTTTTTTCTCCCTGCATTCACCTAGAAGAACTTTATGCCCAGGCCACCCAGTGCTTGAATCTGCTTCCCTCAGTTCATCTCTGACATTTTTTCTGAGATATAAATGCTGGTAATGTGGACTTGGTCTTATTTTTCTTCCTGGCTGCCTAATTCTCCCTTCTTCCTGGGTGGCCTGTTTCTTATTCTCACAGAATGATTAATGAAAGAATAAAATGAATGAAAGACAGGAGTTAAAGCTACATTTTAGCAAAGACAGTTTATTTAGAGAGAATCTGTTTGGGGGAAACTTCTCCCAAATATCCAAATATCCCCAATTATCTCAAGCTCTGAAATTAAAGCTGTGTGTGTGTGTGTGTGTGTGTGTGTGTGTGTGTGCGCGCATGCGCGCGCGCACACTAGGAAATCGAACCCAGGGACTTGTGCATGTGAGGCAAGCACTTTACCAACTAAGCTATATCCCCAGCCCTAGAAAGCATCTTTTAAAATTAGGGTAGCAGTTCTAGTAGATTTGCATTTTCATTTCATGAAATTGTTCATGTTGATTTTACCCTTTGACTGAGCACAAGGGAAAGTCAGGTGGAGATAGATGTTCCTTCTTTTTCTTTCTTTCCTTTTGGTCCAAACTATTATCTTCCCAGAAATGAGGGTTTTATCCGTATCCTCCCTCAGCTACGTGGCAGATATCAGAAAGACTTTGTGAGCCCACCCGTGACTCCATCACCAATCTACAAAAGTTTCTGTATCCACTCTTTTCCAAATGCACGTTTTCGTAAGATTGGGGCTGACGGGAAGAGCCTTCCCTTGCCTGAAATCCAATCCTTTCTTTCATGTTGGCTTTCCAATTTATGTCGGCTAATTTCACATATTAGAACAGCAACCTGGCACTCTCCAAGCCCCCTCGAAGTGTCAGTGTGGAACAATAATCTTAGAATCCACATTCTTCAGGATGTTGCTGTGCACCTTGAATATTGCGTGAGCCGTGACATCTAAACTCAGGAAAGCTGCATGGTTTTCATGTTTGCATTTGGGAAAATTTTGAACGTGCATTTCCACTTTGAGACCACCATCTCTCTTCTATTTTTAACCATCTCTTAGAAAGGATTACCGATTTCTGGGCTTGAACCCATCCTGGCTGTGGAGGTCTCTATTAAGATATGTTCACCTATTACCTTAACCTAGCCTTCAATCAAGGGCTTCTATAATGACACTGTAAGTAGTTAATTAAGAAGGTGTTTAATGTACTGTGGTTGAGAGTACTTTCTATCCAGGGAATTAGTTCTGCTCTTTATCAGGAGTCGCAAATACAGCAATTCAATAGCCCAAATCCATTCCAAACAAAATACTAACCAGGTATCTTCAAGGAGACATAATTCCAGGCAAATAAATGCATGTGGGAATTACTTTCTTCTTCCTCCTACTGCTTCCTATTCTTATTATCCAGTTCCACCAGGCAGAGATAAACAGCACATGTGTCTGTCTTTCTCAGATTACCAATCTCTTTATCCCAAGTTAGCAGATTGACACCCATGTGTTGCTGGTAGCTTTGCTGCCACTGTCACAGCAGGTCTTTGTTTCATTTTTAAATAGATTAAAGGTCCCCAGCATGGTACAGTTTAGCTGTATATCTCCAAGCTACACAAAGTTGCAGGTGCTTTTAACTTTTATTTTTAAGCCCCTTTTGTCAGTCTGCAGTGGAAAAAAAAAAATAAAGAAAGTCATACAATGAGCTCCTTTGCCGTGGCTGTTTTGCTTCTAAATATCTAGCGGTTGACTTTACGATGTGCTACTAGGCTGATTCCAAAGCAGAGGATTTTTTGTTTTTGTTTTTGTTTTGATAAAAGATAAGGGAATAATCTTGAGGGAAAAAAAAATAGATTCCATTTTCATTTAACAAATTTCCCAGGCTTCTACAAAGTCAGGGTTGTTGATGAAGCTGAAGGAATTTACTGAAACTTTTGTGATGTGCCAATTGGGGGAACAGGAGAAAATAATGGATTTATTAGAAGATATAGAGGATTTCTCTTGTATTTGCAATAATAGTATTCATTCTGGTAAAAGAGCTTTTACTTCAGAAAACACACGATTGCATAGAATTTTGTAAAATACGCGTGACCTTGTGATAAACACATGGCTCTCTCAATTTTTACTCCCAGAGTTTTGAAGCTTGAACATGACCATGTAAAACAGAGAAATGAGTAGAGTTGATTCAACAATTCAATAAAGAGAGTGTCTTGTTATACATCAAATTTTGTCCGGTTCATAAACATACTACAGTCCTAGCCCATCAAGGTGGTACATGCCTGTAATCGAAGTAATTTGGGAGGCAGAGACAAGGAAGATCACAAGTTTGAGGCCAGCCTCAGCAACAGAGAGAGATCCTGTCTCAAGATTTAAAAAAAGGACTAGGGTTAGAGATATAGTGCAGTGGTAAAGTGACCTTGGGTTCAGTACCCAGTATGTATGTGTATATATATACATACATACTATATATATATATATATATATATATATATATATAAAACCACACACATATATACCCAGTGCATATGGATACACACACACACACACACACACACACACACACCCCAATGCAGTGAAAATGAGGTCATCTGAATTAGGGTGGGCCCTACTCCAATGTGCATGATATATAAATATCTAATATGGAAACAAGAAACTTAGACCCAAGCAGCAACTGAGAGGGAAGTCAGCCAGGGGTTGACACTTACTTTTCTATGCTGCAAACCAAGCAGTTCTGGGATTTCCAGACTATAGAGGAAAGAAGCCAGAAAGATGTTCTCCTGGAAACGCTGGAGGGACTATGGCCCCGCCCACACCTCAATTTCAGACTTTGAGACTTTGAAAGCGTGAGAAAATGCATTTCCCTTGCTTTAAGCTGCCCGGTTTGTGGTAATTGATGACCTCAGCCCAAGGAAGCTGCCTGCCACACCTTCCTTGTTCTTCTTCTGCCTTGATCTGCTGAGGTATCTTGGCTCTGGGTCATTCCTTGCTTGATTCTTCTTTCTCTCTTTTGTTTTAGTTATCCCATCATCTTTCCAGAAACTTATGTTGGCCCAAAGAGATTTCTGTTGCATGCATCGAACTACCTAGTTGATAAGCAAATGTGTCTCACTATCATTATGATCATTTGTCATTGGTAGATAATTAGACCTCCCTGTTGTAAGGAAAAAAAAAAAAAAAAAAAAAAAAAACGATCCAGACTTGTGTGTCAGGCCAAGGGAAAGCAGCATGGACTCCCAGACTCCTATTAGATTTATTAGGTTAGAATAGCTTTTAACAGGTCCATCTAAGGGTTGTTTAATTATCTACACTTGAGAAATGTACCATCATTTGACTTAGTATTTACCATAAATTTTAGGTGTAGGTCCTGCAAAGTTACATGCTCACTTGTGGGGTTTTGTCCAACACAGAGATAAATCAAAATTTTCTGGTGGAAACTTTTACCCAAAGGTGATGCTTTCACTGGCCCCATAGAACATCGACTGATTTTATATATCTCATCTAGCCATTTCATGAACACTTTTTTGTTTTTCCAAAGCCTAGATGACCCTGGTTCTAAAAAATTTTTCCTTTAAATCACCTTTGCCTTCCTGCAGATTGCCTAGTTAAGGAAGTTTTGCCATTTCTATGAAAATCATAGTTTTTTTACCCTTTGATAATTATACTTGGATATATCATACGTGGGGTAAGATTATTAGAAATAGTGATAGTTGCAAATCGACGGAAGGACTAGCAACTGTTTGTATAAGACAGAATGCATGATATTGATAACAAATTAAAAATATAACAGGATTTCAGAGTGTTAAGAAAAACATAGGTTTTCCTTTGGCTTCAGGATTAGAAAAGAGATTTCCTAGACTTAAAAAAAAAAATGGTTCTGGAAAGGTTATCCTCTTTGCCAATATTGATTTTCACACTACTAAGTGTCCCTTAAAGTTTAACCTATTTTCACTGAGACTCTAGTCTCTGAGAGTTGGGGTAAGTACCTTCCAATGAGCGTTATTTTAACCTGTTTTGGGGGTAAAACAAAATCTGAAGCCTGAAACATAAAATAGTCCATAAACTCGGGAATCACTCAAAGCAGTGGTAAACCAACTGTATGTTGTAGGACTTTGATTTAAAAAAAAAATAGTACTTGCACATAACAAGAGCAGAATTTCTTGTTAGTTTTCATTGTATTATTAGAGCATCAATTAAATCAACATCAACAACAAAGGAGGTGTGGAACCCAATCCTATGACAAACAGGAACTACATGACATCTCTGTAAAGGACACATCTTCCAGATAGAAGGAAGTGTGTGTGTGTGTGTGTGTGTGTGTGTGTGTGTGTGTGTGTACACATGCATGCATGAGTGTATGCACACCACTGTTAGAAGTTGGGCAAAACCAATGAGTGAACAAATAAGCAAGAACAATATTACCATTTCCTGAGTCTTACTGTGTGTCTGCTCCAGCCAGACTCCTTAAAAAAATCACAGTATTCAATGCTCATCATAAAAGGGCTTGTATTATTATTGTTACCATTTATAGATGAAGCTGAGAGAGGTTGCTGTTCCATCCCATACACCCCAGGGTCCTGTAGAAACTCATGCAGCACCAAGATTCAAATGTGGCTTCACCTCTAATACTCGCCTTTTAAGTATATGATGAAAGGACATTGCAGCTCAAGGTTAGATTGGAAATTTGGGGTGGGTCTGCAGGGATTCCGGTTGAATCTACAAGTCATGTGAAGCTGTGACCTTCCTGGGGCAGTGCATGAGGTGGTGACCAGGGCATGGGAGAGAACAGACCATTCATTTCTGCTAGTGCATTGCCCCCAAAACACCACATAACCTGGGGAGTATCACTTTTTTTTTCTCTTTTAACCTTCCATTTTTCAAATTAATAAAATTAGGTTATCAAACCAGATCAATGGATTTATAACTGTGACCCAAGCTATTGGTTTTGTACTAAAATATTTCAATATTCCATCATTTAAGAAAACATATTGAGGTATGTAACAGGCAAATCTTAAGATGATTTCATAGGGAGGACACCAATGCTTTCTATACCATTGAGTAGGAAAATGTTAAGACATACTCTGACCCAATGCTTTCTTGCAAATTAATATTTTATTTTGTACATTAATATTTTTATTATATACTTACAGGAAATTATTTTGATATGTATATTTAAAAATACATATTTTTAAAATATATCACTTGTTCAGTACCAGGAAAATAAATTTGCCTGTGGTATTCTTGATTTTTTCTCATTCACAGCCCAATTTTTCCAGAAACTTTTAGACTCAAAGTTGTGCTTTCTCCATACTCTAGAATCTTCTAGTGCTTCTGAACTGTGGGTAAGAAGACATTTCTTAAATAGTGTTTGATGTCTGTGCCTGAATTTTTTTTTTAAAGCTGATGATACGTATTAAAATTTTGATGCTGGCAGTTACACAAAAGTGCTTGTATGTGTGCAAGTATATGTTTATACACATGTATCTGTAAATGTGAGTTTTTCAGCATGTGTTTGTGTTCTGTAAAAGATCTGATTATGAACCCTGAGAGCAAACATTTGGATATCATTCACCTTTATATTCACTTTAACCCTTAGCACATTACCTTTCACATAAAAGGAACTAGGAAAATACTGACCTAAAATAATTGACTCTGATTTTTTTTTTTTTTTTTTTTTTTTTTTTTTTTTTTTTTTTTTTTGGTGGTACCGGGGATTGAACTCAGGGGCACTCGACCACTGGGCCACATCCCCAGCCCTTTTTTGTATTTTATTAGAGACAGGGTCTCACTGAGTTGCTCAGTGCCTCGCCATTGCTGAGGCTGGCTTTGAACTCGCGATCCTCCTGCCTCAGCCTCCCAAAGTGCTGGGATTACAGGCGTGCGCCACCGCGCCCGGCTGACTCTGATTTTTACAATGTTCTAATTACTTGGCTTCATAGGTAACAAAGAACTACTGGACGAATTTCTTAGGCAGACTGAAAATACTTTTCCAAAAGCTTCCCAATACCTAGCAAAAAATAAATAAATAAATAAATAAATAAAACAAGAAGAAGAAGAAGAAGAAGAAAAGCAGGATATGAATTGCAAAGTCTATCAGTGAAGGGAACTTTTTTTCCTTAGAAAAGATCATTTAAAGCTATATGGTTTCATGGGGTTCTTAGGTATTATCTGTTATTTTTGCCTAATTAAATGTACATTATAAAGCAAACATCTGCCAGCCTCATTCCTATCCGTCAATTAGGTAAATAAAGGTAACAAGATGGTATGTTTGGTTTTCAATCTAAGAATATATTTTATGACTAGCATTTCAAATATGTGCTTTATTGTCATTTTGCTTCTTGTAATTTGTACATGAAGATTAAGATTTCAAAAATAATGACAACTTTGCATTGTATTAATCAGAAAGGTAGGGTATGAAATCTTCCTGTGATTGAAAACCCAATTAGATTCCAAAATTCCCAGTGCCCCATACACCAACCAGTCCTCCCAAGTACTACTGCAGTAACATTTTTTAGTTAATCTAGAAATAATTAAAAATATGATGAAGTGTAAGTTTGTGTGTTCTAGAACAAGCTGGTCAAAATTGCAACTCCTTGATATTTCAAGAAAATAGCTTCCTCTGTTACTAGATTATAACCAGGAAACCAAAGTCAACCTTCTACATGAAGTAGTATTGTCCAGACTGTCTCCCATTCTGGGAATTTGGCACAGTCTTTTGATGTGAGTGCTTGTCATCTGCCTCTATCTGCCTACCTAAAATTTATACTTGTAAACCATTTAGAATTCTACCTGCTATATGCCGAATGCAATATAAGTACTAAATTAAAAATTTAAAAACATATTACATCATATTATTCAATGACATAATTTGTTTTCTTGCTATTGAGTTGAGTTCTTTCTATATTTTGGATGGGTTTCACCAAGCATGCTTAATAATTTCAATGAAGGAAATGCTAGCAAACGCTTACTGCTCAGGTTTTCTTAGGAATGTCTTAGGAGAGCCATAGGAATAAAAATATTAAGTAAGCCCAACATGATGGGGATGAGTGGTAGCCTTAGCAATTACTGATGCAGTCTCCTATAACCATCTGCACTTGCTAAATCTTATTATTGTCCAGTTTTAACAAAGAGCACTGTCTTTGACTCTTGGGCATGAAAAGAAATCACAGTGAAGTTTTATGAGGTGGTACAAACTCAACAGGATCCAAATAAGTACAGCCAATCTGTTTGGTCTGTCCATTTGAACAGAAGAATTGGAATAGTCTTCCACCTTAACTAGGTAGCCTAAGCTTTGCTAACTTTTACAAATAGAATTTGGTTCAGACAGATACGATTACCCCTGCCTTTGTTCCTTTTAATTATCATATATTAAACATGAGGGAGAATCTCTGAAGCATTGTGTTCAGTGTTAGAATGTAACACCATTTCATTATTTAGAAGGTGAGACTACTGGGTATCTTCCTCTCATTGACCCCAGAGTGTCTGATTAGCTCTCATTAGAATCTAACCTTGTTCAAGTAATGGAAATAAAACAAACAGATTTCACTATGCAGGTTTTTTTTTTTTTTTTTTTAAGTCTGAACTGTCCCCTTTGACTATAGCTTAATGTGCATGCTAATTTACACAATTTGTACAGTAGTAGTTGTGTTTCCCATGTTGAATACATGGCCGTATTAGTTTTGTCTAAAGTGTTTAGCAGCCAAATTTGCTTGAGAAACTGTGAGGTCAATTGCAAGAGATAGGTTTCTGTACCACAGGACTGCTCAAAACCATTCTGATACACGATCCATCTGCAAAGGAGAGACAGTATTCTGCATCATTTTTTTTAAAAATATTTATTTATTTGCTTTAGTTGTACACAATGGGTTTTTTATTTGTACGTGGTGCTGAGGATCAAACCCGGGCCGCGCACGTGCTAGGTGAGCGCTCTACCGCTGAGCCACAACCCCAGCCCTCTGCATCATTTTTGAAGGGCAAAAATCATACCAGAGACAACTGTGCAGCCGAGAGATTTATTCACCAGCCTTTATGGCTGGTTCGAGGCAGAAGAGGGAAGTGGGCAAGCTCTGGGGAGAGAGTGGAGTCAGGGAGAGGGAAGTGTGCACGCTCTGAATGGAAGGTGGGTGCCTAGTCATGCCGGCTATGGTCTCTGGAGCTGTTGGCTGGGGCAGCTGCCATCGGGCTGGAGTCGGTAGGTCTGGAGTTGTCACAGTGGCTGCCTCCTCTCAGCAGGGACAAGCTGTTGTGTCTGAGCTCCGGGCAGGCAGGGACTTAAGTAGGGATTTCTGGTGGGGGGAGTACCAGAGTGACGTTTAATGCTATTGGCTCTTTGCTGGGGGAACAGGGCGCCCTTTAAGCCCATTGGCTCCTCCTAGGGAGCAGAGCTACCTTCAAGCCCATTGGCTCCTGCCCAGGGAAAATGAAACCAGGTTGCTTCTCATAGAAATGTCCATGGGGGAGGTGGCCCATCGGCCCAAGCCTGTCTATCAGTTTTAGTTCGATTTTTTTTTTTTTTTTTTAACTTATGTGACCAAAATACTCAACAAGAAAAACTGAGAGGAGGGAAAGTTTATTTGGGGCTCACGGTTTCAGAGGTCTCAGTCTATAGACAGCCACTCCATAGCTGTGAGCCTGAGGTGAGGCAGCCCATCATGGGAGAAAGGCATCCTGGAGGAGAGATGCGAGCTTATGGCATCCATCAAGCAGAGACAGGGTGACGAGGCCACAGGGAAGAAGCACCCTTCCCAGGCACAACCCCAGCGACCCACACCCTCCATCCATGCCCTACCTGCCTACAGTTACCCTCAAGTGTGTTCATTCAGGCCAGTGTGGATTGATTAGGTTATAGCGCTCTGATTCCAACGGCTTCACCTCCAAACATTCATGCATTAACAGGAGATTTGGGGGAACACCTCATACCCAAACATGTATCTTCTCAGTATTTCCACCAATCTTGTATTTTTTTTTTTTTTTTAACTTACACTATTTCTCAGAGATCATCTTTCTCTGGTAGACTGCTTAATCCTCTTGGTCATGTTTCTGGACATTGTGACTAAACTAACACTTGATCTGCTACCACCGGAATGCGAACCAGTTCTTCTTTCTTATGTGGACAGTAGAGGGTTAAGGAAAGCAACTCCGTCTCGGATAATGCCGAGAAACAAATATGTGGCATTTTAGCTCGTTCTTCCCCTGGGAACAGCTTTGGAATTGACCATTTCTGTCACCATTTTAGAAATTGATAGTATTGAGCATATTTAAAAGAAAAGCTATTAGCAAGATCAGTGAGGACAACTCCCATGAACCACCAGCTGTTTTTTTTTTTTTTTTTTTTTCCCAGCCTAAATGCCAGTTGACTGCCAGATTTCCTCCTCAGTGGCAGTGAGAATATAAAAGAAAGCCTTCCAGTTACAAATCTAATGAGGGACAGTGAGGAGCTATTCCAGGAAGCAGGGAAGGCTTGCTGATGCAAGACCACCATGATGAAATGGGTCCCATTACTGTGTGATCCATAGAGATAGAGGATGATCCAATGTGGAGGAGAACTTGGAAAACTGGTCGATGGATTTCAGCTTCCATGCTGACCACACAGGATAGGTGCTCTGTGGAGGAAAATCCAAATTTCAGGGGGAACACATATCATCATGAATGAGCAAAAGTCCGTATTTTAGTAACTGTACATTTGACGGTATAAGGATCACCACCTTGCCATTCCTGATTTAGTTCAGTTGTGTATTTTGCTGATGGATGGCAGTGATTCACAGAAATTATAGAACTTGTTCAAAATTATAGCACTAGGGAAGGACAGAGCTGGAGTTTGAAACAGGTGTTTTTATCCTGAGTCTTTTTAAAAATAGACTCTTCAGCTTTTTCTCTGAAACAGTCATCATTGGCCTCTTTGCCATTTAAAAAAAAATCTTAAATAAATCAATTACATAGCATCCCATCAGGACTCTTGAGAATATCCTCTTGGAACTTAAATAATCACACAACACATTTGTGTCTAAAAGTTTTTACAGAGCTACAGACACAAGGAAACTGAAGAATCTTTCCAACTCATAGAATAAGCCAGGATGCAAATTGCACAAGTTATTATATTTGGTAAAGAAGGCAATTCAGGGAGGACAGAAAAATGTCCTTGGATAGCCAAGGAAAATTTAAATATCACAGATTTTTTTTTTTAACTTAGTGCTTCTTTAAAGTTTTAGAGTCCTGCGTACACCATTAAAAATGAAGTCTATCTACTTCATAGCATCTATGTACACGGAGCAAGAACTTTTCAGAAATAGCTGGAAGTGAAAAGGGTTCTTTGTGTTTCTTTCCCTGTTTCCTTCTGTTTCTTCAGGTTTGAGTTGACTAGAATGTCAGCCATCTATTTAGTTTTATGGTAATTTTGTGTATTGGATACTTGATAGAAGATAGGAGTCAATGAAGAATTGTAGGCTTTTGATGGGTAGAATGGAAACTGGTAGAAAATTCTATGTTTTGCCATCTAGGAGACATCTCACCTATATACAGAGGCCTCTAAACATTTTGTACAGTGGTTTTTTTTTTTTTTTTTTGTTTTTTTTTTTTTTTTTTTTTTTTTTAATTTTCCAGCTCATAAAGGTGTCTTCCAGATTCAAGTAACTACATGCCCAAAATCTCAGAGTAACTACTATTGTGTCTGGGCATGGAACTGAAGTAATAATTGTAACTTCATCAATTGTCTTTCTGTTCTTGCCCTAAAAATAAAATAAAGCATGGCAAGAAAAAAAAAAAAAAAAAAAAAAAAAAAAAAGAAGAAGAAGAAACCTCAAATGTAAAAAACATGAAACCTCACCAAAAGATTACAGATAGATATTTAGAGCTCAAATGGATTATTTAAAGTGTACTGTAATTTTCTCTTTTCCAAATGAGAAAATGGAAACCTATAAAGATATAGTGATTTGTGCTAAGTATCGGGGCTGGGTGTGGTGGGAACAAAGGTGATATTCATACTGTAAGATCATACTATTGTCAACTAGGATTAACAAAGTCTATTCTTGGAGAGCATTTGCAGTGGTGATAATCAGGAAACTCAAAACCACATTTCTTTCTTCTTCATTATTCAACAAGGAAAGCATGCTGACATAATATGAAAAGTTTATGAAATACAGGCTTTCTCCCAATTGCCAAAACAGTGGAAGCTTCACATGGCTAATTTTTGAAGACACAGCTATTTCCAAACTGTTTTTATTTTCGTTGTGTTTTATCACTTGGTTTTTTACACATCATGAAGATTAAGGTCTTTGTAATTTAAAAATTATGCAACAGCTGCAGCAAACTGCTTCTTACACAGGAACATGAAATTTATATTGGGAAAATACCTATTACTAGATATAAAATATGCATGAGGCTCTGTAGCCAACTTTGTGAAATGGAATTTCTCCTGGAAGCAAAATGGCATGGTTACTTTGCTTGGGGGATTCACTATTAAAGGAGAATTGTATTGATATGTGTTAAGTATTGTTCTTCCCCGTGAATAATGCAATCATCTACTGTGATACTCAGCACTATGGAATGATTTTCTATACCATTTTGTTATTTAGACATTTATAGGAGGCCTTTCACAGCTTGGCTGATTTTGTTTGAGAGAGTGCGTAATTGTTTCGATATAGATGACAAAATGTGTATTTGTAATTAATGGGATTCTCTATGCATTGACAGCTAATTAAGGCAGACTTGTCTTAAATCTATATGCACAATTTCTATCAACTAGAAAAAAAACCCAGAATATCAGAATATTTTAGCGTGTTTTATTTTTATGAAAAATGACAAGAAGTTAGCAGTTTTTGGTGTTTTACTTTAAAAATCATTTTCCATTGCATTTTCCCAAATATAGAAAAAGAATATTTTAATCACATCTGGTCTTAATTCTTTACTGTGTAAGATGCACTAGGTTTTTACCTTATACTTAAAGTACAGACTCAGGGTGGTTGAACAGTCTACCTTCTGCTAATTGTATCCAACACAGACAAACAAATCTCCCTTACATATTTGTTTTTTTTGGTATGGGGGAATGAACTCAGGGGCACTCAACCACTGAGCCACATCCCCAGCCCTATTTTGTATTTTATTTAGAGACAGAGTCTCACTGAGTTGCTTAGGACCTCGCTTTTGCTGAGGCTAACCTTGAACTCTCGATCCTCCTGCCTCAGCCTCCTAAGCCTCTGGGATTATCCCTAACATATATCTATTAAAGTATCATCCGTTAGCTTTAAAATCTTCAATATTTTCTAAGGTGCACTGAATGGGTGTGGGGTAACACAGGTAACTCTGACATTTAAAATCCTTCTGAGAATAATACCTTGCACCACCTTTTCCACTCTTTCCAACTCTTTTCCTCTAAATTCATCTTTACGCTTCATGCGCCTAGCTACACATTTATTTTTTCCTTTACTTCTTTGTCTAGTCCTCTCCCACATGAGCTCTGTTCATTACCAGCATTTACAGTGGTTTCCACCCTTTCAAATGTATTCATTCTTTCCCAGTTTGATTCCCCCTTATTTTGTAGAACTAGGTGTTATTTTGGTGAGTGGAAATGGTAGCCTCACTACTCCTGTTATTCTTTTTCATTCTTCAGATATGCTAGTCAATATGTCAGAGCTATAGTCAAACTGCCTATGAAAATCCTCAAATGATCATTTGTTGATGTGCAATTCAGAATGAATTATTGAACTTTTTCCTACCTCAGTTTCCCAATGTTTATAAAGGATACACAGTATATATTTCATGCATTTTAAATATATGTAATTTCAGTGTCTTACATGTAGTCAACAACCAGTTAATGTTAGATATTGAAGAGGAAAGAATAAAATTAGGATTTTAATGTATAGTCATAACCATCCAACAATCTTCACCTTATGCCTGATTTTAAGATAAAAAGTTCTTTTTTATATCTGTCACTAGCTGCATTCATGTTATTTTCATTCCTATTGATTCAAACTGCTAATATAAATTTAGCCCGTTAAATAGATCCTGTCACATGCCTGAAGTCAAAATACTTAGAATCAGAGCCAAATTCTTGATTTCATGTGAAAATTGAGAAAAACTTCCTGATTTGCCTGCATTTTATCTGTATCACTTTTCTCTCACTGTGTGCTTAGAAGAAGAATATGTCGTTAACAGCTCTGGTTCTAAGAATTTTCAATAATTTATTTAGAGGTACATGTGTGCCTGTAATATTTCTGTATATTTTATATGGAAATGTTTATATGAAATGTACAAAATTACGTATATTGACATGCTTTCAGTTTTACATTAAAACATTGTAGCAATACAGAAGCTTGACTTCTCAGGAAAGGTGATGTGCTAGCTACTGAATTCCATTTAGGGGTTGTTTATTTGATAGTAGATTATAGATACCAAATGGTGCAAGATATTATAGCTACCACTCGGTGAAAGGTCAATGCGTCTTGGGACAGCCTGTAAAATACACTACCTGCATAAATGTCCCAGTTTGTCCCTAACGTTCATCAGGAAAGGTTGTATATGTCGGGCACAATGGTGCACACCTGTAATCAATTCCTGGTTAGGAGGATCTCAAGTTCAAGGTCAGCTTAGGCAATTTAGCGAGACCCTATCTCAAAATGAAAAATGTAAATGGCTGTGGATGTAACTCAGTGGCAAAACACCCCTTGGTTTAGTCCCTATTACCAAAGGAACCAAAAATGTACTGGATATGCTACCATTCTCACAGCATGGTAAAGCAGTCTCTTTATGCCTGATTCTGGCCTGACTTCATAATCTAGGAAATTAAAAATGACAATTAATAGTCATATCACAAAGAGTAAAATATATATATGCATCACAGTCACTAATTAGCCAAGATACTTGTAAAGATTTCTGGGCTTAGGCTTAACTGTAAAAGATATTTAATGAAAGTGTACCAAATGTGCAAACTGATCCCACCACTTAATTTGTGAAAGTTCATGTAAATACCGACGAGTAGGTAAAACCTAGTAAATATAAACACAGCATTATGGATTTAATTGGATATTTGTTGTTTCCAGAAAATGCTCAAATTCATTAATGAGGTTCTAAAATATCTCCAGTTGAGAAAATAGTTAGAATCTCAAAAATTCCACCCCCCCCAACTTAAAGATAGTGCATCCTTTTCTGCTTGCTTAACCTTCTTATTACATGTTTTTTCTTTTATTGAACTTTCTGCACAGCTGGATTTCTGCTCTGTTGATTTAAATTGTTGCGTTAATTTTAAATATGTGCTAATTTGATCAGAAACTGGTTGTAAGGTGATTTTAGCAGCAAAACATGGTCTGGTAATAACATTTGGACCAAGTTAGAGTGTCAGCTTGATCCTCTTATCATAAGAATTGCTTTATGTGGAATATCAAGCATATTTTACTATCAGTGCAGTTAATAACTCTGTGTAGCTTTGTGTTTTCTTTTCTGTTCTTTCAGGTTCACCAATGTGAAGCTTTATTTGGACAGTGCTTTATGTTCTCCTCCTTCTAATTACCATATGTTCTTAAATGTGATAAAGAATACCTTTGTTTTTCAAGCTTGGTAATTAAGAGTTTTTTTTTTTTTTTTTTTTTTTTTTTTTTTTTTTAAACTAATTCAGGATGACCACTCCACAATGAGTGTAAATTACTGAGATTAAAATGAGACTCCTTTTCTGTGTTGTCTCGGTTTACATGCAACTTTTACCACAGCTCATTAGTTAGAGAGTTCAGTTCACTGAAGTGCTATTTTATCCATTTGAAATGAAAACCTGGCCATATCACTTAGGCATGGTAGATCTGTCTCAGCTCTTAAAATAGTTGGTATTTATTAAATTTTTACTACATATAGATGTTAACTTTATGCTTAACTCTTCTTTTTCATATTGTGAATAATAATAAAGAAGAAACTTTGATAAAATATGATGTACTAGTCAGGATAGTCTGCTTTATGCTGCAGAAACAAGTAGTCCCCCAAATCTCAGTGGTTGGAGAATATCAGGTTTTTACTTTCTCAAGCTTTATGTGTAAGGGTTGCAAAGTAATTTATTCTCTTTGTAGTTACTGAGAAGACTGAATGTCAAAGACTCTTTTTCTTCCGTAGTCACTACACCAGAAGAGGAGACATCGATGATCAATATTGGCTTTACACTTTCCACCTGAAAAATGAGAACTGTAAATTTTGCTTGCTCTTATTGCTTTGATCAAGCCCATGCTTAATTCCAAAGGGGCCACTCACATACAACCCTACCATGTATTTTGAAAACCAGGAAGTGAAAATATTTGTAATTATCTTTATTGATCACCCAAATCTTCTCTTCTGGCTAATAAATATCTCATACACTCTTTTGTACTTATTTAAATACCCATATGCATATACCACCACCTGTACCTACTACCACCACCATCATCAATAGCATCATCTACATGGTCAGTGAAGGAAATCATTCCCAAGCCACATCTAGTTGCAGCACGAAAATGAATATCAAAGATACCTGAGTAAAATGATGGAAGTGATAATACTGAGTACTGATAATGATCACATATAATAATTTCTTGATCTTGGGGTTTTAGCTCTAATTATAAGGTAAAGATGATAAATCAATGCAGAAAATGGTGCAGAATTTCTGAATGTCTAGTAATATTTTATAATTAGTTGAACTATATAAAAATTAACTCAGCAGCAATCAAATCTGGTAATATATAAAAAGTATTTACACAATTATCAAGTACTTTTATTGATAAGCCATTAAGACTCGTTTGATATTGAAAATTCCATATCAACATATCAGCAGGTTGAAGAAGAATTTATGATTATATTGACTTATAAGTCAAAATTAACAGAATCAAATTTATGGCTTATAGAAGGTTTCAGCAAACTAAGAATCAAAAGGAACTTCCCCAATTTAATAATATTGTATCACTACACAAATGGTGAAAGATTCAATGCTTTCAGCAAAAGACTACGAACAAAGAAATTGTGGTCCACTCTCTTGTTCATATTAAACTTGGTAATGTGCGTTATAGTCACTTCAGTAATAAAGAAAAAGTGTACAGATTACAAAGTAACAAATAAGCCTATCTTGAATTTTAGATTATATGATTGCCCATGGAATGTAAAGAAACTGCTTAAAATGAAGCCTTAAACCTACTATGTGATTTCAGCAAGATGGCAAGGTATAAGATCAGCACACAAAATTTTATATTTCTCTCTACTAAAAATGTGCCTGTCAAGACTGAAATAAATAACACATTACTATGTATATCTGATTCAAAAAATTAAATTCTTAGGTCTATGCCTAAGAAACAATTGTAGATTGATATATTATAAATTATAAAATGGCATTAAAGAAATTAAAGATGCCCTAAATAAGTGGAGAGATAAACCACACTCATGGATTGAACTATTCAACATGCAAGTGCCAATTTTGGAAAATTTTATTTAATTCTTTAAACATGTCTATTTTCAGTAATACCTGTGTGCATCTGAAATTTGCAAGAATTCTTATCACCATCCAAGCAAATTTTTTCATAAACATAGACAGACATTTGCAGAAGTTCATGTGAAAAGTATAGGGCTTAGAATACCTAAACCAAATTTGAAAAAATTAAGTGGGATTAGTTAGTTTATTTTCCAATATACTCGGTATATAGCTACTATTTAACACAGTATGATGTTGGCCAAAGCATAGACACATAGGTGTGTAGAACCCCAAATTAGACCTGCCCAGTGATGTCAAAATTGTTTTTAACAAAGAAATCAAAGCGATCAAATGGAGTAAAGATACCCTTCCCAGCAAATATGCTAGGCCAATTGTTATAGGCAATAAAAACTAAACCTTTATCTAGCCTCATATCTTATGCAAAATTAAACTTAAGATGGATCATGGAGTCTTATACAAGGCAGAACTTTGAAACCTAAAAACAAGATAAAACCAAAAAAAGCAAAATCGTCAGGAGCAAGAGGGAGGTGAAAAACTCTTAAGGTGACATTAAAATATTGTTCCTGAACGAAGTGTTGGAAAACATGGACTTTGAGAAAAAGTAAAACCTTGTGCTTTGTGAAAGACCTTGTTCCAGAAATAAGGTGCACACTGGGACAAAATATTTGCAAAGCATCTGTCCAAATAGATACTAGTATGTAGAATATAAAAGAACTCTTCAGACTCACCAGTGGAAAAATAATCCAATTAGAAGTTAGGCATAGATATGAAGAGACGCTTGACTGAAGAGAATATATAGATGGTGAATAGGTATGTGAAAACATCATTATCCATTAGATAGATGTAGATTACAAATGCAATCCCAGGTACAAAAAAAAAAAAAATCATCAAGACATCACTATACACCAAAGTGGCTAAAATTAAAAAAATAATAATAAAACCAAGTGAAAATAAGGGTGCAAAAAAAGTACATTATCTGTGCCTTACTTTTCAGTAATGTAAAGCATTCCAACAACTATGGAAAGGAGTTGGGCACAATACATTCAGTTATAATCCAATCCAATTGTTGAATGCTTGGGCATTTATCCTAGAGAAATGGGAATGTATATTAACTCAAAAATCTGTACACAAATTATCCACTTTTACTGTTATTAGACTTCAAGTGGAAGCAACCCACATGAATTTTAATTGGTAAATGGATAAATGAATGGTTTATCCATACATGGCAAGGTATTTAGCAATAAAATACGGGGCAACATTGGGAGAGACCAATTTATGGAATATTTTTTGGTAATGTTTCTTTTTCTCTTCTTCTTTTTTTTAATTTTTTTTTTTTTTTTTAGTATTGGAGATTGAATTTAAGGGTGCTCTCCTACTGTGCTACATCTCTAGTGCTTTTTTATTTTATTTGGAGACAAAGTCACACTAAGTGGCTTAGGATCTGCCTAAGTTGCTAAATTGGCCTCAAACTGCTCTCCTACTGTGCTACATCTCTAGTGCTTTTTTATTTTATTTGGAGACAAAGTCACACTAAGTGGCTTAGGATCTGCCTAAGTTGCTAAATTGGCCTCAAACTCCTGCCTCAGACTCCCAATTTACTGGGATTACAAATGTCCACCACTATGCCTGTCTTGAAAATATTTCTTATAACTTCATGGGATTCTAGAACTATTACAAAAAAAAAAAAAAAATGCTAATTAAATTTAAGGTGCTTCTTTTTGCAAACAACACTTTTTTTTTTTTTTTTTTTTAAGAGGAAGTCTTAAAGATTACACCAAAAAGCTGTTAGAACCAATAAGCAAATTCGGTACAGTTGTAAGGATACAAAATCAGCAGGCATTTTATCCATGAAAAAACGACCTCTGGGGTGGAAGATGGGGGACTAGACGAAGGGTGCATGGCCCAGCAGTTCCTCAACACTGGACTAAAAAGCAGGGAGATGGCTTCTCAGTAAGGTAGGTAACTGGGGGAACTCACTGAAACCCAAAATTGAACTGTCAAACAAAATATCTAGAGAGTCACAGAAATCAGAAAGCGAACATAAGAAATAACTCATCAAAGAAGTGCCAACCTGGGCACCAGCGTGGCTGCTACTGGCTGTAGCAAGGGGACAGGCAGTGTGGACCAACCAAGTAGACAGTGTAGCCCGTGGATAAAGAAAGTAAAACATAAAGAACCATTGACTTGGAGTGACCCGTGGATTAGATAGACTGACTTTAATAGACACAGAGTCACTAGGGAAAAAGAACCCGTGAAAGCAAATCCCCAAATAACTCCCGAGGGACGGGAAGCATTCTTGGCATAAAACACAGTTGCTAGGCTCATGGTGACACCCCCCCCCCCCCACCCAGGGAACGTCCCGAGAGAAGGCAGACGTCCATTGCAATTGCACTAGTAGAGAAATCAACGCCCTCTGTAGTTCTGTGGCTGGAAAAGTTCATGCTTGTGCAACTCCCCGACCTCTGCAGTCCCCTCTTTACCTGCAAAAGCACCCCACCAGCGGTCTCCCAGCTGGGAGACAGGAGATCAGGAGATCCTACAGCTAACCAAAAATTCCCAGAAGGCGCCAGAACCAGAGAGTCTGAAATAGGCCCATAGAAAAGTTTGCCTGGATCATTCAGGCTCTGGATTTCAAGGGCATAAATCCCTCTGTTCCTGGTGCTATAGCTGCCACCTAGGAGTATCAGCATGGGAAGGCAGATAGCTGGTATCTCATATTCATAGCCGTGAAGGTGAAATGTGGAGGTTTGCTCCTATGCCCTAAAAGTGGATTTTTCCAGAGAGTTCCAGGCACCCTGCAGAGACTGGTATCCCTCTCCTCCAGTAGCAGGTGTAGAGCAATCTTCAAACATCCAGCCACAGACTTCCAAAGTTGATCTAGACTAAACCCCAGTGATGGGAGTCTCCAATTTAGAACTCTGCAACACCCCACCACAAAAACAAAAACACACAACGTGTCAACATGCAGACTGTGTTACTGCTACCTCACAGTGTACCAGTGTCGTGGCACCCCCCTCCTCCACCAATGAATTTTAATTAAGCTTCCCCAAGGACCCTCACCATAATTGATCTTATTTTAAAAAAAAAAAAATTTCTGCAGAAAGCTCGATGTAGTTAGACTTCCTGTTACCTGTTGCTCTGTCTTGCAAACCTAAGTTTAACCTTGGACTTCGTGTAACTTTGCTTCTGTGATAAAATGAGACCAAAAAAGAAAAATAAAAAAAAAGAAGGAAAAAGAAAAAAAGCACTTTCTGAGAACTCAAAGGAAAAAATTACTTTTATGTAAACCCCTGCAAAAATGTAACCCTCCAAGCACCTTCTTCCACTGAATTCAAAGAATTTCCAGAATCTCGGTCCAGAGAATTATTTAGGTGATAGCCCTCTGGGCCTACTGCAGTCAATATAGCTGCTTCCCAAAATTCCCTCAGGTATCCAGCCTCTCCTGTCCCACATCACCAGGGGACTGGAAGAAACCTGCTGTGTTTCTCCTAGCCACAAAGCCTGGAAGCTAATGGGTTTATTAACTCTCAGCCCTTGAACCAAGGGTTACAAAGCCAAAAAACCAAGACCAAGAATGAACACCCACCCCTGCCTACAGCTTTTTCTGTTTTCTTCATACATGTTAAAATCTATTCCTTTTTTTAACTTAAATTTTTTTCAGACATCATTTTATAGTATTGTATGCCTTTTTACTCTTTCCAGTATATATTATTGTATGTGTGTGTGTGTGTGTGTGTGTGTGTGTGTGTTCATTACATGGATAGATTCAAAGAAGTATATTCGGATAATTTTATTTGCACATTAATTACTTCCTTCTGTGCCTGTTTATTATTTAGCCTTGATTTGTCCTGGGTGGGGTTCAGCTATGCATGGGTTCAAGCTGTTTTGATCTTACAGCTGCTGGTGGGTCCATCCATTGGTTCTCACCCCTTCTATCCGCCCTTCATGGCTCTCTTCCCCCACGAATAGCCACGTGTCCCTGTTCCCACATCCTCTCTTTCCTTCTCTCTGTGAATCTTTTATTCCTCCTCCTCCATTGCCGACACCTGCTGTCACCTGCCTCTCCTTTTGATCACATCTTAAAACTATTTTGAACTTTCTTTGACCTCCTCACCCTACTTGCTCTGTGCTGAAGAAACTGTGATCGCACTACATGATAGAAACAGGGAGTAAATATCGTTCACACCCCATTCATGTTGTGATTATTAATATGGTAGCTGTCGCAGGCCTGACCTAGTCCGCAGCGTTGTGCATCTGGTACTGATGTTAAATGCTGACCTCAGCATTTCTACATAGGTGGCAATTAGTATTATAGATGTCAAAGTAGACAGTGGACATTGATCACAAAATCTTACATCTATGGCTGACATCCATGCTACCCCGGGCTTCCCCCTCCCTCTTATAGGAGCTACAAGTGATTGGGACTCCAAATTTGTTCTTTTTTTTTTTTTCTCACCTTTTCTTTTATTCTAAGTTGTTGTATATGACAGCAGAATGCATTACAATTCATATTACACTTATAGAGCACATTTTTACATATCTCTGGTTGTATACAAAGTATATTCATACCATTTGTGTCTTCATACATACATTTAGGGTAATGATATCCATCTCATTCTACCATTTTTTTTTTTACCCTTTTGCCCCCTCCCTTCCCCTCCCTCCCCATTGGCCTTTCTAGTGTTCCTCTAATCCTCCTATGCTCCCCATCCCAACCCCACTGTGAATCAACCTCCTTATATCAGAGAAAACATTTGGCATTTGGAGTTTTGGGATTGGTTAACTTCACTTAGCCTTATATTCTCCAACTTCATCCATTTACCTGCGAATGCCACTATTTTGTTCTCTTTTATTGCTGAGTAATATTCCATTGTGTATATATACCACATTTTCTTTATCCATTCATCTACTGAAGGGCATCTAGGCTGGTTCCACAGTTTAGCTATTGTGAATTGTGCTGCTATAAACTTTGATGTGGCTGTGTCCCTGTAGAATGCTGTTTCTAAGTCCTTTAGGTAGAGACAGAGGAGTGGGATAGCTGGGTCAAATGGTGGTTCCATTCTCAGTTTCCCAAGAAATCTCCATACTGCTTTCCAGATTGGCTGCACCATTTTGCAGTCCACATGGTATGTGAGCTTTTTTGATATTTAGGTCACACCTAAATATTTAGGTTCATTCTTAGATCTTTAGTTCCTGATGCCTAGTCCATTTGATGGAGTCATAAATGCTAAAAAAAAATTTCCAAACTTTTCGTAACTATTAGATATGGAAAATGATAAACCCCAAAAGTAGTGAGACCCGGAGAAAGGGGAGTGAGAAAGAAAGCTGTGCATTAAGAGCATTGATCCTTTCCCAATACAGTCCTTTCCTGGTGATAGAACACACCCCGAGGAGGAGGTGTCCATCCAACCTGGAAAGGCCGTCTCTGGGAAGAGGCTGAAGCATTAACCCTTCTGCAAACAAGTCCTTCCCAGGTACCAACCCCTGACCCCAGCCCTCCATCAGGTCCAGCGCAATAAATTCCAGAAACTGACCGCGGACCCTAGATTCCCTCTCATTCATGTCATAAAACAGATCCTTAATTCAATCTAAGCACTAAAACTGACTCCTTCACTGATTGATAAACTCCAAATTCCTGGGCGCCCAAAGAAAATTGATATGCTCACTAGAGCACCCCTCAGAATACCCCATGGAAGCCCAGGCCCTTTCTTTGTTCCAGGGCTCATTTCCCACTAGGAAAGTGGGTCCCACCACAGCTCATTTCATCCCTGCATCCCCTGCTCCTGTGTGAAACTTTGTTCCTGAATAAAGTGCTGAGCTGGTTGGTGAAGTATGCGTCCATCCTGGTCTTTTTGTGCTAACAATAACAGCCTATCTGTAGGAAAGGAGACTAAGGAAATTGGGCAAAATATGAAGTAAGTTTTGTTTTAATTGCGTGGGGTTATCCCACTGTCCTTGAAGATTTTGATTATCTGAGATTTCAGGATTCCTGTGACAGTAAGAAATAGCACTCACACTAGTTAGGATTTTAAAGTCATAAGCCCACCCCTGCATCCCTATGAGGCCACACACTGAGGATTAGTGTGTTCGGAGAGAACAGCGGACAGCTCCTGGTAACTGTGAACTTGGCCTTGCCTAGCCCAGGGCATCGATTGGAAAACAGATTGAACCGCACAGAGGAGTCACCCCCGTTCTCTGAATGACGTTCAACCTGTCACAACCTTGCTCCTCAGCCGTCTCTGGTTTAGCTTGGTGCTTTAACATATGTGCTCATCTTAATCACTTGCTCATTCTTGAACTAGCCAAATTTAAATGTCATGTGTTTTTATTTGCCGAGCATGGAATCAATCTCATTATACCCTTGACTGCACCGCTTTTACTAGGAGTACCTCCTTTGAAGCCAAAAAAAAAAAAAAAAAAAAATCAATTTGTGTTTAACTGGAGGAGTGATCTCTTTTTCTCAGTCTTGGTACAGTGAGAGAGAGAGGAAACCGGGAAGCTGTGCTGCTTAGTACACGTTCAAATGTCACCCCCTGGCCACCTCCCCTGCACAGGGTAGATCTGGTAGCTCATTTGCATTGTCAGATCATGTTAATCTCACCTTCAAATTCTTTTGTTCTTTCCGAATAACAACCAAAATGCCTAGTCTGCCAAAGGGGGTATAGGATCTCATTAACTGTTTTTGTTTGTTTGTTTGTTTTTGTTTTGAATGCTGGGGATTGAACCCAGGGGTACTCTACCACTGAGCTGTATCCTCAGCCCTTTTCTTTGAGACAGGGTCTTGCTAAGTTGGGAGAGCATCACTAAATTGCTGAGGCTGGCCTCAAACTTTTGGTCCTCCTGCCTCAGCCTCCTGAGTCAGGATTTACAGGCACGTGCCACCTTTTGCATAGGGCCTAAATGGGTTGTGTTAACATAACATAGTGTGGTCAAGGTGTATGCCAGGACTCAGTATGATCATCAGGAATTTGTTCATCGAAAGATTAGGAGGTGTTGCTTTGGAATTACCAACACAGGAAATAATTATTCTCTAAGATCATGGGCTAGTCTGATGGGAGTGACTCCAATCACATAGAGATTGCATTGAGAGCTTCATGGGAAGTTTGAATTCAGTTTGCTTTTCTCCATTGTTCATATGCTAAGGTTAACACAGGAATTCTCTTTCAGACCTCTCTTGCATGACCCTGTTGTAGATCAGAGAGCATTCAGGAAAGTCCTGATGTTTCACTTAATGATTCAAGATTCATACAGATTAGTCCAGATCTTCGCAGTTTGGTGGAATGCTTTTACAACTGTATCTTTAGGTGATCCAACAAAAACCTTGTAAGTAAGCAGATCAGTTAGTTACTAACTGCAGAAAGGTTCAAGAACTTGATCACAGACCATACATTCTGTAAAAGACGAGTTGAATCATCATTTTGCCTGTTGATGGAATGAACTCGTGCATAAGTAAATAAATGGATAGAAGATGTCTTCTTAGAACGGAACAGTGTCAGAACTCCTAAGGCATATTCCATACATTGCTCAATATCATGCATTCCCCCAATACCTTCAGTAATCTTCTTTATGTATTGGAAGTAATGCTTGAAGAAGGTGGTATACAGCCCAGGCCCAATAAAATTACTTTTTGCCAATAAATAATTGGAAGTAGCAATTTAGGCAGAAAACAGGTTTAGACAGGTCCTGGTAATTTATACAGCTTTAAAATTCTCAGATTTGTCTCCAGCTGATAAGAAGCAGTAGCATTTGATACTGAAGTAAGGCAGCTTCAGGAATTTTATGCTGTCAAATGCAGAATGCCACTATGCATGATATTTGATTTTAACAAATGATATGAAAGAGCATTCTTATTCTTGTCACTTTAAAACCTCCAACATAAAAATACAAAGAAGAAGGAAAGATCCTTGAAACATTGTTTTAATCAAAAAGTGCACATTTGGAATATTCCATATTCATTCCCTTCCTAGCTGAATACCATCACCATGAATTCTGTATCCGATTGATGTCATTTTTATGAATTTTGTGTCCTACTGATGTCGGTTTTATGAACTACTATATCAGAGGCTAATTAAAGTATATTTTAGGCTAAAATAATATGCTGCTAAGCTTAATTATCTTAATAAACACATTTCATCATTTTGTCACATATGCCGTTTCATTAAATTAATGGTTTTCAGAAACACTGATTTAGTTGACAGTTTGTAATACCGTGAAGAAATGGGATGTATAAATGAACGTATGTTTTATGATTTACAAATTGTGTAATACAGGTGCACACGTCTTTTCTTTGCTCCCGATGTTCATTAGCTAATGGTATTCCCATTAGTTATATTGCACACATGTCAGCGCCGTAGGAAATAATGAAAGTATTTGCACCAAGAAAGAGCAAGCAGTAAGTTGGGAATTATTCTTTTCCCAAGGACTTAGTTTTGGTCAAGTTCCAACATAACTACTGCAAATTCTTCCTAGTTAAAGTACTTGCACTCGCTGACTAATCTCAACTCCTATTTTCCATAATAAACAGACCAATGTTTTTCAGAAACGGAATATAATGGTATCAACTCTGTTGCTTAAAATCTCAGTGGCTCTGCGCTTGCTTCTGCGGACATTAGGATGATAGTAGCTATTGTAAAAACAGAACCCCAAGTTTTAGTTACTGAACAATAAAATATTCTTTTCCTCCATGCAAGCGTACAAAATTCTTCTGGTGAGATTCAGTGTTATTGTGGTAACAGAAACCCAGATTTCATCCCATAAGGGTACAAAATTGTCTATGTGTTGATGGAAGGTTTAAGTGAAGGTCAAAAGTCACGTTTATTGTTAAACATGGTATCCCAGATGTTCATACAATTCTAATGCATTCAATTTGCCAAAACTAGCTATATCTATCCAAACTTGTATTTGGGCATGTGTTTCTTCAAGTGCAGTGATTTCCCTGAATTATCATTTTAGTAAACAGCTAATTGTCTCTTAGAGGCACAGGAGCCCCAACATTTCTGGCTTTATCAAGGACACTATATTTGGCTCACATAAGCATCCCTTGTCTCTTTTTAATGTCACATTTCATTTAATTGAAAGTTTTGTGTATATGCTTTTTTGCCTACTTGGTATCTGTTCTTTCTTTAGATTTTGGCATAATGGCGATTTGTTCATCAAATTTTTACCCTCCGTGAGTCAAATCTCTGTTTATAAGCTTTTTTAGGTACACCCTACTCTCCGCCTCTACTCTTGCAATTTTTATGGTTGTTTGTCTTATTAAAAACCCTGAGACTGCAAAATTTATAACCACTCTGGAAAGCAGTATGGAGATTCCTTACAAAAAAAAAAAAAAAAAAAAAAAAAAAAAGCAGTCAGGAATCCCCATAGGACCCAGTTATCCCACTCCTTAATGTTTATCCCCAAAGATCTAAGATCAGCATAATAGAGTGACACAGTCACATCAATGTTTGTAGTAGCATCATCCACAGTTGGTAGTCAATTTAGAGAACCAGCCCAGGTGCCCACTGACAAGAAAATGTGGGACAAGAAAATGTGATATATATATATATATATATATATATATATATATATATATATATATATACACACACACACACATACACACACACACATATACACATACACACACACATACACACACACACACACACACACACACACATATATATACACACACACAATGGAGTTTTACTCAGCCATAAAGAAAATGAAATTAGAGCACTTGGTGGTAAATGGGTAGAACTGAACAACCTCATGCTAAGTGAAATAAGGTGGACCAGAAAGTCAAGGTTGAATGTTTTCCCTCCTATGGGAAAGCAAGACCAAAATAAGGGGGAATGGTTGGGGTAGGAGAAAATCCAATGAAAATCAAAGAGCAATCAGAGGAAGGGGACTGAGAGTGGGGATGAGGGGTGGGAAAAGGCAAGAACAGTGCGCCCTAATGGAAGCCATAAAAGATGACCAAACTTTGTATCCGTGAACACTGTGTGACGCACCTGTAAGCTCAGCTGTAAGCACTTGTCCTTGTTCAATTGGGTGAGGTTGGTTAGTAGGGAGGCTGGCGGAAGGAGTTTGTGGTTGGAGTTGGAGAGGTTGCTGAACGGAGAGAGAAGAAGTAAAAGACCTTTTTTCAATCGCAATTTTTTTCCCCCGCAGCGTTGTTGCTCCAAGCGGCAATCGCTTCAGGCATCATTATCCTATGCACATAAATATACGACAGTCAAACCTTATTGCATCTAAAACTACTTAAAAATAAATAAAAGAAAGATCACTAGAGTGGAGGAAAAGGAAAAGGGAGATGGAAGAGGAGAGAGAAAGGGGAAGTACTGGGGATTGAAGTGGAACAAATTAAAGCCCAGGCTTGTATGACTACATCAGAATGACCCCAATGTTATATAAAATTACAGTGGTGTAATTAAAAGAATTAGAGAAAATTCCCAAATATTAGCTTCATGATCATGGACATTATGCTTGTCTTTATTTGCAATTTCATTTTCAGCCTCTAATACAGTGCTTTGCATATAATAGGAATTCAGTAAGTCGGGCAGGAATAAACGAATCCATGGCCTTGAACTTCTAGTCTTCAAACTCCTAAATGGCTCTAATTCTAGTCTACTGAGTATAGGCATTGGTTAAGTCTTTTCTCCCTTTTGACCATAGTTAATGCTTTTGTTTGGGTTTCCTCTAAGTGGAATAAAGTGAAAATAGTGTATTGCTAGTTGTCCGGAAACCAAGAGGGAAATGGGGAAGGATAGGGAGGCAATATTGTGGGATTAAACTGCCGCCATGAGCAAGCTATGTCATTAACGTAGGCCCAACACAATGGTGCCTTCCCACAATGTCAGGATTTATTGCATAACAGTAAATCCACAGACTACACCACTTTCAGCAATGGTAGTTCATCCAATCCTTGTGGGTCACCTGATAGTCCTAAGCTGGGCAAACACAAGTTCTTTTATTCCAAAATTAATTAACATCTATAGTATAATAGCTAGAGTTAACATTTATAACAACAAATCATACTTCATAGGTCACACAAATATGTGTGTGTGTGTGTGTGTGTGTGTGTGTGACAGAAAGACTAAGAAAGGGTTAAGATGGCCTCAGGTTTACTGGATCTTGAGCCAGTAGCACACACACACACACAGAGAGACACAGAGAGAGAGAGAGAGAGGTGAATGCACAGTAAGAGAGTCACATTGTCAGAAAAGATTTGAATAAACCAGTTCCACAGAGTTGTCAGAGCGCACAGGGTCTGGACAAATGACAGTTTCAGAGTGTCAGCCTTGAGTGGACGGTGCACAACCAGCATGGGCAGGAGAAACCATGCTCTCTGGAGCCGGATGGGACAGGAAATCAGATGTTTGTCACAGTGGCGATTTTCCTGGGCAAGGCTTTGGAAGAGTGGCGTGTCCAGTCTTATGCGGGGCTCCTCCCCTTATGGGTCTTAAGTGAGGGGTCATGTCTGGTGAGACTGAAAAGCTTCCTTTTTTGTGATTCTCATGTGTCGTGAGATGCCCACGTGTCCGGGTACTCCCAGTTTAGTTTGATAAGTTACCACCCACCCGTTTTTTTTTTTTTTTTTTTTTATCAATTTGTGCCTTGTGGTGATGCTAGGCAGAGGGTGGTGGTTTACTTGTACAAACAAGGTATGGAGTCATTTAACCTTGGCACTTATACTCAAAACTAGAGTCGCTTGTGGGAGACCCCTGCTTCACAACATGGAATATGGAGTTACCCTACCCCACTGACCCTAAGCTTAAGTGGTAGGACCAGGCACAGCTTGAGAAGTATCATGGAGTAACTCTGAACAGGGCACAGGCTGTGTCCACATAAACCATTTGGGCAACTGAGTGATCCCATAGGAAAGACTGAAAAACAACTTTTAAAATGCCTACCAGACATCCAACATGGTGGCCAGTGGGCTTGGGCTGCTTATAGCCTCTTAATTATCATCATGAGCTAAAGACTAATGTAAAGGAGCAATGGTTTCCCAACAGAGATATAAAAAGCAGAGTGACCTTCTGGGAAAAGAATCTTGATGAGGAGGTAGTTAATATAGAAAGACCCTGGTGCATAAATAAGTGGTGTATACCAGTGGTGTGAGCAAGACCTCCTTAGCACCTGAGGTGCTTTGCCTGATTTTAGTGCTAGCTACTACCTGCTGCACACACACACACATTTAATTATCTTTTTACTGGTTTGGAGTTTGTATTTCTTCCAAGCCTATCTGAAATGCCACTGACACATCATTCCTCCTGTTTGATGGCTTCAAACTGTCCTAAGTGAGATTTATTTTACTACAAGTTTCAGCCTAAACTTTTAGGCTAAGCATTCTATTATTTGCATACATATAATTTGGCCTTCTATGCTTTTTCCCAACTTTGGTACCCATTATCAAGTTACCCTTTGTGATGTGTTTCTGTGCTATCCTATATAACTCCCTCAACCCCCTCCTTCCACCTGGAATAATCTTGGTTTACCAAATTCTTGCTCATTCTTTAACAAGGACCTCATGTCTTGGTTCTTTATTAGAATGTCTAATCTCAGATCTGTAGAAGTCATGGAAGGAGGTAATGTGTTGGCTACTCAGGTATGTTTTTATGTAAAAAAAAAAAATATGGCAGGGTTATTCAGATGAGACTGGGTGAGTAACGTGTTAGATATCAAGACCTGCAAATGCCTTCTCATTCTGCAAATTCAGTGACCTCCTTCCTAATCAGTCCTACCAGTATGGATTGTTTTGTGAAATGCCTGTGACACACACATGGTTTTTACTTGGTTTTGGGAACAAATCAAATGTATTTTTATAGTCTGTGACCATTTTCACCCAGAGAGCAGAGGTATGTCATAATTCAATCTGTATCTCAGAGGGCCAGTGTTTTGCTTGTGGTAAGCACAGAAATTATCTAGAATGAGTCAACAGATTTCTCCACACCCTGCAGGAAGTCTCATTTTCCTTTCCATTTTGTCACCTTCACATAGCATGTAACAGAGTATGGAATGATCCTTCCCCACTGACCCTCAGCCTAGGTGTTATGGTGATGCCTAGTCCTGCTCTCTAAGTGAATATAGTTCCTCACAAAATTAGTTGTGAAAACCTCTTTGGTTACCTTATTTCTAGAAATCATGTTGGAATTTTCAGTGGGGTTGAAAAAATAATATATGTTTTCTTTGGGCTAATTTTGCTGGTGAGCTACACTGATTATATTCATGTACTGGGAATCTTCTTGACAGCCCTCTGGTTACATACATCCATTATCTGATAATTGCCTCCTACCCTGGGGGTGTATACCCTGTGGACATATTTGTACTGTGCATTTCTATCCATCCCAGTTTTTACTTACCATGGCATGGAATATACATTTGCAAAACAGACACAATAATATCTGATCTTTCTGTTGTTGACATGTATGTGCCGAATATCAAAATAAGACTTTTCAAGCTACATGAGATAAAGTGCAATACAAAATCTAAAACGTTTTTATCAGTAGACATTTAAACATCTCCTCTTCTGCTCTTTGGAATACACTGTAGTTTCTCAATTTGTATGCAGATTTAAAGTTTTCTTCTTATCCTTTCCAGTATGCATTCACCCACACACTCTCTCTGAACAGTTTCATCCTCGTTTTCAGTCCATTAGTTAAGATTAATTGTCTCAGTGATAAATACACTACATTAACTGTGAGACATGATATTCCAAATTTTTCTTGCATGAAGCCCACTTATTCATAATTTTATTTAAAAAGTTAGTGCATTATTTGTGCTTTCTATCACTACCACAACCCTCATCATCCCCCATACACAAGAAAAAAAAAATAAAACAAATGGTGAATATTTTAAACTGACCACTGGCCTCATTCCAGGTCTGGATCAATAGCTGTCCCTCTGGGTAACAGAATACTCTAGAATCTTAAAAGTCAATGTTTGACCCTTGGGTCATCAATATTGGCACCGCTCGAGAGAGCTTGTCAGAAATGCAACAGGAACAGCAGGCATTTTCTCCATCCTACTGTGATGATTTGCCTTTTTGAAAAAGTTCCTCATGTGCTTTCATATGCCCGTGAAGAAACCTGGATCCTGAACATTCTAGAAGCAGCGATGGCTAGAGAGCTACCCAAAGCGATTCCCTTTGTGTTTAATACTAGAACTTCTAGTTTCAGCTGCCTCCCAGGTTACTATGGAGAATTCATTACCCAGCTTGGCTTGTCCGTTGGCTTAGCCATGGGACGGAATGGAAGCCAGGGGAAGGTGAGTGGAATGTCTGTGGGGTACAGGGTCACGCCTAATAATTGGCTGTGTCCTATCCCAAAGGGTGCTGTTTGGTAGACAGAAAAAAAAAAAATTGCTAAGTTTGATCCAGAAAAGGGAATCATCTGTTGAACCTATTTTGGACTACTTTGAGAAAAAAAAAAAAAATCATCTTGTGTGATGCACTAAACATATTTTAAAATCACAATAGCATGGCTTGTATAATATCTAAATGTGCCTGAGTCTCCACCATTGTAAAGTAAAAGACATAATCAAAGTGAATTATTTTTATAATCTCGCATCATTGACTTTTTCAACAGCTGAATCATCTCAACGTAACATAAATATGAAGTCAATGAACACTTTGATCTCTTTTGCAACATCTAAGTGCATAGTATTTTGCAGCCTTTGAATGAAGGATAGATCATTCTGTCTAACAGGCACGATGATCAGAATACTACCAGAAGAAAAAAATAAAGAAGTCTAGAGAATGCAAAACAATTAAACAATTGTTTATCTTTATGATTTTGAATGTTAATTTTGTCTTATTTCTAAAGCCCACCGTAATTGCATTTTTTTTCTTGATTATACAGTTTTATTCTTGGCAAAACAAGTGTTGTTTAACTTATGGACTTACCTTCCTGCACGAAGATTCCCTAGAGTTTAGGGATTTATTCGTTGCACGCTACTCTACATCAGAGTATATTCATCTACAGAGCCTGCCCAGACTTAAAAGTATCTGAACAAAGCTTTTATTTTTTTTTTAAATAGTGTTTTGAAGAAAAGTTTGAGATTTACAGAAAAATTGCAAAGATAGTATAAAGAGATTTCCTGTAGGCAGTCTGTCTTCTTTATTTACAGGTTCCCCATCCGCAGATTAAAAATATTTAGCAAATGATTGTCTATTCTGACCATATTCAGACTTTTCAAAAAATATTTTTAGTTATAGATGGACAAGATATGTTTATTTAACTATTTATTTTTATGTGGTGGTGAAGATTAAACCAATTGAAACCAGCTCTTAGGAGGCAAGTGTTCCACTACTGAACTACAACCCCAGCCCCAACATAGAGGCTTTTTCTTATCACTATCCCCTAAGTACAAGTATGTACTTAGTGTTATGTATTACATGTAATCTGGAGATGATTTAAAGTGCATAAAGCATACAGGTAGATTATATGCAAATAACATGCTATTTTATCAAAGGGATTAGAGCATCCTCAGATTTTGGTATCCAAGAAGGTGCTGGAATCAATTCCCCACAGGTAACACACACTCAATTTACACTATGATTAATATCTCATATTAATATGGAACATTTGTTTCATTAATGAACCAACATTGATGTATTTTTATTTACTAATGTGCATATTTTATTGAAATATCCTTAGTTTTTTACCTTAATTGAGTTTAATATCAATGGAATAATATCACTTAGCACAATTCTACCATACAGTGAGAAAACAGTAAATATTACTTAGTCATTTGCTAAGACATCTCCCTAAAACTAGTATACTAGACATAAAAGAGGATTCTATCATTCTGTCACGCAGACATCTAGGGCAGTTTTCACTGTCTTATTAAACATTTTAATTACCTGAATATCTGGACAATTAGGTTGCTCTGAAATTTTTTCTTATTCTGGTGGAGGATTACATCTATTTTCATTTCATTATCATGTCTCCCAAGATTCATCTAGATTGTGGCAATTTCTCACACTTTCCTTGTTTTCAATAACATTGGCCTTTAAAAAAAATTTTTTTTTTTTTTTTTTTTTTTTTTTGAGTACTGGCTGGGTACTTTGTTAGATGTCCCTCTGTGATTTAAAGTGCATAAAGCATACAGGTAGGTTATATGCAATTTGTTTTGTGCTTTTCCTTGGCGAAATTGGGAAATTGTGTGTTGGGAGGAAGACCACCTAGCTAAGGAGCTCTTTCCATCACAGCACAGTCAGGGTCTGGACCATGAATAGGACTGAGAACTTGATACTGACCTTGATCACCTGGTAAAGTAGTGTCCATCAGGTTTCTCCATCATGGGGTTATTATTTTCTTTGTCCCCTCTTTCCCTACTCTTCTGGAAGGCAGTCATATACACAGCCCATACTTAAGGAAATGGTAAGTTATACTCTTCCTCTCCAAGGGCAGAGTATCTACATCAATTGAGCAGGGTGTTCATACACCTTTATTTTTTATATTTGTCTTCATGATTATCTCACAAGATTATGCAGTTGTTGAATATTTGGCAAACACATTTCAGAGCAACCTAATTGTCCACATCTTCAGGCAATGAACATGTTCAATAAGACATTGAAAACTGCCCTAAATTCCTGTGTGATAGAATGATGGGATTGTCTTTTATGTCTAGTATACTAGTTTTAGGGCAATGTCTTAGCAAATGACTAACTAATATTTACTGTTTTCTCACTGTGTGATAGAATTTCCCTAAGTGGTATTATGTAATTGATATTAAACTCACTATATTACAAGGATGTACATATTACTACTCACCTGTCATAGGGACTTGATTGTTAAGTCATTTCTTCCTGTTCCCACAGTTATTGAATGGTGCATGAGCATCTTTAGTATTTTTCAGGTGAAATTTTGGTGACAGTAATGAGATTGGTGTTACATAATCAACTATTATATTAATTCTAAAACAGTATATACAGCAAAACTTAGAACATATATCTTCTGAAAGTTTCCACTGTGAAGAGCTTTTATTTCGATTTTGATATAATGATTGTTTTAGTTAGCTTTTGTGTCACTGTGATCAAAAGACCTGACAAATACAAGTTAGAAGTGGAAAGTTTATCTTGCATAAGGGATTCAGAGGTTCAGTCCCTGGTTGGATGGATCCATACCTCTGAGCCCAAGATAAGGCAGAAGAACATGGTGGAAGGGTATCAAGGAGGTGAGCAGTTCAGGACATGACAACCAGGAATCAGAGAGATCTCCACTCACCAGGGAGAAAATATAAACCCAAAGCATTCCTCCAGTGAAACCTTCCTATCTACAGTTCCAATCCATTTGATGGATTCAAGTGAATTAATCCACTGATTTGGTTACCCACTCTCCTAATTATTTCACCTCTGAACTTTCTTGCATTGTCTCACATATGAGCTTTTGGAGACACCTCATATCTAAAACCATACAATGTTAGTTGTATGGGAGATCCAATTTGATCATCCCCAAAGAAATTCAACATCAAAAAATAATCTACCCATGTGACATTGGTCATCTGAGGATTTCTACTGTCAAAGAACATATATATCTAGATTTGAAATTGGAAAGTTGCAAATATTTTGGGTGGGTCATGATGTCTCAAAAAAAAAAAAAAAAAAGTTTGACCCTTCATTATGGCCCTTCAGTCCTCTTCATTTGTTGCAAATCTTAGGGGCATTTTTACAATTTATATTTGAATATGATAGTAGGTGGTTACGTTTTTTTTTTTTTTTTCCTTTCTGTTGATTGAATGAGAACACAATTTATTCCCAATTAAAAGCTTTTCGATTATATGATTTATTAGAATATACAAGTATTTCCTATTTTTACTGCATTTATTATACCATGACATAATTGCAAAACAAAATTTACAAGCAGCTAAGAGATGTTACAATGATATTGTAGTAGACAGTACAGACAGGAGGCACTTATGCAATGTGTGATATTTAACAGCTATTGCATTTTTACTGAGCTAAGTGCACTTATAACTAGCACTTAAAGAATTAACAAGACATCAGTCATGTGCACCAGTTTCCAAACACAGTGACATTGATTAGGAATGCCCTTGCTCCAGAGACAGCAAATGAAAGGACTTATAAGATTCTGCATTAATGAAAATAGTAATGATGCATTTGATGGGCGTTGCACAGGGAAAATGAATTAAGGATCATATTGCCATCATTTCATTTTTTATAAATGCTGTGCCCCTTTGGCTAAATATCTTGTTAACAATGGATCTCATTACTCGACTCTCGCAATTCCAGTTGCTCGAAAATAGAACTTAGATAAATTCATTGAGCTGCCTACTTTGACATGCATATTTTAAGGCTGCAAATTCTGGGGGAGATTTAAATGGCTTTAAATAACGTGTTTGCAGCTACGCTATGATCACACTGTTTTATCATTTGAAAAGGATTAGTGTTAGATAGCTGAGGTCACTAGTAGAATTAAAAGTCAGGGTTTTAGCATTTATCTTTTCAATTGAATTGACAGATAAAGACCTCAACAATGAGTCATAGAGGAGTCATTAAGTTCAGGAGCTAATAATTCTCTCATATGACTGTAAAAAAATATCAACAGCATCTATAATGTGTAGCACAATCCTGGTAAAATATGTTAAGAGACTAGCCACCACCAATATTTGGAACACAAAGTATACTACTTGTGTTTCAGTTTTTCTTTTTCTCCTATTGAAATCACATTTGAAACTGACTTAGCTTCAACTGAGTTTCACAGATACATATTAAGATATTAGGGGTTTTTTTTGTTTTGTTTTGTTTTTGGTTTTGTTGTTTTCTCCTTTTGATATACTCAAGTCTCTGAAGATATCGTTGGCAGTGAAGTGAAATTTTAATTCAAAATCTGGTTCAACATTATCAAATGTGTGGAGTATAGATCTTAGTTTTAAAACGCTAGTGATTCAATAATACTTCAAAATTCTATCCTAAATAAAACAAAGAAAAATATATGGAGTATCTAACTACTTTAAGAAAACAAGCATTGATTAAATAGCCTTGGGATATCAAATCCACAAGGTACCAATGGCCTTTAAGAGTTTTCTATAATAGAACAGTATTTCCTCTCATTGAAAATGTTTGTAATATATTTAAGATTAAAGGGTCTCTATCCAATCTTAAGATCCCAATTTCAGAAAGAAATGATTTGTGTATATGAATAGATGAGGAGGTAGGCAAAGAGCTGGAATAAGGGAAGTAAGAAAAATAAAAGATGAAGAAAACAGAATCAATAACAATGCTGACATTCTTGATTTTGACCCGTGTGGTTTTTGCATTGTTTTTCAAACATGCATAAAAATGTACATTGATAGATGTTGAGAACAAAATAGTGCTATACTTATTAAGAATATTAGGAATTTTAATAGTCACCTTAGGCCTATTCTGTTTATTTTTGAAGAACCTGAAAACTAGAGGGCATTTACTGTAGCAAGGACTAATTTGTCAAAGTAGTAGGAAAAACTGGAAGTCAGGGCTTCTCAAGGTTGACCATAGAATTCACTAGACCTCAGTGCCTTTGCCTTCCTTATTAGGCAGTTTCTCATCACTGTAACAAAATGCCTGAGACAATTATCTTATAACTAGAAGAGGTTTATTTGGAGAGGATTTTGTGTTGGAGATTGCACTCCATGAGGAAGTGTCCCCATGGTGTGAGGTCACTTGCAAGGCCATACATTATGGGGAGAACATGTAGTGGAGCAAATTTACTTACCTTATCTGCTAGGAAGTAAAAACGAAGAGGAAGAGACTAAGGTTCCCCTAGTCCCCTCATTAGGCCTATGACACAGTGACCTCCCATTAGGCCCCATCTCTAAAAATATCTACTACCTCCAGTAGTGCCACCGTGGGCTTAGTATACCTGAACCTTTGGGGGACATCAGCATCAAAAGCATAGCAACTTTCCTCTCCTGCCCATTGATTACTTCTTTTAGCTCTTTATTAAGCATCGTGAGCTGAGGTCCTTCATAAGAAGGTAGATATGAAGTGGGTCTAACATAGAGAGTACAAGTACTTCTCCAAAGTTTCCAACATTCTGGAAAGAGAGGAATGTTCAGCCACCTCCCTAGATAAAGGTGGGCTGATCTTGAGCTGTGTATTTACAGAATGATACCTGCTGTTATAAGGAGCCGCTTCAGAAAACCCGCTAAGTCCTAATTTAAACAAAAGAGAGCTTTATTTACCTGGCCAGGGACTGTCACCCATCCAGTAGAGACTGAAGCTCTGTGGGAGAATAGCAATTTCCGGGCCTGTGTCTTTAGAATTTAAGGATGAAAACTGCAGCTCAGGGACTTTTTTTTAGCGTCATTTTTTTAGCGTCATGTAAGTCAGCCAACCACAGAAGTTAGCAGGACCTGGGAATCCTAAGCAGGACTGGAATCTTCCAGTTAGCAAGCAAGCAGATTACAGAAGCTAAAAAAATATTGTTAGCAAGGCAACTCAGCCAACCACATCTTGGGTCTGAGCAGGTGTTAACCATATCCTGAGTTTGAGGAGGTGGTTAGTGGGGGTGAGAATCTACTTCAAAGATAACCAAGACCACCATGTCCTGGATTGAGTACAATCTGTGGGGTACAAAATACAGAAAAACAATATAAGAAAACAGCTTTTATTTCAGTTTCTCAGAAACAGCTCTTGTAACAGTTTCTTATAGAAGGCAGCAAAATGGAGTCTTAGGCCTGTCTATTGACAGTTTTTGCTTTACAATTGTCTTATACAGCCTTAACTATCTTGTAACTTAACCTATATTATCTCTATAGCATCTTAATATTTACTTATGACTATAGTTAGCCTATGGGACCTTACTTACACACTTATTTACCTATGGCTATGGCTTAAATCCTATGTCTTACAGTTGCTTTTTTCTGTTATTTTATCATACTTAACAAAATCTTATATCTACCATCTATATTTTTTCCTAATCTATAACCTATAACTTACACTCCTTCTGATTTTATTGATTAGTTCATACCACAACAGTGCAATGAACAACTTCAGAATCAGGGGTTATAGGAATGCACACACTTAACCAAAGGCATATTTTAGATGGCACTCTAAGATGGCAGTAACATAGGTTTAATTCAGTTATCTTCCTCACTTAATGTTATATAGGGTGTTTTAAAGATCTTGGCTGATTTATAAACAGTCCAGGCCATCAAACATTAATAGCATGTGGTATACAGAAGTTGTTATTCATTGTTAACTGTGGGAATCAATCAGTGAAGGCCTGGGCAGGGATTTTGATGAATAACCTATTTTTCCTTCTCTTCTCGAACTACTTGGATGAGTAGCCAGGTAAGTTAAAACAAAGCAGATTTTAAAATAATACCAAGCCAGGCATGGTGGCGCATGCCTGTAATCCTAGCAGTTTGGGAGGCTGAGGCAGGAGGATCACAAGTTCAAAGCCACCCTCAGCAAAAGCAATGCGCTAAGCAACTCAGTGAGACCCTATCTCTAAATAAAATATTAAAAAGGGCTGGGATGTGGCTCAGTGATTAAATGCCCCTGATTCAATCGCCACTACAGAAAGAAAGAAAGAAAGAAAGAGAGAGACAGAGACAGAGACAGAGACAGAGACAGAGGGAGGGAGGGAGGGAGGGACAGAGGAGGAAGGAAGGAAGGAAGAAATGAATAGTTACAAATTGAACTTCATTGCTTGTTAGATTCATGACTTTGACTATTTAAATTCTCTGAATTGGATAAAGATAATTGAGGGAAACAGGAATATGATGACCTTAGTTTTTGTTGTGGAATATGTTGTAATATTTTCTTACAATTAATTATTATTTTTCTTTTTTTTTCTCTTTGTCTCTAGTGGGTTTTGTTCTACACAATTTTTAAAAATCCATTTATGAGCTGTGCAGGTAGCTCAGTGGTAATGAGCTTGCCTAGCATACACCAGGTCTTGTGATCTGTCTCCAGCACCGCAGAGAGAAAACATATTGTGATTATTTGGCTCTGATTATCTCTGAATTTGAAGCACATTTAGCAGACCTTTCCCTACACCAAGATTATGGAGAAATTTATGAGTTTTCAAGCTATTCTTGTGTGCTTGTTCTTCCATATTAACTTCAATATCACTTTATCTAATTCCATAATTTGTCGGCATTTTGATTAGGTTTGCATTGGAGCTATAAATCAACTTATGAAATCTTTTTTAATGTTGAATGATTTTGTTGAAGAATAAAGAGTATTGCCAGGCATGGTGGCATATGCCTGTAATCCCAGTGGCTGGGGAGGCTGAGGAGGAGGATTGTAAGTTCAAAGTCAGCCTGAGCAATTTAGTGAGGCCTTAAGACATTTAGGGAGACCCTGCTTTAAAATGAAAAATTTAAAAAGGGCTGGGGATATGGCTCAGTGGTTAATCGCCCCTGATACCAAAGGGGGGAAAAGAAAGAATAGAGGGTATTTTCCATTTGTTCAAGTCTTCCTTAGCATTTTTAAAATAGTTTTACAAATTTTTTCATTTAACAAGATTTATGAATTTTTATTACATTTATTCCTAAGCATTTAGTATACTTGTTGCTATTGAAAAAGGGGCTTTCTCTAACTGTAAGTTGTTTAACTATTCATTATTAGAGATACACAAAAGCTACAGGTTAAAATTAATTCTATATCCAGCTTATTTAGAAATATTTTGTTTCTGAAGTGTTATTTTTGTCCTTCTAGGGTTTTCAAAGTGTAGCATTCTAACAACAGCTAGTAGAATATTTTTGCTTCCTCTTTGTCCATTTTTGTGTTCCCCAGTGATTTCTCTCATCAAATTGAATAAGACAATATCTATGAAATAAGGTGGATTAATAGTGATAATGGGAATTCTTAACAATTTTTCTCCTTCTTGGGAATACCTCTAGTGTTTTCAGAATTCCTTTACTTTTAAAAATCATTGATTAGTGCTCTCTCATGTCACAGTTTTATCATGTGGAGTTAATGTGATTTTCCTTATACTATTAATATGGTACCTGATTTCAGTGGGTTCTTAGTGCATCTTGAAATAACCTGCTTGGTTGCGGTGTGCTCTTTTCTGAATTATGGTGTTAGATTCAGTTTGATGGTATTTTAAAATTTTGTGTTAGCCGGGCGTGGTGGTACACTCCTGTAATCCCAGCACTGGGGAGGCTGAGGCAGGAGGATCGCAAGTTCAAAGCCAGCCTCAGCAATGGTGAGGTACTTAGCAACTCAGTAAGACCCTGTCTCTAATAAAATACAAAAAAAAAGGGCTGGGGATGTGGCCCAGTGGTCAAGTGGCCCTGAATTCAATCCCTAGTATAAAAAAAAGTTTCAATATTTTTGTGTAATTTCTATCTATAGTTTTCATTTTTTATGCTGCAGTTAGTTGGTCTCAATTTCAGTGTTATGGTTGTTTACCAAAAGGGACTTAGTTGTTTTCCTTCCTTTTCAGCATGATGAAATCATAGAGCAATAAGACCATCTAGCCTTTCAAAGAATTACCTGGTAAAAGTCTTTCCAAGATTTACCTGGTGAAAACATCTGGGCCTGGTGCTGTTTTGTGTATTATTTATAGTATATATCTGGTATGTGTTTGTGTATTTATTTATTTGGGGTTGTGTGTGTGTGTGTGTTTCTTCCGGGAACCAAGTTTATTTAAGCTTCCTAACTATAATGGGAACCATTTGTGGAATCTTTATCACTCCAGAAGATTAGTTAGAATTTCAAATTGACTTGTGCAGAAGTACAAAAAAGTAAGTTCTTTCAATTGTTTAAATTTCCTTTTCTTTCAATAACAATTTTCCCTTATTACTTCTAATTTTGCTATATTGCAGTTGGACGGGGCTGTGCTTGTGCACTGCAGTACAAGTTTCTATTTAATGGAAACAATGGTCTACAATGGTTCAGTAAATCTTAGCTGGCAATATACTCATTTCCTCTTTTAAATTTTGCTGTATCTCAAGAAAATGTGGTAAATATACACAATGGAATATTACTCAGCAGTAAGAGAGAATAAAATCATGGAACTCTCAGATAAATGGATGCAGTTAGAGAATATATTGCTAAGTGAAGATAGCCAATCCAAAAAAAAAAACAAGTGCCAAATGTTTTCTCTGATATAAGGATGATGATTCATAATGTCTTTGTGGGTGGGGAGCATGGGAGGATGAGACAAACTCTAGATAGGGCAAAGGGGTGGGAGGGTAAGGGAGGGGAGATGGGGGTAGGAAAGAGGTGGAGTGAGATGGACATCATTACCCTAGGTACATGTATGAAGACAGGAATGGTGTGAATATACTTTGTGTACAACCAGAGATATGAAAAATTGTGCTCTATATGTGTAATATGAATTGTAATGCATTCTGTTGTCATATATAACAAATTAGAATACAAAATAAATTAAAAAAAATTTTTTTGCTTTATCTCACTATGTTTACTAATGTACTTTAACTTCTATCAAAGAGAATCTTTTCCTTTTGTATCAATTGAATGCTTTTTTTTTTTTTTTATTCTTCTTTCTTTTCTTTTCTTTTTTTTCCCCCCAGTATTGGGGATTGAATCCAGTCCTGCTCTGTCACTGAGCAATATCCACATCCCTTTTTATTTTGAAACAATGTTTCACTAAATTGCCCAGGCTGGCCTTGAACTTGGGATACTTCCGCCTCCGCCTCCAGGGTAGCTGAGATTTTGGGCTTGTGCCACCATGCGTGGCTCTTGGATTTTTAAATAACTTCTACATTGGTAACTTTTGAATATTGTTTCTCTTATTCTCTCATATCAAATCATGTGCATTGGGTTGGCTTATTGCTTGTACAACCTCGTTGATCGGGCCGTGATTCTTTTTTTCCATTTACTTACTTAGTTTAAAACTCGTTACCCTAAAAGGAATAATGTCAAAGCTAACCAAAGTAACTCCATTGCCCTGATATCTTGCTTCATCCAATTCCTGTGGTCCAGCACACATGGTTATGTCAGACTAATGTGCCTGACAGCTGGCTAAGATCAACCAAGGACTGAGTTTTCAATAGCTCCCTTTGACCCACGGAATAAATACAAATTCTGCAGCAAGTTATTGGAACCCTGAGATGGTGAGACTCCAGTCTCACTTCCAGATACTCTCCTCAGCAACGTTATTTCCCAGTCGATGGAGGTACCCATTGCTTTACCCCTAGACTCTCTCTTAGCCTTCTGCATGCCATTTCTACTGCCCAGTCCTTCCTGTTCCTCTCATTGTGAGTTCTGCACATTTTTCAAGGTTTATCTTAGATACCACATCATATGAATCCTTTTCCAATGCTATCATGTAAAACTAATACTTTTGCATTATTTTTCAGTTTTTACTTTCCTTAAAAATCTTCCCTTTGAAACAGGATGTTTGTCTTTCATATTTTTCTTTTATCCATAGCCTGTTTAAATCTTCTTGTGTGAAGATTATTTTTTATATATGTTTGCTCTGTATAGAGGTAGATATTAAATATCTCAGGTTCAAGAATCTTCTTAAATATTTCTGGAGTTCTACATGATGTTAAGAAATTACTGGACTGGGCTGTGGATAAGTGGCAGAGGACTTGCCTAGCATGTGTGAGGCCCTGGGTTTGATCCTTAGCACCACATACAAAAGTAAATAAAAATAAAGGCATGCTATCCATCTACAGCTACAAAAAATTAAAAGAAATTACTATAAATTTCCCAAAGTACTTTAAGCCTATCATATTTGCATTAATTTGTTTAAACTAACTTAGTACTTACTTAAGTTCTTATCTAGTGTTATGGTTTAGATATGCGGTGTCCCCAAAAACTGAAGTGTAAGACAATGCAAGGATGTTCAGAGGTGAAATGCTTATATTATGAGAGGTACAACCTGATAGATGGGCAGGAACCAATGGGCTTAAAGGTCGTCAAAAGTTCACTGTGTTCCACAGGCAGAGGGCCGAAAGGTCACTCTTCTCTGGGCAGGATGTTTCATCATCCCTGGGCAGGAGCTTATAGGCTGGAAGGCTGCCCTCACACCATGAGCAGGAGCCAATAGGCTTAAAGTTCACCCTCTCCCAATGGGCAAAGAGCCAATAACATTAAAGTTTGCTCTGGTACTCCCCTCACCAGTAATTGTAGCTGCCTGAAGCTGTTGCTTGCAGCTACGACACTGCGGGAGAAAACTCGGAGGCAGGATGAAAATGGAAAAGGTCTTTTATTTTTCTTCTCTCTCTGGCTTCAGCAACCTCTCGAACTCTAACCAGCCTGACTCCTTTCAACCAGCAACTCTCTTCTTCTCCTTCCAATCCTCACTAACCATCCTCACCCGGTTATATACATTTAGCTTTAGCAAGGACAAGTGCTTACAGCTCGAGCTTACAGGTGCGTCACACAGTGTTCACGGGCATACAAAGATTCTTTGAATAATGTATTAATATCAGGTGGAAACTAGAACATCTTTTATGGCTCTCAGCTAACTGCAATAGCTATCTCCTTGATTAGGGCTCCTTCAAGTAATCCCTATATAAACTCCCGTCCATTTGAAGTTTGAGAGCCAGACGAGGAGAAGGGGGAGACGAGGAGAAGGGGGAGATGATGAGAAGAGAGATGGTGAGACAGAAGATGACAGAGATGGAGAAGAGGCAGCCACTGCACACTTACCCACCGTCTCCAGTCCAACGGCAGCTGCCCCAGCCGATAGCTCCAGAGACCACAGCCGGTGTGACCAGACTCCCACCTTTCGTTCAGAGCTTGCACACTCTTCCACCGGAGCTTGCACACTTCCTGAGCTTGCACACTTTCTGAGCTTGCACACTCCCCTCTCCCTGACTCCTTTCTCCCACCAGAGCTTGCACACTCCCCTCTCCCTGACCCCTCTCCCTGTTCCTTTTCTACCCTTAACCAGCCATAAAGGCTGGTGAATAAATCCCTTGGCTGCACAGCCTAACATGGATTAACTGAGTGGTAACTGTAGGCAGGCAGGGTTTGGCTGGAAGGAGTAGGTCACTGTGGGCATATATTTGCTATATACATTTTGTCCCTGGTGAGCAGAGATCTCTCTCCTTCCTGGTTGCCATGTCCTTAGCTTCTGTCCTCCACCATGACCTTCTGCTGTGATGTTCTGGCTCCTCTGTGACCCAGAGCAATCACGTCAACCAATCTTGGACTGAACCTCTGAAACCAGGAACCACAATAGACTTTTCCTCCTCTAAGTTGGTCTTGTCAGTTCTGTTATCTCCGTCATGAAAAGCTACCTGACACATCTCAACAATCTCTTCTGAGGACGAGCTAACTTTACCTTAAGTGTATACCTACTAGCTGCTGGTTAAATGGTCCTTAGTTCAGCATTATTCATTTCTCAGCCTATAGTGGGTGATCACCAATATGAACTGAGGTTGTACACACCTCTACAGTGGTGGCTACCACGTACAGCCACGGATTCTACAATAGGCTTGACGCAAATAGAAGTTGGGAGGTTGTATACCATAGAGGATGTTGGTTACGGTCCCCCCAGTTAGCACTCATATTCTATTTTTAAGTAACTTACTACCTTAAGAGGCAGAAAATATTTCCTTCTTCAAAATTTGGACATAGAACCCACTGGCTCTTTCATCCTCCCTAGCAACCAGGGTGTGGTCAGTCACTGAGGTCTCCACCTTGGTCATGAAATTGTGCCATGCTGATGCGGAGGAGTCACTTGGGTTCAGGAGTGAGTGGAGTCTGCCACAGGGGTAGGCAGTGGCAGTGTGGACATGTAGTCACATGAAGTCACAGGGCAGCAGTGTGGTCACTCTGGCTTGAGGTCTGTGGTGTACACTGCTCCAGGGGACGGTGGTGCTTAGCCTCGCTGGATTGGTTTTATGGATGCTCTTTGTTGTGGTCTCCTGCTGCCTTTATTTCTGATTCCTGTTCACCTTTTTAGGTCCAGTGCTCCTGCCTTCTTTCCTGATCATACTTTGAAACTATTTATTATCCTTTCCATACACTCTTTGGCCAGTTCTACTGTCTGTTACTGTAGCCTGTAACCTAGGACTTGGGGCTACAATACTCCTTTGGTGCTAAGTAGGGTGTTACATGCCTATAATCCCAGCAACTTGGAAGCTCAGGCACGAGGATTGCAAGTTGGAGGCCAACCTCAGCAATTTAGTGAGACCCTGTCTCAAAAATTTTTTTAAAGGGCTGGGGATATGGCTCAGAGGCTAAGTAACCCTGAGTTCAATCTTAGAATCAAAACAAAAATAAAAACAGATCAAAGACCCACTATTTGCTTGAACCATCAATGGATGTACAGTACCCCTGCCTCTCAGTGTTCTCATTTTTAGCTAGATGAGAAATATTTGTTCAGTTTTTTCATATATTCCCTTTAAAGATAATTCTCTATTGAGTCATTACCATACCTCCTTGAATCTCTTCAGCATTGAGAGTCTCATGTTGTTGGTTTAAAATAAGTTGAAGTTACAGATTTAAAGTCCAAACCCACTACTGAGTAATTATGTGACTTTTAATAAATAAATGAACTGTGATTTTTTTTTCCATAGTACATCTGCAAAATTGGGACAATTTTTCCAATTTTACATGATTCTTACAAGAGCTCAAGAATGTCAGCAATGACCTAGAGTACAGCACAGTGGTCACGATAGGCTCTCAGTTCCATAAATGGTAACCTCCCTAGCAATCGTGGACTGACATGACCCCAGGACACACAGCATTACGTGTATTGCTTGCATGTGACCTGCCGACTTCTGCAGTCGATTTCAGCTTAACCTAAATATTGTCCTTGTTTTTATTTTCCCAGTATTATACTTGTTTATTTAGTTCTTGCTTTCAAAATTATATTCACTCAGGACTTAACATCCTGTGATTAAAAGAAAGAGGGAGTAAGGCTCTTTCAAAACCACGGGAGTGTGTTAGGATGGGACTGAGTCAATATCTAAGGGTTTTATGGTGAAATAAACAAACAACATTTTAGTGCTGCTCATTTCAATAGGATTTTATGTTGTTCCCAAGGTGGGAGGCTGTAGGCCACTAAAATGAACACAGACATCACTCTGCGGAAACCAGGGGTACCTAGCCGTGGGTACCTAGCAGTGGGCACCTAGAAAATCAGCAGGTGATGCGGGCACAGAGAGGTGAAGCCAGCTAAGGGCCATAGGGCAGACATCTCCAATCTTGTTTTCTTGAGCTACTAGTACCACTCAAAATGTCGGTAATGTTTTAGGAGCCAAAAAAGCCTCACAGTCATCAGTTATTTTGGCATCCCTGCTTATTAGAAGTATCCCTGGAGTCCTCTCAATACCTGTCGGTCCATGCAAGATTCTAGCAAGTCGGTGTAAAGAAAACTGACTCTTCTTTCTAGAATGTATTATTCCACATGTGCTGGATCATAGTTTTGTTTTGTTTCGATTTAATTTTGCAGGAGCCTTTGCCATTGTCCACTCATGACAAATCCAACTGTATATTGAGATCAGAGCCATAGGGAAGGCTTATTTTCAGAATCTCAATACCTGGAGATCTCTAAGCACCGTGGAGTCATGAAAGAGTTTTGAGATAGAACAATCAGGAATTGGTGGGGAGCAGGATGTATGGACAGTGGTGTGTGGACTTCCTTGAAAAAGAAGGGGAAAAAAGAAGAAGCCAAGGAAATCCGTGAAGAAGCTAGGTGAGACCTCGATTTGGGGGAAAAGAAGAAGAAGAAGAAGAAGAAGAAGAAGAAGAAGAAGAAGAAGAAGGAGGAGGAGGAGGAGGAGGAGGAGGAGGAGGAGGAGGAGGAGGAGGAGGAGGAGGAGGAGGAGGAGGAGGAGGAGGAGGAGGAGGAGGAGGAGGGAGGAGGGAGGAGGGAGGGGAGGAAGGAGGAAGAAGGGAGGGGAAGAAGAGGGGGAGGGGGAGGGGAATGAAAGTATTGAATAGAAGGAAGCCATCAATAGAAATGATTCACCTATGGCACAGGGATTGATGAATGTGTATATAAGGGAGAAAAGAGGTGTAAGGAAAGCAGTAGGGGTGACAGAAGTGTCTGCGTCTAAGCAAGTGGATCGAATGTAGCATCATTTAATTCTTGAACCAATAAAATAACAGAGCAGGTTATGTTTGGGGAGGAATATTGCAAATAATGTAGGCTTTTCAGAACTGGAGGGTTAGTGTGACGTCTACCCCTTAAATGGTCTCTCCTCATAACTTGTCAAGGATACAATCCTGTTCCACAGCTGTCTTTCTGGCATTGTCTGATGTAGTCAAAGAGAGCTGAAAGGTGACAAGCCCTCTTTTTGATGTAGATGGTGTCACCTTGCACCTACTGGTTAGGCAAAACAGGGTTGTACTGAGTCGTCCTTGGTCTGATTCAGGGATGATTGACAGGCAGGAGGGTTTCAGATAAGATAATCAATGAATGCCGAACACTTTGGTGATGGTTGCCCAAATGGGACACATTTCTTGCAAGGAAAAACACTCCTGAGTGAAGAATAAAAATAAGTTGGGGCACCGGGCACTGCGGTGCATGCTTGTTATCTCAGCAGCCCAGGAGGCTAAGATAGGAGGATTGCAAGTTCAAGGCCAACCTTAGCAAAGAAGCGAGGCCCTCAGCAACTTACCAAAACTCTGTCTCAAAATAGAAAAGGAGAAAGGGCAGGGGATGTGGCTCAGTGGTTAAGCAACCCTGGGCTCAGTCCCCAATGCCAAATAAATGGATAAATAAGATGGGGCAAGACAATTTTTCTCATCCCCTATTGCAATGTTCTCATTCATTTCCCATTTTATACCTCAGTATGTTGTATTGCTTGTAGGAAAATGTATAGGGAAGACAGAGATGTTAAAATCTTTGTCCTAAATAAATCTTTGAGTTGGACATTAATATCCTGCACTACTTTGGAATCTGTTCCATCAATAACTTCTCTAAGATTCTGAGCCTCAATGTCTTGTGTTTTTTTTTAAGTTTTTACTGGGACCTTAAAGAACCTCAATTATGACTGAATGACTACACAATGACCAAGTAGAGTGATATAATACAATTAGTAGTTACAGGACTGGATTTCAAGAGACAGAGATCAGAATTTACAATATAAATTTTAGACTCATGACCATCAGAGGGAAAATCATATCTTAACATGAAAAATACAGAATTTCTTCAAGAAAGAGAGTATAAGGAGAGAAGAAAAATAAATTTTGAAGAAAACCTCAATGAAAATCCATGAATGATATACAAACTAGGGAAAATTTTTCATTAATGGAGAATGAGACAGAAGGTTGTAATCAGGAAGAAGATATATATATATATATCTCCAGTGGAGACTGTGTGTAATATGAATTGTAGTGCATTCTGCTGTCATATATAACAACTTCAAATTTTAAAAAAATAGCAATAAGATCAACTTAGGTCAAGAAAGTCCAAGAGGATAAGAAAAAAAATGTTCTTAAATTTGTAGGAAAGTATAATAGGTGGAATAATGGCTCCTAAAGATGAATATGCAATGTTAGTGAATAAAATATATTCAAATGGGAATTGAGCTTGATAATCAGTTGACCTTAAAATAAGGAAGATGTTCCGAATTGCTCAAATGGGACTAATGCATTCAAGGAGTCCTTTATATGTTGAAGAAAGAGAGGAATCAAGACAGGAGGGAAGCTATGTGAGAAAGATTTGATTGGCCATTCCTGGCTTTGATGAGATGAGTGTGTCCTGGATAAGACAAGAAAACAGATTCTACAAAGAGGAACACAGCGTTGCTGTGTTTTAGCCCACTGAGATGCATTCTGGGCTTTTAATATTCAAAACTACAAAATAATCTGTGTTGCTATAAGTCACTAAGTTTGTGTGAATTTGTTCTAGCCACAATAGGGAATTATACAGAAGGTCAATTTTACATAGATATACAGTTTCTATTAAAAGGGTAAGAACCAATTATGGATTTTTAGAAATGAACAATGAAAGTAGCAGATGGAGCACATATTTTTAATCAAATTAGTGGATAAAGGAGAAATGGGAGAGTGTGGTCTGAGAGGTTATTAATTGGGGAAAATTTAAACAGTCTAATTAAATAAACATAGCTTTGAGAAAGATGTTTTATTCTGTTTCACTTCTTTGCATTGAAGCAGGATCTGTCTTAAGATCATACGAACAGTATTGTCAAAGCAAACAAATGAAGATATCCCAAACAAATGGAGGAAATCAGTGAGATCTAGACACTCACAGAAAGCTCTTTCCTCACCATAAAGAGTAGTTTTACAAAAGCCTGTCATCTCTAAATTGCATGAAACAATGATGATTACCAATCGTGAATAGGATTGAAACAGACACTTAGAAAAAACAACTGGTAACTTCATAAAAAATTCATTTTTATATATTAAAATAAAAAGCATATTATGTTGACATGGCTAAGGCATTTGTAGGAAAAATTTTTGAGTATGCAAAGTCAAAGCATATACAGAAGAAAATGGAAAACTAGGAGTTTTGTCATCAAATGAGTTTATATAGAAAGTCATCCTTGCTTTTCATGTAGATTTGAAAGAGAAGAAGTTGAGGAATGTTTACTAGTAAAAGAACTAAACCAGCCAAATGGTAGTATAGACAATACTGAGCTACATGGGCCATTTTTATGCAAAACAAATTTCATTGTAAACACTCAAAAACCAAGTCTCTCCTCTATAGCAGTTTGACTGAAGATGGGGTTCAAGTGAAGAATGCAGTTTTAGCATAAACATATCTGGGTGTGGAACATTATATGTCAAAGAAATAATTTCAATCAGGCTCTTTACCAAGTTTAATCTAAAATAATGGTTCCCGGTATTACAGTACGAGAGATGTAAGTATTGCTTGTAGAAAGGAATCTAGGGCCAAATTTTATTTTAATCTTTTTTATTTGTTTTAATTTGTCATACGTGACATTATGAACTTTTGATAAGCACTTAATTAAACTTGGCCCCATGAATTCGACCACCCTTTAATAAACACGAATTTCCAAAAAAATATTTCTAAGTACAGCATTTTTCTACATAGCTTTCTTGATAATTGAATGTTTTTCTTCCCAAGACTCCAAAATACCTGTGCACAACATGTTTAACTATTTTCCACAGATCTGTTTAGAGTTCCACAACAAAAAGAATAAAAAGTCAGAATACTCGTTGAAGGGCAAAAATCACACTGGAGACAACTGTGCAGCCAAGAGATTTATTCACCAGCCTTAATGGCTGGTTGGAGGTAGAAGAAGTATGGGGAGAGAGGAGTCAAGGAGAGGGGAGTGTGCAAGCTCTGAATGGAAGGTGGGTGCCTGGTCGTGCTGGCTATGGTCTTTGGGGCTGTTGGCTGGGGCAGCTGCCATCAGGCTGGAGATGGTGAGTCTGGAGCTGTCGCAGCGGCTGCTTCCTCTCAGCAGGGAGGAGCTGTTGTATCTGAGCTCCGGGCAGGCAGGAGCTTTAAGTATGGATTTCTGGGGATAGGGGTGTACCAGAGCAACCATTAATGCTATTGGCTCTTTTCCCAGGGAACAGGGTGAGCTTTAAGCCCATTGGCTCCTGCCTAGGGAACAGAGCGACCTTTAAGCTGATTGGCTCCTGCCTGGGGAAAATGAAACCAGGTTGCTCCTCATGGAAATTCTCATGGGGGAGGTGCCCATTGGCCCAAGCCTATCTATCACTTGTGACAAATTTACTCCCAATTGCAATTTTTTATAGACTCTTTGGGTCGTACTGAACTGCTAACTCTATGCTTCTGCTTCCTAAAATTTTATATTCCTGACCCTAATGGGATAATTATCAACACTGAATGGTTGACTCTCTGAAGGGGTCCTTCATGGGCTGTTAGTTCAAGTCCTTTGGACCCTGAGAGTTTATGTTCCAGTCTGTGTTAGTGATCCCTCATTTGTCCAGTTTCTCTCTACATAATAACCTTTTAACCTTATGATTTTCTTGATCAATTTTCAATATACCCACCCTTCTTTCTTACGTAGCACTCCCAATGCCAATAATTTGCTCAGTATCCATGGTTTAGTTAGTTGGTAGTGGGTGTTGCTTTCACCATTTTACACAAGAGAAAGCAAAGGTGGAAAGAGTCCACAGCTTGTCCATGGGAGAGGCCAGAACTCAGGTTTGCTTATCCCCAGGGCTTGTCTCTTGATGCTTATGCACAGTTTTCTCACCTTCTCCATTCTCCATCATGAAACCCATTCCCAAACTATGCAAGATTTCAGCTAGATCTCAAAGAATTGGGTCTAGGTAGATGGGAGAAGAGAGAAACACTACTTATGAGGATAGAAATCAAGGACTAGGGACCTGAGACAACATTGGAAGATGACCACCAAATCTAAGATCAGAGCTGATGACTCTGAACCCGCCATGCTACGGGTGCTTTCTGACGGGGGAACTCAGCACCAGGCCTTGCAAAACAGTCCTGGGTGAAGCCCAGGGAAGCCATCCTTCCTTCCATTTCCTCCTTTCCAGCTGCCCCTCCATGGGTCTCAGCCCTTCCATGAGAAATTTGACCCCATCTCTGTGAGTCATTTCTTGACTCCTTGTGTGACTACGTGATTTTAGTCTTTCCTCTGTTCTTGCTCCTCATCTCTAGGAGAAACCTGAAACAAATATTTTCCTGACTAAAGGGATTTTTTTTTTCTTGTTCAATACCATTGTTCTCTGAGATTTTCTTCCCATCTCAGAGGATGATTCTTGCCATTTATGCCACCTCTGTCCATTCCGCTCAGGCAGCCCTAGACTGGAAGAAATTACTGTGTCAAAATGTGTGTACTACCCAATGTGATATATAGATTCTGTGTAGTCCCTATCAAAATACCAATAGCATTCTTCAATGAACTATTTAAAAAAAAAACTATTCTAAGATTAATATGGAAGATCCCTAATATCCAAGGCCATTTGAGCAAAATAAATAAATAATAAATAAATCATACCCATAGACCAGCAGAACTGAACCGAGTCCAGAAATAAACCTATGCATGTACAGCCAAATGGGTTTTTGACAGAAATGCTAAGAATGCTCATTGGTAAAAGGATAGTCGTTTCAATAAGTGGGGGTGGGAAAATTGGGTATTCACATGCAGAAGAAAGAGGCTAGTCCCCTCTCCCTCACCAGTCACAAAGATCAGCCCACAAAATGATTAAAGACTTAAATGTAAAACCTAACACTATGAAACCACAAGAATAAAACAGGGAAAGAATTTCAGGACATTGAAATGGGTGAGAATTTTTTGGATAAGGCCCTCAAATCATAGGCAACAGAACTAAAAATAGTCCTATGGGATTACACCAAACTCAGAGCTTTCTCACAATCAACTGTACAATAGAAAAACTATATCCTCCTTATTTGCATGCAAAGCTCCTATTGGCTATGGGCAAAAATGGTCTATGACGTTTTATTTTTAATGTGATGATGCCATGTTTATTTTTCTAACAATACTTTTTTTCCTCTTTTGAAAGTTATTTATAGACTTGATGAGAATCCGACGATTCTACCTAAAATCATCTGGGAAGCTATTTTAAAATGTGAGAGCCTGATCTGTTTGCTTTGCAGAGGATCTGTGCATTAATATGTGTTAAAGCATCCCTGTTGATTCTAGTGTGCACCTGGGAATAAGAACTCTTGCTGTAGGCAGCACTTCTGAAGTTGGTATTCTCAAGCAAGGTAGCCATATGTGTCAATTAGCCTAACGAAGGTCCTGGCATAATTTGTGTGTTTGTTTTTATATTGACAGATAATGATTATACATCTTCATGGGGCATACTGTGGTGTAATGATTATACATCTTCATGGGGTATACTGTGGTGTTTCTCCATTGTAAATATTGATAGCTCTTTCTTCTATTCTCAGTATCTCTGATTTGGATGATACATTGTGTGAGTATACTATTTATAAGAAACATCTGGGAAGTCCATTAAAAAATCAGGTTATCTTGTCCTACACCCAAAGATTAAGATTTTATAGGTCTAAGGTAAGGCTTTGAGTCTGCATTAGAGTCAGGTATCATTGTCCTGAGTTGATTCTAACATTTATATTTTAGACAGCATTTGCACTGCTGTGACAAAAAAAGAAAAATCTGAAAAGAACAACTTCTTTGGAGAAAGCTTATTTAGAACTCACAGTCTCAGAGGTTCAGTCCACAGATGGCCAACTCCACAGCTCTGGGCCCAAGGTAAGGCAGATCATCCCAGTGGAAGGATTTGGTAGAAGAAAGCAGCTTAGGATATGAAACCAGGAAGCCGAGAGAGCTTTGCTCATCAGGAACAGAATATATATTCCAAAGGCACACCCTCAGTGACCTAATTCCTCCATCCACACACTCCCTGCCTACAGTTACCATTGAATCAGTCCATATCAGTGTTCTAATCCAATGATTAGATTAAACCTATCATCATTTAGTCATTTAATGTACATTCTTTTCTGTACATTCTGAGATTGTCTCACACATGAGCTTGGGGGACCACCACGTATCTAAACCATAACAGCCTAAAAATCCATGCACTAAATTTCTCTTTAATGTAGATCCTGTTTCTTAGAACCATTGTAGGTTCACAGCAAAATTGAGTGGAGGGTTCATAGAGTTCTGCTACACCCCTATGCTCTGCATGTCTGTAGCCTCACCCTCATTAATATCCCATTCCATGCTAGTAGATTTATTGTAACTGATAAACTTCATCAACACATATTATTATTACTCCAAGATCATAGTTAACAAGAGGATTCAGTCTTTGGTGGTGAACCTTCTTCATGATTCCACAAGTGAATAATGCAATGTACCCTACTGTAAAATTCTGTGCACTGTGCTCATTTAGGCCTTCCTCTTTCCTGATTCCTGAAAACCAGTGATCTTTCTAATTTTGCTTTTTCCAGAGAGGGTTACAGTGGTAATCGTGTGGTATGCACCCTTTCTATGTTGGCTTCTTTCACTTGTTAGTATGCATTTAAAATTCCTTCCTATCTTTTCATGGCCCTATAGCTCATTTCTCTTTAGTGCTGAATAATAGTCCATTATTTCGATGTTCCATAGCTTATATTTCCATTCACCCACCGAAGGACCTCGCGATTCCTTCCTTCCATGTGGCGATGAGGAATAATGCTGCTGCAAAACAATTTGTGTAAAGGCTTTGCATGGACATAGGTTTTCAACAGTGTTGGGTAAGAAGTAGATCATAAGCTGGATCATGTGGAAGGAATTTGTTCAGCTTTGTTCAGGAACTGCCAAACTGTCTGATGCTTCTGCACTCTGACCCTGCAGACTTTCACCATTCCAACAGGTGTCTAGTGATATCTTCTTCTTTTAATTTGAACCTTTAATGACATGTAGATGGTAAGTTTCTTTTCCTATGCTTAACTGCTATCCGCGTATCTTCTTCTAAGACACGCTGTCCATCTTTTAATCACATCACCCATTTCTATATTTTTATTATTTCTTTTTTTTAGCTGCAGTTGGATACAATACCTTTATTTTACTTATTTATTTCTATGTAGTGCTGAGGATTGAACTCAGGGCCTCCCACATGCTAGGCGAGTGATCTACTGCTGAGCCACAACCCCAGCTCCCATGTTATCCATTTCTTATTATTGAATTTTAATATTCTACATTTTAGAAAACAGTGCATTATCTTTTTATCACTGCAACAAAGTATCAGAGAAAAATCTACTTAAAGAAGGAAAGATTTGCTTGGGCTCACATTTTCAGAGGTATCAGTCCAAGGTCAGCTGGTTTCTTTTTATATATATATATATATATATATATATATATATATATATATTAATGTTTTTATTCTAAGTTGTTATAAATAAATGACAGCAGAATGCATTACATTTCATATTATCCTTATAGGGCACATTTTTACATATTTCTGGTTGTATACAAAGTTTATTCACATCATTCGTGACTTCACACATGCACTTAGGGTGATGATATCCATCTCATTCTGCCATCTTTTTTTTTTCTTCACCCTTTTGCCCCTTTCCTTCCTCTCCCTCCCCCACCATAGGCCATTCTAGTGTTCCTCTAATCCTCCTATGCGCCCCATCCAACCCCACTCTGAATCGACCTCCTTGTATCAGAGAAAACATTGTCAGCTGGTTTCATTGCTTTGAGCCTCAGGTGAAGCACCACACCTGGGTGGCAGGAAATGTGGGTGCTCTAAACCTTGTGGCAGCTGAGGAGCAAAGAGAAAGCAAGAGGAAGGGTCCAGGGACAAAGGTTATCCTTCAAAGGCATGCCTCGTGCGATCCACCTCTTGCAAGTCCATCCCCACCTGCTAGAGTTCACCACCTCCTCATAGCACCAAGCTCTAACTCAGCTTTCAACCTACAAGCCCTTGGGGGCCTTCCATGCCTAATGGGCAACACCATCCTTTATCATATACATCTTCTGAAAATATTTTCTCCCACTCTATGACTTGTCTTCTCATTTCTCCACAGGATCTTGCAGAGTGCAAGCTTTCATTTTAGGGAAATCCAGCCTAATAATACTTTCATGGATGAGACCTTTGGTCTGTGTCTAAAAGTTATTGTCCTACTCAATGCTGTGTAAATTTTCTCTTAGGTGACCCTCTAGGAATTTTATGACTTTGAATTTTATATTTGGGTCCTGTATATTTTATATTTTTCCCTCTATGGCATAACCACTTATTCCAGCTCTATTTGTTGAAAGGTCTGTCTTTCTTCATTGTATTGCTTTTTATCCTTTGTCAAAAGTCAGTTCACGTTTGTGTGGGTCTATTTCTCAGCTGTTTATTCTGCTCCATTGCTAGGACCTTTTTATACCCTTGAGCCTGTAGTGGATATGGTCTCACCAATTTGAGATGCCCTCAAAGCACTGTTCCTGTTGTCTATGTGCAAAGTGTTTGTCTTCTCTTTAAGGCTTTCATTCTTTTTAACAACCACACCTTCCTTGGCTCAAATTTTACATGCACTTTTCTTTCCAACTTTCGAGTTTTCAAAATCCTTTTGCTTAACCAGGCGTGGTGGTGCATGCCTGTAATCCCAGTGGCTCAAGAGGCTGAGGTAGAAATAGGAGGATCATGAGTTCAAAGCCAGCCTCAGCAATGGCAAGGCACTTAGCTACTCAGTGAGACCCTGTCTCTAAATAAAATACAAAACAGGGATGGGGATGTGACTCAGTGGTCGAGTGCCCTTGAGATCAACCCCTAGTACCAAAAAAAACAAAACAAACAAAAAAAATCCTTTTGCTTGGCTATCTGCTTCTGATTCTAACAGTCAAATCTGGCTAACACCTGCCAGAAATTTCCATCCCACTACTTGAACGGTGCGCTGCCTTGAAATTTCCTCTGCCCGATAAATTAGTCCAACACCTCTAAATTCAGCTTCATACAAAGTCTCATGACCTGGGCAAAATGTAGACAAGTTCTTTGCCAGAATGTAACACAAATGGACTTCAGTCCATTGTCCAACAGAGCCCACGTGTGCTGTGACTCTTCTTTAGCATCTTCTGCATTTTCCACAGTCCTACGGGCATTCTGGTCTTTTTAGTTCCCACCACAATTGCCCATTAAACTTTGGTGATAACAGTTTAAGGCCCCTCCAGCCTATAGCTCCAAACTTTTCCAAACTCATCCTGGAAATCGGATCTAGAGGCTCCTAGATCCCAAGGTCAGGTTAGTCACAGCCGTGGCCCCACGTTTCAGTACCTATTTCTTCGTTAGTCGGCTTTTATCACTGTAACTAAAATACCCAACGAGCGAGCGCGACTTGGAGGAAGAAGTTTATTTTGGCTTGTGGATCCAGACATTTCGTACCTGATGGGTTCAAAGGTCAACGTGGGAGAGCACTGCTCTATTCTGGGTGGCCAGAAAGTAAAGAGAAAGGGGAAGGGGACACAGGGAAGGTGCATCGTTCCAGGGCACAACCCCAGGGACCCACCTTCTCCAGCCACGCCCCACCTGCCTGGTCACCTCCCAGTCAAACCATTCAGACTTGGATGGACTGATGAGGGTACAGCTCTCCCTGTGCAATCATTCCACCTCCTGCAATGACATAGGAGCTTTTAGGGGACACGTCATGTCCAAACCACAGCATTTTTGTAAATATATGCTGTTGATAAGTGGTAAAATTTTGACTCCAATTTAGGCCAATGAACAACAATACTCGAGTGTGATTGTACGAAATGCCATTTCCCAAATACTTGTGACTCAATTGTCACAAAACTCTCTGATGCTGACTGTAAAAGTCCTCATCATTTAGATGGGTGAAATGATTTTACCATGGTTTTATTATTTTGGTAATGGAGGATGACATGTGGATATAGGTCATTGAACGCCAGATCCAATATACTTTCTTTTCTTTCACATAATGGGGATTCAATGACTATTTGTTTTCTGTGACTTTTTAAAGACCCGCGAAAATGCCCTCACTTCAGAAGGAAGGTGAAACAAAATGTTCACATATTTTAAGGTAGATCGGCATTTCTTATTGTACGCTTTTCGTCAAGTCTTTCTGCACTTGAAACACCTTAGAAAGTCCCTTCTCTTCCATTTCTAATGGTGAAAGCCTCCCACTGGCTTCTCAACTTCTTTGTAACTTATCTCTTATTTATCACATTCAAATCTGCAATCTTGATGCTATTTTCGTGATCGTAATTCATGCTCAACAATCTGCTCCCATTCTCAACTCAGTGAGCTGGCAATCAATTTCTTAGTGCTATTTGGGAAGAAAGCAAAATCTAAAAATGAAGCTATTAATATATTACAAGTAAGTACTAAATCTGTAGGTAGAGGCTGACAGATCACATTAGAACTGTTGCCCTCAGGCTCTCTGAGGCACGAGAAGGGAGTTGTGATACATGATACCATTATTGACCTTTGAGTTACACAATTTATCAGAGAGGAAAAAAATAGTTTCCTTTGTATGGGTAAAAGCCACTAAGTGAGCCCTTTAACCTAGATTTCCAGGAGAAGCAAATTGGTCATTGCAAAAGTGCACTAATTAGGCTGTTTATTCTCCCAAACAGAAATGGGATTATTATAACCTGACCAGCATGCATTTAGCACCAGGTCTTACCTTCATATTATATCAGACGTCCTAGTAAAAGAAGAGACTGGATTGTGAGAACTATTGGAAATGTTTGGACTGCCTTTTATTAGAGTTTCCTACTACCCTGATTCTCCATGTGTCTCCATCATATATGTTCACACTATTATAAACATAGATTAAATTATAATAAACATAACTGGTACACCACAATTAAAAGAGCCTTTCATCAAATTTGTGCAAGACGCTTAACTCTAAACTTGTTTTGTCTGATTTAGTCCTTAAAGTGTTCTGTAAGATTACTAATCCCATTGTACTGATGGGGAAACTGAGGCTTTGACAGCGGAGATGAATTGTGTAAATCTGCATAGCTAGTGACACACTCGATACTGAGATACTCATGCAAACATGAGAATCAAGACACAGACCATTTCTATTACATAAAATCCTTCATCTTTAATTTTAATTAACATCTTGTATAATTTTAGATTTACAGAAAAGTTATAAAGGTGGTAAGGGGATTCTCATACCCTACAAACCCAGTTTCCTGTATTTCAGTATGAGCCTTTGACATTAGAATGGTGCATTTCAGCATTGCTAGCATCTTACATTAGGAAGGCGTATTTGTCACCTGTTGATTTCCACGCATCACCTACAGGGTGCCCACTACCTTTAGTCACTGTGTTTTCTTAACTGGCTTCTTGACTTTTGACAGTTTTATGGACTTGACTTCCTTGGTCTTGAGTACTTTGATAGATTTCAGAACTCTTGGTCCAATATTTTTTAGAATGTTCCAGATTTGGGATTTGTGCAATGATTACACGTGCTTCTAGGAAAACAGTATTGAGATCTGGGCCATTGTCCTCATGTCATTTCAAGAGCTACCAATGTGACTCAGCGCCACCAATGTTGGCTTTCATCTCTCTGCCCACTTGGTTTTGTCAGGTTTTTCCACTGTGAAATTACACATTTTCCTCCTCCCCGTAATACATTCTTTAGCAGGAAATCCGTGCGCTTAAGGAGTGTAGAGAGAAGCTCTCCACCTCTTTTAGTGGGGCATAACCACATAGACCATTTGGAGTTCTTCAGCATGAACACATAGGTATCTTATATGTTAGATTGTAATCTAGTACTGCATTTTCTACCTCATGGATGATATTGGTTAACTCTGGCCATTGGATGGTCCTTCATCCAATGACTGCCATGTCCTTTGGACATATTCCCTTTTGTTTTTCTTTGCTTAATTTTTTGGTTTTATTTTTAGCACTTTCTTGCTCTCTGTTATTACAAGGTATTCCTGGATAATCTATAATCCCTATCTAGGTGCTAAATCCATTTCTCCATAGTTTTGTTTCCTTTTTTTTTTTTTTTTTTTTGAAAAACCAATATCTGGGTGCAGTATATGCATCCAGATAATTGAGAAGAAAATGTGTCTACTAACCTCTGAACATGCACTCTTCTCTAATTCATTCTGTAGGCATCTGTGTATGATGGTAAACATGAGTTCTTACTGACACATTCAACCCTAGTCCAGTAAGAATCAGATTATTTTAAAATTTGTTCGCTTGCTTACCTGTAATCCCCTACCCCTAACAATCCCAAACCTGGCTTCTACTATCTACCATCCATCCGCATAATTGGTCGGTTTTGGCGTGCATGTATATGAACTCTTGATTTGTTAAACTGTACCCCATACGAAACAACTTTACCTACTAGAAGGGAGTACTTAAGTACCCTTCATTCTGCTGCTCATCTTTAACGGTAATTAGGGCATATTTGCTGACCTACTTACAGGAAAATATCTGAACTCTGAAAAAAAAAAGTTGTATTTACTATATAACTAACTAACTACATTATAGATCATTTAAAACTCCCAGAGTTACAATCATGGGTATATCATCATTAATAACAGTTTTAGGTTGATGCTGTTCATCGAACATTCTCATATTATCGTAGGTGTATTTAAACTAATTTTTCTGGGCTTGGTGTATATTCCATGGTCAAGCACTTGCCTAACATGTAAATGCCTGGATTTAAACTCCAGCATCACAAAAATTTGATTTTTAAAATTTTTTTAAGGCTTTGATTTTCCCATTTCTTTCCATGATTTTACATCACCAAAAGTAGTATTCCACAGGATTTGATAGGAAGATTATATTTCATATAAGTTTTTTATATAAGTTTATATATTTTATATAAGTTTTCCTTTTTATTTATATTTCAATGGAATTAACATTGTATTAAATATAGGGCTGGGGTTGTAGCTCAGTGGTAGAGCACTTGTCTAGCATGTGTATGGCACTGGGTTTGATTCTCAGCACCACATATAAATAAATAAATAAAATAAAGGTCCACCAACAGCTAAAAAAACTATATTTTTAAACGTACTAAATATATATCTTTAAACAGTTTCCATTGAACTCCAAATAACAATGACAATTAGGAAGCTGACCACAAAAGTATAACTTTAAAAAATGTATGTTTAATAGGAATGACATAAATTATAAATTGTTTTTTATAAATTATTTTAGTACACATATAGGATTTTTGTGGAACTATTAAGCAAACGTGGCATTTGATCATCTGAAATAGAATACCATGCAAGATTCAATCATTTCTCCTGCTAGAGGAATCATTGCACATTTCTTGGACTTTGAGAGAGCTCATGTCAAAAAACACCCTTTTTGTAATTTTTTCTTAGAATTATAAAAATGTGTTTTTAAAATAATTTAGAAATAGCATACATTGAGAACAAAAATTTAGAAAGGAAGAGCTACTTTAAAAAAAAAAAAAATATTCCTAGAAGTCAGGCTGAATGCCAGAGTGGGCGTCTAAGTTCTACAAAATCAATTATGTACACAGACTGAACTGGTGTCTTAGATTAAGGCAAATAGAAGGATCGGGGCATCCAAGGATGTGACTGTCGAAAAGAGCAAACCTTTCCCTGAATATCGGATATAAAACATTTAGGAGCCTACATTGAAGAAATCTTCTTTTGATTAAAATTTAATGATTTTTATTTATAAAATGACTAGCTTTGAGGTTTTATGTATTCATAACTTCAAGGGTTTCTCAGAGACTTCAAGTACATTTGAGCTTTTGTAATGAAGATTCATTTTAAATTAATGATTTATTACTTCCAGAAACATTTTAAAGTAGTTTGTAGTGTGATGTTGGACTCCAAAGAGAAACAATCTCCCTGAGAGCTCTATCAGGTAGATTTTTTTCTGTCTTAACAGAAATCAAAAGGAGACAGTTGATACAAAGCACTAAGATGGAAATCTTCATGAGTTCTTTCCAGGATCTGAGCATTCATGGATGGATGATACCTATATTTCTTTAAAAGTATGATCGAGGTATGGTAAAACCACAGAGGTGATTGTGGGTTTGATTTTGAGCCAAGTGTAAGAAAATAGGATTCTTACTGGCAGCAACAGTCACAGTGTACCTTTCTCTTTTTCACTTGCATAAGCTTTTTGCTGAAGAAGATCATAGGCATCCAGGAATTTACTAAGTTGAAGATCCTAGGCTATTCTGGGAGACTAGTTTAAACCCGAGATGGAAAGGGATCAATAAAAAAAAAAAAAAAAAAAAGATGTAGCTCAGCGGTCGAGCATGTAGTGAGCATGCGCGTGGCCAGGGTTTCAATCCCAGCAACACCCTCTCCTACCAAATTAGCAGCTGACCATTGTTAGTTTTCTCCATTTCTTTTAGTGTATGTCTGAGAGTGGCATAGAGGCATGCCACAGGACTACAGTCATTTCTTGAATAGCAATTTTTTTTTCAACATCCTTGTTTTCAATGGCTGTAAGACTTAATAAAGGGAATCAGAGGAGTGTAATAACAGGCAGCTGAAGTTAAGTAACATCAAAAAGTTCCAACTTGGGCTGGGATTGTAGCTCAGTGGTAGAGTGCTTGCGTAGCATGTGTGAGGTACTGGGTTTGATTCTCAGCACCCCATAAAAATAAATAAATAAAATAAAGGTCCATCAACAACTAAAAAAAAATTTTTTTTAAAGTACCAACTTATAGAAGTGGATATTCAAGGCAAGTAGAAAACTCATTGTATTAAGGGGCTTGGGAAACCTCTGGGCACTTATGAAATATTACTTTAAAAGATCAAGGTAGCACAGGATCTAAAAAATGGGAGCTTTGGATGTTTCAGAAGAAGAAAAGTTGTCTGTTTTAAGACTCCGCTGCATACAAAGTATATTCACACCAACCAGAGATATAAAAAAATCGTGCTCTATATGTGCAATATGAATTGTAATGCATTCTGCTGTCATATGTAACAAACTAGAATTTAAAAAATCTTAGCTTGCTTCTTTGTAGAAATTGATAGGTTGATTCTAAAATTCATCTGAAAATTGGAAGAATCCACAAGAGCCAAAATAATCTTGAGGGCTGGGGTTGTGGCTCAGTGGTAAAGCACTTGCCTAGCATGTGTGAGGCATTGGGTGGATTCTCAGCATGGGTGGATTCTCAGCACTACATATAAATAAATGAATAAAATAAATGTCCATCAACATCTTCAAAAAGTAATTTTGAGGAAAAAAAAAGGACTCAGTTGCAAAAGGGCATAACAGAGAGAAAGGGATAGCTATTTTCACAGGGCTGCACCGAATGTATGAAAACAAGGTATATGTGGAAAATAATAAGTGATGCAGCTAAAAATAAGCATTAGGTAACTTCTGCTGGGCATCATTGGTGGCAGGGTGAATAGTCTGCATCATATTGAAGGTAAAATAAATCACATTTTTATGCCTTAGGAAATTAACACAGAAACATTGTATAGGGATGAATAAAGTGAAAGATAAGATGCATGGATATGAATTGAAGATGTGTTGTAATGCAGGTGAGAAGAAACTAGGGTTAAATAGTTGGATCATTGTTGACATTACAACACAGGAACTGATGAGTCACATATTGTGCTGTTGTGACCAATAAAATGTGGGAACACTTATAAGCATTGAAATATGAAATCAAAGAGGACACGCGGATTCTAGTTTCAAGTGCCTATCCGGGTGTGTAAGTCCTTCTTAACATTCAAAGACAAGCTGACTTCTACAGCTATGGTGGGGAGAGGAGGCCTTCCTATTTCAGAACCTTACAAGTCCTTACTGTCCCCCTCCCCAACAACTTACTCTTTTAATTAATCTTGGTAAGCACTTGTCAAAAAAAAAAAAAAAAAATCGCAGACTTAACTTGCAATGATTTCTCTAGGATAAGTTCCTAAAAATGAAATTACAGTTTCAAAGATTTGTTTTGCTACATGCATATTGTTAGATTCTTCTCAAGAAGGCTGTGTCATTTCCAGCCATGTGTGACGGGGGACACTGCTAATGATATTCTCATGTAGCTTGAGAAGTATCATGCCTTTTGCATTTTCCCAGTTACGTTAAAAATGAAATTTTCATGATCTTGTTTATTTCTTTGGTTTCAATTGGAATTGAATGCTAAACTGGGTTACCGAAAGGTTTGCTTTTAAATTTCCCATTTCCTTTCTATAAGTTGTTCCTTTATTCATGTATGCTACCATCCATATTCATCTGCCACTTATTTTCTGTAGGTCTTCATTTATTTTGTGGGTGTCTTGGTGGTGGTGCTACAGGTGGAAAGGCCATTTGAGGCCTGGTTCTTAGGGATAGTTCAAATGAAGAATTGAGCAAGACACACAGATGCAGCAGTGAGAATATAGATGTATTCTGAGTGAGGCTGGTGAGAGTTACAGCCCCTAAAGCCAGGCCAGCCTAGCAGGAGAGAAGGGCTCAAAGACCCCATGGGAGCCAGTCTTCTTATACCTGCTCCCTGTGAACCAGATTGGAGGCCCAGCCCCCTTTGTTCCCATTGGTTGGTTTATTTGCACCTAATTAGAATACAGAACTTTTAGGCAGAGTTGCCATGGTGATAAATCCTCTGTGGTGGGAGTCGCTATGGCAATGTATGTGGTCCTATGGAGCCAGGGTTGGAGTTCCCATGGAAACATGGGGGAAGCACCTGCTTCACTGGTGACCTGGCCAACACCTTGGGACACTCTGGCCTCCTCCCAACCCTAACCTCATGCTTTGGAGTTTGTTGTTGTTGTTTTGTTTGTTTGCTTTGTTTTGTTTTGGTGCCGAGGATATGCACCTGGAGCTGCGTGCCCTTACCAGGCAAGCACTCTACCACCAAGCTACACCCCAGCTCTGACACCTGCGGGTTGGGTGGGCTCTTGCCCTCTCCATCAGAAAATCAGGTCAAGCCACACCTAGGCTGGAAATGAGGCTCTTTATTGGGTGACTTTTTCTGAAGGAAACAGCACTGACTGGAAGTGTCACGGTGGCTCAAGGGACAGAGGTGTACAGACCTTATGGTATCTACAGGAGAGGCAGCATCACGGTCCCTTCGTGTCACCACAGGCGTAGGAGGTTCTAACTGCACCTGTGTCCTTATCCATCATGGCTGTTGCTATGGCCTCTGTCTTATTATCTTCCTAAGCCTCCACGTTGGAGTGTTTTTACTGTGCTCAGGTTACTTTAGGAACTGTTCTGAGCTAGAGTTTGTCTGTCACCTTCTGGAATTTGCCCCTTATCATCTGAGAAATTCCTTAATATTTTCAGAACAGGTGGACTATTGTGCTGTCTCAGTGCGGGTATGTCATAATGTGACTTTCTTTGGCTGCCTCTGGCTTCTGGGTAGTCTCCTGAGCACGCAGTTTCAGAAGGCTGACTAACTTCTTCACCTCCTGTCTCCAGGTGCATTATCTTACATCAATAGCCTGGGAGACTGGGCCACTGTTTAATTCCTGATTTTCTGGTATCTCATGAACCCTATAATACTGAGTTACTGTCTCCTTCCTCCCTGAGACATTTGACTCCCTTCATCTTAAGGGGGGGGGGTCCTCTTTTTCATGGAGGGGTGTTCCTGACTGTCTCAAGTTCATTGTATTTTTCTTTTTGAATGATTTAAAGAATTTATCTGTGGGGAAAGAGGCCCCCTTTGCAGAACCAAAGAACCTAGGAGTCAAAGAAGCTGAGCAGGAGATACAGGAGAGTGGCCCCAGAGGTAACCAGAAAACTAAAACAGATTATTTTGAGAAGCACAGGGAATTTATATTATTCTGAAAGGAAGTTGCAAGGAATTTGGATAAAGAGAATATTTCCCCAGTGAAGAGTGAAGAGGGATCTTTTGGTGATTGGATTAAAAAAACAGCTTTAAGCATGTCCTTGGGGTGGACTTTAAAGATTTCATCGGTAACCAGTGGTGGTATTCTAAATCATGGCAGTGGAAAGAAGGAGGATATGTTGAGAGAAGACTGATTTCTGGAAAAGATATGTTTGGGGGTGAAAGGGGCCAAAACTTCACCAAAACAGGAAAATAAAAAGATTCAGAAATGAGGAGTAGGTGGGGGTGTAAGTCTGAGGTAGATTCTATGAAGCCCTGGGTCCAAACCCCACAAGCCATACCCCTTCAAAAAAAAAAAAAGGAAATGAGAAGAAATACACTAAAGGAAACAATAGAATAATCTATTTATTTCTCTTTATTCCTCATATAAATATGCACCTGTTTAGGTGTTCTATACTTACATATGCACAGATATAGACACACAGAGACTAATTTAAAATCAAACACATAGAATAGATGCATAGATGAGTAAAAGTTTTAATGACCTCCATGGAATGACAGTATAGATTAGTCACCCAGTCAGTGGATTATAAATGTAGAATATTGTAGAGGTGAGAGATGCATTTTATCACTGGCAAATTTTATTATTGGGTTTTCTCTCTTACATCTTTTCTTTTATACTTGTTGTTATTAGTTATACATGACAGAATATATTTTGACATATTATATTGAGTATGATTTCCCATTCTTCTGCTTGTATATGATGTGCAATTACTTTGGTCATGCATTCATATATGCACATAGGAAAGTAATGTCCTATTCATTCTACTCTCTTTATTTTTCTCATTCCCCTCCCTTCCCTCCATTCCTCCTTGTCTAATCCAAATGTATTACTATTGCCCCCTACCCCCATCCCCTTATTCTGAGTCATCACTCCCATATCAGAGAGAATAATCAGATTTTGGTTCTTTGGGATTGGCTTATTTCACTTAGCATGATAGTATCCAGTTCCATCCATTTGCCGGCAAATGCCATCATTTCATTCTTCTTTAAGGTTGAGTAATATTCCATTATGTATATATACCACACTTTCTTTATCCATTCATCTGTTGAAGGGCACCTAGGGTGGTTCCATAGTTGAGCTAGTGTAAATTGAGCTGCTATAAACATGATGTGGCTGTGTTACTATAGTATGCTGATTTTAAGTACTTTGGGTATAAACTGAGGAGTGGGATAACTGGGTCAAATGGTGGTTCTATTTCAGGTTTTCTGAGGAATCTCCATATTGCTTTCCAGAGTGGTTGCACCAATTTGCAGTCCCACCAGCAATGTATGAGTGTACCCTTTTCCCTACATCCTCACCAAGATTTATTGTTACTTGTATTCTTGATAATTGCCATTTTGACTGGAATGAGATTAAATCTCAGGGTAGTTTTAATTTGCATTTCTCTTACTGCTAGAGATGTTGAATATTTTTTCATATATTTGTTGACTAATTGTATTTTTCTATAAAGTGCCTGTTCTGTTCCTTTGCTCATTTATAAATTGGTTTTCTTTTCTTTTTTTCTTTTCTTTTTTTTTTTTTTTGGTGTTAAGTTTATGAGTTCTTTGTATATCCTGGAGATTAATGCTCTTTCTCAGATTTTCAACCATTCTCTAGGCTCTCTCTTCACACTCTTGATTGTTTCCTTTGCTGTGAAGAAGCTTTTTAGCTTGATTCCATCTCATTTGTTGACTATTCTACTTCTTGTGCTTTAGGGTCTTTTTAAGAAAGTCAATTCCTAAGCCAACATAATGGAGGGTTGGGCCTACTTTTTCTTCTAATAGGCACAGGGTCTCTGGTCTAATGCCTACGTTCTTCATCCACTTTGAGTTAAATTTTGTGCAAGTTGAGACATAGGGGTTCAATTTCATTTTGCTACATTGGATTTCCAGTTTCCTAGCTCCGTTTGTTGAAGAGGCAATTTTTTTTTTCTCCAATGTATGTTTTTGGCACCTTTGTCTTATACGAGGTAACTGTATTTATGTGGGTGTATCTCTGTGCCTTCTATTCTGTATGATTGGTCTTCATGTCTGCTTTGTTGCCAATACCATGCTGTTTTTGTTACTGTTGCTCTGTAGTATAGTTTAAGGTCTGGTATTGTGATGCCTCCTGCTTCACTCTTCTTGCTAAGGATTGCTTTGACTATTCTGGGTCTCTTATTTTTCCAAATGAATTTCATGACTGCTTTTTCTATTTCTACGAAGAATATCATTGATATTTCTACAGAAATTGCATTGAATCTGTATTGTGCTTTTGGTCATATGACTATTTGACAATGTTAATTCTGCCTATCGAAAAACAAGGGAGATCTTCCCATCTTCTAGGGTCTTATTCAATTTCTTTCTTTAGTGTTCTGTAGTTTTCGTTGTAGAGGTCTTTTACCTCTTTTGTTAGATTGATCCCCTACCCCCTTTTTTGAGACTATTATGAATGTGATAGTTCTCTTAATTTCTCTTTCACTTGACTCATCACTGATGTATAGGAACACAGTTGATTTATGTGTGTTAATTTTATGTTCTGTTCTTTGCCGAATTCGTTCATGAGCTCTGGAAGTTTTCTGGTAGAGTTTTTCTGTGTCTTCTGGATATAGAGTCATGTTGTTGGAAAGTAGGGATATTTTGAGTTCTTCTTTTCCTATTCATACCCCCTTTCATTTCTTTCTTCTACTTGCTCTGCCTAAAGTCTCAAGAATGATTTAATAAAAGTAGCCTCTTCTTGTTAGTCTTAATTTTCTTTGTTGTACTTTTTTCTTCCTACATTCCTTCTTATTTCCTATGATAAGCCCTACTCTGGAGTTCAACCCTACATTCTGAATAATGAGCTCTATGAAAGAAAATACTAACAGTGTTCTTAAATTTAGAGAAGATGTTCCCTGTCTCCAAAAAAACACTTGTAAAGAGCGAATTTGTCCCCAAAGTAGTTTCCATTCTTTGCCTAAAGATGCTAAATGTAAACAAAGCACTGCTATTACCATGATATATGTGAGATTCCCCTTGCACTTTGGCAGAAAAATGCTATAAAAATGGAAAGAGTAGCAAATATTTTAAGAGAACACATGAGTTTATTCCTCAAGGGGAACTGTTAATTTATGTACTGTGCTTGTTCAAAAGGTATGTGCATGATTCATAAGTTAGTCTATAAGTAATTTTACAGTGTAGAAAGACAGCTAAGAGGATACTTAACATTTTCCAAGTGTTGAAAGATTCATTTTTATGATAATCAACTATTCACCATTTTACAGGTGAATAGAGAAAGAAATCAATTTAAATTTTACCTGGAAAAGTTTGTTTAAGATATAAATCTTGCTAAGCATCTTGCTTTGTTGTAGACCCTTGGAATAGGAAAAAATAAATGTACCTTTTATTCTATGTTGTAATACTTATGTCCCTATCTTCTCTGTTCCAGCATTTTTCCAGATAATTAAAAAAAAAAAAAAATGGCCATCCCCCTGCCCCCATAAACCTTTCTTATTAGTCTTTTTAAATCCCAACAAAGTAGCTGGTTAGTTTTACTTAATCATTAATTGATCTCCTCCCTCAACACAGATCCCTGTTCTAGTGTTTGAATATGTACCACAATGTGAATGCTAGAATCCATTCCAAAGCAACTTGAAAGCAGCACCTGACCTCTGTTTATATCTTTGTAACTTTTTATGGGTCCAAACAGTAGCTTAGTGGTAGAATGTTTCTTTAGCAAGCGCCAAGCCCTGCCCAGCACAACACATTTAAAGAACCTGCGTTTAAAACACCCTCTATGTAAGAACTTCAAATGGTGATGAAGTTAGTCTCCATGTCTCTTTTCTTTTTCTTTTTGGTTACATTTCATTTTGGTTCAGCAGCCTCAACCTTTTCTTAAACAGGCAAACACATTTTTTTTTATTATCTTTCATATTATTAAAGGTTATTCTTCTCCTTAAATTTAAACTTTTTTTTGTGGAGTGCCTTGAACATTATCAAGATTCTCCTTGTCATGCCAGACATGGATGATTTCCATTGTTCATTTTCTGTTTGGATGCAATAACCAAATCCTAAGGAAGGTGTTACTTTTCTCCAAGAAAGAGGGTCTGTGATTCCTATTCCAACCTCCTGATCTTCATGCCCTGCTCAATCTACCCTTGCGGATTCTCTGTGGGATCTGCAAGCAGAAGCAAGCTGACTGGGTATACTGCAGGAATTAATGACCAGCTAATTGTTACCACCACCACAAGCCCCCTCCTCTGAAAATGCAGATCCTGCAAGATGATGATGAAGAGCTCCGTATGTTTAATGGGAAACACACAGGAGGCTCCGTGGTGCCTCTGACAAAATGTGAGGAGAGAAAGAGTTTCCAACGCACCTCCCTGATTCAAAAATGCTCCCGGCCATCTTTGTTCTGCAGCTAGGAGTATCATAAATTAAGAAAATGCAGTCTATCGCTGAGAGGAAGTCCTGTGGGATACGTGAGTCAGGCACAGGTAAACAAAGTGAGGCAGACACAGAGAAACATGGGTGGCCTTGGGTAGACAGATGAAGTCACACCAACACAAGCTGTCAAGTTTGTAGCCCTGATAAACTAATAAATGACACCCATAATAGTCATTGTTAAGGGTCTGTCTGCCTCACATCTTTAGGCTCCAGAAATTTCTCCAACCCGCAATTTGATAATGAAAAAGAGGTGTGCCCTTAATGAAGGGCAGTGTGTGGACAGGTAAGGAGCATGCGGGAGAGACACAGGACAAGGAGCGAGGGTCACAGAGCCACATTCACTGAGAGACAGGCACCGGGCATATGACACCAACTTACAATCCTTTTTTTTTTTGTTCCCCCATAAGGAAAAATGTAGCTTTTCATTACAGATAAGAAAATGGTAGTTTAAAAGCTTTTTTTCAAAAACTCTGTTGACTCATCTGTTCCCTCGCCCATTGGATAAACACTTATTTTTGGCTCTTTGGAAAACATAGTTCAGACTTGGAAGTGATGCAAAAATCTTATTTCCGTAGCATGTGTGGTCCTAGGTTCTTCCACGTGTTCGGTAATGCATTCTGTCTTAGTAACTGTTTGTCCTTAACTATAGGTCCATTCTTGGTGAGGTGACATTGTACGTTGCAAATATTTGTATCATAAAGATACATAAAGATATGAATGATTCTGATTGGTGGTAAACATAGAAGATTAAGATTTATTTTCTTGTTCAGTGTTTAGTCAGGTCTGTATTTAACCCAGCATTATTATCCTAACATTTTCTCATTAAATTATCTATAAATACCCATTTCTGCATATATTATTGGAACCAGTTTTTTTTTGTGTGTGTGTATGTGTGGTACCGGGGATTGAACTGCTCAGAGGCACTCAACCACTGGGTCACACCCCCAGCCCTTTTTTTGTATTTTATTAGAGACAGGGTCTCACTGAGTTGCTAAGTGCCTTGCCATTGCTGAGGCTGGCTTTGAACTCGTGATCCTCCTGCCTCAGCCTCCCAAGTGCTGGGATTACAGGCGTGCGCCACCACACCCGGCTGAAACTAATTCTTAAAATTAAAATTTTAATAACTATTAAACTTTGGGCATCCACCTAATACCTCTGCCATTAGTGCACACCTTCCTTTAATTTTATGGGTCTGCTGTTGGTGCCTAGGTAACAATTACCAATTAGTTTCTGTGTCTACTCGCCCACTTCATTCCTAACAGATTCAAGGCAGATCTTCTGAGGACTCAGAGAACAGGGGTGATTTTAGAAATGCTTACCTTCACTTAATCCTTTACTCATACAATCTTTCATTTATTCAACAAAGTTAAAATGCTCAAAAAGTTGCCTGTGACGCAGCACATGTTGCAAAGTTCTGACGGTAAATTAGACTCGCTCTTTGATTATAGAACTTAGAGCTTACAGTTGTAATAAGGTAATGACATACCTAATGAAGGTCATATTGAATATCAACATTACAGCTTTCAAGTTACACAAATTATAGGATATTATTAATCTTTTTATTATATTGCCACTTTCTCCCCTGAATGATACGTGTATGGACATCTTGTACAGGTGGTATATAATTGAAATAACATATTGCAAATTATATATTGCCTGGCGGAGCTTTCAAATACAAATAAAGCTCTCTATCAGAGAAAATTAAAAATCACATAGTTATCTCCAAAAAGAGTCCATGTACGTATTCAATGAGATGAAAAAAAAAAAAAGTAGAAAATAAAGTGCTGACATCTTTGAACGTGGGAAGATGTGTTTTGTGAGTGTAAACTTGTTGAGAGCTATCCCTGGACTCTTTGTGGACCGAATCAGCATAGAAGCCCATTGAATAGGAAAATCTGGTATCTGGGAATTTCCAGCAGCAATCCCACTGGTTAAGACCCCGTAGATGCATGTGATCCTATTCAGCTCTGCCAGGTACCACACAGCACTGGAGATGCTGTGACCTGCTACAGCCAATAACATATACAGTTATTTATTAACCCAGCCTCTTTGAGATGGGTGTAGCCTGCCAAGATGCCAATCAACCTGTTGATTGCAAGACACCACAAAGCAAGACTCCACCCCTGAAACCTTATCCCTGCCTTTGATATACCCCCTTAAATAAACCACCAGAGCCATTTTTTTAATGGTTTTGTTCCAGCTCCTACCAGGACTAGGAGAATTTATCAGGCACTCTGCTTTAAAACCTATTCTTTTAACTCTGTCTTTTATTTCTTCACTAATTATTTCAGACTCTTGTCTTCTCAGGTGGCTTATCCCCTCCTAGGCAGGGAGAATCATCCCAGCTAGGTGCTGGCAACCTGGAGATATAAAGCTATGTAAACAAACAGGTACCAACATTTTCCCTTTGTTCTTATCACTTAAAGGATGGAGAACACCATGTACAGTTATTTATTAACCCTTGCCTGTATAGAAAAGGAACATTTTTTTTTTTTTTTGTCATGGTTCATAGTAGCAAAAATTCTTGCTGAAAACATAATTATTTTGGAGGCTTTAAAGAAATAACTAAATCCTACAAATCATTCTTGTAAAGTGTCCCCACACGTTGGTAAGGCTTTACTTACCTATGAATAGACAATATAGCAGGACATGAAGCATGAGATCATAGCAGCTGGTATGATACTATATCACCTGAATTTAGACATAAACAATAAAAAATGAAGTAGTTGACAAAGTTGGGCTAAAATCAGTTCAGTAAAAAGGCTTCAGGAAAACATTAAAAAAAAAAAAAAATCATTCCCCAGTATGTTGAAAAGACACCAGATAATGACAAACTCAACCTTTAAGAGTCAGTTTAGATTTCAGTGTAGCATACATCGGAAGCATAGCAATACATTCAGGTACATGGTGTGCGGACGCATTAAGCACATTCATGTATCTGTCTGTGTTAGGCTCTCAAGAAGGAGTGTGGGGTTGAAGCCAATAGCCCATTTAGTGCTTGTGGCTGTTCCTGGGGTTTAGTGAGGGGACTCTCTGTAAAATGCCTGAGGTCTTTGAGATAGAAAGTACAAACTCCATACCAGTTGTTTTCTTTGTCTGTGAGAATAAGCGGTGGATGATTTGCACTAATTTTTCGTGTGCCAAAGTTCAAAACAATGCAAGAGAGTATGGGTGAATCATCTTGGTCTAGCTCCACCACTTGGTACAATGCAGAGATATTATTCTGCCAGATTCTACTGCATGGCTAAGAAAAACCAAGGTGGTTTGAAGGCTTTGTATAAAGGCAAATAGAAACTAAATATGTTTCTTTGATGCACATGTAGTTCTGCCTAAAATTTTATATTTATCAGAGTAATACATGCGCAGTGAGAGTTATAACGTTGATAAATGAACTCAAAAAATGGGTAAAGGTAGACTGTACGTTACTGTGTGTGTGGAGTGGGGTTGCGGGCTTGAGCTGTTGAAATTGTCACAGGCTGACCAGCCAAATGGAGCCCCATGAGCTCAGCTGAATACAACAGTGTGAGAAGAGGAGTGATTGGCACATGAACACTGTAGGAAATACTTTGAATTTTTTCATGATGCTATAAAGTGGTCCAGAGAGGAATTTGTTCTGAAGAGAATGTAGCATGGGGGTCAGGAAGTAAGAGAACATGGAAGATGGTGTTGGGTAGGAAGAGCTGGACCTAACATGGGATCCCAGTTGGGATAAAGGGAATGTCATGCTTGCTTGTAGACCTATTTTAATGGAACAACGTTTACTTTTAAAACATAAAATAAAACATCAAGTTGATGTTTTCAACTTTGGCTACACATTAAAATGACTGACAAAAGCTTTTTAGAACATGAGTGCCCAGACCACAGAGCACAATATAATAATAATATAATAAATCTGAATCTCAGGTCTGAGACCCAGGCAGACATGAGTATTTAAAAAAAAAAAAAAATCTTTCTCAATTATTCCACTCTTGTACCAACAGTCACAATGTAACCTGCAAGAATCATTGACACCTCTTATCTTTCCCTCTGACTGAGATTCTATGAGGATGCACTGATTCCCATCTGAATGGGGATTTTATTTTGCTATTTTTGAAGATAAATTATCATTTGGTCTTAATAAGCAATACAGGCTATCCAAAAATATAGATGAGCCATAAGCTTTTGCATACATTAGAGTTTAGTTTTCAGTATTTGGAAAACTCAGGTCCTCTGCTTCTCTCTGAACAGAGAAGGAGAAAAAAAATGATTTTTAAATGAATTTTTAACATTAGACCCTATAACCTAGAAATAATCTCTAAATATTTTAGTTCATATTCTTCAAAACTTAAGATTAAACAAAAGAGAGATTATGTTCTTCATATTGTGTTTAATGTGCTCTCTCTCTTAACATTTTGAATATATCTTCACATGTATTAATGTATATCTGCAACATTATTTTTAATGAGAGGATACGTCATAGATTTTTTTTTTAAGCATCCTTGTCTGGTGCCTATTGATTTACTGTCCAATTTACTGATTTTTTTTTTAAAGTTCTGTAGTTAACAATCTAAAGCATATGTATATTCTAAATATTTAAAGTGATTAATTCAGCAAATACTTATTATTCACTTCCTAAATGCACATTCTTCTACAGAGTTTTGAAGACTTAGATGTTTCTCTCTCTCCCTCCCTTTTTCTCCCTATCCTCCACCCTTTCTCTCAATATCTGTCTGGATTTTTCAGTCTTTTTTCCTGTGCTATAAATAGCATTATGCTATGAGGACTTTCAATTCTGGAATAAAGCAAACATTCCAGAAATGGTAGCTGAACTTGCCTACGTGTACAATTCCCCTTATTTTCTTGGACTATTATACTATTTTAATCAAATTATACTAGTTTTAATTAAAATGACAGAATACCTCATACAAACAATTAGACTGGATTCCATCTCCATTGATAGTGCTTGGAGAGTTTTGTGATCTTTCTGATTTGGAAGTTTAAAATCTGATTAACAAAACTTACAAAGGGAGATCAAAGAGAACCACCCCATCGCATGTGCTTCCAGACCCCTCTGATAGGGGGCACCGCAGGATGGCAACATGTGTGACATTTTCTTTTGTGTCAACCCTGTTATAGTTTAGACATAGTGTATTCCCCAAAATCTCATGAGTGAGACTATGCAAGAATGTTTGGGGGTGAAATGAGTTGATGATGGGAATCGTAATTAGTGGATTAATCCACAGGTATGGATTAAATGGATGGCAACTGTAGGTGGAAGGGGTGTGGCTAGAGTAGGCAGGTCACTGGGGCATGCCTTTGTGGTTAATATTTTTTTTTTTTCCCTCGTGAGCACAGCTCTCTTTTGTGTCTGTGTCTGTCTGTCTGTCTCTCTCTCTCTCTCTCTCTGACTCTTTCTTTCTCTCTCTCCTCTTCCTATTGCCACACCCTGAACTGCTTTCCTCTGCCACACCTTTCTACCATGAGGGTCTGCCTCACGTTGGTGACAGAACGATGGATTTGGCCATCTGTGGACTGAAATCTCTGAAAACTGTGAGCCCCAAATAAACTTTTCTTCCTCAATGTTTTTCTTGTCCAGTCATTTGGTCACAGCAACAACAACAACAACAACAAAAATAGTCTAAAACACGTTGTCCCCCAAACTTCTCTACTATCATGTATGATCCTGCAGCCAGTGAAAGTCTGGCTTTAAATTCTGACTGTCTACTGAGTGACAATTGTGAGAACCCTCACAAAACATAGATCAGTGTTCCAAAGGGGTTCAGATTATTTCTCTATTCAGGACAAATGACGGCGGGGCAGTTATTGTTTTTCTGTGTATAGGTGGACATCCAATATTTAGATTTTTCCTAGAACATACTTTGAAGAAACATCTCCAGTGTATTTCCCTTATATTACAATGAAGTAAATGACATCATAATACCCTAGCAGTCTATATTTGATTTCAGTAAAAATTTAAAAATATAGCATGAAAGTTTTATTTTTAATTTTAAAAGTAATACAGATTTTTAAACAATTCAACAATACAGAGGTGTGTAAAGGGAATCAAATTGAATATGATTTCCCCTTTTTTGCTGTGAGCCTAAAACTCTTAAAATAACTGGTGTTAACAGATTGGCACAGATGCCGCCAGATTTTCCCCAAAGCTTCCAGGAACACAAATTTTCCTATCTTTTTAAAAATTTTTACACATAAATGTGAATATACTAAAATTATTACCCTGAAAATTTCTTTTTTTTTTTTTAACTTATCACTTTATTACAGTTTCTAAGTCACTCCTTATGAATCTAACTTATGAAAAGCATAATTGGTTTATGTTCTTTGAGAAATATGTGCTATAATTTGCTCAACCATTTCTTACTCAGAAGTATTCAAATTATTACTGATTTCTTTTCTACAATAATTATACTGCAGCCGAGGCAATTTTGCATACCCTTGGGGTCTCAGGGAATGTACCTTTTCATTTTATTTTATTAAATAAAAATAGTACATATAGGTATCCTTAATATCTGTAGCCTACTGATATATAGACAGCAAAAAGAATAGCAGGCTTTTTAAGAATGTTAAGTTGTTTTCCCTGCATGTTTCTTCTACTTGCTTGCTTTTATTCTTTCCTTCTTCTTCCCCTCTGTCTCTTTCACCTCTCCTGCAGCACCGCACCCTATGTCTTCTTTTTCTCTCCCTCTCACCCCACCCCTCAATGTTTCCTTCTTTCTTATTTTCCTTTGCATGTCTTCTATGTTTTTCTTTAGTTCTTTATCTTCTGGTGTTGCTTCACGTGTGCATTACATTTATAATAAAAAGAGCTTTCAAAATCGGGAAAAGCTGAGATCTTCTGCGGCCTTGTGACCAGCGATCAAGAACTTGAACATATTTATTTATTGTGAAGTCCTAGTAACCAAACTGTGCTAAAGATTGCAGATAGTCTACCTGTATACCAGTCACCCAGAGAGGAGGTAGCCGGGAGTGGTGAGATCACCCTTGAAATGGGAATTTCAAACCTGGAAACAAGATCTAGTACTATTTCCACTGGTTTGGGATTTTGAGCTCCTGGAGGCAGTGAAGATAAGGTGGGTGTGGCTCCAGATTGTGCAAGTCCCTCTGCTGTCCCCAGGAGATGTTCCTTGTGTGACACGAGACAACTGATTGAACTTTTCAGTTTCTCCTCTACAAAAGAAGAAAACATGATGATCATGGTAACATTTTTAAGTGAAAGTTAGATGATTTGTCACAGTACACGTAAAAAGAATTGGGCATGGACACCCACTACTTGTGACTGTTCCTTAACAAGGAGAAACAGCCTGCCAAGAAACAAATGCTTACTCATGCAGAACAATTCATAAAGCCTCACTGTTTACCCTGCTCCTTTTAAAATGTATGTAAAATCAAAACAGCAGACATCTCTCTATTGTTCTGTTTTTGTGTGTGTGTGTGTGTGCTTAAATGAGACTCTTTTGTCTTCAATGAGAATCTGAAGGATGAAATCTAAACTATGCAAGTTGCTATTTTTGATGACAGTTTGTTTCTTAATGTTGGGAAGAGTCTCGGATTATTTAAGTAGAAAATGAAAAGTTTTTCAATTATATGCACTAAAAGGAATGTCAAGAAAATCCATGGTGTATTATTCTTGCACCTGACTGGTTTAATAATCTGCATATTAGGGTTTTCAGAATCCATTTATTCATTCACTGATTACTATTGATTGAGTTATATGGTAGGTCATATACTGTATATACAATACTAATCAACATATATGAGGTCTGGTCTCACAGACTGATAGTGGAAGAAATGGATATTAATGTGATCTATAAAATTACTACAGTAACAGTTTTTATGTCTGGCCAAAACAATAGGAGGCACTTTATCCCATAATATCAAATTCTGTTATAGTCAAAAGACACAAGATTCATACATTCAAAAAAGGTTTGGAACAAATATACACTTTCTTGAAATCTCCCAAAGTGACAGGAGGGCATTCTACTCAGAACACATTAAAAAAAAAAAAAAAAAAAAAAAAAAAAAAAAAAAAAAAAAAAAAAAAAAGAAAAGAAAAGAAAAATGTTGCAGACGGAATTTCATAGTTTGAGTAAACTATTTGCATGTGTCTGGTGCTTTCTCTGTGATATAAGATAGAGAATCTTCATCTGCCCCAGAATCTTGCAAAGGAAGAAATACAGTGGAAAGTCATAAACTGCAATAGCAATGGCCCAAACACCAAGTCCAGTTGATTGTATGCCTGACAGTGCTCGTTCCTGACTGGGATGAGTTTTTGGGAAAGTGAAGAAATGATGTGAACATTCTTGCCATTGGCCATTGTTTGTGTTCACAATGGCGGACGGTGGATGGTCCTTCACAGTTCCTGTGAACTTGTTAAACATATGGAGATGGGTTCACCATTTGTCTGCCCAGCATTGTAGCATTGTAGTCAATCACTCCAAGATTTCATGAGGGGAGAGCACATCTGAAGTTCAATATCATCAGTTTGTTTAGCAATTTCCTGAGGAACTGAATTGGACCCAATTCACCAAAGACACTATCTCAAAAAAAAAAAAAAAAAAAAAAAAGAATGGCAGTTGATTTAAAGTTGGAGATAGATGTGGCCTAAAGATCCGGAACTATTTGTTTTCATGGGGCATAACCTTTCTGGTGGGAAAATCCATTCAGTTTATCAAATTATAGACCAGAAGTTTGTTTTGTGAGCAAAGGGATTTGGGGTTTTAAGGGATATTTCTGGTGTAGTTGGTGAATTGAACTTATTTACTCTGAGGATATTTCTTCCTAAAAAATAGAACTTACTTTCAAAGATCTATGTGGTTTTCCCCCATTGGAAACTAACCCAAAATCCTTTAAAAAAAAATTCTATATATTTTTCTAATTTTTATTTTGGATACCAGGAATTGAACTCAAGGCACTCAACCACTGAGCCACATCCCCAGCCCTATTTTTTTTTTTTTTTTTTTTTTTTTTTTTTTTTTTTTGTGGTACCGGGGATTGAACTCAGGGGCACTCGCCCACTGGGCCACATCCCCAGCCCTTTTTTGTATTTTATTAGAGACAGGGTCTCACTGAGTTGCTAAGTGCCTCACCATTGCTGAGGCTGGCTTTGAACTCGCGATCCTCCTGCCTCAGCCTCCCAAGTGCTGGGATTACAGGCGTGCGCCACCGCGCCCGGCCCCCAGCCCTATTTTGAATTTTATTTAGAGAAAGCATCTCACTGAATTGCTGAGTGCCTCACTGTTGCTGAGGCTGGCTTTGAACCTGTGATCCTCCTGCCTCAGCTTCCCCAGCCATTGAAATCCTTAATAATGTTTTCATGTTCTTAATTGTTGCTAGAAATTCAGGCTTCACATCACCCAAGTTGAAATCCTGAGACCCACCTGTTCCTGTAATCTTGTCAGTGACATGATGTAGCATAAAAGAAGCTACTGGACACAATGGCTTTGGGTTTGTAGGAGATGGCAAATTTGAGGGGAAAATTCATGACAGTGGGTTTTCAGGAGAGGGTCTGCTTTGCTTCTAAGAAGCTGAACTGCTTCAAGAGTGTTTGGATTTTTAGAACTAAGAATAATTCCAGCGGATAGCAAGTTGGACTTACTGATTGGAGGAGTTTCAAGAAAGTTAAATTCTTTCCCTGGTTTGGTCACAAAGGGGCACATTACTCTACTTTCTGAGTCCTAGTTTTTACTTTTATAAAACAAGAGAACTGAGTAGAATTTTTCTCTAAAAAAATGCACATATTTGGAGAAATATCTTGCATTATGGGTAACCAAACTTAACCAAAATAATTAGAAATGGACCAGAATTACTGACAAAGCATGAACTCTAATACGTGAGTCCTAGATCTGGCTTTTAGCTTAAATAATACAGTTTGAAATGCTGCTTACCATATGTAGTGCTGTCACTATTTTTGTTTTGACAACCAGGAGGATTTCAGTGACTCTGAAGAGCTAAATATGAACTTCCACACATAGTTGAGACAACAAAAAATTCACAATAGTGCAGTTTTCCAGTGTTTAAATGACAATTCATCTTGCACTCTAAACATGGTCTCCAAATCTCTCTTTGCCTGCAGAACTGTATGGGTTTAAAATGGAAGCTCTGAACAGAAACAGGTGGCAATCAGAGGCAATGATGACTGGTGTTAATTTAGAGTCTACCTCTTGTGATAAACAGCATCAAATTCTGTACAATAAAATCGACTTCAAAGAACAGATTGTGCTAGCTCTGCAGTGCTGCCCTTCTAAGCCCTGGGGGATTCTATCCTTTCCTGCTGACTCTGCTGTGGATGAGGCTTTGTAAATTAATACCAACCTCCTCAATGTAAGTGGTGGTCTGGACCTACAGTAATTATGCAGCAGAGAAGGATTTAACAATCTGACATATTTCAATGGGGAATGTGAAATTCCTCCCCTCAGTATGTATCATCAAGTGTTAGGATTCTCTTGCTACCTGCTCAAGAATTTTCTTCTCATCTCAATCAGCATTATAGGCGGTAGATAATTGGATATTTCATTCTGAACAAAAACATTTATTTTATTGCTTACTGAAGCTGCTCAGTTTTAGCCCTGGGCTATGTAACTTCAATCAGAAGTGCTTGTGATTTAGAGCACCATAGAATGTTTATTTTTGCAATTCATTATAGCAGTCAGCCCTTGGGAAAAGTGGCAGTAAACAGTTTATAATTTTGTCCAAAAAAAAACCCGGAAAAACAAAACAACTAGTTTATGACCTACTACTGTAGAGTATAAGCTCAGCGACTTCCCTACAGAAATAGGCTGTCAGGGTTTGAAAGTCTAACACTTGTTAAAATATAGTTTCTTTGATACAGTTAATTTCTAATGGTCCATGGGCTTCTCACACATTTCCAGTGACACTTAAAGTGTTACCCTTTGCCTGGATAATATCACATTGGAGGAAGTCTTACAAAGATAGACATCTTGGCTCTGTTCAGGATTACTGAATATGGAATTTTTAGTTAGTGGAATCTAACGGTCTCCATTTATCTTAAGATTTCCAGGTAGTTCTCATAGGTATTATTTGCAGTGTTCTATTTAAAAACTCTATTTTTCATATAAAGCAGTTATGGTCCTGAGAAAATATATGATCTCCTCACTCCATCTCACGACTAGTTAATAGCAGAACTTGAGTCATAATTCACGTCTCTTTGCTCCTAAGATAATTTCTAGAGGTGATATCGACTGGATCTCCCTCTATTCATCATCCCAGAGAATTGGTAGAAAAGTGCGTTTCACTTGTGCTAGAGGTGTGTCCCAACAGTGAAACCCACCGTTCTCTGTAATCACCATGCTTCCATAATTAAACAGGGTAGAAGAGGAAGAGGAAGAGAGGAGGAAAATAAATGGGAGCAGGGACTGTTCACAGCTTATGAGGAAAATAAAAATTTGTCCCAACATGAAATTCTAAAAGTGACATTTATCATGAAATACTATAAGAAATGAATTTCATGATTGAAGAATCCATTCTATTATTAGAGGGGAAAAAAAAAAAACTAGATGGTCATAAGTTTTCATCCTTAGGTCTGTGTCTCACTTCTTTGTATAAACTTTCTCCAGGTACGGCAGTCTAAGATCTCCTTCCTTGATTTGAGTACATTGTCTCAAATGTAGAACTTGGTCTCAGATGAAAGAAAGGGAGGTTAGACCGGCTACGCCGGAGAACATCTGTATGCATGCGGTAGTCATGAGTTTTGTTGGGTGTTCCAGTCTGAAGATGACTTCTATTATGCCATTTGTGTCTCTGCCATTTGTATGAATCGAGATATGCTAAACTCGACTGCAGTACCAAATGTTGAAGTCACAGCGCTGTATCACAACCAAAGTATGTTTCTCATCCACGTAGCATGTCCCGCATGGTGCAGGAGAGCACTCTGGTGGGTCTGGTGCCTGATGCTGTAGAGATATAGGGTGCCCATTGCTGGTCCTACTCTCTTAAGCACGCAATAGGACTTTCTGTGCAGGCTATCAGTGGTCACGTTGAGTAATGTGTCCAATTGTCCTTGACAGCTTGTAAGTAGAAGTTTTAGACGTGCATATTTTGGAATATTCATTGCTGGCATAAGTGTCCCTAGCCATCTTTCTTTTGGCTTTGCAGCTGGTAATATCAAAGATGGTGACTGGCATGGGTGTTTGAGGAACCATGAAGAGCAGAGCTTTATGAGAGACAGAGATTACATGAGAGATCCTCTAAGACTGTTGGGGTTGTTTGTTATAGCAGCAGCACATTGACTATCTTAACCATCTACATAGTCATACAGAGATCCCTCCTGTATCATCTTGTGCATGCTATTTGTTAACATGTGACCTTTTTGTACCCCTGGCATGGTAAAAGATCCTAGAAAGTACACACGGTCTTTTCACTGTTCAGTGCAGCAAGGACATAGGTCACTCCCTTTAACACCCAGGGACCAGAACTTGTCACATGACTTCAACTCCCCACAGGAAGGGAAATAAATGTAGTTATTAATTTTTGAGGCTGGAAGGACTTACTATTAGTGAAAACTGGTCAAGTGATACATATTACTACACAAACTTGCTACTTTTATTCCTGGAATGTTTTACTGATATGTAAACTGGAAATACAGCACCATTCTTAGACTTGACTTAATATCAGGGTCATAATGGAATAAATAGATAAATATGCCTATAATAAAAAATAAAAACTGTTAAAAAGGAAAAAAAAAGTCAGATTTTTTTAAAGCCTGACAAATGTATTTGCAGATTATAACAGAGGTCAATACATTAACTACATTATAAAGCTTTACAAATCATTTTAATGGAAACATCTTAATATTTAAAAAGACAGTTAATTCATAACATGAAAACACAAAGTCGGTAAAAGTGAGATAATTGAGAAAATGAGAAAAATGTTCACTCTCATTCTCTTCTAGGAAATACAATTTAAAAATCAAGTATGTGCCCTGTCTAACAAATTGGCAAAAATATTTTAAAAGATGATAATAACCAAGGGCAAAAATAACAGGCACACTTGAACAGAGCCGATTTTACAGTAAAATCTACAAGTCTTTCGGAGATTAATTTATTAACATTTCTAAAAATTAAAACTAGAGCATATACTGTGGGGAAACTTTCAAAAGGTTACAAAGATACCTATTTGAGGATATTCACCATAGTGACATTTATAAAATGATGAAAAAATACGGATATTTTTATAAATAGGAAATAGTTTTAATAAGTTTTAGCATATACATACACTAAAATTCTGTTGAATACAGAATAAATTCAAGGACTCAGGGTAAAATGTTTGGTATGTGCAAAAAAAAAAAAAAAAAAAGAAAAGAAAAGTGTAAGATTCTGACTTAAGTCAGCCGGAAAGATATTCATGGAAGATAGGATCATGGTGGTTAAACCATGGATGATTTATAGCTCATTGTAAGAATTTTACTCTGTGATTTGAAGCCTATTCAATGAATTTGACCAAAGAGGTACATTAGTCCGGTAAACAGTGGTAGGATCTCTCTGCCTGTTGTGTGGTGCATTGACTAAAATGGCGGAATGGAAGCAGAGAAAACAGGTGACGTTTCATTAAGCATGATTTAAGATGTTGATGACTTGGATCAAGAGGACATTGGTGAGAAATCTAGAATGATCTTAAGGATGAACAATTAAAGATTATTGATGGATTAAATACAATGAGTGAGAGAAAGAAAGGAGTGTGATGGACTCCCAGTCTCCAAAGTGGCTAAGTTTAAGAGTGCATGGGAAAGACTGGAGAGGGCACGGGTTTATGAGAAAATCAGGAAGGTATTAGGGGACATGTCAAGGATGCAATGCCTATTTTGCATCAAAGGAGATGGCAATTAGGCAGTTGGATATACAACTGTGTCTGAATGTAGGAGCCCTAATTAAGGAGATAGCTAAGATTGCGGTTAGTTGTGAGCCATAAAGATGTTCAAGCATTACCACCTTCTATGGTCTCGCGAGACTTGGCCCGGGACATTGCAGAGCGGGTTGGCACCGTTGTGTGGTGGTTGGAGGAGTGCGGATGGTGTTGGAGTTGTTGTTGGAGCCAGAGAGAGAAGCTAGCAGAATAAAGAGCCTGTTCATTTCCAGTCTGCCTCTGAACTTATTCCCGCGGCGTCGTTGCTCTAAGCGGCAATCACTTCAGGCGGCGACACCTGAAGACAAAATTCTTAGAATCATCCTGCATGATGGTGTTAAAAGCTTTCTTTGGTCGTAATGACTCTGAATGATCACCTAAAGAGGGTGTGTAAACAAAAATGAAGACATTCCTAAACTGAGTCCTGGATTATGCTCCAACATACTACTTCCTGAGCTGAGTCAGACCCAGGTTATGATAAACAGAAGGAGCAACTATGAGATTAAAAAACAATAATGAAGAATGACATCCAGGTGCCAGACAAGAGTATTTCAAAGGGAGTTTGTGAACAGCTCTGTCAAATACGACTTGTAGTCAACAAAATGGCTGGAAATTGATGGGATGAAGATTATTGTTGCTTTTGTATGAACTTTTGGAGATGAGGTGAAAACGAAAATCTAATCTCATTGGTGTTAAGACGAGGAAGGAGAAGATGTGGAAAAGAGTAATTAAAGTTATCCCATGAGGGAGCAGAGGTACAACAGAGGACAACAGGGTATGAGGAGTGTAATGGTTAATTGGAATTGTCCAGTTGACTGGGTTGAGAGATACCCATGATTAAGAGGCTTCTGGGTATGTCAGTGAGGGTGTGTTTAAGAATGATTGGCATGTGGGAGAGCCAACTGAAACAGAGACCCTCCCTAAATGTGGGCAGCACCATCCAAGAGGATGGTGGCTTGGATGGAATAAAAGTTGGAAGAACAAGGAAGCAGCAGCAGATGCAAGCTGGATTCTTCTTGAACAGGTTCTTGATTGCTGCGGCGATCATCGGAGGATATGGAGGATATCGGGCTCTTGCTTCTTCACTCTTCCAAAGTGGACTCTCCCAGTGCTCCTCCAGAATCCTTTAGGTCTCAGACTAGGGCAGCACCCTTGATCCCTCTTGTTCTGGGGCTGCAGCCTCTTGGACTGCACAGCTGCTGGTTCTTCCAGCTCTCCAGCCTGCAGACGGTCATTGTGGACTCTCAGCTTCTGGTTGCATAAGCCAACCTAACAAGTCCCCTTTCTATAATTACACTTCCTGTTGATTCTGTTCCTCTAGAGAACCTTGACAAATACAGGGAGTAAAGGTAGGCTTTTATTCCTTTTAATGATAGATATGATGGTGTAGTTGTATGCCAGTGGCAGTTATTCAGTAGAGAGGAGAAAAACCAAGGAGACATAGTAGACACAGTAAGTGACTGGCAGACGGTGAAAGGAAAGGTTCTCTTTTGTCAAAACTCAGGAGTCAGATTTATTTCCCAACCTTTATAGAAATAAATACAGCCATGCACCTCCAGTGCCAAAAAAAGGGAGGAAAAAGATGGGAAAGAAGAATGAAAGAAGGTGAAAGAGGACTTGGATCTGTTCTTGCGAGGTAATTTATGTATTATGTGATTTTGTGCTTTTTGTTTACTTTCTGAATAGATTTCTATTTTTAGATTCTAGTTTTTAGAGTGGTTTCAGATTCACCGCAAATTGAGCAGAAATTGCAGAGAATTTTCATGCTCCTCTGCCCCCACACATGCACAGCCTGCCCCCCAGTATCAAAACCCTGCACCAGGATGGAAAAATCTTTAAAATCCATGAGATGATATTGACAAGCCACTGTTCCCCCAAGTCCATAGTTCAAACTAGGTGTTATGCATGCTATGGGTTTTGAGAAATATATAATGAACTTTTATGTTCCAGTAGAAGACAAAACTGAACAGTTCCATCGCCCTAAAAATCCCCTGTACTTTACCTGGTCATCCTTTCTTTTCCCTGTAATGCTTGAAAGCCATGAATAATTTCACTATTTTCCCATCATTTTATATAGTGGTATAATTCACATAAAATTTACTTTCTTCACCATTTGCCTTTTTAACCATTTAACCACTATATATTTCATTGATATTACATATATTCCCAATGGTGTGAAATCTCCCATAGCAACTTTCATCCTGCAAAACTGAAAATCGTTAAACGCTAACTCCTCATTTACCCTTAGTGAACTACCCATCTACTTTCCAGCTCTATGATTTTGCCTATGATAAATAGCTATGATAACTGTAATTTTACAGGGTTTTTTTTTTGTGTGTGTGTGTGTGTGTGTGTGTGTGTGTGTGTGTGACTGACTTATCAAAATGTCTTTAAGGTCCTCTATGATATCTATAATGTTGCAGGGGTCAGAATTTCCTTCCTCTGTGTGTGTGTACAAATGCCACATTTTCTTTGAATCTAAATTAGTCTGTTGTAGACAGTATATAGTTAGATCATGCATTTTGAACTATTTTTGCCAATATCTACTTTTCAGTTGGAGATTCTAATCCATTTTCATGTAATGTTTGTCTTTTTGCTATTTGTTTTCCATGTACCATAAAAGGTTGGTTTTTTTTTCCCTCTCCTTTCTACTCTCTCTTTGCTAGTTGATGCAGTAAAATGTTTAAACTCTGTTTTCTTTACCTTTTGTTTGTATTCTATAGCTATTTTCTTTGTGGTTTCCATGGGGATTACATGTAACATCCTAAAATTATAACATTTGAATTTGAACTTAATTCAGCACACAGAAGCCTCTGTTCCTTTACAGCTCTGTTGCTACCACTTTTGTTGTTGATGTCAAAAACCTGCAAGTTTATATATAGCATGCCCCAAACATAAACTAATAATTCTTTAAAATGCATTAGTTTCTAAAATAATATGGTAATCAACTGTGTTGTTTCAACACAAAATAATATGAACTATTAGACTGTTTATTTTAAATATATTAGTCTCTTAAAACATGTAGAAAACAAAAAAAGTGAAATCACAAACGCGTTACAATAATACTAGCTTGTATACTTACCTGTGGATTTACTGTTATTGAGATCTCGATTTCTTCCCATGAGTTTGAATTACTATCTTGTGTTATTTTATTTTGCCCTTTGGAACTCCTTTAAGCAGTTAATTTTCAGGGTATATTTAATGATCCATGGATGGCGCATTATTTTCCTTTTCTTTGGAAGGACGGTCTTGTCCTAGGTAAGATTCATGGTTGACAGTTGTCTGTTCCAGTCTTTAAAATATATTGGCCCACTATCTGCTGGTCTATAGTTTCCAATGAAAAAATCCTTTGATAATCTTATTGCAGTTCACTTACATGTGATAAGTCTCTTGCTGCTTTTAAGATTCGCTGTCTTTTGAAAGTCTGATTATGTGTCTTAATATGGATTTCTTTGAGTTCATCTGTCTTGGAGTTTATTGAACAGTTTGTATGATTATATCCATGTCTTTCATCAAATTTGGAAGTTTTCAGCCACAATTTCTCCATACAGTCTCTCTTCCTGTTCCTTTCTTGCTTTCCTAGCCTTCTGGGACTCTCACGCGGCATACATTTGTTGGCTTGATAGTATCCCTCAAATCCCTTGGGCTCTGATCAGTATTTTCCAGTAATTTTATTTCTTTTTATTTCTGGTCCTCAGATTCAAGAATTTTCATTGTCCTGCATTCAAGTCCCATGATGCCTTTTCCTTCTCAAATCTGCCTTAGAATTGAAGTTCATTCATGTGCAAATTTCATGCTTTTTTCCACAATGTTTCCTGTTTTCTAGTTCCTTGAACAGCATTAAGATGAGTCCAATCTATAGAGAAATGGTGTTTGAAGGAAGCATTAAAGAACAAAGAGACTCTGTTTCCTCTTGCAGTCCAGGGTTCTAAGGGGTTTGGAAGGAAAAAGAGTCACAACTTATAAAGAGGGTCACAGAGGAAGCCTCACCCTTGGGGAAAAGGTAGGATTCCAAGACAGCTAAGTGTGAAGGGGAGGTTCAGAGAAGAGGCTGAAAATACGAGTGAATTTCCTGGAGGTATGAATTGGGCAGGGCAGAGTCAGAACTCAAGAGCTTCAGGAGTCAAGGAGAGTGGGAGATGGAATCAGACTGAGATCTTCAGGGTCATACAGGGAGAACAGCCCTGCTGATGAAGGTATCTCCAGGGTCTAGCAGAACCAGAGAAGTGAGGGCCTGAGCCCGAGGGTCTCTGAGACCCTCTGTGTAGGCATGGCAAAGGTGTGCTGGAGGAGAGGGAAGATGGTGTTTCTAGGAGCTCATGGTGATCTTGACTCCTCCCTAGGTTCCTGAGAAGCTTAGAGAAGGAACAGTTCTGCTAGAGACAGAAAACTGGTGTCACCTCCATATCAAAATATTAACAGTAGTTTTCTTAACAGGGGGGGCTCTTGACTGGGGCTCTCGTTTTTATTTAACACATTTAAGTAACAGTTTTCAATAATATATGTGTTCTCATTTTTTTTTTTTTTTAATTAAAGATGAAAATGTTGGCCTGGAAGGGAGAAGACATGGGAAGGAGAACTATGAATATCCAATGTTCTTTCACAAACAAATCTTTATATCTCTGTTCTACTTCAGCTGTATTATTGAAATTACTTGGCTGAAGTAAACCCATGTTCATAGAGAAAATTATCATCCTTTTACATAAAGTTGTTGGAAACTAAGACTGGATTCTAACAGTCACACTTATTGATGTGTCAGTTGTGAAATACTGAACAGATGTCTCCATTAGAGTCTCTGTAATGAGCCTGGTTAGTTTTAGGGAGATTTCGACTAAATTGGAAGCCACATAGTGATTCCCTCACAATGCTGTTGCTTATATTACGTTTTTATTTCTCAAATACTTTTTAGATGTGTTAGTTCCCCTAATGAAGAAATGATTAGGCTCTCCTTATTTCTTTCCCATTCTTCAGGGTTGTTGGGAAGATTTTAAGCATGAGCTTTGGAATTAGCAAGATTCTTGTGTTTGAATGCCACTGAGGTCTAGAAGATGTGGTGTTTACTGTGTGGTTTACAGTGTAATCATTAAAGAGAGACAGGTGCATCAGTTTCTACAATGCAGAGTAGACAGAAATAAGTACCATGAAAATAATATCAGCTGAAATGGTAGCCAATATGGTGGGGAATGACATTTGAATGTGGGCTTTATGAGTCTAGTATTTTAGTGATAAAATGGTGTTAAATAGAAGGGAATTCCAAGCAGAGAAATTTTAGTGATGATGAGAAATTGATGAATTAATCCAGTGTTCAGGGAAGGGTCTAGAAAGGTGGGTAGTGTGGGGAGAATTGAGAAGTGTGGGTAAGCAAATTCTTGGTGAGATCTGAACAACAGCCTGATAATTCCCATTTGCTTTATTATCCACTTGACTTTACGCATCGTTAAAAATACTTTAGTACAAATGCTAAAAGCTGACATAGCTCACTCTAAGGTGGTTGCTGCACAGGAGAGCAACCAGGAAAACATTTTCAATCAATCATTTATTTTACTACTGGATGCTAGAAAAATGGTTTTCCTGAGTCTTTTTTTTTTTTAAATCTTAAAATTGACTGTTTTTCTTTTTAAAGTTAAATGGTTCAGCAAATATAAATGTAATATTAATGCTTAGCATAAAAAGAGTAGTGTGAAAATTCATACGAGGGACAAATACCAAATTAAGAAGAAAATCTGAGCCATATTGTACTCCTTACCTTCAGATTCCGTATCTGAAAGTTTTCATTAGATGAACATGCATCCTTTCCTTGGGAAGAATTAATGTTGTAGACCAGAATGTAGCAACCTTTTTCCATTCAGGGCCAAGTAATAAAGCTGCTATGCTTTGCAGGGTGCATGGTCTCTGTCCCACTACCCTGCCCGGCCATTACATTGGGTCCAAACCTCCATCGTGAGTGGTAAGATTGTCTTACACGTGACTTTTATTAGGTAGCTGGCCCAATTTGGACCCTAGCCATAGATTGCTGAGTCTTGTTTCAGAAGATTATTGGAAACAGGTGTATATAGCTTTGAAGAAAATGACTGTTATATTAAGACATTATGGTGTAGTGACCAGTGCCCACTAGATATTTGCTCTGACCCATCAATAGGAATTGACTCAGAAACCAGTCCCAGACTGTGGCTCTGATGTCCATAACTCAGAACTTAATCTGTAGTCAGCAGAAGTTATTTTATACCTATCACCCTGGTGGAGCAGAAAGAGCAGTCATTCCAACTTAAGTTCAAACAAGGTGTTTTTTAATGATAAATAGATGTCATGGAAACCATAGCCCAGAAACTGCCGTAGAACTGGGTCTCCTGCGAAATAGAAATCAGACTGAGTGAGTAGAACAGAGCCAGGTCCTAGTCTCACTTCATCCCAGGAATGATTTAGTTTTTATCTCAGAAAAACCTCTGAAGTAAATACTGACATCATCTCCATCTACAAACAGGAGAACTGAGTAAGACACAGGAGCTTAAGAATTTCCCCCTGACCCCACAGCTCAGAAAATGTCAGAGCCAGGTTTTCAATCTACCCTGGTCATCTCCGGCACTGATATTCTTCAACTTGGCCCTCGACAGCCCTTAGGTTTAAATTGCTTTGCTGTTTGACATTTGAGTTAGTCTGTGAAAACAAGCAGGATCCACCTAACCAAAATAGCTAACATGTATTGATGACTAAATAGATAAGCCAGGCATTTATACAATGATGTCCTTTAATCTTCCCAGCCATACTGTTACCCAAAGTGGCACAAATAGCAGTTAGTTGAACAGGGACTCTAGGCTGGTGAGAATGAATGCAGAGCCCATATACTTGATGCATAGGGAAGTAAAGAGTCAGAACAGAGCACAGAGGCCAGGCTGTCATTTGGGAAAGGGAGGTGTTAAATGGATCATAATAAGATAATTATGGATCATAGTAAGGATAGTTCTGATAGGTAGAGGCCCTTCCTAGATGGTAGAACCAAATGAGGGAGGCTGATTGATACAGGAAGCAACTGAGAACAATTGAGGAGTCCTAGTTCAAAGAATGCAAAAGAAAATTATTTGGGGGAAGGTTCAGTAAGCAAAGAGACTGGAAAGGAATATGAAAGATGGCAGATGACCAAGAAATCACGGGTTCCTGTTATCCTACCATGACATGAGAGGTGAAAGTAACTGAGATAAAGGAAGTACTCTAGGACCTGATTCAAAGGCATATGGGATTTGAGACTCACTAATCATAGGGGACAAAATAATTTTAGCCATGCTTAGCCTGGGATGCTTAGCATCCCAGGTAATAGGTAAAATGGAAGGAGTTTAGTCAAAGAAGCCCATTGGATTTGAAAATAACTTAAGTCTGTTCTGTAATGGAACCAAATTAAGCAGATATGCCATATTGGCACTTAAATCAGAATAATTTCCAAAAAAAGCATGAGAAACTGAGAAAGGTCACTGCGTTCAGAAGTGAGAAGACCATTGTTACTTACACCAGCAAGGGCAATCTCCAGAGTGAGGTGAACCGAAAAGTCCATTTTTTAGGGGAGAATAAGGTTTGAAGCCAACAGAAAAATCTGAATCTGGAAATTTAGATTCAAGCAATCCTCCACCTGACAATCCGTGAAATCCTGGGAGGACTCTGTTCTCCAAACAGGATGTGCAAAGCAATCTCTTTGGAGATGAAGCAGAACGACCCTTCTCTGGAAGCCAAAGACAGACATCATAACATGAAGAATTCAGGAGGACTTCTCAGAATTGTAGGAAACAGAAGAGTGTATAGAGCAGGGGACCCAGGAAAGTTCGACCCATGCTTCTGCAGTTAGGAGAACGCAGTGCTATCTCATCTAGGGAGAGGAAAAGGGTTTACAGACTTTGTGAAGTAATGGACTCCAGTTACATTTAAAAGAAGAAATAAAGTAAATGCCCATCAACAGGTGATTGGAAAACAATTTGTAGGCTATCCAGTGGCACATTACTCAACAATAGAAAGGCATGAAGTAATCAACCATTGATCCATTTGAGAACATGAGCAGAAGACTTCATCACTTGCCTGTGGGCGTCCAGTAATTATGGCAAAGACACTGTTTGATTTGGTGCATTAAAAATTCTGTGAAGCTAATTAAATTCTGTTCGTGGAAGGCAGATCACTGGTTGTCTGGGAGGATAGTGGAGACTCTTAACAATGTTAGGAAATAACTGTTGGGGTGGTGGATGATGTTATTTGTGGTGTATATGGTATATGTATATGGGGGGTGTGTATATATAAAAATTCATTGAGTGGTATGCTTTAAATATGTGCAGTTTAACATATCTCCGTGAAGCTATCAAAAAAGAGTTTGCATAGAGCAATAGAGCTGATGTTCCATTTCCAAAGGTTACATGAATGGTCAATGGAAATCAAGTTAGCACTACACAGTACACTTTTCAGAACATTAGCTGTATTAAAAAAAAAAAAAAGATGGAAACAGAAAACTATGACTAGAAAAAATGACAGCCCCCCCCCCTTTAAATATGGTGGAGACCTACTTTTTTTCTTATATTGTATTTACTTTGCCTCCTGTAGCTCCAAGGTAAAATACATAAGTGCCATTTGTTTTCTAGTAATATTTTTTCCCCAGAAGCAGAATGATAAGTTGTAGGAGAGATATGTTTTAATTATTTATTGGAAATGTTAACTGCTTCAAGCAATATAAGGCCATAAATAAAAGTGGCTAATTTTGGAAGCATGAAAGTGTACACAAAGTCTGATAATTTCACTACTCCCTTAGCTCAAACTAGCAATGTGGAATACTCAGTCTCTTTGTCAGGAATTTGCCCCGGGGGAAACTAATTCTGATGGAGGATTGTGCCTGGCTTGGGTGGGGGGGAAAAAAAAAAAAAAAAAAAACCAAAACGCATATGTGTGTAGTCTTGAGATGAAATTTTAATGATGATTTGTGTGAAATGTTAGCAGCTGAATTGAAAATCTAGCTTTCTCCAAGTTTCTAGAATGCAGTTTTTCATGATGTTTTTTCTCTCTTTTAACTCATGGAACTGTTGGCAAGCTCTTCTAATAACTTCCATGATGATTTTTCACCCCATACATGACACAGTACCACTCTCTGCTGAGTATCATTTCTCTTATAGAAAGATTTAATTTTCCTGATCTTTGCTTGTAACGTGTACCTGGAGGCCGAAATCTGGATTCCCTATTCAATCTCCATTTCCCTTTGGGTTAATCTATTTCCCTTTAACAATTATTGAGTATTTCCCTTAAGGACAAAGAGATAAATCTTTATTGGGGAATATTTACAAGAGATAAAAGAATGTAAATCCTCATTTACCATTGTTCTTGACTTCGCCTCTAGTTCATTTAAAGAAATAACCAAATAATATATAAATATGAAGCTTTAACCAATGGATTTGTCCTTCACTATAAGGGGGCCTCTAGAGATGGGTCTTTTTTTCAAAAAATATTTTTAGTTGAAAATGGACACAATATCTTTATTTTATTCATTTATTTTTATATGGTGCTAAGGATTGAACCCAGTGCCTCACACATTAGGCAAGCGCTCTACGACTGAACCACAACCCCAGCCCTAGAGATGGGACTTTGATGCACACAATTTTTCATGCATTTAAAGGAAATTCTATTAATATTCATGCTACATTTTAATGGGACTAGTCTGAATACATTTTTCTGTTTGGCAAGGTTGTGGGGAATGAGAGTCACTTCATCATAGACCTATTGGACTGGTGATTAGACACCGCGGACCATCTCGGGTGGAGTTAGATGTTCATATATGCATCACTGCAAATAGACTCCACTTCTGTGGTAGGAAGTCACGTCTGCCTCTTTCATTGTAAGGATGGAACCAAACAGTAGATTTAAACATCTTGATAAATAGGCAGAGTTAGATCCTCTTTTGTACGTAAAAGGAAGAAGGAAAGACATATATATTCATATTGACATGTTTTTGCTTGAAGGAACCCAGAAATTTGAAATATAGGTGATAATTTTTATCATGTAGGGTAATAATCAGATACAAGACAAGGGTGGGAAAGACTATTTTACTATTATTTTTGGATTTTGGCACAATTTTGGAAAACTTAAATGTAAAAGTCCTCCATTCTTTCTGATTATATTTTGGTTTCCTTTCTGATTTTTATTGCTTTGCCCCCTAACAAGTCTTTTGAACTTCCTGTGTTTCTCACCGTGCCTCGGTAGAATGGGTGTGTGTGTGTGTGGGGTGGGGGTTACTTAGGTGGGGACCTCCAGGAGAATGGGCATGAAACAACTTCTCTTGTTTAACAGAATCATGAGCAGTGGCACCTAAAAATGTACTTTTGAGTAGGATTTTTAAAATATTTCAGAGTGAAATAATATTACTTTTAACCTAGATTTAGATACTGCTGACTTCTAAAAACAGTTCGAAGAGGAATCAATCAGTTCAGTGTTCTTTTTAAGGAAAACCTAATCTTATTGCCCTCTTTCTGGATCTACCCAAATAGCAAGTGTTTGTCAATCTATAATCCAAAAGCTATGGGTGGAAACATTTAATGGGAATTTTCTTTTACTTTGTCACATAATAGTTCTCTTTCCAGGGCAAACCAGTTTCTGTGTTGAACTCTAGGCTTCAATGGGGGATAGATTTGCCATTTTATAAGTGATTATAGAACATGATGATTAGTCTAATAAAATCATTAGCAGATGATACAGGATTGTTTTACCAATATTAGCAATTTCTTGTAATTAAAGCTAATGTTTGTTGAAGGCTATAGTACAAAGCTGTTTAAATGCATTACTTTATTTGATTTTCCTAACAACTTTTATGTGGCAGATGGTACTATCCCTGACAGATTGGTAAAATAACATGGTACCACTTAGAAAAAAAATGTGCCTAAACTCACATAGCTTGTCGATGGTATCAGGTCCAGGTCTCTTGAATGTCAAGTCCATGTCCCTGACCAGCACACTGGTATGCATATGTAGCACTGAATTATGTAGTTTCAAAAAAATTTATTTAGCAAATATATCTCTGGAGTAATTCGTAAATTTTGTTCTGTTTTGTAGGGAATTGAGCTTTCAAGAGGACAGATATATATATATATTTCAGTACTTCTACCATGCCCAGATGACATGAACCCCATAGTCATCTCTAGTGCTGACATTGTCGTAAGAAACTGCAATCCTAGCTTTCTTGTAGTATTGCTATCTGAAGATAAGAAAGGCTGAGACAATGCAAATAGGTCTAGTAACAGTGCTACATATTTGTTGTTCTCCATATTCAAAACCAATTTTTTACATTACCCACACTGTATGTGCCACATCTTGTACATATTTATGTTAACACAGATTGCAACACCTCTCATAACAAGGTTGAAATTAACCACCAATCGTGATTAAGAAAAAAAAAAATGGCTTTTTACTTTCTGGCCATATTACCTTTGACCTATATTCTTGGTTATTTGCTGTTTCAAAAAAATAATTTTCAGTAGAACTTATATAACATAGTTAGAAGTTACATTTGCATAGCAAAGGGTAAGTGATGATTGTATGGAACCTTGTGATGTTAAACAGTCACTTTGTTACAGATTGGCTAAAACAATTCATGGAAGCTCAACATTTTGCTGTTCAATTTTTGTTGTGGAATCAAATAAACTGATTGTAAGATTTTCTGTTTTATGATTTTAATATATGGATCACAGGTGGTATTTAAATATGATAACTTAGAAAAATAAAAGACCTCTCTGTATTATTGTATCACCTGCAGCTATGTAACTGTAGCCCTAATAGACTCCCTTTCATTTCATGGTGCGATGCTAGTTTTGCTGCATTATTCCTGGATTCTTAGGGAAAATGTTCAATACTAGTAAAAAGTATCATAATTTTCCCATATTATTGTCACGTGAATATATTTAAATGTGTATCTGTGAACTGTTTAATTAGATTTGCGAGGCTTTTGTGAAACTGTCATGCATGGATACCAGCAAACTTGTAAATTACATTTTGTATATATGCTAACTGTGGAGACGTCTGTTTAACTAAAAAAGCGCCCTACTAAATAACATGTATCCCTTAAAGCAGAGGGTGTGTGAATGATAGGAGCACTATGCTTGCCCAGAGGTGGGGTACCTACCATCTTTACCTGTTCCAGGTACTTTCTGATTTCTCTCACTGCTGTTGGTATAATGTGAATACAAGCTGAACTCATAGTTAATGCTAAAGTCATGTTTTTTCTCCCGCTCCACATGTTTAAAGATGTATTTGAGTAGATCAGTGTTTTTCCATTGTCTTGAAAGCACACATCCAACTCTGTAAATTGTTTTGAGCTTCTCTTTTAATAGGATGGAGATGAGTGAGACTTATTTTCCATTTCTGACATGCTTGCGTGAGAAAACAAAGCGACTTCACCATCCCCCCAAAAGGAAAAAAAAAAAAAAAAAAAAAAAAAAACCCTCACTCTGCTCTATGGGTTTTGAAAAATAAAAACACAAATCAAAACCTTCTAACAGCACATCTGTTCTTATTTACAGGAATTAGACGCTACAGACTGCAGCTCGGAATCAGAGGTAAGCATTACATTTAATCTGTCATGCCTGCAGGTTTTTATGGAGTTCAAACGTTTTAAAAGGTTTGGCTTGACAAAACCCCCTCATTACATTTCTTGATGTAGCACTGTCATCTCTGTCCAGTCTCTCACTAATAACATTTCCAGTTCAGTAGGAGCAGGCATTGTTCATTGCGTTTTATTTGATCTCAGGCTATTTAATACTGGAAGATGTTGTGAGCACATCATTCCTTTAGGATTTTAAACCATTAGGTTAAAGGTACATCCAATTACGGTATATCTTTAAGCAACTTGAAAGTGTGGGTATAGATAGACATTTACCACTGAACTGTGCCGAAATGAAGTTTGGGCTGGGAAAATACTGCCAAAAGACTGGGAATCCAAAGTTGAGAGTGACATCTTCGTCCTTCCCATGTGGTATGGTGAAAATGAACGATGTTGAATGCAAGATAACATCCAGGTGATTGGGAATCTTACTTTTCAAACTGCTCTTATAGACACATCATATGCAAGGTAATCATAATAGCTATTATGTAATAATCAGGAGTTTAGAAAACGCTTGCGTCCGTATGATTTCACTTGAATAGTTCCATGGTGCACATGGAAGAGATGACATTGGTTTGTTTTTTCCCCAGAGAAAAAGCTTGTCCCTTCAGTATGTCCTCCCTTCCACTTGGAGAGCATATGGAAAATCTGAGTAATTATTTTCTTCATGTTTGTAAGATCAGTAAGGAAGGCAGCTGCCAAGAAATATTGGATGTGACTATTCAGACACGGAGTGCGCCATTTTCCGTAGTGCGCCATCTTCCTGCAGCCAGTGCATGTGGACGTGCACGTCTCAGTACACTCATGCACACGTGCACACTTGTGGACAGGAAGGGGGGGGTACCCAAGGATCACAGACCAAGCAGTGTGCGTTGGCTGCCTGAATCAGGATGCTCTCTGTTCTGTACAATTCAACTCCAACTGGTTTAAACATGAAAGGGAATTTATTGGCTCATGAAAACATAAAGTCCAGGGCCATTGCTCTTGTGGGTGTCCTGGAAATGTGTGCAAGCGAGCCAGATTTACTTGTAGGCATGTCTTGTGTTTGCTAAAGGTCAACGGCAGTTTCAGGAAATCTGTGATCCACTGTTCCTGACATAAATCCTGAGATAACAGTAGGTTGAAATAGCCCTGAAGCTATCCCTGTAGCCAGGGGTAAGACATATATATTTGAATGAGCAGCAGTGATGTCTGTGGAAATAAAGGGTGATTGAGAATATGCCGTTTGGAATCAATTGGTGATGTCCACCTCCTTCCACTGGGGAATTTTCAATTCCATCTTTAACTTCAGCGATTTCACACAGCATGGGAGGGCACCATCTATTCTACCCAGACATCCATAATGCATCCTGAAACCCAAGTTTTAGTGCATAACTATTCTGGTATACACTATGTACTCTAGGTATGTAGAATCACAATTATTTGATTCCAGGTATAGAAGTAAGAGTTAACATACTCCTAAATATAATTACTATAAAGTTCTTTCTTATGGACAAATAAAATAATTAATTAATTTATTTATTTTGGGGAGCACCATGGATTGAACTCAGGGCACTTGATCCCTGAGCCACACCCCCAGCCCTATTTTGTATTTCATTTAGAGACAGGGTCTCACTGAGTTGCTTAGCACCTCATTTTTGCTGAGGCTAGCTTTGAACTCACGATCCTCAATCCTCCTGCCTCAGCCTCTGGAGCAGCTGACATTAATTTATTGTTTTCTTTTATTCTCTTTTATCACTGTGGTCACTTTCCATTATCTTTCCCCTAACAAATCAAAATTTTAATGCATTGGAGAAGTATCTTTTTTGTACATGTTATATGGTTTGTTTTGTGTGCATAATATTGGGTGCATAAATAGTATTGTACTGTCTAACCTAAAAAAAAACATGTTTTAATGATGCATTGATCTGTATTGGTATATCCAATTCATTTCTTCTTATTGAAGCACACTTTTCCTGGGTAAGCAAATATTACAATTTGCTTAATAACTTTCTCAGTAAAGGGTAGCAATTCTTCTTCCAGTTTCCCACCACCACATGTATTATTGTAATAAATTCCTGCCAAGATCTTCTTACAGATTGGTGAGCATGCTTTTGAATTATATATGCAGGCTATATGTGTGTGTGTGTATATATATATATATATGTGTACATGTATATGTATATACATATTTATATAAATGAGTTGATATATATGTATATCATATCATAGATCACATATAATATACTTATATTTATCCATTTATAATACACACACACACACACACACACACACACACACACATATACACACTTAACTTGACAAAGTTCTTCTGAGTGGCTCTCCAGAATGGCATTATCAGTCTACGCTTTCCAGTAATGAAACATGAAGCTCCATGGTAGTCACCATCTACCCATCATAGTGTCACCAGTTGATTCAATCAAGTCTCAATGGAGGAAGTGGAGACCATGGATATTTAGAGAAAAAGGAACTGAGTACAGGAAATTACTTGCTTTTGAAAATGCAGAGGCTGGAATGCAAAACCAAAGTCTAGGCTGGTCCTCTGGAAATGACGTCAGAGCAATTTTTGAAAATTGCTAAGGGAGCTACAACCTCGGGGGCCACTCTGGAACTTTTGAGCTTAAGAATTCACTGCTGCCACTCTTATCGGAGTATCAGAAAACTACAGTTAGAAAAGAGTTCTCACCCTTTTGACAGAGGCAAATACTCTTAGGCATCGCCAAAAGGACACTGGGAAGGCTGGAGAATGGAACATCACCACAGAAGTGGTTTGCATCTCTAGACCAGTTCCTGCTAGCAGAAAATAATGGAAAGGGCAGGAAGAGGGCGTTGTGAGTTTTCTATCTTCGATGTTGGGTGACCACTAAGCTAACTGGTGCAACTTAGCTTGTTGCTAGCGTATTGGCTGCAAAGGAGTGTGGGGAATGCAGACTTAGCTTTCTGGTCTCTGTGATGCAAAAAAATACAGTAGATAAACAGAGGTTGGAAAGGATTTTGAGAGGCTGTCCACAGCCTCTACCACATCAGCTCTCTCACGATTGGTACTACACGGTATGAAAAAGAGTTTCTAAAAGAGTTTCTATTCTTTTTAGAAACACAGTTTTCTATTTCTAGGAAATACGTGTCCATTCTTTTTTTTTTTTTTAATTTCCAGTTGGAACCTTGAATCTCTTTTCATTAATTCCATGATGTAATCTGAAGGCAGACATCTTGTCTTGCCATTGTGGTCCATGCAAAGGTTCCTTGCTGCTCATGTTTGCTAATTTGTCCATGGCATCTTCAATCCATCTTAAAATTTTCCATCGTCTACTCAGTGTTAGGTGAATGTGTCCATCAGGATTTTGCATAGAGACAGAACCCACAGGATGCACGCGCAGATGGATGTGAGGGGCTCTGTTAAGGGCATTGGCTCATAGGATGCGGGCAGCTGGGGAGTCCCACAAGAGTTCATCTGCAGACTGGAGACCCTGGGATTCCTGCTGTAGCTCAGTCCAAGTCCAAAGGCCTCAGAACCAGGAAAGCTAGTGGTGTAACTCTTGGTCCAAGACTGGAAGCCTAAGGCCCTGGACTTGAGGGCATGGTGTTTAAGTCCTGGAGTTCAAAGGCTGCAGAGCCTCAAATTCTTCTGTCCAAGGCATCAGCAGAAGAGATCCAGCTCTCAGTGAGAGGACCAGTTTGCTCTCTTTATTTACTTTATCTGGAATCCCAGCTCACTGGTTGGTGCCCACCCATGCTGAGCATAGATTTCCCCCAGATATTCCCTTAAGATTCATATTCTAACCTCTTCTGGAGACACCTGACTGTTCATTCTGTCAAGAGGACACCTAAATTTTTTTTCCCCACCATGCCACATATTTATTTGAATGGCCATCTCCAAAGATGTCTATATGACACCAAAAATTGACCATCACAGTTGAAATGTCATTTCTCTTCCCCCTTGCCTTTGTAGTATACTGGGTTTATCAACACCATCCACCTAATGTTATTTTCCTTGATCCATTAAACTGTGGCACGCTGTCATTAAATATCAAGTTCCTGAGTGTGTTTTTTGTGTGTGTGTGTGTGTGTGTGTGTGTGTGTGTGTGTGTGTGTGTAGTGGCTATTTTGATCATTTGGTGTTTTTCTATGCTAATGAATATGTAATGAAGAGAGATGATAGGACAAATTCATTAAATTATGCAAGAAATAGGAAATTTGTGTCTGTCTTCACACAGGTTGTCCCTGAATGTGTGTTTGTCTTTTCACTTCTTATAAGAATAGCAATCAAATTTGGTTAGGGTCCACCCAAATGCTCTTAGTATAACTTCACCAGTATACAACAGTTTTATTTTGGGGGTTTTGGGAATTTCCTAGGCTATCTCCTCCACTTTTTATTTATTTATATTTTTATTTTTCAAAGTTGACATCAGTCCATAGAGTGATATTTTAAATACGATTTTTCAGTTCTTTTATGGAATCTTTAAATTACTAATTGGTACTGTTCATTGACATTTAATTAACTTGCTAGAGATTGTGTAAATAACTTCCTTATTTATGTCACTTTCATACTCTTAAATAAAAAACATCACTCTTTTTCATTGGAAGTTTTAAAAGATCCATATTATTTTTATCCATGAAATTAGTTGACGCCTAGATAGTAGATAGAACTATATACATTTGTCATTTTAAAAAAATATTCATTTTTTAGTTTTAGTTGGACACAATACCTTTATTTTATTTTTATATGTTTTATGTGGTGCTGAGGATCGAACCCAGGGCCTCACACGTGCTAGGCGAGCACTCTACCACTGAGCCACAAACCCAGCCACTATATTTGTCATTTTTATAATTTTAAAAGAGTTAGGAATGGGTGAAATTATATGGTTCAACATGATACTTTGTAATTGTGTTGCTATAATCAGTGATAAACTTTATTCTTCTATTTATTTTGTGTTGAAAATAACTATTAACACATATAAAATAATAATGTTCCATATATTAAGGTCTAATACTTTATTTATCATATTGCAGTTTTTCTCTAAAATCTGTCCTATTTTCTGTCCATAAAAATAGTATTACCATTTCCTTTACATTATTAAACTTTTTTTTCCCTTTTCACATTGCATTGAGCAGGATGTAGGTTATCCAATATACATGCCAATAAAGATAATTATAATAGGTATTTTTTATTTCTTTTTGAAAAAAGATTTAATTATTTTCTATAAACTATGACTTTTTATTACATAAACTTACCACATCCATAATGCTTTTTGCTTCTTTTAGGTCACTAAGAGATTACTGTGTTTTTATCACAAAATGTTTAAAGGAAGATTTATTTGAGTATTGAATATTAAAATCAATTTTTAGAGGAGTCTGTTATTTTAAATGGTTGATACTAATTATTTTCTGATATTGAACTATTCGTGGCTAGCTTCAGTACTTCCTCCCTTCCACTTTGAAACAAGCCACCAACTAAGAGCCAACATTTCAAGCAAGACTTCCTTATAAATGCATTGGGGTTGTGGGACTAAGTATAGGACATGGAGTGATAGTAAGATTCTTATTTGTGACTCATGGGTTATTTCCTTCTACGGGAGCAAGAGAAATCAGGGGACATAGGACTTTGGTTGGAAATTCTTCTATTTAGCTGACCTCTTTCTGCAGGCACATGTCTTAGTATGCTTAGTACTGCAGGCAACAGGAGTGCTAAACTACAGTGATGAAGAAAATGTTCTTCTTTCCCTTGGAGTCTTAGTACTGAAGGTCCTCTAAGCTTCTACTTGCATTCTCCTCAAAATCTTTACAACTTCCCCATCTTCTGTCTCTTTCTCTACTCCTTGGTTTCCAACTCATTCCCATATTTTGAAGTTTTTAACTATAATCACCCCCTCTCCTAAATGCTCAAGTCTCAATTCTGTCATCTATTGCTACATTCAAACAGTAGCTCCAAACTTGGCTATAATAACAAACATTTATTGTTTTATGCAGTTCCTAGGGACAGAGAGCTCACTTCTTCGCCATTTGACTCTCTATAAGCTGTTGTATCTTCACAATGTGGCAGCTGGGTTCCCTGGGAAGATCCTGCCCAGAAAGAGAGCCCAGTCTTACCTTGAAGGTGACTTCCTAATACCTGTGCTGTGTTCTCTAGTCACACAGACCAATACTAGCACAGTGTTGGGGAGAACTAGACAGTACCAGGATGTGGGGATGGCAGAGCTCTTAAGCACGATTTCCATGATACAACAAAAGGAAGGGGCTTGGTCAAAGAGTATCCATATAAAATACGCTTGATCATCTGATGGTGGTCAATTGGAATAGACATATTGGGATTTATTATATCATAGAATTTTTTTATGATTTAACTGCATATATCATAGTTATCATAGTCATCAAAATCGAACAGAGATACACATATTCTCGCTGTTCTGATTTTTGTAATAATCAGGACAGGCTAAACATTCACTATATTAAGACCATGCATGTGTCCCCAGACCTAGTTCTTTCCCTTGGTCTGGTTATATAAATGTGGTGATAAGCCCAATCTGATTTATAATGTGATCATTTTGTATGAGCATATAATGGCTATGATTCTAGGTTATCTTGATGCACCTTATAAGAAATGACAGTATAGCTAGTATAATAACTTGCAAATAATCAATGCTAAGTTGCAGACGTGTCTAAAGAACATGCAAACAAAACAGGGATATTTTGCTTACTACCAGTTACCATTAAATGTATTGTAAAATTGCTGTTTTTATTTTCTAGAAAAAAAATCCAACACACAACAAATTTTAAAACTAATAGGAGGTACACCTGTAATAAATTTTCATCATCATGACACCTGAGGGCACTATGATAACAAAACTTATTTTTGTGAGTGTCATCTTATTAGTCTTGGTATCCAACGAGGCACATGTGGGAAGAAATTATCATTTAAACTAAAGGTGCAGGAAGGTTATTTCAATTAGACTCATCCAGTACTAGTCAGCTGACTATATTGTTGGAAGATTTCCTTTAAACTTCTGACCAAGTCTTTCTAGCCTTAGCCAGCAACGTCTGATGTGATTACTTTGTAATACTGCAGCAGTTAGGAGCTCTATAAAACTATCTTAACTGGACTTAGAAATACCACTTCTATAAAACAGACCAATGTAACTTTAATTCCTTAATGCATTTCATTAAGAGAAATGTGTTTACTTTCCTCTCTGCAAATAACTCCCTCACTAATCTCGGAAGTATTACCTGAGGATGCTATTGAAGTCAATCAAATCAAATAAAATAATGATAGGTACTGATAGGAACTCAATAAATTCAACTCCAAAATACACTGCCCCATTAGAACTGCTGTAAACTGTGCTTAGATTTGGCCATCTTGGCAGGAAGTTTAAAAAAAAAAAAAGACACATTTGTAGCAGTGTAATTAGAGGAGAATCACACCCACTATTAGGTGCAGAGTAGGTGTTACTTCTATGTTAGAATTTATTTTCAGTTTTTGATACTTAGCTTTTCCCCTCTTTTTTTTTTTTTTTTTTTGTGGTACCAGGGATTGAACTCAGGGGCACTTAACCACTGGGTCACATCCCCAGCCCTTTTTTTGTATTTTATTTAGAGACAGGGTCTCACTGAGTTGCTAAGTGCCTCGCCATTGCTGAGGCTGGCTTTGAACTCGCGATCCTCCTGCCTCAGCCTCCCAAAGTGCTGGGATTACAGGCGTGCGCCACCGCGCCCGGCCTTTCCCCTCTCTTTTGTTTCTTCATTTCCCTCAGAGTTTGCAGATACACTCTGAAAAATCTGTGCTCATCTTTGATAAAATCCTGGAAAGCCTCACTTTGGAGGAAAATTAACCCAACCTGGCCCATTCCCATTAAGACATGTTTCCCTTCAAAGTAATTGATTTTTACCTCTGGAATTTGATTTCTCACCCTAAAGAGCTTCAGTGAAAGAATTCATTGTCTTCTGACGGAGTCCCTTCTATAACAAGTCATCTTGTTCAGTTAGAGGAATCTTCATCATATGAAGCCTGTTGATTCTACTGACGTTTTCCCAGGTCAACACAAATTCTTCCCTTGAGTATCTAGCACAAATGTCACTCCTCTTCCACAAGATGGTCTTTAAATATTTATAATAGGCCCTTTTGCATGCTTTGTTGGTAAGTGAAGCTGAATGATATCACCACACTTGGACTTGCTTGGCATTAGGTTAACCTCAATTTTCTTGAGATGGGTTTGTGTTCAGTGTAAAGGGCTGTGGATGTCCTTACAATAACAGGTAGGTGCTAGGAATTTCCTCGAGAGATTTGTCTGTTTCTCAACGATATGCAGCCAACAGAGCCCAGTGGTTTTATCCAATTATGTACTTCTTGACTCACAAGACCACATGGGAATAGGTGAATGAAATGATCTTGATGGGCTGCATGCTGATGCCAAATTGGAAAGGGTAGAACTTAATCTAAATGCTCGGAAAACCAAAAGTACAGAAGGAGGGATGAAGGTGGAAAATGCAGCATTTTAGGAGCTGACATATTCAACATGATGTTGAAGGGAGGGGAACCTTTATGTTAATAAAGTAACCAGACGTGTGCACACACCCTGATTGCTTTAAAGCATTTACTGAATGTGGCAGTTAGGATTAATTGAGAGGTACTCCTCTAGAATTTTAGGGAAGTTTCCAAAATATCAAAATAAGAAAGTTATGCTCCATGTGTGTTCAGTGAATCAAAATGCTGTCATGTGTGATTAGAACAAATAAAAAAAAAAAATAAAAACAAGAACCTGGGAGCAGGGTTATAAGTACCTATTTGATTCGTTTAGCATTCAATCCACAAGTGGTTATTGATGCTTTGTATCAGGGCACAAATTATTTTGGGAATGATGTGTGCACAGTTCTAGGTAGTGATGTACGTACAAGCTTACGATTCCATTGGAGCTGTGGTGACAGTAACAGTGGTCACAGATTAAGGCACAATATGGTGATTCCGAAGGCCTAAAAGAGCTTTGCACCCAGGTTGTTATTTTTACAATAGATTTCACAGTAAATAATATTAAACATTTTTACCATATTATTTATATGGTCTATAATTTTTCAGCTTTAGAAAATAATGAAATGTATTCCTCAGATTTTGTAGAATTTGAATCCAATTAATAGAGCCTCATTTATATTTTGCTTGCTGTGGTTGGTTTTCTGCCAACTTGTTTACTCTGCTTGAAATTTGAAATATCAATGGTAGAGAAAAGATAGGTGAGACTGCCAAGAAAATTCAGGGATTTCCATGTGATCCAACTCAATATAGTCAGGGTAATACCATCAGTGAGCTTTGTCAACACAATTTGCTGTGTACTAAATTTCTTAGAGAATATAGCAGCACAGTGAGACTACTAGGTTTGTTCCATGAAAGAAAAAGGAGTTTACTGAAAGAAAAATGCATTTCTTATGCACTCAGTACTAACAATCAGTTGGAAATGATCATATATTTTTGAAAGGAAAAAAAATAACTTGCATATAAAGAAAGATGCTTTAATCAACAGAACTTTTAGATATTGCAAGTGCTGACTAAATGATACTCTAAAATCCTCTTTTGAAAAGCATATGATATTGGACTTTTACTTCTGGGAAGATGGAATAGACAAATTTCCCACTTGCTCCTGCTACGTAAGAGGAAAAGGAGTGTGAGTCTGTGGAAGTATTAGCAGAAAGAATGGCTAAAATTTTTCCATATTTGATCAAAAAACATATGCTTACAAACTTTGGAAATGGAGTAAACACTACACAGGAAGACATTCACACCAAGGTAAGTCATAGTTCAACTTCTTAAAACTAAGACAGAAAATAAGTATATATATATAAGTAATGAGAGGATAGCACTTCCCCTATAGAAGAAAAATAATTTGAATGATGGAGAATTGTTCATCAGAGGACTTGCATGAAAGGAAATAATATTTGTCAAGCATTGAAGAAGAATAGGTAGCAGTCCAGACTTCTATACCTAGCAAGACTATCCTTCAAGAATGAAAGGTACATCAGTATACTCTCAATATTCTCTCTCTCTCTCTCTCTCTCTCTCTCTCTCTCTCTCTCATATTTATTTATTTGCAGTGCTAGGGATTAAACCCAGGGCCTCAGGCAAGCACTGTACCATGAGCTATACACCTCAGGCTAAGAGATTTTATGATGCAGGAAACCTAGCAGAATTTGTCACTGGAAGACCTACTCTGAAGACTGTCTTTACAAGAATGTCTTAAGGAAGTTTATAAAAGAGAAAGGAAATATAAAAGAAGGAATGTCAATGTAGGAAAAACAAAGCAAAGAGAATAAAAAAAAATCTGGGTAAATAGAAGAGACTTCCTTCTCCTCTGGATTTTTCTAAATTATGCTTGATGCTTCCAAAAACAAAAACAAAAACAAAAGCAAAACTTAACAGTATAAGATGTGGTTCTACAAAAAAAACATAAAACTAAATAAATAAATCACCACCACCACCAACAACAAAAAGAACAATTTAATCAGAAAACACAGTAGTTGGCTCTCTAAAAGTGATGAGAGTGATGTCATTTTGCAACCAGATATTAAATGTTTTGGAGAATAAAATTTGGACATGAATCTGGACAATAAAATAAAATATTTTTCAAAATTTCAATTTGTCTAATTAAAGTGCATTTGTATATTTAAGGTTACCAAGATCTTTATCTTGGCAGAGACCATAAATATGTAGGTGACACTACCTCTTCTCTGAAGGAGATTGCTATGTATTGGATAAGTGTCCCCAAAGACCCACATGTGAAAGACATAGTCCCCAATCTATAGCAATATTATTATTAGGTGGCGGATGATAGATAAGCTTGGACCAATGGGCCACCTCCCCCATGGAAATTTCCATGAGAAGCAACCTGCTTTCATTTTCCCTGGGCAGGAGCCAATCGGCTTAAAGGTTGCTCTGTTCCCCTGAAAGGAGCCAATAGGTTTAAAGGTCGCCCTGTTCCCTGGGCAAAGAGCCAACAGCATTAAAGGTCATTCTGGTAAATCAGAAATCCCTACTTAAAGCTCCTGCCTGCCTGGAGCTCAGACACAACAGCTCGTCCCTGCTGAGAGGAAGCAGCAGCTGCACCAGCTCCAGACCGACCGTTTCCAGCCCAACAGCAGCTGCCCCAGCCAACAGCTCCAGACTCACCATCTCCAGCACGACGGCAGCTGCCTTAGCCAACAGCTCCAGAGACCACAGCCAGCACGACTCTCCATTCAAAGCTCACACACTCCCTTCTCTCTGACTCCTCTCTCCCACCAGAGCTTGCACAGTCCCCTCTCCCTGACTCCTCTCTCCCAGTACTTCTTCTACCTCCAGCCAGCCATAAAGGCTGGTGAATAAATCTCTTGGCTGCATGGTTGTCTCCCGTGTGAGTTTTGCCCTTCAGTGAAACTGTCAAGAGTTGGATCCTTATGGGATATATTTTGGTCACAGGGGCATGCACTAGAAAGGGGTATTAACACTACAACCCCTTCTTCTGCCTCTTTCTCTTTCTTTTCTGGCCACAAGGTAAATATACTCCTGTCATGATGTACTGTCTCACCATAGGCTAAAAAAGTAACCATGATCTAAGATCTCTGAAACTGTGAGCCAAAATAAACATTTTATTTTTTAAACTTTATTATGTCAGGTACTTTGTTATAGTAACAGTAAGCTGACCTACACAGCATTAATACAAAACAACCCATCATAATAACATAAGAAATGCAATTGGAAAAAAGCTAAATTCTATAGATTATACTCAAGCATTATAGGGGAATAAATGAGGTCATGTATTATAGGAGTTGGGTTGGACCTTGAAAGGTGAAGGAGGCTGACATAAAGTCAATGTCAATACAGAGAGTGAGCAAGAACACAGAGGTAGGAATGGGGATGAAAACAACTTGGCTGACTCCTAGATCTGGAACAGTTCTGTAATTTGCTAAGACAAATAATTACCCCAATAATCACTAGAAATGGGGTGACTTGAAAAAGCAGAAATTTATTTTCCATAGTTTTGGAGTCAGCAGTCTAAAATCTACATGTCAATAGGATCATGTATGCTCTTGAAGTCCCTAGGGGAGTGTCCTAACTCACCTCTCATAGCTTCTTGGTATTCTCTGGATTATCAAGTATATAGGACATTTCTGCCTATCCCTTCATATCGTCCCCTTCCATCTGTGTGTTTTTGTCCTAAAGTCCCCTTCCTATAAGGTAAGCAGTCTGTAGATGAGTGTCTCACCTAATACAGTAGGAACTTACCTTAGTTGAATTCATCTACAAAGATCCCATTCCCAAGTAAGGTCAAGTTGACAGGTTCATGGTTTCAGCATTTCTGAATCTCTTGCACACACTAATCATATCCTTCAACATGCGGAAGTGTGAAAGCTTGATATTTAAGTGACTTTGAATTTTACAAGGCATTGGAAACTAGATGGTGTTTGGTTTGGTTACTGAAAGAACAGTGAAGTTTATTCATGACTTGAGCAGTATGGATAAAATCCCCCTTTGTCTTTAAAATGTGTGTACAAACAGATGAGGATTTCCTATAATTTATTGATAGAAAATTTGTGAGTAAACATTGGTAATAAAGAATCACATCCAAGTGGAAATGGGGGGTGAAGGCATCCTGGTTTTTATTTATTTATTTTTTTTTAATTCTCTGTTTCTAATTTTTCACATGTTCTTGGGATAATATTTAGCAGTTTTATTATGGAGTCACTATTGTGTCATCTATAATATTTGTCTGCTTTCAGTCATAACAATATTTATGACATGCTCACTGTGTTTCCGGTCATGTGTTGAACTGTTTGCATGAATTATCTCATTTTAATACTTAAAAATATCCTCAGTCATATTATTCCAATTTTTCACATGAGCACTGGAGCTTGTGGAGAGTTTTTAAATTGCCCCAGGCAAAGGGGGTTATTAAGATTCCAACCCATATTTACAGTAGCCAGGAGTCAAACTTATATAAAAAGCCTCTGCAATGAAGAGGTCACCAAGTTGTGATCTGTGGTTACAAAGAACTCCTGAATCACATGTCACCTAGTGAGACATGTTCTTTGACCAACATTCTATTTCAGAAAAATGAACCAACACGTAAAACATCAAGACACATTGCATAGAAATGCATCTTATAATCCCTTTGAAGAATCAGTACATCTTGTAATTTTCTGCTCAAATTTGCCTCCTGACTGCTCATGCATTCTAATTAAACACAAGCCCCAGCACTCTGTTACCTCCCAACACAAAATATCAATGTCAGTTACCATGTGACATAGTGCTGGCACTTTCTGAAGGGCAAAAATCACACCGGAGACGGCCGTGCAGCCAAGGGATTTATTCACTGGCCTTTATGGCTGGCTAAGGGTAGAAAAGGAACAGGAAGAGGGGAACCAGGGAGAGGGAAGTGTGCAAGCTCTGATGGGAGAAAGGAGTCAGGGAGAGGGGAGTGTGCAAGCTCAGGAAGTGTGCAAGCTTTGAACGGAAGGTGGGAGTCTGGCCCGCCAGCTGCAGGCTCTAGAGATATTGGTTGGGGCAGATGCCTTCGGGCTGGAGAGGATGAGTAAGTGTGCAGTGGCTGCCTCTTCTCCATGTCCATCATCTCTCTTCTCGTCGCCTGGCTTGCTCGTCATCTCTCTCCGTCTCCCTGCCCCCAATGGATGGGAGCCCTTTTATACCCCACTGAACCATTAGGTTGTCCGTTAAAACCATTGGTGGTGAAGCTTATTGACTCCTGTCCAGGGAACAGAGCAACCTTTAATCCTATTGGCTCCTGTCCAGGGAACAGAGCAACCTTTAATCCTATTGGCTCTTGCCCGGGGAGAGGGAAACAAGGTTGCTTCCTCCCTAGGGGAAGGGAAACAAGGTTACTTTGCTCAGGGCATGGAAACTTCTGGGAGGGGGAGAGGTATCCCATCTATCACTTTCAATTTTCTTATTTAGAGCAGAACTACTGCTTTTTACTCATAATTGAATCAGAAGTTCGAAAAACTAGTACCCCGAGATAGTTATTGTTCTTATGCTTTCCATATTTTACTCATATATGTGATCTTTCTTACTCTTATGAGTGTGTAAGTTAATAATACTTACATAATTAATAATACTTAATTATTGCAATACTGCCTCTTGATTGGCAGTCCCAACCTTATAAGTTGTTTTAGTCAGCTTTTTCGCTGTGGTGACTAAAAGATCTGACCAGAATGATTTTGGAGAGGAAAAGTTTATTTGGGGGCTCATGGTTTCAGAGGTCTCAGTCCATGGACAGCAGATTCTATTTCTCAGGGCTCAAGGTGAGGCAGAACAACATGTTGGAAGAGTGTGGCAGAGGAAAGCAGCTCACATGATGATCAGGAAGCAAAGAAAGAGACTCTACTTGCCACATACAAATATATATCCCAAAGCCACACCCCAATGACCCACCTTTTCCAGCCACACCCTACCTGCCTTCAGTTACCACTCAGTTAATCCCATCAAGGGATCAATTCACAATTGAGCTAAGGCTCTTAAAACCCAATCATTTCTTCTCCAAACCTCCTTGCATTGTGTCACATGTGAGCTTTTGGGTGCTACCTCACATTCAAACCATAGCATAAGTACTTATGAATCAATTGGAGAGATTTAAAAGGCCAATATCCAGGGTGCCCTTTAGCCCAATCAAATTGGAATGTCTGTGGGTATCAATATTTACAGCTTCCCAGGAGCTCCCAGTGTGCACAAAACATTGAAAACCACTGCTCTAGACATTCTCTGAAATCCCTTCTGTTTTTGAAACTCTTACAACTTAGAAGTCAATTGTTCTAAAGATCGAAGAGGTTCAATATGTTGTGTGTAAGCTGCATATTATAGACCTGGGATTGTCACAAGGACATTGATTGTGAATGCTAGCTGTACGAAGCAAATTGTACCCACCCTTCAGACATACAGCCCATTCTGGTAAAGTCCACACCAAGAGAAAAGGTGTCAGAGATTAATCTTAGTTCTGAGGCCAACAGTCTTTGGCACCTAAGAAAGTCATTTTCTCGGCGTAGGATACCTTTTTTTCTTTTTTTCCATCAGAAAGGCAACTGAATTGAAATTCCCAGTGCAATACTTATGAGAGGGACTGTGCCCCAGGTCACTGTCTGGGGCCCAGATGACACACGTCTCTGGTGAATCATAAGACAAGGGACAGTCCTTCCATGATCAGGAGGTGGAGCTTGAGGCTCAACACAGTTATCTGTGTCCACATACATTCACTCTGCGGAGAAGGTCAGAACATTCCATGCAAACTTTCGTTCAGTGTTCAAGCGTGAATCTTGCATGACAGAAAACACATCCAGCCTTTTTGACAGTAGATAATTTTTTGCCTCCTCTCTGAGGGACTCCCATTTCAGAACAAAAATGTGATAGAGCTCTCGGTGTTATCAGCACTGTTGTAGAATGCTTTGGACCTTCTGAGGATTCATGCTTGATGCCTGCCTACAATATGTGCAGAGTCCTAAGGGCATGCTAATGACACCGATGGCACTGTTCCCCACCTCAGAGCTGACAAATCTAAGGACAAAGCAATGATGTAGAAGGTTAAGAATGAAGACTAGAATTGCAAGTTATGAAAATACATGCTTATGCAGGCCCTTGAAGGACTGGAGGAGAGTCACTCCCCCAAATTAAAAATGGTCAAAACATTTAGGCATATCTTCAAAGGAAACTCAGGTAACGCCGTGAACACAAGCTTACAAGATAATTAATCATGGGAGGGATGTTTCTTGATTTCTGTGGAAAATATACTAGGGTAAACGTAAAGATATCCCATGGAGTACTAACCAAAATAGTCAGCCTGACTTAGGGCAGCACCTGTCTCTCTTCCATGTATATGTATGTGTTTTTCTCCTGAAAAAAAAAAAAAAAAAAAAAGTACTCTGTGTGAGGAAGAGAAACTGTTTCTCCTGAAAGAAAATGGCTTACACCTGAAGGATCTCAGCTTCATAGGTTTATATCCAAAAATGAAGTCGGACGTGGGCACTTGCTTTGGTTGTGGCCTTTGCCCTCATCTATTTAAATCCCACCATGTGGCTTGGAGTTCAATAAAGTCAGGCAGTGATTCCAGATATCCAGAGGCAAAAGATGGATAATCAGAACCAGTCCAGAATTACAATTAATTTCAGGTAGATAACACACTATTGTCAGACCCTCATGGGACTCCGCTTCCGTCCTGTGCAGTGATAAGCACTGTCTCCGGAAGAAGCAGGTGTAGACTGAGAACAGGATCATTATCCATTTCATAAACCAGATCCAGGGCGGGCATGAGCAATCAGAGTCTTTTTTTAAGTTTTACCTTTAAAGGGAAATAGGAATTGTTACCAGTCTCGAAGGAATTCCTGTAGACACTGACTAGGACTTGAGAGAGAAACAGAAATGATACAAAATTGTGTTTTATTGGATAAATGTGTCTTTTTAAAACTATTACGCCTGAGTGGGAACTATTGCAGCATGTTTTGTTTGTATCCATTATTGTCTATTTTGAGATAGCATTGCACCCCCAGATTATGGGCAGTCCTCATGATGATTCTCTAAGCTTTGCTTCATCCCTTATATTATTAAACTATCTTTTCTACTGTTGTTTTTTTTTAAATTTTTTTTTTTTAGTTGCCAATGGATCTTTTATTTTATGTATTTATATGAGGTGCTGAGGATCAAACCCAGGGCCTCATACACGCCAGGCAAATGCTCTACCACGGAGCCACAACTCCAGCCCTCTACTGCATTTTATGAATGACAACCTATGGAAAACTTCAAGGTTTTAAAATGATTTATAAAATCGAATCATTCATGTATAATTAATTCGACTAATTTGCATGAATGTGCCAGGTCATTGTGGCATAATTAGCCATTGTTGAGGGTTTTCTCCCCCATCAATTAAGCTAATTGCTTTTCACATAGGTGTAGATTGAATATTGATCCCCGTTATTTTCAGTTCACATGCATAAGCAAATTATGCCTAATGGCCAGCTTACTACATCATTACCCACTTACCATCAATTACACAAAAATATACTCTACTAGACTAATGATTTCTTTGTCGTGTTTTGAAGGGCTTTTTAATTGTGATGCTTGAAATAATATCATCATTTAAAAATTATTAGACACTACGCTTAAACTGATAAGAGAATAAATCATATTATTATAACAAATACATCAATTCCTACCTAGACAGTCACTTAGCTATGGATATAAAGCATTCCTCAAAATGAACTCATTGTTAAATAGAGTGAATACCCCAATGGACATACTGGATTATGTCTGTTTTTAATGGTTTTAGCTCAGTCATTATTCTTCCCGTTGCTCATATTAATTTTTTCTCTATACGGTGCAAAATCTCTTAGAAGCTCTGAAAAGTGATGGATTTTTAAAAATCACCAAGAGAGAACACGGCGATATATATATATATATATATATATATATATATATATATATATATTTTTTTTTTTTTTTTTTAAATCACAAGATAAAACCAAACGGACTCATCTTGCATCTCATGCAGTGTATTCCTGTTGTTTAGAAGTTACACTGGGCCTTTGTCTTCCCTACTTTCTCAGTGAAATCTTTTGAAAATACAAAATGACATGAAAATAACATAATCCCAAGATTCTCCTTATAGACTTCTACACCATATGATGTAATTGTTGCACATTAGCTCTTCATAGAGACCAGAGGTAAAACCCAAAGCCTGTCTTAAAAATGTCTGAAAAGTGTCTTTTGAAATACGTGGGAGGGCTGCCTCTGTTTGAGAAGCTTATTTTAATCCTTAGACATCCTGCTCATGAAATCCCAGAAACACAGGCCAGTTGAGCTGATACTCACCTCATGGGAGGCAGACTGTCTCTCACAGGATGCGACCTTCAGCAAAGTCCCTTTGCAAAACTGTCCCTACACCCACAGGGAGAAGAGAATGAGAAAAGCTCCCCCAGGTCTCTGGCTTGCAACTGGCTGATAATGAGCCTGCAATTACCTCTTCGCATCCCAATGATCAGTTCCTCATTTTCTCTCCAGTTCTAACCTTCATCTTTGGCAAGAAGGGGCGGGAGCAGGAGCAAGAGAGAAGAGTGGAGCAGACACAGTCATACAGTGCTTAAGGACCAGAGGGGTGGTGAGTTGGGCTGATGGGCAGTTTTATTGTCATGCCGACATCATAGAGTGTATTTAAAGCTATAACGTCACTAGGAGATAGAATATTCTAAACACCAACCCAAACACCCTTATGTAGCTCATAGCTCTTTGCTCTTGTGTATCGTTTTGACAGCAAAATGGGATGATTTTTTAAAATAAGATTCTTTGAACCATGTTAATATAATCAACCCATTTTCTTAAATCGGACCACGATTTTGTACAATATGTTCTAGACTCAGCTTATGGAACCACAGAACACCAGCATTAGCAGAGACCTTGGAGGTGAGGCAGCTTCCGTCATTTCTGTCCGTTAGCTGAGTCCCTTCAGTGAGAGGAGGTTCTTTTTTTTTTTTTTTTTTTGGTACCAGGGATTGAACTCAGCGGCACTCAACCACTGGGTCACATCCCCAGCCCTTTTTAGTATTTTTTATTAGAGACAGGGTCTCACTGAGTTGCTAAGTGCCTCGCCATTGCTGAGGCTGGCTTTGAACTCGCGATCCTCCTGCCTCAGCCTCCCAAAGTGCTGGGATTACAGGCGTGCGCCACCGCGCCCGGCCGAGAGGAGGTTCTTTACTAGGGAGCTCATTGCATTTCCCGAGAGCATTAAGAATCACAAGATTCTCAGATACATTTATCCTACTTCTGCACTTTCTTAATACCTAGAATGACTCTAATCGCATCTCTGTAGATTTTAGTTTCTGCAGAGAACTTTCACATATTTTAAAAATGTCCTTGTTTTCAACAAACACATTCAAATCTACCTTCTTCTTACATAATTTCATAATCTTTGTTTCTAGATCAACATCTGTCTCACTTTCTGAGGGTATTTAAAGTCTGTGTACATAAATTGTACACAGAAAACAGAATCCTGTTTTCATTCTCTATGAATCTGTTTTCTGTTTTGTTCAAGTTTAAAAGAGATCCAGATTAAAAAACAAAAACAAAAACAAAAGTTAACTTCATAAAAAATATATGTGCTTTTTGTTTGCTTTTGTAGGACTGCAGATTGAACTCAGGGTTGCTCTGCCACTGAGCTATATTCCCAATTTTATTTTGAGACAGGGTCTCACTAAGTTGTGGAGGCTGGCCTTGAACTTGCAATTCTCTTCCCAGTCTCCACAACTTAGTCTCCAAAGTAGGTCTGAGTATAGGCACGACTCACCATGTACAGTTAAGTACATATATACTAAGAATACTAGTAGAGAAAAATAGATCATAAGTGAGGTATGAATATTGTAGTGCTTTATTTCATTGTATTTATATACATTTATTTCATTTCATTGTATTTATACATTTCATTGTATTGCATTGCTATTATATTTAGGAAAAAATGTTGGGATCTTTTAAATCCTTTGCCTAAGTGGCATACCCAAACTTTTGTTTTGAGATGATTTTCCAAAGTCTTCAATCAACTTTATTTAGTATATGACTTGCTATGCAGTGGTGAAGATAATATTTAAATAGAAACCTCAATAGATAATGTTTAACATTTCTAGTTGTCTTTAACGTTTCAGTGATATTTCATTGATGAGAATAATACAAATCTGACTTTAGGTTTGGATGAATACAAGATGGATTCTGGTATTTTCATTCTGTTAAAACTCTTTCGATGATGTTCAACATAATAAGTCTCATACTTTTATTCCACCTGATGAAAAAAAATGACAAGCTTTGTTGCATGTCTACATGAGACTTGAAATCTGTATTTTCACCCAGTGTTTTCCTTCATAGTTGTTATCAAATCCCATCTTGTGGTGTTTATAGTGATAACACATCGAGATTCTCACAGTCACCTCTACACGTTTCCTCATTCACTTGATTTAAAACTGAAAAAAGTCCAGGTCATTCCTGAAAATACTCAGCAAACATGTGACTTAACAGTCAATGTGTAATTCTTTGCAACCAGAATTTTTAATTGCTACAGAGAGGTCAGTCTCTCCAACAAATTAGGGGTAAGGGACCATCCAGGCCTTCCTAGTAGCCTCATTGTATAATAGAAAGCAAATCTGAGATCAGTTCTTCTTCTTTTACCTGCTTACTTTGGGAATGTCTTGTAACAAATTGCAAGGCACATTTCAAAGGGCAGCATTTGTGGTTTGAACGGTGCATGGAAAGTTTGCAAACAGCTAGGTTTATAGATAGATAAGGCTTAGAAAAGCATTAGAGGGGGTTGCTCAAATTAGAGGAAGATGAGTAGTGGCATTAATAACAGGAAGGGAACTCAGTCTCTAATTGCACCATTTATTTGGTTAACAGAAAAAAAAAAGTAGAGTAACATATTGTTGGGGTACAAGACACTTTAGCCCCAAATATGGCACCATGACATCTCAAAAGCAGCAGAGGCATAAAGGTCGCTGCCTTTGGATCTTCTTCCCTACTTCTCCCTCAACAAAGCAAAAGAAAAAAAACTTGTTGGTCAGAATCCAAATGCTTTAAAAAAAAATTCTTAAATTGTAATCTGTGAAGCAGATAAGAAGTAAAGATATAATGGAGGTATTTTCATATTTAAATGTGCCTTTTTATCATGTTCAAATGCATAACACAGAGTGCATTTTAAAATGTCACTCAACTGTTACCGAGAATACAGGGCCAGGTATACTATAAAATGTAGAATCACTGAGCCAAAGCATGAGATAAAATTATGTTTGTAATGAATTACCCTGAATGTCTCTGAACACATTCAAAATTAAAATAAAAATTAATAATATATATATATGCATGCACATGGTCTTTTTAAAAAAAAAAAAACAACCTCAAATTAAATTCTCACTGCACAATTCCAGCTTTCATTTTGGGAAATCAAATGTTAAATATTAAAAAGACTTATTCACCTATGAAGTTGTGTTAGTTAAATATATCTACCTCATAGTCTGGGCAAGTAAAGTTTGGGATATATAAAAGAGGGGCTGGAGAAGACAGGATAGTCAGAATTTAATAAAAAATACTTCCTGGTTAACCTGGAAATTTTATATACCATGTAGAATTGAAGAAAATATTGTAACTGGTAATATTAACTATTTTCCAAGTGCACAAAACCTCTCCTGCATCTGTCCTCCTATTAAAATAACAAGTGTAATAGGAAATCACTATGATAGTTACCATGTCCTACTTTAACTTCTGATGTATTATCTTTCTCTTTCATTAAATTGATATCACTTCCAAGACACAGATCAGTCTCCAAAAATTTCACAAAGAATACAGTGCCCAATAAGAAGTAGGGAATCAACTGGATTTGTTTTCATTATTTTTAACCTTTACATCTAATCCTCTTATCTGACTTACAGTTGCACAATTATACAATTAAAACACAGAGCTGATAGGGAAGGTTTTCTATGTGCCACTTTGGAAAAGCATTTCTACTTCTGCATTAACTCATTGGTTCATTTCAACAACCCTGTGAGGTCGATGCTTTGATTCATCTGATTTATGCACAGTTTAGAGATGAATAAACAAAAGCACAGACCAGCATGTCTGTTCTCCTCATTTTGCGCTGTGAATGAATGTCATAGCTCAGACTTGAATCTAAGCTAGCTAAGCCAGGGTCCTGAATGGGAGAAAAAATAATTCTCTCTCTCCCTTTTGTAGTTCTTAGCAGGAACAAAGCACTGCAGCAAGAGGCAGATTAACAAGAGAAAAGCAAACAGAAGCTTTTAGGACATCACACATGGAAGATAGCCAGGGAAAATGAGTTAGCCTCAAAAAAACATATCCTTAAATACCATCTTAACTGAAATACAAAAAGAAGGGCTTGGGGTAGCCCGTGATGGGATAGTGGCTAGGTAAAGCACAGGGAACAAGAGCAAGGTTTGTTACACATGTTAAAGTCAAAGTCTCATAAAAGACTTCTAGTGATTTGGAGTTACCCTTCTCTCCTTGTGCAAGGGAGACATCCTCAAAAAAGGAATGCAAATTTCTCTTACAAATGGCGAGCTTCTGCCCTTGTTTTCAGAGCTTCTCCTGTGGCAACATTCAAATTATGCTGTTAAAATAAACCTTAGACCCAAGAGGCATATTTTAGGGTGGCAAATTATGGTCTCTGATAGTCACATCTTGGGATATCTTGGCCCCCATCAAGCCAAAGTACTTAACCATCATACAAACTATCTGTATTACTAAAATCAAGCAATGTTCTGAGGTTGACGTATATTTTGAGAGTCGGGGTAATGAATTTCTTCCATTAATAGTCATGGTTGTAATCTACCTATTATCATGTAACTCAAAATTGAATTTAGAAGTGGCAAACTTTGGTGAACTGAGAGTGTTTTTAGTCAGCTGTTTTATTGCTGTGACCAAAAAGACCAGACAAGAATCATTTTGGAAAGGAAGAAGTTTTGGGGGGGCTCACAATTTCAGAGGTCTCAGTCCATAGACAGCCAACCCCATTCCTTGGGGTCTGAGGTGAGGCAGCCCATCATGGTAGAAGAGTGTGTTGGAGGAAATCTTCTGGTAATAGGGATCCAGGAAGCAGAGAGAGACTCCTCCTCTCACCAAGGACAAAATTTGTATCCCGAAGGCACATTCCCCATGACCCACCTCCTCCAGCCACATCCTACCTGTCTACAGTTGCCTCCCAGTGAATCCATTTGACTGGATTTATGCAATGATTTGGTTACAGCTCTCATAACCCAATCCTTTCACTTCTGAACGTTCGTGCATTGCTTCACATGAGCTTTTGGAGGACTCCTCATATCTAAACCATAACCAAGTAAAGGTAGTTGCACATTTAACAAAGCCAATGAACTCATTCAGCCCCACATTTTCCATTCTCTCTAGGATGATGGGGATAGAAAGGGCTAGGTCATGGGCAACATGCTCAGCAAGAAGGCTCAGGATGTAAATAGGAGAGAAAGGAAGTAAGATGAAAGTGCTATGGACAGGACATGGTTTAATTGTGTTCCTCCAAAGGTTCATGTGTGGAGACTTGGTCCCCAAGATAGTAGTACTGAGATGCGCTGTGGAACCTTTAAGGAGTGAGCCTAAGTGGGACTTCCCAAGGCCATTGGTGACATGATGTAGTTCTCCTGTGATCCCTTGGTAATTCCTACCAAGAGAGCTGTTATTAAAATGGTAAGCCTGGTCCCTCCTGCTCTTTCTGCTTCCTGGCTTGCAATGCGACTGCTTGCTGTCCTATACTCCTGTCCCTGTTGACACAAGCAAGTGGCCCCTTTACCACAGAACCTACACAATACCATTTGGCCTCTGAGCCACCAGAATTGTGAGCTGAAGACCACTCTGGTCTTCTGACATAGGCCATTTCAGGTCCCTCATCATGCCAAGAAACGGCTGATTAACCCAGGAAGGTACAAAAGACGTTGCCGAAATAGAATGTGCCCACCTGACTACTCAGCTTGAGGCTGGCCCCGCTGTGTTCCCTCTGCACTAGGGGTGGCTGTGTCTCATACAGCTGCAGGTACTTAGGTGTGGCTGCCCAGAATGTGGCATTGAGGAGCGAGAGGAGCTTTCTGTCCCGTCCCCGTGGCAGTATATTCTGTTGTCTACTGTCAGTGTCTGAGAAGAGCATGGGTGTAGGTCTGATTGCTGTACCAACCTCCCTGGTGGGTTTTTCCTGTGCTAAGTGGCCTCTTACGAAGTGACACTCATTGATGAGTCCTGTAAAAGGATTAAAGTATAGAAGCTGATTCTGATATGGGTCAGCCAGGTGTGTACACACCTTTCAAGACTGGGCAGCGGTATGTACATGGTGTAGAGCTAGCACGGACCATAGAGAAATCAATGAGTGGAAATGACCCTGGAAGACACCTCAAAGGTTGGGACCCAATGGCTTCAGACCGGCATGGCATTGCTAGGGTTGTGGGCTCCAAGGACCCAGGGATGGGAGCAGGCCTTTTTCAGTTAACTCTGCAACTTGTACAGCTGTTTTTTTTTTTTTTTTTTTTTTTCAATTTTCCTCAACAGTCTCTCACCCTGAGAATGACTGGCCATGTTATGGGTTGCATCGTGTCCCTCAAAAGAAAAGATGCATTGAAGTCCTAAGCATCCGTAACGCAGAATGTGACATTTTTTAGGAAATAGGATTGCAATCGATATACTTAGTTTAGATGAGGTCATTCTGGGGGGACGTGGGCCCTGGTCTGGCATAGAAAGGAGAAACATGGACCCAGAGCTAAGCTCACAAAAGGAGACACTGTCAAGAAATGCAGGGTCCCCGTGACTGTATGAAGAGAATGAGACCTCCACCAGAGGCTAGCAGAGGCAGACAGGGCTTTCCTCTAGAGCTGTCAGAGAAAGCAAGCCCTGTCCTAACTTGACTTTGGAGTTCTAGCTAGCCTTGTAGAACTCTGAAAGCCTGTTTCCACTTTGTTAAGCCAATCGGTGTTTAGCAGAGTGTTATAGCAGCTCTCTGAGAAACTCATGCATGCTGTTTAATGTGAATTTTAAGCTGTAGTGGAAAAGCTCTGGATTTATTTTCATCAATTATGCATGCTTGTGTTGGTTGTGCTATTTATGTATCTAAATATCTAAATATCTCTGGGTCTCATTCCTTATCTGAAAAATGAGAAGTCTGGACGAGATTCACTGTGTAAAATTGAAGGTCTCATTTTAAAATTTTATTTTAAATTTTTTATTATTCTAATTTGTTATGCATGTTTGCAGAGTACATTTCATTTCATATTACATATAAAGAGCACAAGTTTTCAAGTTGCCGGTTTTATATAAAGTATTTTTATAACAATTGTGTCTTCATACATATATTTAGGGTAATGATGGATAACTCATTCTACCATTATTCCTATCCCCTTGTCCCCTCTCTTCCCTCCCCCCTCTTTGTTCTAATTAAAGTTCTTTCATTCCTCTCATCCCCACTCCCTTGCCTTTATAAGTTAGTATCTTCATATCAAAGAGATCATTCAACCTTTGGTTTTCTGGGATTGGCTGACTTCACTTAGCATTATTTTCTCCAACTCCATCCATTTGCGTGCAAATGCCATGATTTTATTCTCTTTTAGTGCTGACTAGTGTTCCATTGTGTATATATACCAAAGTTTCCCTATCCATTCATCTGCTGATGGGCATCAGGGTTGGTTCCACAATCTAGCTATTGTGAATTGTGCTGCTATAAACATTGATATAGCTGTGAATATTTTTTGACATTTAACATATATACAGAAAATGCAAATATTGCCAAACACGGAGGAACCCACATTTAACCCCAGAGAATCAGGAGACTGAAGGAGGATCCCAAGTTTCAGTCTAGCCTCAGAAACTTAGCAAGACCCTGTCTCAAAATAAATAATAATAAGAAGAAAATGACTGGTAGATAGATTAGGGGTGAAGACCCCTGAGTTCTATCCCCGGTATCACAAAATAAAATAAAATAAAAATAAGTACTTTAAATGGAAAGAAAAACATGAAAATATCATAACTTGAATAAACTATTATATATAGTCACATCTGTCAGCGAATAATAAGTGCTAACTCTCCTGAAGCCAACCCCCACCCCACGATGCTTACCTATTTTCTCAAAGGATGAGATTCTCCCAACTTCTAATTTCTTAGTTAATATTTGCTATGATCTGAATATTTCACAAGTGAAAGAATAAATATATCTTTGGAGTTTGTGCAGCTCCATTTTTATTATTGTTACTACATTCTGTTATATCAAGGTAGCATGATTTATTCATTGCAACATTGATGCCCCCTTGAGCTTTGCCAATTTGAAGGTTTGATTTTTAACTTCATGTGCCCAGTCGACAGAGCTACAGAGTACACAGATATGGGTCACACATTATTCTGGGTGTTTCTTTGAGGGAGTTGCGGGGTGAGATTAGCATTGGAATGGATAGTCGGAGTAAACAAATTGCTCCGTCTGATCATTTAAAGGTTTGAGTGGAACCAAAAGGCTGACCCTCCCTCAAGGAAGAGGGACGCCTCATGCTGGAGTGCATGAGCAGGATTATCAGTCTTTCCCTGTCTTCAGACTCTATACTGAAATATTAGCTCTGTCTGGGTCTTGAACATGCCTTCCCTCCAGACTAGAACTGTACCATTGGCTGTCCTGAGTTTCCAGATGGCCAACTACCTGCCCCTCTCTCTCTCCCTGAGATGTCCAGACCTATGTAACATTGCAGTGTGTGTGTGTGTGTGTGTGTGTGTGTGTGTGTGCTGTAGAGTTCTGTTTCCCTGCAAAAGACAGGGTTATTACAAGTCATGACACTGTGGACATTTTTGTGCATGTCTTTTGATGAACATGTTCACATAATATTTCTGTTGATTATCTATTGAAGAGAGGAATTGCAGGGTCAAAGAGTGTGCAAGGGCCTGATTCTAGTAGATAATGGTGGAAAAATGTCCAATACCTATGAACGTATCCAGTCTCCAGTACATAATTGCCATTTAGAGTTTCACTGACACTTGACATCATCAGTCTTTAAATTTTAAATTTGCAGACCATCGGAGTGGTGGAAATACAGAGCTATCCCATTATGCTTTCTAAGATATCTTTAAATTTTATTCTATAATCTGCCACTGGGTTTTGAAATGATTTAAATAACTTATTTTGCTCTCAATTATTTATTTGAGGTGGTGGTAGACATCTACTAATTACAAGAAGGAGACAAGATGGTTTTTTCCCTTGTGGATAAATTCCTCCCTTCTAGAAGATATCAGAAAAATGATATTTCTCACTGTGGAGTAGTTACTGTGGATATACCTCTGTGGTCTTCTGGGCATAAAACATTGTGTTAACCCTAAATTCTGCATGTCCCTAGCCCTATCCATTTAATACTGGATGAAAATTGACCCCAGAATGATACCTTTGCTAACTCTCCATTTCTTCATTGTCTGATCATGGGTGATTTGGAGATGTTCAGCCATTCGAACCACCATTTCTATGTATCCCAGAGAAGATAGAAGCTGCCCAAGTTGCATAATGCAAACACTTCCTCTCACCACAGTCCTTGGGTTTGGGAAGCTCTTCTTTTCCTTCTCTGGTCCCTGCCTCTCTGCAAGACAAACTGAGCCTAAGTCCAGATTTTTAAATAGCTCCACCCATGGAATGACCCCAGCTTTTATTAAAGATTTCACAAAGGTAATTTGGAATTTTCTTGAACACCCATGGGTTTCTCTCCTCCTGCGTTGCAGCTACAAACACGCCTACATGTTCCAAGACTGCCTCACTGTGCTTGCAGCGTTCTCCTCCTAGGATGGGAAAATAATTGGATACTGAAGGGCAACCTGGCCCATGGTCTCCAGAGTTAGAAAAGAATGTCCCTTTCCTCCCTTCCAGGCACTTGATCTTCTTTCTCTTGATCTGAGATTCTATTCTGTATCTAAAAAAAAAAAATGCTATTTAAGTCCTCATTCAGAAATAAATGTTGGAGAGGATGTGGAGGAAAAGGCACACTCATACATTGCTGGTGGGACTGCAAAATGGTGCAACCGCTATGGAAAGCAGTATGGAGATTTCTTGGAAAACTGGGAATGAAACCACCCTATGACTCAGCTATCCCACTCCTGGGTCTATTCCCAAAGGACTGAAAAACAGCATATTACAGTGACACAGCCACTTCAATGTTTATAGCAGCACAATTCACAATAGGTAGGTTGTGGAACCAACCTAGATGTCCCTCAGTAGATGAGTGGATAAAGAAAATGTGGTATATACACACAATGGAATTTTACTCAGCAATAAGAGAGAATAAAATAATGGCAATTGCAGGTAAATGGATGAAGTTGGAGAATATAATGCTAAGTGAAATTAGTCAATCTCAAAAATCCAAATACTGAATGTTTTCTCTGATATAAGAAGGCTAGTTCACAGGGTTGTTGGATGGGGGTACACAGGATTAGAGGAACACTAGAATGGTCAAAGGAAAGGGAGGGGAAGGGAGGGAGTAAGGGGGAGGGAGCGGGGAAAAAGAAAAAAAAATTGGTGGTTGAGTGAGATGGATATCATTATCCTAAATGCATGATTGAAGATCTGAATGGTACTTATATACTTTGTATACAAACAGTTGTATGTAAAAAGATGCTATATATGTGCATTATGAATTGTAATACATACTACTATTATAAATAAAAAAAGAAGCAGAATACTTGCCTCCAAAAATAAAAAGGAGAGGAAAAGAATGACCAGCTACCTTTAATCAAAATGCTGACATGCTTTTGCCTCAAAGATGATTAGGAAGAGACATCTGTTTTTTTTTTTTTAATATTTATTTATTTGCTTTAGTTGTACACAGTGGGTTTATTTTTATGTGGTGTTGAGGATCGAACCCGGGCTGTGCACGTGCTAGGTGAGCGCTCTACCGCTGAGCCACAACCCCAGCCTCCGAGACATCTGTTTTTATCAGTGATTTCCAAGGGGAAAAATCACTTTGCTATTGACAGGAAGACCCCTGGAAGTGAATGTTAATGAGGAACTGAGACTCCTCAGCACACTATCAAGGTAGCTTCGCACATTTCTAGGTGTGAAGAAAGACACTGGGAACAGTGGGTAGCTGTGACAATAACATCCCCCAAATGAGACCTGCTTCCTGTCACCTCTTTTTCTTTCCACTAAAAGTGAAAAATGTTTATCAGCTGAGGTCAGGCTCTGGACATGAGGAGCAGATGTAAAATACAAGCTGCCCAGAATCATTCTACATTCAACCTGTGGGTGCGTGTTTGCAAGTCACCCCCAGGGTCTGCTTTATGTTAACTTCTCAGAATAACTAGATGGCATTGCAGAACACTGATCTACTCAGAATTCATGGGAGAAATGGAAAAAAATATGAATTCTTGCAAAAATCTTCCTCCTAAGAAGAAGCACAGATGGAAATTGGCTGGATAAACTAAAAAATGTTTGCAGCAACATTAGTGAAGGGATGCTTTGGGCTTCAGTTTGAAGAGGAAAAAAAGAAAGAAAGAAAAAAAAGCCTTTCTCCATCATTAACCCAACTTTGGCAAAGTTAAAATCTCAGCCCTTTGGAAAGGAATGAAAATTTCTGGTAAGTCCCATGGTAGAGATTTTTTTTCTTCATAATGTGCAATCATTTACAATGATTTAACTTAAGCTTATGTCATTAGAACATACATACAAAAAAATGAACAACAAATAAAACGTGAAGTCAGCTTTCCAGCACTGTGACAAAATGCCAGAGATGATCAACTTGAAAAGAAGAAAGATTTACTTTGGTCCACTTTGGAGAGCTGCAGTCCATAGTTCCTTGGCCTTTTGCTTTTGGCTTGTGTTAAGGCAGCTGATCATGGCACAGGATATTGCTCACCTCTTGGTGACTGGGAAGAGAGAGACAAGAAAGAGTTGGGGTCCCACTATTGCCTCCAAGGGCATGCCTCCAGTGACCTAACTTTCTTCCACCATCTCCTACCTCCTAAAGATTCCATGGTTATTGCTGGTGGGACTGCAAAATGGTACAGTACAGCCAATATGGAAAGCAGTGTGGAGATTCCTTGGAAAACTGGGAATGGAACCACCCTATGACCCAGCTATCCCACTCCTCGGTCTATACCCAAAGGACTTAAAAACAGCATACTACAGGGACACAGCCACATCAATGTTTATAGCAGCACAATTCACAATAATTAAACTGTGGAACCAACCTAGATGCCCATCAGTAGATGAATGGATAAAGAAACTGTGGTATATATACATAATGGAATATTACTCAGCAATAAAAGAGAATAAAATCATGGCATTCACATGTAAATGGATGAAGTTGGAGAATATAAGGCTAAGTGAAGTTAGCCAATCCCAAAAAGCCAAATGCCAAATGTTTTCTCTGATATAAGGAGGCCGATTCACAGTGGGGTTGGGACGGGGAGCATAGGAGGATTAGAGGAACACTAGGATGGCCAGTGGGGAGGGTAGGGAAGGGAGGGAGCAAAAGGGTGAAGAAGGAAACATGAAATGTAATACATTCTGCTGTCATTTCTAACAACTTAGAATAAAAAAAAAAATTAAAAAAAAAACTGAGAATGAGTTTTGTGTTTAAAAAAAAAAAAAAAAATTCCATGATTGCCGAGTAGTACCCCAGGCTCCAGCCAAAGTTTCAACAGAAGTGTCTTTGGGAGGCATTTCAAATCTAAACCAGATCAGTACTGGAATTGAATGATATTTACAAATACTGAAATATTGAATGGGTAAAATATTATTTATTGCTTATATATTTCAAAGATTTTTAAGATCCTAACACATCGGAGGAGCATATATTTGACTCACATTATTTGCTCTATGGTAGAGTCTGCCTTCAACAAAGACATTGATCAACTCTGGAGACCTCCAATGCAGGAAGAAGAAATATACCTTTAGTTTGTGTAGCAGATAAAAAAATTATGATATAAATGGTATCTAGTAATGACACCTAACAAATATCCACTAAAAATATCTGAGTATTATTGTATATTTCATATAACTTGATTAGCACTCATTTTGGTTAATATAAATAATCTATTTTATTAGATTTATTAATTAAAACTATATTAAAACACCAATTAAAACTTTCTGTGCACCTTCATCTTCTGAACGCGCAGAAGCTCAGGTTTTTGTCGGACTCAATCTGATAAGAGGAGTACCTTTTTAGCAACTGGAAGCAAATCTAAAAGGAAATCATTGAAATCAGAGGAAAAGTGCAATATGTTGTGACCAAAGTGGAGAGTTATTAGCCAGATCAATTAATACACTTTTGAAAGACCTTAGAAATGCACTTGTTGCATAGAAATATTCTAATAAGGACCCACTTCATTTTAATAGTCTCACAACGTCTATACAATATTTTGGGAAGTTAAGACAGTTTTTCACTATCTATGTTTATAGATAGTGAAAGCAAGAGTGTGTCAACCTTTATTTTAATTTAGTTTTATTTATTTACATCAGGTCTTTTTTTGTTTTGTCGGTCTTTTTTTTTTTCCCCCCTTTTTGTTTGTTTTCGATACTGGGGACTGAACCCAGGGCTGCCTTCCCACTGAGCTACATCTCCAGCCTTTTAAATTTTTAATTTTGTATCAGGGTATTACTAAGTTGCTGAGGCTGGCTTTGAACTTGCAATCCTTCTGTCTCATCCTTTTGAGTTACCGGCATAAGAGGCCTGTATCCTAGGTGATTCTTTTTTTTTTTATTGTTTTGTTTTTGGTTTGGGGTCAACTTTTATTTTAAATCCGATTCCTTGTATTTTTTTAAAAAAAATAGTTAAGTACAAGGGCAATAAGAGACCTAGAGAACAAAAGTTCTTCCTAGGGTAAATATCTTGTCTTGTTCATTGCTCAGATCACATAAAAACCAAGTCACACACATGCATTATATTCATATACTCTGTGCTGAATTTTTCTTCCAAATTTTCTCATTTGAGGCTTTTCCTCAAGTGCTGTACCATGGTATATTGAACATTTGGAGTAGATGCAACTTGTGTTTTTTTTGTTTGTTTCTTTTTATTTGAATCTGGTTTATATAGGACATAACTGAGCAGAAATATATAGCCATGTTGCTTGTTTGAATGATTGAATTTATATATCTGGCCAGTCTACTACTGGTTCAAATCTGTACAGTACAAAGTTTTGAGATTTTTAACTCAGAAAAGTTTCAAAGCAATAGAAATTATTTTTTCAGCCACTAATTTTATCACATAAAATGAATTAGAGGCATTTTCCACCATCAAAGGAAAATTAAAATTTTCATTTGTGTAATAACATGAGTACTAAGTACCTTAAATAGGCTTATCCTCAAAAAATTAAATGTCATTAGCATTATACTTAATTTCATTTTATTGGTGAAGGAAGAGAGTTATTAAAACTTTGCACCAGGTCACACTCTTATAAGCAGCAGATATGATTTAAGTATTATTTAAATATATGGCATATATTACATATGAAATATATGTTAAAGCAGATCATTGGATAAAAGGACTTGGTATTTTTAGTCAACTTTGTGTTGCTGTGACCAAAATACCTCACAAGAATAACTTGGAGAGGGAAGGGTTTATTTTGGCTCATGGTTTCAGAGGTGCAGCCTTTGATCAATCCACTCCATAGCTCTGGGCCTGAGGTGAGCGAAAAAATCACAGTGGAAGGGTCTGGAGGGAGAAGGCCACTCAGGATATGTCAATCGGGAAGCAGAGAGAGACTTCTTTCACCAAGGACAAACTATAACTCCAAAGGCACTCCCCAGTGACCTCCTTCCTCTAGCCACGACCTGCTTGCCTACAGTTACCACCCAGTTAATCCATTCAGGTGGATTAATTCACTGATTTGGTCACCACTCTTAATCTAATCATTTCCCCCTACACATTTTTGCCTTGTCTCACACATGAGCTTTTGGGGTACACCTCCTATCCAAGCCATAACACTTAGGGAGCACAAAGCAGTCTTATTAGTTCTTAACAGAAAAGATTCACTACATGAAAATTTCTGCCCCACTTTGTTAAATGTCAACAGATCCTTAGATTGCCTTTCCTAATCAAATATGTTCAGTGTTTAACTTATTCATGTTCCCGAAGAGTCAATATCCTATTACCTTTGTCTGCATAATAGCCAGTATCTTAACTATTTTTCTATTAAGGAAAATATATTTCAGAGAGGCCAGGTCTCACCACAGAGATGGGTCTAAGGATTGGTTTTTAATTTAGACTCTGATATAAACTGAATGTTTTAATCCTCCCCAAATTCATGTTGGAAGTGTAATCACCGGTGGATGGTGTTAGGGGATAGGGCTTTTGGAGGAGATTCAATCATAAGTGCGGAATTCTAGTTAATACAATCAATATCCTTATTAATAAGTCTCCAGTGAATGCGTCCCCCTAACACACACCATGTGAAGACATGGAGAAGGTGCCATCTATGAGCCAGGAAGTGGGTCCTCACCAGACACATAATCTCCTGATGAGCTTGGTTTCCCTGACTGTGTAGGAAATGAATTTCTGTTGTTTACAAGCTAACTACTAGTCTAGGGTATTTTGTTATAGCATCTTGAATAGACTGAGACAGACTCACTCTTACTCCCTGGAACCCAGGTTATTGTTTTCCCCATTCCTTTAACACATATACCCTTGCTTTAGATCATCTCTTTAAAATAAAATTATTGCTGCTTCTCCAACCAGTTTGTGTCTAGTGGTACCATTTTTATTATAGATATCAATATCAGGGGTTTTATACGTGTGTTTAAAGGAAAACAAATTGGATAGCATTTTTTACAAAGTCTTGTTTTATCTTGGTTTTCACTTTTCCTTTTGGCCTTACACCTTCCTGATCATACATGTAATATAAACATTAGGTGGTGGTTTTATGTGAATCTGCTGCCTTTGAGTTGGGTGAGTCACAATTCGTTGAAAATAAGATCATGTCTAAACCTGGTGGCAGAGTTATTCCTCAGATAGGATTGTTGGACCTCATGCTTTATTTACCCAGTGTCAAAATCGGTCAAAAATATTCTATGAGTCAGAAGGGTCATGCCACATCTGCCTCCATTTTTTCTTTTTTTTTTGGATACTTGCATATCCCTGATCTAAGTTGCTAATGGTATTGTTTAACATCTTTCAGGAATGGGCTCTTTATCTTAAGCATGATAGTAAATTTAACAGCATATAAGAGGGAGCTCTGAAAATTGAAAAAAAAAAAAAAATATTTGAAGAGTTAGGCTGGGTGTGTGCCAAAATGTAGAGAGTTCCAGGTGCCTGGGAAGGGGAAATTATGATCGAATGACCCAGGGTTCTATCTTTGGGATGAATCAGCTGTGAACATTTTCAGTTTTTTGATCTCTCTTCTCAAGGCTGAGATTCTAAGTGCCGTTGGACATATGTGTATCACCCACCCACTTAGAGGCAAAAGTTCAGGATATCATAATAGACAAGGGCACTAAGTGACCAATCCATCACAACAAAATTGGGAGCTGTTATCAGAATACAGGAAAATTGGTGCAGGTTCACAACAGCTACAGATTTCTATGACGATTATTCACAATTTAAAAAAGAGTTCCATACAAAGGTGGTTGGATCCACAGCACACCCACATTCCAAGCTGGGTCAGTATTTTCGGTTGCTCTCCTTCCTTTTCAAAACCACAGTACGGTATCCATTCATACGGTGAGGAGTTCATTGGGCAAAGACACTCACTTTATTGTAGCAGATAGACTAATCTGAGGTGGTAAGCGTCTTCATAATTAGAACAGGGAGGTTTGGTTGATCCTTGAAGAACTGACTTGTAGAATGAGTGTGGAATGAAAGCTCAATGCAAATAAATCACCTTATGAATGAAGATGTTGTGAGTAGTGGTCTGGACTGATATTGCAACCTGTTCCTGACTGCGGGTGGAGCTCATGACAAACTCCACTTTCTCAGACTCTAAGGCCACAGGAACTGCGAGTCTTAGGGAGTGTCAGGGTCTCATTGCTATGCTTCTGGGAGGCTGTACCCAAGATTGTAAACACTCTTTTATTCACAGCTTCATCCTTTGTTTTTATTGGCGGCAGGAAACCTGCCAATCAGGCACAGAGGTCTGAAGGTGGCCGGGCAGCAGCAACCCGTGAGCATCCTAAATGTGACCCTCTTTCAGCTGCATTCCTCCTTGTCCATCCTGTGGGCCACAGAAACACGACAGGGTGCCTCTGCCGTCTGTGCCTGGCCTCCCACCCCAGAGTCCCGTCCCCGTGTGTTGAGGGGGATGGGAACACTCCTGAGTCTTTGAGAGCAACCTCAGCTCTTCATGTTTTCTTTTCAAGGAAGACAGTCTCAGTATTTCACTCTCGAACTGAATCTGAGCTTAACTGTCTATAGAAAAAAAATCATTTACTTGAAGTAAAGATGTTTTTGTATGATTTATTTATGTATTTGGTATGTTGTGCTTTGGAAATTTTCAATTTTTGTTCTGTTTTTGGTAAGAAAAAGTTTGCAGGTTAAAATTGCTCACTATCTTCTTAAGTGAAACCTACAACGTATGCAAGTCTTAGGTGGAAAAATAATACAGAATAGAAAAAGTCCTCTTCCTCATTATATGATCATTTTAGTCCTGATGGGGTAGAAGGAACCGGTCTGTCAGGTCTGTATTCTCTCAGGACTGAGCACTTACAAATTCTTACATATTCCCATTAAAAATAAGCTTCCAGTTCAGTGGAAAACACGGCATACCCATTGTTTCCATCCTGTCTTATTATGGATTAAAATAAAAGTCTACTTCAGGCATGGTGGCACATGTCTGTAATCCCAGTGGCTCAGGAGGCTGAGGCAGGAGGATCACAAGTTCAAAGCCAACCTCAGCAAATTAGCAAGGCCATAAGCAACTTAGTGAGACCTTGTCTTAAAATAAAACACAAAAAGTAAAGGGCTGGAACGTGGCTCTGTGGTTAAGTGCCCCTGGCTGGGTTCAATCCCTGGTACCAAAACATACAGATTTCTATGACGATTGTAACATAAAACATAAAAATAAAAAAAAAAAATTTAAAAAATGGTGTTTCCCTTTTGTCTGTCTTTAACTTTTGGAATGTGTTCAGTACCTATGTTGAACAATTTGAAATTACCGATTTTGTTAGTCAAAAGTTTAAATATTATTTTCCACCCGTGTTTCCAAGTACAAGTTGAGTATCCCTCATTGGAAACTTCAAACACTGAAAAGCTCCAAAATCTAATACTTTTTGAGTGTCACCACGATGCCCCAAGTGGAAAATTTCACATCATGAAGCTTGATTCCCTGCACAACAACATCATTAAACATATCGTATGATATTACCTTGTACCGTCTACCATTCAGTTGTGCTTAGACATTGGGATAGGTTGCTAGAGACCAAGGAAGACACCCAGAGATGAGATATAAGACTTAGGGTTTATTGAGAAATGTCACAGAGGAGGTCCAGAGACATCCTTGCTGGTGGCTGGGTGTTTTGCCACAAAGTGTCTTGTTGATGGGTAGAACAGGTGTACTCCTCTTGCACAGAGGGCCTCGGGCAGCGCAGCAGAACTAGCGCCTCTGTCTTTCTCTGGGCTTTGTCCAGAGCAGTTGCCTGGGGGAACTGTTCACTCTCCTTCTAGGTGTGATTGCCCAGTTACCGCAGGTGGAGGGTTTTCTAAGTTAGGCTACAGAAGTGGTGGCAGCCTCAGCATTAGCTTGCTCTGCTCCTTGTATGACCAGCACCCCACGGAGTAGCTGTTCTGATGTACACCTGCTTAGGTGTGACTCTAACTTGTCCTGGTTCCCAGCATACATAACAGGAGGTCAGTGTTTCTGTAGTCTCATCTGGACATTTCTGGTCTGGAACTGCTGTCCTTATTCCTTTGCCTTGGCCAGGGTCCTGGGAACTCTAAGGGCATTCAGGGACATGGTGTTTCTATTTTGTCTGTCTTTTCTTTATGGATGGCGCATGCCTATATATAAAACTTGAATGGATTTTGTGTGTCAACTTGGGTCCCATTCCTAAGCTCTCTCATTATGTATATTCAAATACTCTACAATCCAAAATAGTGCTTGTCATTTGGAGAATTTGTGAATAGGAGGTACTCCGTTGATAATTATTATATGCTAACAATGGAGAAAATTGGAGGGTAAGAATAATTAAATGAGAGCTGAAATGTGGATGGGAGTTAGGTAAGGGATGAGAAAGTTTGAAGAAATTCACACATCCACACACAGGGGGTTGAGAACATTAGGACTGATTTGGTTAATAAGTCCCTGGAATCTGTGGAGTCAATCAAAGACAATAACTGCAATGGAGGATATGAAAACAGGGTCCCCAGATGGTCATTATGCAGAGCAAGTAAAACGAGTAGCTCTCCTAAATCCAGGCTTTGACCACAGGCACATGATATTTATTCTCAAGGGAAATCCCAAGTTAGGTTCATCAGCAAGTTAACCACTGGAGAAAATTTAAGACTCCAAATATGACTATTGGTACTGAGAGTAAGAGAATTGTCTTTCTGTCACTGAGAGCCAAGCAGCTACAGTATCCAAACATTTCCAGCTCCACAGAGAGAGATTGTGGTCCAAATCCAAACATGGTAGAGAAAATAAAAAGGAAACTGTGCTACTGATCAATCCACAAAGAGAATAAGAGCCTTATTTAAAGAAAAATGAATGTTTATTAGGAGAACTAACAGCATAAAGGAGAAGAATTAAGAAACTCAGGCATCAAGCATATTCTAGAAAGAAACAGATAACACAGGGAATAGAAGAAAACAACAGAATCGAGTAGACAATGATGAGGTTGGCAAAGGATCACAATTCACAAAATAAAATGAGTTCGCTAGGTAAAAGGAGCAATCAGAGTTTAAAGGAATCATCACAGTTAATTATGACAAAATAATTCATCAATATTTGGCATTTGTTCTCTGAAAGGTGCCATGTAGTATGATAGAAATCGTATTTGCCTTTTATCTATTCTGAAAAATGATTTATCTGTTGTCATTTCACATATTAATAAGTTGACACTTCTTGCAATTTATTAACTAACACTATTGTGTTTGCATAAGGATAGGTCACGCTTCAAACCTAGTTTTGACCTCCCAAAGCTGAGCTCACCGTGTTTGGTCTGCAAAATCTCAAGAAGTGTGTGAAGTTGGGGTGTACCACATTGAAAGAAAGTGACTTGAAATGCTTAATGCAATTCCTCTGAATGGCATCATATTTAAGACACCGTACACACATTAAAATAGCTGTTGCCATAATTAACAGATTTACATGTCATTTTAAAAATATCTGGCCCCATTGGTCTAGTTAATTTCTACACACTCAATTATTAGAGCAGCTGGGTATTCTATTCAAGGGTTTTTATTTTTTATTTATTTATTTATTTATTTTTTTTGGTACTTGGCATTGGACCCAGGGGCACTTAACCACTGAACCACATCCCCCTTTTTGTATTTTATTCAGAGACAGAGTCCCACTAAGTTGCTCAGCGCCTCACTAAGTTGCCGAGGCTGGCTTTGAACTTCAGATCCTTCTGTCTCAGCCTCCCCAGCTGCTGGGAGTATAGGCTTGCACCCCCACAACCAGCCAGCTGGGCATTCTAAGCAGCCTTGGCTGACCTTTTGTGCTTCGGTTGTAGTGGCCCTATCCTCGTTGAGAGCATTGATTTTTTTAACAGGACTGCTGGGCTTCAAATCCATCTCTTCACTCTCCATTGTGTCGCTGTGTTCTGTGGTTACCACTATGTTGGTATCTTCATTCCACACCTGTAGGATAGAAATTAATAAGCATTGCAGCCAAAAATTTTAGTTGTCCTCCAAATGTCCATTACTTCCATTGTCATTGTGCATAGAAGTCCCATTTGAGATCTGGGAATACGTCCAACTCTTATGTTCCATTTCTCTGGCTCTTTTGACGCTAAGAGTTGCCCTGTGGGTTGTAGAGAAAGCTTGTTTTTTTTTTTTTTTTTTTTTTTCAGCATTCAAAAAAAAAAGAAAGAAAGAAAGAAAAAGAAAAAGAAAAGAGAAAAAGAGGAAGATCTAGTTATTGGACTGTCCTTTCTTTGCTCTGCTTGTTTAAGTTAAGGACAACTTGCAAGAAGCTGAGTTTGCCGTGTAAAATCCAAGAGAACTTCTGAAGTTCTTCCTTTGATGTCAACAAGATATCAGCTGCCTACTCTTAGATGTCTTGTGAAAAGAGAAAAAATAATGAGTCTAAGCCAGATGAAATAGTCTTCCACCACTGGTGGCTGAATGAAAACTTAAGGGATACTGAAGTCTTTCTCTTGGGATAAATGATATTCATAAAGAACTATATTTACTTTGCAAGTATTAAATGAGATAATACATATAAAATTAATATTAGGGTCCAGCAGTAAATGAAGAATTACTGGTTATGTTGGGGAAAACAAGGAAATTTTAAAGGAGCTTAGGGTTATTGCAATGGTTAATTGGAATTGCCAACTTTTTTGGATTAAGATAAGCCAATGATTAAGAGGCTTCTGGGTATGTCAATGGGGGTGTGTCTAGGAATGATTGGCATGTGGGATAGCCAACTGAAATGTAGACCCTCCCTGAGCATGGGCAGCACTGTCCAATAGGATGATGGCTTGGATGGAGTAAAAGTTGGAAGAACAAGGAAGCAGCAGCAGATGCAAGCTTGCTTCTTCTCGAAAGGGTTCTTGATTGACTGCTGCTGTGTTTGTCTGAGGATATCAGACTCTCGATTCTTCACTCTTCCAAAGCAGACTCTGCCAGTGATTCTCCAGGGAGTTTCTAGAAGCCTTTTGTCTGGGACTAGAGTAGCACCACTGACCCCTCTTGTTCTGGGGCTGCAGCCTCCTGGACTGCGCAGCTGCTGGTTCCTCCAGCTCTCAGCCTGCAGACAGCCATGGTGGACTCTTTAGCTTCTGGTCGCCTAAGCCAACCTAATAAGTCCCCTTTTTATCATTACACTTCCTGTTGATTCTGTTCCTCTAGAGAACCCTGGTTAATACAGTTATTTAGCTTGGAATCAAGCCTTTTTTTATCTGAAGCCAAGGTAACAAAGGTCCAGAGCATTAAACAACTCACTCAAAATAGCTCCTAATCTTTGTTCCTCTTCACAGTTTCTTGTGAATCATGTGTGTGTTAAACACCTGCTTTCTGTATAAAGTATTCTGCACAGCTCTGAGTTCACACTAATACCCTCATGAAGTTTATTTCCAGGGAATATATTCCAAGACCAAACCTTGCATTTAACTATGTAAGCTTCCATTTTATTCAAGTGTAAAGAATATTGATGCTGAAGTTCTGTTTGCACCTTAGATAAAGAAGATTGACTAATTAATCCACCAACACCTATTTGTATACCTATTTGTATCAAATGAGTCTGTTAGAGGTTGATAGTGTTGCTCATAGAATAGAGGGTACAACTGGTACCCAGGGTCTGTTTGGGACTTGAACAACGCCCAGTCCAGTCACTCAGGCAGCAGGAGTCATTGTCAACTGAAGCACTGACACTAGAAAGTGTCTATTCCAGCTATTTTTTTTTTCTTTCTCTTTTTGGATTTCTCCACTTGACTCAGAAACCAGAATTGGGTGGGGAGGAGCTTGGATTGGCCTATTTTAAATAACATACTCACTCCTGGCCTAGAGACGTCCATCATCTTGACTGATGCCTCCTGTTACTGCTTATGGTGGAGAGAGGTGGTTGTCCAGTGGGAAATTAAAACCCTAGTACCAAAGATGATGGAATGAATGTGGAATGGGGAAATAATCGCTGATCCATGTTCTGAGAACAGGACGCTAGCAAACAATACCGAATATCCATGAGGGACCATAAACCCCAGATAACTCCCGGATGTGGATGGGGTATGACCTGCCACACCTGTGTCAGAACCTGGGTACTTTGCCAGTACCCATATCAGCATGTGGCGGCATTTTGTGACATCAAAGGGAAAATAGCAACCTTGTCTTCTTAGTCTTTTCAGTATGTCTTATGAATCCTCTTTCATATTCCAAGAAGTTCTTACCTGGAATATATAATGGAGTTCTGTTTTTCTCCTTGCCTATGAAGACTGTATAAAAAACAGTTTATGAAATAAAGTAATTGCTCAGTCTTAGAAAACTGGGCCAGGCATCCCATTAGCATATCTCTCTTGCTCACAGGGCTATCAGGATGATTAAAGAGTGCTCCTTCAAGCAGAGGAGAAGGTCTTCCAGACTGGGAGTCACCTAGATGTGTCTTCTGACTACTACCATCATTTCTCCTTTCTTTTACTCCTGATTTTTAAAGAACTGAGCTTTTGCTCTTATTTATACCACTTTTGCTGTTGTCTTGATTGATAATATTTTGAATCTTCCCCTGTCTTTTAATTCTTTGTTTTATACTTCATATTTACAACCCCAAGGCCAAGTGCCAAGTCTGTTTGGATGATTCATTGATGGACAGCACATTTCCTTTTAGCAGAGTAGCTAAAAGGACGGATATTTTAAATTGATCATGATTAGAGATAAAAGACCATTGAAGAGGATAGATGGGTGGATGAGTGAATGGATAATGGATTGGTGGTGTAGAGACTGGCCAGGATTTCTCCACCCTATTTCTTATTCCTGAGTATGCCCCCTCTAGTTCTAGTTTGATGTGTATCTCAATCACCTGCATTGGAATATCTTATCTGGCATAGTCTTTTAGGTCCACTGAGGGTACGTCGCCCGTAGGTACAACAGAGAAGTATATGGGAGTTAGTGTCCCTTATTAAACAGAGACCCTTAGCCAGTGGCTGATAATAAAGGGAGTATGAATGAAGTCCCTGCATCCTGTGTCATCAGGATGAAGCTACCTTCCATAGCACCTGGAGCCAGACCCTAGCTTGGCTTCTTCTCTTTCAGTGTCACCTATAAAGTCCCAAGGAGAGAAGTGGTTGTTTTGTCTCAAACCTGAGACAAAGTGGCACACACACTGAATTAAGAAAAGAAGAAGTGAAAGTGTAAGTTGGAGAAAGACACAGGCCAGCTAACACAACGTCTCACAGGGAGTTTGGCTAGGATTCAAAGAACCACAATTTATACCTGCCCATTCTTCCCTCATAGGACAGACTGTGGTCAAAGATGGTAGCCGCAATGGGGGACAACCTGGGAATGAGAGCAATTAGCCTATATTGACTGCCGTGCCTTTACTGGTAAAGGAAGCATAGGTCACAAATTGATTATTTTCTGGTGTTGGGGAAAATGTTGCCTACATTTATCAATGTAAGCTGCCTATTCTCTCCTAGAGGAGGATTATCCTTAATGACAATTGGAAATCAAGAACCCAGAGATGTGGTGCTAATATTCAAGAATTTTTGTACAGTGCTGAGATTAGTTGGATGTTGTAAAAGCCTGGCTGTGTTGTTGTAGCCCTGTACAAGCTGCAATTCTTGTTTGAACTCATCAGTAATGGGGTCTCTACACAGTGGTGTAATCAACAGCGGGGCAGAATATAAACGTCCAAAAACAGCCTATGGCAGAGAAGCCAGATTGATCAGTCAGACTTAAAATGATCTTCTTTTGATTTTCCTATGTTTCTCCTCCACAGCAAAGAGACAGTTTTGACTCAGGCTTGGTTGGGATTTGGCCCTTAATTATTGCCTTTTTGTTAGTTTGCATTTTTAACATAAAAAATATATTTCTATTAAAGTTTTTATTTTTAAACATGTGATTTTCATCATTTTAAGAAACACATGTTTAACATACATCATTTTTGACTTAAAGACAATTTTCCAATTTTCCAATTTCCAATTTTAGATATCAATATTCTGTTTTCTTTTTGTGGAGGCTAGACTTTCATGCTTAGTACAACACAGGTAGCATAATTAGCTGATCACAATAAGAAGAATGTTTTCAAGACTACCTTTCTATCCTCTAGTCTAAGAGAACTTAATAAGCATATAGACAGCAACATTTTTAATGATTTAGATATCTTTTTAGACATATATAAGACAACTATTTACTGACTTGAAAATGATTCCAACATTTAACTTATTAGTAATAATAATTTATGCAGTTTTATACTTTTGTGTGAAAATCTCAACTGTCACTTTAAGTGTGAGTGCCACATCCTGCTATTTCTCAGATACTTAGAAGTGAAAGATGATATCATAGATACATATTTTTTTTCCTGTTTACTTGAATGTATTCAACACCAGAAAAAGATTGTAGGATAAGAAACACTTTCCATATGTATGCATATATTTTTATGAGGGAAAAAATAAAGATATAACCTCCACCAAAGTGCTATTTGCAGCTATTTCCAAATTTAATGGTTGGTCTGATGTTTTAAAAAGTTTTTACCATCCCACCTAAGACAACAGCTGTGAGGCCCAAAATAAATAAAATTAAAGTAGACTAAAAATAAAACTTAGCATTTGACAACGGGTAGATCCTGAGGTGAACAGATCTTTATCAGCTCAGTACTCTTGATGTTCATATTAAGTCAGTGGGATTGAACCCAGGCCAATGTCATGGATTAGGAAAGTTGCCAGATTAGTGCAACTGGACCTCTGGCTTTGCAAAGCTTTCAGGAGGACACTTCCAGAAACTTATCATGCATGGAGCCAATAGATAAAATGGCTCAGTGGAATTATCTCACTCCTAGAAACAGCTGTATGCATTAGATATTATTATCTCCATTTTTCAGGAAGAAACATCAAGGGTTTGAGAGGTTAATGACTTACATAGCTCTTACTCGGCAGAGGCAGATTCAAAAAATCTGAATTCAATGCTAAAAACCACAAAATAAAATATCTCCTTCAGTACTGGGGTAATAATTGTCATGCACGTGCTTAATAAGTAATGAAATCTATTTATACGAGTACTGTATTGAATAGCTACTTAATTGAAATAGTGGTTCTAACACTCTGGTTTGAACTATCCAATGGGGTTATAATAATCAAATTTTTAAAGAAAGAAGTTGGGAATCCTGGGTCAGGTAAGGTCTGTGACCAAGAAAGAATCACTCCTTCTAGTTTCACATAGCCACCAATAGTACCCAGTGGCCATCAGTAGTACTTAGTATTCACTTGTAGTACCCACTACCCACCAACAGTACCTGTTGGTCACCAACAGTACTCAGTGGCCACCAACAATACCTGGTAGCCACCAATAGTACCCAGTATCCACTAATAGTACCCAGTACCCACCAACAGTATTGTTGGCCACCAGCAATACTCAGTACCCACTAAGAGTACCCAGTGGCCACCAACAGTATCCAGTACTTACCCGTTGTACACAGTGACCACCAACAATACCTCATTCCTACCAACAGTACCCAGTACCTACCAACAGTACCCAGTGGCCATAGTAAATCACTGCTGACCCATAAATGTGGAATACTCTTCAGAATCCTCCTAATATGTTTAGAGAGGAAAATTGTAAAAGAAATAATCTGTGGAATACTCTTCAGAATCCTCCTAATATGTTTAGAGAGGAAAATTGTAGAAGAAATAAACTGTTAATAGATAGATAGGCTCTTCAAATACTTCATACGGCCAATTATTGGTTTATCCTAAGTGGAATAATTCACAGTGAAAACTACGGAGATTCCAAACTTTTAAACCTGTAGCACAACCTTTGACCATGACTGGCCCATGGCGACTTAATCAACATTGATTTGACAGATCTACCTATACATTTCTTCTAGGTAATTTTCAACCCACAGCTTTAAAATAAAATGCAAATTCAAGTCCAGCTGATACCTATATGATGGTTTACAGCGGGAAACAAATTAAAATTGCATGTTATTAATTTACTGAAAAAAAAAAAAAAAAAAAAAAAAAAGAATCCCACAAGCCAACAGCATCCTTTAGCATTCAGGAAACTGGATCAGAAATTTTACTTTAAATTCAGCATCTCTTCCCCATGCATTGATAGAATCGGTGACTGCTGAGAACCAGCAGGAGAGTAGAGAAGAGACACTTTGACCTAGAACAAGAGGACGAGGCATTTGCCCTTAGCCTCCTCAAATGCTTTGCAGCTTGGGACCAAACAAATCTTCCTTATTAGCACCTTAGTTTCTTTGCCTCTCTTTCTCCTACCCCATAAATCTTGAGAGGTTTGTTTCTCTCCTGTTCCACTCAAGGATCTTTGCTCTAATAAAAAGCCAAATTTAGGAAGTTTTTTCATTCTGGATTTACTTTTTTACTGCCCCAAGTACAGCACAGAGAATTAAGTTTCTGAAAACCAAGTGATAAAAAAGAAAGAAAAAGAGATTAAAGAACATGAAATTGCTACAGAGATAGAATCAATAAAAAAAAAAAAAAAACTGTAGTGTTTTTTTTTTTTTCTCTCTGACTCTGACTTTTCTTCTTTTAAGGACAACCCCCTTCCCTTAAAAATATGCTGATCTTGAATCATTTCTTACTATTTCTCTCAATTATCCAAATTAAATTATGGATATATAAATACACACACATACACACACATATATATATATATATGTGTATGTATAAATATATAAATGTGTTTCCAAAAACAAGTTTTCTATTCAGTTTCTTTCTATAAAATATAGATAAAACATTCCTTCCAAAAAGATGATTCTCCCGTACACAGGATATGAAATTTTTCCAGCAACATCCAAAAGGGAATGGGCTGGGGTGCCTCATAATCCTTTAATGGGCGTTAGGAGTAAAGTTTGGACAAAGGAAGACACATTCAAGGCATCTTCTTTCTTCTTCGACAAAAATAATATTAGTGGCAAAACATATATATATGTATAAAAGGATATATAAAAATATATATATATAATATATATACAATGTATATGTATAAAAGATATATATAAAAGGATATATATATATATATATATATATATATATATATATATATATATATATATAAAAGAAGCAATCCCCTTAATGTCCACAAACGTCCAGCACGTGTGGGTAATAACAGATCTTCCATCTCTTCTAACCCCCAGCAGGAGAAACCACTGAGCCCATCACAGTCTTCTAACAAATGGGCTTTATCAGGTCACTTGTGGCTTTAGGGTGACATCTGCCCTGATAGACCACACCTGGTATTCATATGTCGAACAAGCTAAATTTATCCATTGCTCTCCTTCCTAATCTTTCCCCTCAGTCACCACCATCACCCAAGTCAACTAAATAAAATCATAAGGCAGATTCAGTGATTCAAAAATAGCACTGACACTTGTCCTTTAGCACTGTAAAACTTGGACAGTCCAAATATCTAGTTCATCTTTGAGCAGTGAAAATTTATTTTTAGATAGCATGCTTCTTTCTTAACCACTCCAGTGGGAATTTTTAATACTTGATATTATGTACATAGATCATGATTCCATTAATTAAGGTATATTATAACATGGGATCATATTTACCTTATTTTGATAAGTGTAAAAAGTAAGTTAAATTTAATTTTATACCCAGTATGCCCCAATTTTGTAGAACTCCTCAAATAAACACAAAGATCTGAGGTCATATATCAAAAGAGTAATAGACTGTTTTCTCTAAATAATACATATCCATTGGTTTCTGTGGAAGAATCATTGTTTCTGCTTGTTTCGATTTCTGAAAATGAATTGCACACATTTTACAAGTGTATATGCATGTGTGTGCATACTTGGATATCAACAATATCCTTGTTTTTTCATCCTACTAAGATATGGGTTCAATGTTTATATGACCTTCAACAATAAAAGATACCAAGTTAATTCATTCTGCCCTTCTTAAATTTTCTGGAAGAAACAGTGATAGTAGTTGCTAAAAGATCTACTGTGAGCAATTTGCCCATGATATGTTGTCTTCCCAAATTCCTCCAAAGCATGGCTTAGAGGTTGGTAAACATTGGCCTACAATAGGATCGTTGATATACTTTCCATGCATGATCCTTAAAAATGTACTCAACTAGCTGGATTTGGTGGCACCTCCTGTATTATCCCAGCAACTTTGGAGGCTGAGACAAGGGAATCACAATTTCAAGGTCAAGGTCATCCCCAGCAATTTATATCAACCCTGTCTCAAAATAAAAATGGGAAAGGGCTGAGGATGTAGTGCAGGGGTAAAGCTCCCTCACGTTTCAACCCTAGTATAATAAAAAAAAAAAAAGATATATTCTCCTCTCTACCAGCTGATCACTGGTTCCATTTATTGGTTTGCACAGAGATTGTTCCCCACAGTGACAAAAGATGTGGTGAAATGATGTTCAGGTTGTCTGGCCATGTTTTAAGTTCATTCTCAGAGGCAGGGATAGAATCCATTGTACTGAAGTAATATGTTGTAAGACAAGACATGAGTTGTTTTCCTAAAGGGAGACTTAAAAATCCTGGGAGAAGGATAAACATGCTAGAGGTGATGTCCAGTAGGTCTATCCCATATTTCAGCATCCTTGCTGTAGACATGGTGTAACTGACACACAGATTGAATAAACCATCCTTCAGGCCATAAGCTGGATAGTAATATTTGCAACAAACACTTCCTAATGCAAGGAATGTCTCTATTTTTGAGCAGCTACAGATGTTGCTCCATTTTCTTTTACAAGAAACAACGGCCTAATCCATTTAATTTCATTTGGAAAGATCATCCAAAACATGGGTAGAAGCCAACTTTCCTTCTTTATGTAACATTGATTTTCCTCTTCAATATCATTTCTGAGTAATACATAGAAAATTATAAATATAGGGATACTCAATATTAAAAAACATTAGAGCTTTCAAGCCCTCAGTGTCTATGCATTTAATTTGAATGGTGCATGCATACATTTTAGGCAACATTACTGTATTATCCTTAAAAATGGAACAGGGTGTGCAGATGTCAATTATTGGATTTCTTTATTTAGCATTTAAAAGAGCCAAATATATGATTTATAGTGTAAATAATAGTATTCAAATATGTCAGTTTTCACAGTTTGTTGGGTAAGGGGATAGAGGAAACAGTAATATGACATGAAAAACATATCAGACATGACAAATAGCAAACTGAGTACTTTCTCTGTACCTATCTCTCTGGCTACTTACATATTATTAAGTATAGTAATTCTCCATTCATAATTTTTTGAAGGCAAAATAAGATAAAACAATGTGACAGGAATGTATTAATATTATCCTTATTTACTCATTTAAGGAATGATACAGTTTAGCTACACAACGTTATGCTCTATCAATCAATTAACACATAACAGAGGTCTTACTTTATCTGGCATTTTTCTCCAATGCCTGTATTTTTTCCACAACCCATACAACTCCTACCAAGTCCTGAGCTCTTAAATTTTCTATTCAATTGTTTGTGCTTTTAGATAGATTGGGTAAAAATGTTGATTACATGGTTGTATTTGTAAATAAGTCAGGTAATTACAAGAGTGATACATTATAGTATTAAATTTTATAGAGTAAGTACAAGTATGAGCCATAAACTAAAACAAGACTCCTCCGTGTTTGCTAAATTGCAAATGGCACAAGCCAAGATGTATGGGTGGGTGGAGCCGTGCATGGTTACATAGATGGAGCCCTTGGTGTCTGTGCTTTTCTGCTTCTGAACAGAGAAGTAGACAGGTTTCCCAGGCATGGTGTTTCCTTAGCAACAGCAGTCACAGGGAAATTATAGCACATGTTCTCCCTCATCATATCTATGGAATGATTCATCCTATATGTTTCAAACAGAGCAATCATTGCTAAGCAAACCTCTAGTCATTTAACTCTTCCAACTCTTAAAGTGGCTCCCCAGCAAGTCTGAAAAAAGTCAGATCAGGTTTGCATAACTTTTGAATACCTCAAGAGTTTACCTCTCTTGGCCACTTGTATTTTTAATTACGTTTAAAAGAAGAGGGTGGGTTTATTCTGAAATAATGGTAAATACTAAGAGAAAAACAATCACCATCATAAGAGGCTAATCTCTATTTTTTATCCATTTATCTTATCCAATATTTTATTAACAGACCAAGAAGGTATATACTTTTCTGTCATTTTAGTATAACTTGAGCTTCCAAATTTAAAATTGAGAGGATGGGGCTATAGCTCAATGGCAGAGCACTTGCCAAGCATGTATGAGGCACTGGGTTCAATCCTCAACACCACATAAAAATCGATAAAATACTCATACTAGACAAAGGAGCCAAAAAACATACATTGGAGAAAAGATAGCCTCTTCAACAAATGGTGCTGGGAAAACTGTAAATCCACATCCACCAAAATGAAATTAAACCACTGTTTCTCACCATGCGCAAAGCTCAACTCAGAGTGGATCAAGGACCTAGGAATGAGACCAGAGACCCTGTGCCTAATAGAAGAAAGAGTATGCCCAAATCTTCGTCATGTTGAATTAGGTCCTGACTTCCTTCACCAGATTCCTAAAGCACGAGAAATAAAATCAAGAATTAATAATTGGGATGGATTCAAACTAAAAAGCTTCTTCTCAGCAAAGGAAACAATCAGTAATGTGAAGAGAGTGCCCACAGAGTGGGAGAACATCTTTACTACATGCACACCAGATAGAGCACTAATCTCCAGGATATATAAAGAACTCAAAAAACTTAATACCAAAAATAATAATAATAATAATAATAATAATAATAATAATAACCCAATCAATAAACAGGCTAAGAAAGCTGACCAGAAACTTCTCAGAAGATATACAACCAATCAACAAATGTATGAAATATGTTCAACTTCTCTAGTAATTGCAGAAATGCAAATCAAAACTACTCTAAGATTCCATCTCGCTCCAATCAGAATGGCCATTATCAAGAATACAAGCAATCATAGATGTTGGCGGGGATGTTGGGGAAAAAAGCACACTCGTACATTGATGGTGGGACTGCAAATTGGTGCAAACCATCTGGAAAGCAGTGTGGAGATTCTTTGGAAAACTGGGAATGGAACCACTATTTGACCTAGCTATCCCACTCCTTGGTCTATACCCACAGGACTTAAAAACAGCCTACTACAGTGACATAGCCACATCAATGTTTATAGCAGCACAATTCATAATAGCTAAACTGTGGAAGCAACCTAGATGCCCTTCAACAGATGGATGGATAAAGAAACTGTGGTGTATATATACACCATGGAATATTACTCAGCATTAAAAGAGAATGAAATTATGGCATTTGCAGGCAAATGGATGGAGTTGGCAAATATCATGCTAAGCGAAGTCAGCCAATCCCCAAAAACCAAAGGCCGAATGGTGTCTCTGATAAGTGGATGCTAATCCATAATGGGAGGGGGGTCATGGGAAGAATGAGGGAACTCTGGGCAAAGGGGAGAGAGGGGAGGATAGGGGCATGGGGGCAGTAAAGATGGTGGAATGAGATGGACATCATTACCCTAGGCACATGCACATGCGGTCTCTATGAATCGAAATGCATTCTGCTCTCATGGATAACTAATTAGAACAAATAAAAAAATAAAATCAAAAAGTATTCTGTCCATCCACAAAACATTTTTAAATTGCAATTGGGGCAAATATCCAGATAGAGGCTCCCTAAAATTGTTTTAGAAATAAAAGTGTTTTTTTTTTTTTTTTTGTGGGGGGGGTCCTCCTACTATGAGTATTTATTCATTATTTTTTAGTAGAGCATTATAGTCACACATAGTAGTTGGGTTCATTTTGAGAAAATCATGCATGCACGGGATTTCATTTACTCCATTTCCATCCCCATCCCAGCCCCCACATTCCTTCCCCTCCTCCCTGCCTCTCTTCTGTTCCTCTCCTCTGCTGATCTTCCCTTCACTTGATCATTTATTTGCTTTTGATTGGTAGTTTCTGCGTATCCATAGAGGTTGAATTCCCTGTGGTATAGTTATATGTGCCCATAGCAAGAGTTTGTCAATTTCATTCCTCTTTCCTCCCCTTTCCTGTCCCCCCTTTATCCTGGAGGTCTCTTTCTTCAACTCCACTGATCTCTAGGCCACTTTTATTTTCAAAAACAGATTAGTTAGGTAGTATTTACATGATTTTTTTTTTCCCAGTTGGATGTATTGTTCTGTGAGTTTGGCAAGTGTGTACCCTCATGTAACACTCACTACGACCCCCAAAATATAGAACATTTCTGTTACTTCCAGTAAACCCTCTGCTGTGATGTAGCCAAAGCTCCTCCAATGCTACCCCCTGTGGACCACTGATGAGGATGTCTTTCTTTCTCTCCTTTTATTATGACTTTCCCAACCCCGCATGTAAATACAGCATGTAGCCTTTTTATTGTTATTCTTTTAGTTGTTGATGGACCTTTGTTTTATTCATTTATATGTGGTGCTGAGGATCGAATCCAGTGTCTTACACATGCTAGGCAAATGCTCTGCCACTGAGCCACAGCCACAGCCCCAGCATGTGGCCTTTTGAATATGATTTTTTTTTTACTGATTTAATAAGCTTAGGATTTATCCATGTAGTTGCTTCTTAACTAGATTGAACTCTTCGGTATGTATGACTAAGTAACATTTCATTGCATGGATGGAACAATAGGTTTATCCATAATACAAGACTCTGAGAACAGTAAAACTTCTAGGAACAGGGAACAGATCTATTGCTATCACCCTTTAGGATTTATGGGGAGAGTCTGCCCACAAATCGCTAGCATCCCAGAATCCCCTGGTATTCGGTTTATTCACTTTCCTGTCAACTGTGGTGGTTACAAGAATCTATGCATGTTTTAAAACTTTGCTTTAAATTTGCTTTCTGGTTGAACTCAAATGAGTAAGTTTTAAAACTTGCATAGATTCTTGTAACCACCACAGATGACAGGAAAGTAAATGGTGGGGCATGCCTGTAATCCCAGCAGCTTGGGAGGCTGAAGCAGGAGGATCACAAGTTAGTGATGCCCTATGCAACTCAGGGAGACCCTGTTTCTAAATAAAATTTAAAATGGGTGGCGGGGGGAGCTAGACCTGTGGCTCAGTGATACGGCCCTGGGTTCAATCTACTGTTAAAAAAAAATAAAAAAAGTGATAAATGATGAAAAGAAACCTCTGACATTAAGGTCATTTAATTAAAAAATAGTATCTAATAAGCCAAAAAATAAGAAAGTTTAACTTTATATTCCTGAAATGCCTAGAAATTCCTTGTATACAATATGAATAAGTTGTTTAAAAGAACGTGTGTTGGTATAACCTACTTTTAAAAATAAAACATGGCTCTAGGTTTTCTTAGTTTCTCAAGGAGTAAAAGGTGTTTTTTCTATCTCTAAGCAAAGAGCATGGAAGAGAAGAAATGTCTTCATTTTTAGAGGTTTTTGCTTTAATTAAATGCAATGCTTCATTGTTTACTCATGATAATGTTTCCGAGTTTTCATTGAGATTATATTGGTTTTAATAGGTGTCATCTTTTCATTCTCCTGAAAGCGAACTCTTGAGCCTGTCTAACATATCAACAAAATAAAGCAAATATCAGCAATTATAGTCTGAGACAAACTTCTTCCTAGATAGCCAGCAGTGGATTGTGTTTTAGATGTTCAGAACATCTACATCTTTTGTGGGTGGGTGGGTAGGTACTGGGGATTGAACTCAGGGGCACTCCACCATTGAGCCACATCCCCAGCCCTATTTTGTATTTTATTTAGAGACAGGGTCTCATTGTGTTGCTTAGTGCCTTGCTTTTGCTGAGGCTGGCTTTGAACTTGGAATCCTCTTGCCTCAACCTTCCAGGCCCCTAGGATTACAGGCATGGGCCACCATGCTTGGCCAGAACATCTATATCTTAATGATGATAGATAGATGAGTAATTTTAATGCATAGTTTCAATTACTCAATTTTGCTTCAATTACAACTGGTTACTTATGAATTGTCACTATGGATATTCACACATTTCTTTTACTTGAACACTGCCCTTGTCCTTATGTGATTTGGGGTGTCTCAGAGGTCTTGGTTTCCTAATTACCTAAGCATCTCTAACATGTATTAATGGGCACCGTCAATTGGTAAATGAGGTAGAAGTGCTTCTGTGCAGAGACCTGGCTCTCTGTGGAGTCTCTGCTACCAATATGATGCTCTTTGACTTGAAAAAAAAAAAAAAAAGTTCTGGGTGATGGAGAAGTGAATTCTTCCATAAAGGAGAAGGAAGGCTCTGACTCTGTTTTCTATAGATTTATGTGAAGGTGTATGTCTTTGTTAAGTCCTAACATTAGAATAGCTACCTTGAAAGCTCTGGTCTATTTTCTTTATTGCTAAAATGAAAATAGATCAGAAGCAACTTTCTGAGGTCTCTGGTTTTAGGATTTAATGTTTGGCTCTCAGAGAGTAGTAGGTGAGTCAATAGAGGTGTAGTCTGAAGAAATATCCTATTTCTGGGGAATCTTTAGCATCTGAGACAGGTGGTGCTTTGTTCTTCCTGCATTCTTCCCCTACAGCATCCACATGCTGTAGACCCAGTGTGTGGGAATCCACACTTACCACTTTTATCAAAAAGAACGATGCTGTCTCTCACTCCAGTCAGAATGAAATTATCAAGAGTATTAGGAACAATAAATGGTGGCGAGGATGAAGGGTAAAGGGTACACCCATACATTGGTGGTGGCACTGCAAATTGGTACAACCACTTTAGAAAGCAGTATGGAGATTCTTCAGAAAACTTGGAAAAGAACCACCATTTGACCCAGCTATCCCACTCCTCAGTATACACCCAAAGGATTTAAAATCGGCATCCTACAGGGATGCAGTCACAACAATGTTTATAGCAGCTCAATTCACAATAGTTAAACTATGGAACCCACCTCAGTACCCTTCGACAGACAAATGGGTAAAGAAAATGTTGCACATATACACAAGTGAGTATTACTCAGCCATAAAGTCGAATGGATTATAGCATTTGCCGTTAAGTGAGTGGAACTGGAGACTATCATGCTAAGCAAAACAAGCCAAATCCCCAAATCCAAAAGCCAAATGTTCTCTCTGATATGTGGATGCTGAATCACAATAGGCAGGGGTGAGAAATGGAGATTCACCGGATTAGACCAGGGAATGGGAGGAAGGGAGGGGGGATGGGAATAGGAAAGACAGTAGAATGAATCTGACACAATTTTCCTATGTTCATATATGAATATCAAGCAGTGAAACTCCACATTGTCTACAGCCAGAAGAATGGGATCTTAATTAGAATAATTATACTCCATGTATGTACGATATGTCCACTGTCTTGTATAACTAAAAAAAAAAATACATAAAATAAAAATTTAGAAGAACGATGTGGACCATAGAATACAAAATAACTCAGTGTCTTGTCCAGTAATATGGAAGCAGCTAAATAATGGATACTGATTCATATTATTAAAGGATCTGCTTTGATTTCTCATGCTAATTTTTTTTTTAACTTTACATACTAGACATGGATATAAATTTCCTTCTAAGAAAGCTGGAGCGCATTCCCTATAGGGAGCACAGTTCCTTAATAACAGAACGCAACTCTGGAATTTGCAGATGACGCTTTCATCCAGCCCCTTTCAGCAGATAGATGTTCATTGACCATCCACCGTGGACCAGGCACCCTGCCACCATATGAGAACGTAAAGATGATGTCAAGAGGGGACTGCCTGTCCTGAGGACCCTACGATTTCCAAGCAGACATGCCTCTCCTGTGACAGTATCACGGGAAGTAGACAGTAAATACCCTGAGAGCCAAGACAGCCACTCTCCTTGGGGACATCAATAAAGATTTCAGGGAGACTGTCACCCTGGAAACGGCCAATAGAGCCTGAGTCATGCTTTGGTGGTAGAATGCAGGGAGGAGAAGATGGAAGGGCAAGACCTGGGTATAATGGAAGCATGGGATGCAGTTATGAGAAAGGAGGTGATCAGATAACTAGCAAGCAAGAGTCTAGACTTTAAATACCAACTTGAATTTGTGCTCTATTACAATAAAATTGTCAACTGTAGCTTTTAGAAAGAGTGAAAATCTGACTTTTCCAGGAAGAAAATACGCTCACGTAAACAGAGCCACAGATTTAAACATACACATATATTTATGTAACATATATGTATGCTAGAGTACTATTAATTTAAATAATGGAAGTTATTTGGACCATAGTTGATAGGTTTGGAGAAACTTGTTCCTTGAATGATCAGTTACAGTAAATATAAAGCTATAATTTACATCAAAGGTAATCATCAATGTAACACCTGGAACATGAAAGTAAATATAGAATAACAACTACATAATATCAGATAAGCTAGTGTAGTAAAATGCATCTGTATTTATTAGAATATAGTATACTAGTAGCTGAAAATATGGACCAATGCCTACATTCTTTGAGAGGCCAGTTAAGGTACTAGAAAACCAATATATGCGAATTACAACACTAAGGCAAAAAAAACAATTTTTAACCTTATGTTTCATGTCATGTAATGATTTTAGTTGTTGATGGACCTTTTTTTTAATTTATTTATAAGCAGTGCTGAGTATCAAATCCAGTGCCTCACACATGCTAGGCAAGTGCTCTACCACTGAGCCACACCCCAGCTCTAATGATTTTTTTTAAAAGAACAAATATAATTAGTTATTCAGTGCCCTCATGCTTAAAACACATTTTAGGTGCAGCCAGCTAATTTTCTGGTAACATCTAGCCCAATTAGGAAACATATTTCTTTAAACTTCAATTCAATGGGAGCTAAATTTTGCACAGAGCTATTGACTCAAAGTCTCACCAGGACCTTTTTATCATCCCTCATAAATTCCTAAGTTTCTCTTCTAATGGCCCATTCACAATTGATTTGATCTGCAGATTACACACTCAGAGGACGACCATAATAACTTCCTAATGATATTTTGTGGTTTATGAGCTTCTAATAATTCTCTGTGTTTAAGAATGAACAAAATGTTTTTCACATAATACACACAATTATAAAATATATTGTATTTATTTCCATGATATCCCATCAGAAACTGAACACTGTGTTTATGGTTTATCTTCAGTTAATTCAACAGGAAAAGCTATGGAAGAGAAAGACATGGAGGGTAGGATAAACGCTAAAAATTAATATTTTTGTTTCTGAAGGATTACTTGTATTATTTTGAGAAATATCACAGGCAGGGGTAGACTGATTTTCAGGCATTGAGTGTCCAGATATATGATGCAAAATTCAAGAAATACAAATGCCTAAAAATATATGAAAATATGTTCAATATTCCTAGCCATCAGGGGAAGGCTAATCAAAACTACATTGAGGACTGGGGATATAGCTCAGTCAGTAGAGTACTTGCCTCACATGCACAAGGCCCTGGGCTCAATCCCCAGCACCACATTAACAACAACAACAAATACATTGATATTGCACCTCACCCCAGTTGGAATGGCAATCATCAAGAACAGAAACAATGATAAATGCTAGCAAGGAGGTGGGGGAGGGGAATGTATATTCACACATTGCTGGTGGAACTGCAAATTAGTACAACCATTTTGGAAAGCATTATGGAAATTCCTCAAAAGAATAGGAATGGAACCACCATGTGGCCCAGCTGTACCACTTCTTGGTATCTGTCCAAAAGACTTAAGATCAGCAAATAGTGATACAGGCATATCAATGCTTTTTGCAGTGTAATTTGCAATAACCAAGTTGTGAAACCAGTCCAAGTGCCTGCCACAGAGGGATGGTAAAAAAAATACAATGTTGGGGCTGGGGTTGTGGCTCAGAGGTAGAGCGCTCACCTAGCATGTGTGCGGCCTGGGTTCGATCCTCAGCACCACGTACAAATAAACGCATTGTGTACAACTAAAAGCAAATAAATAAATATTTTTAAATAATAAAAAAAGAAAGAAAATACAATGTGCGCACACACAGACACATACGTACATGCACACACAATGGAGTTTTACTCAGCCGTAAAAAATGAATGAAATTATGACATTTGCTGATAAATGGATGGGACTGGAGCACACCATGCTAAGTGAAATAAGCCAGACTCGGAAGCTCAACAGTCAAATGTTTTCTCTCATAATATGGAATCTAGAGAGAAAAATAAGGGGGGAAATGGGGAAATCCCATGAATATAGAATGGAAATCAGTGGAGCAGAGGAAAGGGATAGAGGAAGAAAGAGTAAGGGTGGGAAAAGAGAGGAATAGTGGGATGAAAGTGGCCAAATTATATTGCGTACTACAGTGGGTTTTACCTCTATATTTGCCTATGAAGCACTAATTTAAAAAGCAATAAATAAACAGAAGGAAGCCCAGTAGAGTAGAGGAAACAGGAAGAGCAAGGAGGGAAGGGAAAGAGGAAGTGTGGGGACTGAAATGGAGCAAATTATAGTCCCCATGCATGAATGATTATGTCAAAATGAATCCCATATATATGTATAAGACATGAATAAAAACATTAAAATACTCAAGTGGATATATATGATCAACAACTGGTTTTAGTATATGAAATATGCTGAAGGATTTCTAGCCAAGTAAGTTATCCTAATTATAATAAAATATAAGTGCCACTTATTTAAAAATGCATGTATCATGAAAATACCATATACTACACTTGGTGCAAGGATTCTTGTTCTAAGCACTTGTGTGAACATTATCCTGTGAAAATCATTTGAGGGCAGAAGTCACTGTTGTGCCTGAGGTCTCTTCTCTAAGCACGGCGTTGGTTAGATTAGCCACCAATTCCAACTACCTCCATGGTCACTGCCGCTGAACGATCCTGTCAATCAACCACTGCTTGCACCGCTACCGTCATTGCTGCTGCCTCTGATTCCGCTACTGCCAGCCTGAGGTTGCCTGGAGGTCTTCTTTCTGGGCTGCTACAGAAGCTGTTGCTGTGCCTGGAGGTCTCTCCTCCAGGCATGGCCTTGTTTAATTCAGACACGAATTGCAAGGTTACCTCCAAGATTGCTGCCCCGGAACCGGAAGTCTCCTGTCAATCAATCGCCGCCTACACTGCTACGGCCATTGCTGCTGCCTCTGCTTCCGGTACTGGCAGCCTGAGGTTGCCTGGAGGTGTTCTTTCTGGGTGCTGCTGCCATAGAAGAAGCCGCTCTGGATGCAACTGAATCTGACACTGCTGCTGACCCCCAGAGATGACCTGGAGACCCTGCCCCAATAGCTTCAAACTGCTGCTGCTACTGACCCACAGCCTGCTGCCAACCACCACCACCACTACCGCTGCTACCACACCTAGAGGGCTGCTTCAGGTGAGACTCCGGGTTTGGTTGCACGTGGCTGCATGCATTTTGGGACACCAACCAGGGCCTGGGGCCTGGGTGCTAGCAGGTTTACCACCACAAGTGCCTCTGTCTGGGGACTCTATCTGGGGCCTGCAGGTCCAGTGTGGGGGAAGCTGGAATCTTCCTGCTGAGCGTGCTGATGGCCCTTGTCTTTCTGCTGCCACTTGGGGTTGCTCCTTTGCATGAGGGTATCCTTGGTGGTCTCTCTGCAAGTAGCATTGAGCATTGAGATCTTGAGACTGCAACATTGAGATCTTGAGACTGCAGCATTGAGATCTTGAGACTGCAGCATGGCCGAGACTGAAGTATCTGTAGCCCAGGTCAATGGGATAGAGACTGGGTTTGTGAAGGTCGATCTGGGTTTAGTGATCCTGAGAAATGTCAGAGACATGGCTGAGAAACTGTTGATTACTGACAGAGACAGTTCGACTTTCCAGCAAGATTTATTTTATTTTATATTTTGATTCACTAATCTCTACCATATTTGGAACAGGATGTCTTTAATGCATCAGTATATGGAGGACAATGATATATGAATGGTGTTTTGCATTTTTATTGCATTTTTATGTCTTCAATGTTTTCTTTGTTCATATTCTTCCTCTGTCTTATCTATTTTCTTGAATTTTCTTTCCAATTTTTCTCTAACCAACAGCCAATCTCATTCAGCTCCTTTTCCACTCTCCCTATGAATTTTTACTTTAGCTTCTCTTTTGTCTTCCTTGTGAATATTGCGTACTACACTACCTCTGTTCTCTCATCCACCATTTGAAATTATAAGTCATTTTAACAAATATTCTGTTTGTACTATATATAGTTATTAAACTCATAATTTTGGGTTAATGTGAGGAAACAGTAGATGCCTTAGTGGGAGCTATTAGGTTTAAGACTATATATTGTGTACACTGGGTGCTGTTCATATTGGTCTCACCAGTAAAGACAAAGTGCTGGAAACCTTCAGGAACACTATAGGTCTACAGGGTAGAATTTATTCTGCCTTAGATCCATACTTTCAGATGGGAAAACACACTAACAACATGAAAAAACAGGGAATAAAGTGGCCCAAACACACCAAGATGCTTCAACAACAGAAACTACTGATAATACAGTAAAAGAAATGTCCAAGAAGGAGTTCAGTTTGTATATAGTTAAATTGATATGTGAAGTAAAGGATAGCATAAGGAGTGAAATCAAAGAAAAAATACAGGAAGTGAAAGACGACTTCAATAAAGAGTTAGAGATCATGGAAAAAAAAAAAACAAGCAGAAATCCTTGAAATGAAGGAATCAGTAAACCAAATTATAAATTCAATAGAAAGCATCACCAACAGACTAGGCAACTGGAAGACAGAACCTCAGTCAATGAAGACAAACTATATCATGTTGAAAATAGAGTTAAACATGGGGAGAAGGTGGTAAAAAAAAAAAAAAAAAAAAAAAAAAAAAAACCATGTACAGAACATCCAAGAATTAAGGGATAACATGAAAAGAACAAATTTAAGAATTATCAGAATAGATGAAGGAGCAGAGATATAAGCCAAGGGAATGCACAATCTTTTCAATAATATAATAGCAGAAAATTTTCCAAACCTAAAGAATAGAATGGAAAATCAAATACAAGAGGCTTACAGGACCCCAAGTGCACAAAATTACAGCACACCAAGGCACATTATAATAAGAATGACCAATACACAGAATAAAGATAAAATCTTAAAGGCTGTGAGGGAAAAAAATCAAATCACATATAGGGGGAAACCAATTTGGATCTCAACTGATTTCTCAACCCAGATGCTCAAAACTAGGAGGTCCTGGAGTAATATATTTCAAGCTCTAAAAGAAAATGGATGACAACCAATAATTTTATATCCAGCAAAATTAAGTTTTAGATTTGAAGGTGAAATTAAAACATTTCATGATAAACAAAAATTAAAAGAATTCACAGCTAAAAAGCAACAAATAGAATATTCCATGAGGATGCAGTGAAAAAAAAAAAAGTGAAAACCAGCAAAGGGAGGACACTAAAGGGACACTAAAGGGACAATCAACTAAATGAGAAACTAAGACAAATCAAAAACCAGAAATAAATCAAAATGACAGGGATTACAAATCATATCTCAATAATAACCTTGAATATTAACAGCCTAAACTCATCAATCAAAAGGCATAGACTGGCAGATTGGATTAAAAAGCAAGACCCAACAATACGCTGTCTTCAAGAGACTCACCTCAAGGGCAAAGACATCCACAGGCTGAAGGTGAAAGGATGGGGAAAAAATTAGCACTCATATGGGTTGTGTAAACAAGCAGGGGTTTCCATTCTCATTTCAGATAAGTAGACTTCAAACCAAAGTTAATCAGAAGAGACAAAAAAAGGACATTTCATACTTCTTAAGGGAAGTACGTATAAGCAGGATATAACAATTATAAATATTTATGCCCCAAACAGTGGAGAATCTATGTACATCAAACAAACCCTTCTCAATTTCAAGAGTCCAATAGACCACAGCAAAATAGTACTGGGTGACTTTAACACACCTCTCTCACTACTGGACAGATCTTCCAAACAAAAACTAAAGAAAGAAACTATAGAATTAAATAATACAATTAATAATTAAGACTTAACAGACATAGATAGAACATTCCATCCATCAATATACTTTCTTCTCAGCAGCACATGGATCCTTCTCTAAAATAGACCATATCTTAGGCCACAAAGCAACTCTTAGTAAATACAGAAAAACAGAGATAATACCCTGCATCCTATTAGACCACAATGGAATGAAATTAGAAATCAATGATAAGATAAAAAATACAAGCTACAGTAACAAATGGAGACTAAATAATACACAATTGAATGATGAATGGATAGTAGAAAAAATCCAGGATGAAATAAAACCATTCCTAGAGGTAAACGAGAACACTGAAACAACATATCAAAATCTTTGAGACGCTATGAAGGCAGTACTAAGAGGAAAGTTTATGGCCTTGAGTGCATTTATTAAAAGAATAAAAAGTCAACAAATAAATGACCTAACACTATATCTCAAAGCCCTAGAAAAAGAAGAACAAATCATCACCAAAAGCAACAGAAGACAGGATATAATTAAAATCAGAGCTAAAATACATGAAATCAAAAAAAAAAAAAAAAACAAGCAGAAATCCTTGAAATGAAGGAATCAGTAAACCAAATTATAAATTCAATAGAAAGCATCACCAACAGACTAGGCAACTGGAAGACAGAACCTCAGTCAATGAAGACAAACTATATCATGTTGAAAATAGAGTTAAACATGGGGAGAAGGTGGTAAAAAAAAAAAAAAAAAAAAAAAAAAACATGAACAGAACATCCAAGAATTAAGGGATAACATGAAAAGAACAAATTTAAGAATTATCAGAATAGATGAAGGAGCAGAGACATAAGCCAAGGGAATGCACAATCTTTTCAATAATATAATAGCAGAAAATTTTCCAAACCTAAAGAATAGAATGGAAAATCAAATACAAGAGGCTTACAGGACCCCAAGTGCACAAAATTACAGCACACCAAGGCACATTATAATAAGAATGACCAATACACAGAATAAAGATAAAATCTTAAAGGCTGTGAGGGAAAAAAAATCAAATCACATATAGGGGGAAACCAATTTGGATCTCAACTGATTTCTCAACCCAGATGCTCAAAACTAGGAGGTCCTGGAGTAATATATTTCAAGCTCTAAAAGAAAATGGATGACAACCAATAATTTTATATCCAGCAAAATTAAGTTTTAGATTTGAAGGTGAAATTAAAACATTTCATGATAAACAAAAATTAAAAGAATTCACAGCTAAAAAGCAACAATAGAATATTCCATGAGGATGCAGTGAAAAAAAAAAAAAGTGAAAACCAGCAAAGGGAGGACACTAAAGGGACACTAAAGGGACAATCAACTAAATGAGAAACTAAGACAAATCAAAAACCAGAAATAAATCAAAATGACAGGGATTACAAATCATATCTCAATAATAACCTTGAATATTAACAGCCTAAACTCATCAATCAAAAGGCATAGACTGGCAGATTGGATTAAAAAGCAAGACCCAACAATACGCTGTCTTCAAGAGACTCACCTCAAGGGCAAAGACATCCACAGGCTGAAGGTGAAAGGATGGGGAAAAAAATTAGCACTCATATGGGTTGTGTAAACAAGCAGGGGTTTCCATTCTCATTTCAGATAAGTAGACTTCAAACCAAAGTTAATCAGAAGAGACAAAAAAAGGACATTTCATACTTCTTAAGGGAAGTACGTATAAGCAGGATATAACAATTATAAATATTTATGCCCCAAAACAGTGGAGAATCTATGTACATCAAACAAACCCTTCTCAATTTCAAGAGTCCAATAGACCACAGCACAAAAACAGTACTGGGTGACTTTAACACACCTCTCTCACTACTGGACAGATCTTCCAAACAAAAACTAAAGAAAGAAACTATAGAATTAAATAATACAATTAATAATTAAGACTTAACAGACATAGATAGAACATTCCATCCATCAGTATACTTTCTTCTCAGCAGCACATGGATCCTTCTCTAAAATAGACCATATCTTAGGCCACAAAGCAACTCTTAGTAAATACAGAAAAACAGAGATAATACCCTGCATCCTATTAGACCACAATGGAATGAAATTAGAAATCAATGATAAGATAAAAAATACAAGCTACAGTAACAAATGGAGACTAAATAATACACAATTGAATGATGAATGGATAGTAGAAAAAATCCAGGATGAAATAAAACCATTCCTAGAGGTAAACGAGAACACTGAAACAACATATCAAAATCTTTGAGACGCTATGAAGGCAGTACTAAGAGGAAAGTTTATGTCATTGAGTGCATTTATTAAAAGAATAAAAAGTCAACAAATAAATGACCTAACACTATATCTCAAAGCCCTAGAAAAAGAAGAACAAATCATCACCAAAAGCAACAGAAGACAGGATATAATTAAAATCAGAGCTAAAATACATGAAATCAAAAAAAAAAAAAAAAAAACAATTGAAAATATTAACAAAACAAAAAGTTGGTTCTTTGAAAAAATAAACAAAATAGATAAACCCCTGGCCATGCTAATGAAGAGAAAAAATGAGAAAACTAAAATTAATAAAATACAAGATGAAGAAGGAGACATCACAACGGACACATCTGAAATGCATAGGAAAATTAGAAACTATTTTGAAAATTTATGCTCTAAAAAAATAGAAAATATCGAAGACATCAACAAATTTCTAGAGACATATGAACTACCCAAAATGAATGAGGAGGTCATACATGATTTAATAGATCAATTTCAAGTAATGAAAGAGAAAATGCCATCAGAAGCCTACCAACCAAGAAAAGCCCAGGACCAGATGGCTTTTCATGGAGTTTTACAAGACTTTCAAAGAAGAATTAACACCAATACTCCTCAAAGTATTCCATAAAACAGAAAAGGAGGGAATCCTTCCAAACTCATTCTATAAAGCTAATATCACCCTGAAACCAAAACCAGACAAGGACACATCAAGGAAAGAAAAGTTCAGACCACTTTCTTCACTTCTATTCAACATTGTCCTTGAAACTCTAGCCAGGGCAATTAGACAAAAGAAAGAAATCAAAGGGATACAAATAGGTAAAGAAGAACTCAAAATATCACTATTTGCTTATGATGTGACTTTATATCTAGAAGATCAAAAAAAAAAATTCCACCAGAAAACTTCTAGAACTAAAATGAATTCAGCAAAGTAGCAGGATATAAAATCAACACCCATAAATCAAACGCATTCCTATACATCAGCAATAAATCCACTGAAAAAGAAATTAGGAATACTACTCCATTCACCATAGCCTCAGAAAAAAATAAAATCAATCTAACAAAAGAGGTGAAAGACTTCTACAATGAAATCTACAGAACACTAAAAAAAGAAATTGAAGAAAACCTCAGAAGATGGAAAGATCTCCCATGCTCCTGCATAGACACAATTAATATTGTCAAAATGGCCATACTACCAAAAGCACTATATACAGATTTAATGCAATTCCTATTGAAATCCCCATGACATTCTTTATAGAAGTAGAAAACAACAATCATGAAATTTATTTGGAAAAATAAGAGACCCAGAATAGCTAAAGCAATCCTTAGCAAGAAAAGTGAAGCAGGAGGCATCACAACACCTGACCTTAAACTATACTACAGAACTATAGTAACAAAAAAACAGCATGGTATTGGCACCAAAATAGTCTTGTAGACCAATGGTACAGAATAGAGGACACAGAGACAAACCCACATAATTACAGTTATCTTATATTAGGCAAAGGTGCCAAAAACGTACATTAGAGAAAATATAGCCTATCCAACAAATGGTGCTGGCAAAACTGGAAATCCATATGTAGCAAAATGAAATTAAACCTCTATCTCTCACCCTGCACAAAAGTCAACTCAAAGTGGATCAAAGACTTAGGCACTAGAAGAGAGACCCTGCACCTAATAGAAGAAAAAATAGGCCCAAATCTGCACCACATCAGCCTAGGATATGACTTCCTTAACAAGACTCCTAAAGCACAAGAAGTAAAACCAAGAATTAATAAATGGGATGGATTCAAATTAAAAAGCTTCTTTTCAGCAAAGGAAACAATTAATAATGTGAGGAGAGAGCCTACATATTGGGAGAAAATATTTACCACATGCACCTCTGATAAAGCATTAATCTCTAGCATATATAAAGAACTAAAAAAAAACTTAACACCCAAAAAACAAATAACCAAGTCAATAAATAGGCTAAGCAATTGAACGGACAATTCACAGAAGAAGAAGTACAATTGATCAACAAATATATGAAAAAGTGTTCAACATCTCTAGCAATTAGAGAAATGCAAATTAAAACTACTCTAAGATTTCATCTCACTCCTGTCAGAATGGCAATCATCAAGAATGCAGGCAAAAATAAATGTTGAAGAGGATGTGGGGGAAAAGGTACACTCATACATTGCTGGTGGCACAGCAAATTGGTGCAACCACTATGGAAAGCAGTATGGAGATTCCTCAGAAAACTGGGAACAGAACCACCATTTGACCCAGCTACCCCACTCCTTGGTTTATACCCAAAGGACTTAAAGTCAGCATACTATAGTGACACAGCCATGTCAATGTTTAGAGCTACTCAATTCACAATAGCTGGACTATGGAACCAACCTAGGTGTCCCTCAATAGATGAATGGATAAATAAAATGTGGTATATATACTCAATGGAATATTACTCAGCTTTAAAGAAGGGTGAAATTATGGCATTTGCCAGTAAATGGTTGGAGTTGGAGAATATCAAGCTAAGCAAAATAATCCAATCCCACAAAACCAAAGGCCAAATGTTCTCTCTAATATGTGGATGCTAATTCACAATCAGGCGGGGGGCACTCGGAAAAAATAGCATTAACTTCGATTAGGTAGAGGGAAGTGATGGGAGGTAAGGGAGGGGATGTGGCGTAGGAAAAATAGTGGGATGAAACATTATTACTGTATGTATATATGTGACTACATGATCAATATAATGCTTCAACATGTACACTTAGAAAAATGAGAAATTATATCCTATCTATGTATGATATGTCAAAGTGCATAAATGCATTCTACTGTCATGTATAACTAATTAAAAATTTTTTAAAATTAAAAAAAAAAAGAATGTAAAAAGACAATCATTTGAGGAGTAATCCAACGCACCTCCAGGAGGATATAGAAAGCTGTAAAGAGAACGGGCATATGACATAGAGTTGTACGCCTAGGCAAAACAAAGTTTCCAAGTAGAAATGGTAGCAAGATGTAATAGAATCAGAAGAGAAAGTAAGTCAACGTGGCAGCGCCCATTAACATGCATCCCACTTGCTTGGTTGAATGGAGAGTCCCTACTCTACCCCCTGTATGCTGGAGACTCATTTGCCAAAGGGGATCTTTGCAGAAGTAGTTGAGATGTATGCTAAGATGGGGTTGTATTGAAACACTGGACTTGATTCAGTATGAGTGATGTCCTCATGGAAAGAGACACTGAGAGAACACCATGGTAAGACAGACAGATGGAGGGAAAACGGGCCCAAGATGCTGAAAAAAGCAGGGGATGATGAAACTGCAAGCAAAGAGACCCTCAGGATTGCTAACAACCTTCAGAAGCTGGGAAGGAAGCTTGCAACAGACGACCTCAGAGCCCCCAGAAGCAAACAACCCTGGATTTTAAAACTTTAGCCTCCAAACTGTGAGATAATACATTACCATTATTTTTAGACACCCATTTGGAGGTGATTTGCTACAGCAGGCCCAGAAAGTTAATGCAGCATGCTAAACCTAGGATGGTTTGAAGTTGTCAAAAGATAAAACACTTGGTTATGAAAACACAAGGAGAGAAACGATGAGGAAGAAAAAATAAAGTTTAATGAAAATGGCTTTGGATGAGTCCGCCGTAAAGCTCTTAGCGTATATTAACGCAGAGGTTACATTCTTATATTTATTAAAGAAAACATAAGTTGCAAAGTAGATGATAATTTTGAATATAGAAAACTATAGCTTTATAGACCAGAGAAAAGACTATTGCCATTTTTTAGTTGATGAAAAACAGCAGTTAACAATATTGGGTCCACATTCAACATCCCCATAGATGAACATACTGTCTCAAACCCACCTAGAGTGGTCTCTGGTGTCTTTCTCAGAAAGCATAGGGGACTTTCCTGATTTATCCAGAGTTGCCTTTCCTGTTTCTCCAGCAGTCAAGTACCTCATTTTAAATAATGGCCAGACTGAGTAGTATTTTGAAAATGGCTCGGACAGCATCTTTGATGAGTGGGCGGTTAGGAGTAAAAGAATTGAAAGGCGCGTGTGAAATCCTGTAACAAAAAAAAAAAAAAAAAAAAAAAAAAAAATCATGCACAGATTGAAAACCAGGACTTCACCCTTATTATCACCAGCTGGGGAAATAAGGCTTGCAATGTAATTAATACCTGGGCTGCATCAGTTATAAAGGTATATTCATGATTCACAGGTTTATTTTTTGGACAAACTGTAAATTTTAATAGCAGATGAACCTGAATGATTATTAATTATTTTAAGAAGGTTAGCAAACTGATATACCTAATTAGAGGAAATTGGAGGGACATGTAGCTATTGGTAAATATTCTGCATTTTTATACAGCCATGTATGTAATTTTTTTCTCATGGCATATGATAATGTTAGTAATAATTATTTTTAACTTTGGCATAAAATGCTTAGTCTGAACTCAAAATTGCATTCCTTTTTGGTGGGGGGGCATTTGAGGGATTGAACTCAGGGGCACTCGACCACTGAGCCACACCCTCAGCCCTATTTTGTACTTTATTTAGAGACAGGGTCTCACTGAGTTGCTTAGCGCATTGATTTTGCTGAGGCTGGCTTTGAACTCGTGTGTGCCACCATGCCTGGCTCAAAGTTGCATTCTTAAAGACCAGTATATTCCGGTGAAAGATAACTTTGAAAGAGACATCGGAGTGGTAGACATGTTTTCTTTACCCATCTATCTTCCCCCTTCACCATTTTTTTTTTGCTTTTTGGTACTAGGATCAACCTTCTTATCAATAAAGTGATGTGGCTTGTCCTCACAATGACAGCAGCTGCACCAAGCAAATCTTTCCACTCACTGAAAGCTTCCCAAATATCTTTGATTCTCATTGCTCACTTTTTGAAATTCATAATTAAGTCTCTGGTCATAAATGGATGCAATTAAGAAGGAAATTCAGCTTACACGGAGTTATACAGATGTCACAAAAAATCACCTTCAATGACTAAATTCAGAAACAATGACAGCAGTATTAGAGTTACTTGGAGTAGCGCAACTGGGAGTCACTGTAATATTGACAGTGTTTGAGTTAAATAGGGGTTAACATTCACATCGCCTCATCGGTATCCAAAACGAGGCATTCTTGGAGAGCTGAAGTATTTGCTTTGGTTCTGTTGAGATGATTAACAAGAATCTGTCATCTGCCTGACTCCATGAACAAAGTCAGTGTGGCTCTTACCAATACTTTCCTTTTTAGGTGGAATCCATAATTTTCGTGAATAGTGTAATATTCAAAAGAACCCTCTCAAAGCAACTAGCAGAAAAGTTTGCTGCAAAATGTGAAAATATGAGTATGCAATAAAGTGTGCATTTCATATAGAGAGGGAGAGAGACAGAGATTACCATCAACATTGATTGAATCCAGGCCTATAGCATGTCTTCATTTAATTTAACATAAAAGAATACCATCATTCAAAGTTAGAAGGGATTTTATTTCAGAATCCAAATGTTGTTAGAATTGACTCTAATAAAAAATATTTTGCCAGGGGTCTTTTTGTATTATGGTAATAGTGAAGAAATATATTTCCCTACATACTAAGTCGAGTTTCTTGCTTTCAGTGATTATAATTCATTTTTTCTGAAAAATGGAGAGAGAAAATAAGAGAGGAAATGAACAATTATTACACAGATAGTTTCACCATTAGTAAAGTTTTGTGATCGTGGTTTTCTTTCACACAGATCTAGTAGAATAATGTTTGTACCAGGTGAAATTTAGACCAATAGGGAAAAAAAAAATAGGTAATGTGGAATCTTGAAGTTTTGTTAAGGCAGGAGAATTAAAACACACTTTTTCCCTCCCTGTACTGGGATTTAAGCCCAGGGGTGCTTAACCAAGCTCTTTTTATTTATTTATTTTTTTAATTTTAATACAGGATCTCCCTAAGATCCTTAGGGCCTTGTTAATATACTGAGACTGGCCTCGAACTTGGGATCCGCCTGCCTCAGCCTCCCAAGTTGTTGGGATCACAGGTGTGCACTACCAGGCCTGGCAAAACCCACTTACTTTTAAGATTTACTAAGAATCCACGTAGCATGTATGAAGTGTTTCTTTAAGCATGTGCTTGGGTGATTAAGATTTGACACGTTGAACTGTCTGTTTTTTTTTCAATTTGTTCCAATTAGTTACATATGACAGCAGAATGCGTTTCAACTCATTGTACACAACAGAGCACCATTTTCATTTCTCTGGTTGTACATGATACAGTCACACCATTCATGCAATCATACATGTACATACGGTAATAATTACTGTCTCATTCCACCTTCCTTCCTACCCCCATACTCCCTCCGCTCTCCCCTACCCTCTGCCCAATCCAAAGTTCCTCATTCTTCTCTTGACCCTCCCACCCCATTATGGATCAGCATCCACTTATCAGAGAGAACATTAGGCCTTTGGTTTGGGGGGATTGGCTGACTTTGCTTAGCATGATCTTCTCCAGCTCCATCCATTTACCTGCAAATGCCATGATTTCCTTCTTCTTTAAGGCTGAGTAATATTCCATTGTGTATGTATACCACAGTTTCTTTATCCATTCATCTACTGAAGGGCATCTAGGTTGGTTCCACAGTTTAGCTATTGTGAATGAAGCTGCTGTAAACATGGATGTGGCTGTGTCATTTTTAACAACTTCATTGCTTTTGGCATCTTAGTGTTCTGCTCTTTTGTGTCCAAGGGTAGCTAGTCCCCTCTGCCATGGTGGGAATCAAAAAAACTAAAATCTGCCTGTACAACTCAGAAAAGAAAATAATCCTCTGACCAGTGTTGGGTCATCCTATTAAAGAAATCCTACCGATTCACACAGAGCCCTAATTATTTTTGCCTGAGTTACCTGAAGAGTGGTCTCGATTTCAATAACTCCCTTTAATTTCATGTATGAAGATAAGACCAAAAATAAAATCATCAAAAAGAAACCAAAGTCATGGTGTCTCCATCACCTGGGATATATACGAAACTACAACAAACTTGTCTACTCGTAGGTGATCTTGTGTTTTTACACCGAAAGGGACTAAGTTTATTGACCCCCCAAGAAGCCATTGGGTAGAATCAAAAAGCCAGCAAACACACTTATTTGGGGCCCCAAAGTCTGAGGGACAAAGGCAGACAGTGTCAGGGCTCGTGGATTTTCCTGGGGCTAACGTCAGAAGCAGTTGTCTTGCATTTTTAAAGGACACGTTCATCACTCCAGTCAAAGCACCCTAGGCTTTGCCAAAATGTCCATGATTCACATCTGTCCCATCCCAACACAAAGGAAGACAAACTCCAACCAAATGAATCCATTTTTCTGCAAATCATAAAAGAGTCCTTATTATTCTTCAGCATTTCTTGTGATCTTCATTATAGGAAACGTGATCCACGTTTTCATGTGCTCCCTGTTCTAAACGATTTTGCATGGATCATAATTTTTGAGTGAGATTAACTATGTGTGTGTATACATAATATAGTTTATATATTTTACATACATAAGTTACATATGTATAAATATTTATATTTTACACACACACACACACACCTGAGATACCTTCCTTTATATAATATCTATGTAGACCAGACAAAGTGAAATAATTACTGTGGTGAATCAGTGAAAAAAAGTAAAAACTATCATGGTTAGAATAATGTAATCATAGACACGTACCCCATGTGTTACGAAGAAATCAAAGCTTGAGTTTCTATTCTAGACTTTACTAGACAACCTTAGGAGCAGTTATCTAACTTTCAATGCTTTGATTCCAATAACTCAATAAGTTGTTTTATGAACGTGTTAGAAAAACATGTAGGTCATTGACAGTACTCAATAAAATGGCTATCTATCTTATCAATATTTATGACAAAATTTGTACTAACAAAACCCCTCCTTCTGTTTGAATACATGATATATTGCACTGAATGCTCTATGAACCTTTGTTAGATGCTTAGGATAGGCAGGGATGTTAGTGAAAATCTGAGAAAATTTGCTAACATCTGAGAAAATATATATACAGATGGTCTTGATAAATCCATCCTAAATTGAATAAAGTCTTCAAGTCAGAAATGCATTTAATACACCCATCCTATGGAACTTCATAGCTCAGCCATGCCTACCTTAAACACTTACAAATTGTGCTAACCTACAGTTGGGTAAAAATCAATGAATACAGAGCAGATCCCACAGTACAGTGTTGAACATCTGCTCTGCCCACACGGATGGAGGTTTTGCAGACAGTATGGGATGCGAAAACCTATAAATGAATATCTGAGCAATGCTGACAGCACAGTCCACTGTAAGGTATCTGTGCTTTATCCCAATAATCCACACTGACTGGGAAGTCAGCTGATTGCTACTGTGCAGCCTTACAAAGAATAATGTTACCCTATGTGTAAGTAGCCTGAGAAAATATAAAAATTCAAACTTTTATGTTTCTACTGAATCTGTATCACTTCCACACCATTTGTAAATTTGGGACACTGTAATTTGAACCATTAAATTGTGGATTGTCTGTTTTTGTTTTTGTTTTTGTTTTGTTTTTCCATTCCTGTTTTTGTGGTGCTGGGATTAAACCCAAGTGATCTACCACTGAGCCATATTTACAGCCCTTTTTCCTAAAAAGAAAAAAAAAAAAAAGTTTGATTTTTGAGACAGGGTCTCATGCAGTGTCCTGCACTGGCCTGAAATTTGTGATCCTCCTGCCTCAGCTTCCCCAAAAGTGCAATTACAGGCTTATACCAACATGCCTGGCTAGATTTTCTCTGTTTTTGAGAAATAAGTTACATAGGGCCAAGGTGTCTTGATAAGAAACTCTTAATTCTTTGGATAGAACACTTTCTTAATGTGTAATTAATTAGTCCTCTAATTGGGATCATTTTTTTTTTTTAAACAATACTGGGCATTGAACTATAGGTGCTGAACTAAGAGTGCTCTACCACTGAGCTTCACCCCCAGCTCTTTTTATTTTGCATTTTGAGACAGACTCTTGCTACATTGCTCAAACTTACGATCCTCCTGCATCAGCCTCCTGAGTCATTGGGGATTAGAGCTGGCTGCACCACCAGGCCCACCCCTGGGACTGTTCAGTTTTATCCTTAGTCGGAATCATGGGTATTAAGAATCAGAAGATCCAGCTCTTCTATAGTTCCCCTGCCCATTGCTATCTTGCTTCCTCCTCCTCCTCCTCCTCCTCCTCTTCCTCCTCCTCCTTTAAATACTGCTACCTTAAAAAAAAATGGAAAAACCAAGAAACACACAAATGTTTTAGGAAAGGTCATGTTATCACCATGTAGAGCCCATGTTTTTGTATGAAGCTGAAAGTTCCTTCTGGAACGTTCCATTATTAGGCCCAATTACATTCTGTGCTGTTACACATGCTGGTATAGGCTCCAGTGTCATCTGTATGCCAGGAACAAACCCTGCTCCTGAGGCAATCGGTTTGGTGTGTTGGATCCAGGCATGGAAATTCAAGGGAATTTGATGTCCTGGTTCTGCATTCTCTCTCATCATTTTTCCTAGCACTAAAACATTTCCTATTTTGTTTTTGTTTTTTTTTTTTTTTTTTGTTTTTTTTTTTTTTTTTTTTTTTTTTTTTGGTACTGGGGATTGAATTCAGGGGCACTCGACCACTGGGCCACATCCCCCAACACTTTTTTTTGTATTTTAATAGAGACAGGGTCTCACTGAGTTGCTAAGTGCCTTGCCATGGCTGAGGCTGGCTTTGAACTCACCATCCTCCTGCCTCAGCCTCCCAAGTGCTGGGAATTACAGGCATGTGCCTCTGTGCCTGGCCCTATTTTGTCTTTGCCCCTTTAAAATTGTCATGCTTAAAATTGATGTGAATCATCAAGATACTTGCGATTCTGCTGCTTCTATATGCGTTATTCTGTTTTTCCTTATTTTTTAAATTTGTTTTAATTAGTTAGACATGACAGTAGAATGCATTGATGTGCTTTGATATATCATACATAAATGGTGTATAATTTCTCATTTTTCTGACTGTACATTATTCCGTTTTTGAAGAGACTTGAATTCCAATAAATTGGTTCCCTTCAATTACAATGCCAAAAACAAAAACCAAAACATAAAAACCCTCAAATGCTCTAACTGATCAGTGATTACTCCAGCTAGACGGAATCCAAGTAGACACCATGGTATTATTAACAAACTCAGGTCGAGTCACCAACAAAAATATGTACAAACACCTACTGTCATATGTGTAATGCATCTCAGTATAATTGCATCATTGCGTACAATCCATACTCGTGTTTCCTAAAGAGAGAAGATCTTCAGGGTTTTCTGAGATTCATAAATCTCTCAAAGTCCTGGAACTATGTGATATGATTAATTTTAAAATAAATTTGAGAATGAATTTGGATGTCAACGGCAACACATTAACCCGTGTGTGAATTCATGGCAGCAATAAATGTAATTCTTTTATGATTCAGCAGTTTTGGTGTTGGAAAAATGATGGGTAATAAAGGAAAATGTGATGCATTTTATGATTATTTTCTACTTCTTTTCTAAAGGCATATGCTTATTATTTGACTGATTTTCTGCATCAGCTGTAGACTGTTTTAATTAGAAAATGAAAGTAGAAAATTTGGGGTGTTTGGTTACAAGTATTGATTAATTTTGAAGAACTAGCAATGTTGAATCTCTTAGGCATGGGGAGGGAGGAGGAGAGGGAAAGGGGAAGTTCTGGGGAATGAACTGGGATAAATTATATCCCATGCTTTCATAATCATGCCAAAATGAATCCTAATGTTATGTGTAACTAAAAAGAACCAATAGAATGCAAAAAAAAAAAAAAAAAAAAAAGTAAATAAAACAACAAACAGAACAAAGAAAAGCTAATATATTTGAGATCCTAGGAATCCTGAAGTGCTGGTCTTGAAAGAAACCCAGGTGCCCACTGGACTCTTGAAAGAGCTGCTAAGATGTTGTCAGTCAAGATTTTCAGGCTATTCCTAGAAGCATTTTAGTAATCACGAGCAGAGCTGATAAACTGCAAGTTCTTTGTTCTCATAAAAGAGATTTTCCTCCACGTAACTTTGCTTGTGATCAGAGGGTCTCCGATTTGGAGGCAATGTAAAACCTGCATAATGTGAACCACTTAGGGAAAGTACTGCTGTGGCCAAAAACTCACCCATCTCCATTTTGATTGTCTTTTTTTTTTTTTTTTTTTTTTTTTGGTACTGGGGATTGAACTCAGGGGACACTCGACCACTGGGTCACATCCCCAGCCCTTTTTTTTGTATTTTATTAGAGACAGGGTCTCACTGAGTTACTAAGTGCCTCGCCATTGCTGAGGCTGGCTTTGAACTCGCGATCCTCCTGCCTCAGCCTCCCAAAGTGCTGGGATTACAGGTGTGCGCCACCGCGCCCGGCTCACCCATCTCCATTTTGAAATCCAACTTTTAGAGTCTGCTTCCCTTGAATTTCCATGCCTGGATCCAATTTTGTTTTTTGAGATGACACCAAAGTTTTCTCTGTCTTTTATGTAATAAGGCTCTAATATTCGACAAAATAGTCCTCTTACCCTCACCTCACGACGAGCTCTCTCTAGTCCATCTTAAACTGCGATATTTCAAGCACACAAAACGCTACTACAAAATGTAGTCACCGAGACACATGAGCCCAGCATGGTGGCTCACGCCTGTCATCCCAGTGGATGGGGAGGCTGAGGCAGGAGGATCGAGAGTTCAAAGTCAGCCTCAGCAATTTAATAAGACCCTGAGCAACTTAGTGAGACCTTGTCTCTAAATACAAAGGGTTGGGGATGTAGCATAGTGGTAAAGCACTCCCAAGTTCAATCCCCAGTACAAAAGAAAAGATATGTATATGTATACACACAAACACACATATGTGCGTGTGCACACACACACACACACACACACACACCATGATGTGCATCGAATTCCCAAACTTAATCTTCCATAAGTGAAGTTTGATAGCCTTTGACCAAGGTTCCCCCATTTCCCCCACCCCCACCTCACCTTTCTAGTCTGAGCTATTTCTAGATTATTTTAGATTTTATGTATAAGTGAGATTACACAGTATTAGTCTATCTCTGTCTATATTATTTTAATTAGTACAATAATTTCCAGGATCATCCATGTTGCTGCAAATGGCAGAATATAAAATTTTATATATATTTTCATACAGGTAAAAAATATTCATATATATATATATGTATTCAAAATGTGTGTGTGTGTGTGTAATTTTCTTTATCCATTCATTAATTGACAGATATTGAGTTGGTTCCCATATCTTGGCTATTGTGAATTATTCCACAATGGACATGAAAGTACAAATATTACTTAGAGATGATTTTCTTTTATTTCATATGGATATGTGCCCAAAGGTAGAATTGCTAAATCGCATGGTAGTTAAATTTTTTTTTTTTTAATTTTTGAGGAATCTACGTAGTGTTTTCCATAATAGCTCTACCATATTTCATTGTCACCAACAGCATAGAAAGGTTTTGTTTTCTCCACATCTCTGCTAACACTTGTTATCTTTTGTCTTCTTGACAATAGTCATACTAACAGGTATGAAGGGAAATCTCCCTGTGGTTTTGATTTGCATTTCTCTGATGATTAGTGGCAGTGAGCACCTGATCATTTCCTTGTTATCCATTTGCATATCTCCTTTGAAAGTTATTATTCCATACGTTGATAGGCTTATTTTAATTTTGTTTTGCTTTTTCTTAAAGTCCCTTATATATTCTAAGATGTGTACCTCTTATTGTGTATATGGTTTGCAAATATTTTCTCCCATTTTCTAAATTACTTTTTTAAAAAAATCTTTTGATTTATCCTTTTGATTGTAGCAGGCTTTAATTTGCATGAAGTTCTACATACCTATTATGGCTTCCATTGCCTTTGGTTTTGGTGTCATATTGAAAAAAAAAAATGATTTCCGAGACCAACATCAAAGATTTTTCCCTTGTGTTTCCATCTAGAAATGTATTGTTTTTGCCCTTACAGTGTTTGGGTTTGGATGTGAGATGTCTCCCAAAAGCTCACATGTGAGACAGTGCAAGAAGGCTTACAGGTGAAATGATAGGGTTGTGAGAGCCTTGATCCAATCAGTGAATTAATCCTTTGAAAGGGATTAACTGAGTACTAACTATGTTCTGGTAGGATGTGGCTAGGAGACATGGGCACTGGGGTTGGGTCGTGTCTCTGGGGTATATATTTTGTATCTGGTCAGTGGAGTCTCTCTCTGCTTCCTGGTGTGATGTTCTCACCTGCTTCTCTCTATCACCCTTCCGCCATGATGTTCAGCCTCACCTTGAGCCCCAAGGAATGGAGTCATCTATCTATGGACTAAGACCTCTGAAACGGTAAGCCCCAAATAAATGTTTCCTCCTTAAAATTGTTCTTGTCAAGTCTTTTAGTGACAGCTATGAAAGAGTGACTAAATCATACTCTTATGTCTTCAATCAAGTTTTGTGGTAATTTTTGTGCATGCTTTTGGACCAGGGTCCTATTTCATTTTGCATGTGTCAGGTTTCCCAACATCATTGATTGACTAATGTCCTTCCTCACTATGTATTCCTGGAACCCTTGTCAGAGATTAGTGACACACAAGTGTGGATTTATTTATGAACTCTTCCTTATGTTCCATTGGCCCAAGTGTCTCTTTTGACTTCAATATCATACAGTTTCCATTACCATAGCTTTGTGGTGTTGTTTGAAACCAGGAAATTGTGGTGCCGCACAATATAATTTTCTTGATCAAGGTAGGCTTGCCTATTCAAGGTCTCCTATGGTTTTATACAAATTAAAATATCTTTTTCTATTTTTGTGAAAAATGCCTTGGGAATTTTGATAGAGATTATATTCAATCTGCAAATCACATTAGATAGTATGAATGTAACTCTAGTACTAATTCTTTCAAAAATGTCTTTTCATATCTCCTTATTAATTTCTTTAATCAAGTTTTAAAAATAATTTTCAAATTATAAACTTTAACATCCTTGGTTAAGTATATTCCTAAGTATTTTTATATTTTAGTTGTTTTAAATGGGATTGTTTCTTAATTTTTTTAGTCTTCTTTTAGGGTTTATGAGGGAAAATTATTCTTGTAGGTTGGTTTTGTAATTTTCTACTTTACTAAATTGGCCTATTCTATCAGATTTGGAGGGGGGGTTATCTGTATGGCTTTTTTATAGATCCATGTAAATTACAGAGTTGGCCTAACTTCTTATTTTCCATTTTAGTTGCAATATATTTATTTTTCTTGAGTAATTGCTCTGGCCAGGAATTCCATACCATTTGAATAGACCCACTTTATTTAACCTTAAAATTTTAGCCCTCTCTTTAAGGGGATGGTAGCTATGGGCCTATCATATATGATCTTCATTGTTAGAGATACATTTCTTCTGTGCCTAAGTTTTTCAGAGTTTTATCACAAAAGAATATTACATTTTGTCATACTTTTTTTCATTTATTGATATTATCTAATTTTACCCTTCGTTCTTTTACGGAGGTGTATTATATTTGTTAATTTGCATATGTTGAACCATTCTGACATACTAGATTTAATATGATCGCGTCAATATGTCGTTGAATTCATATTCTCAGTCGTTTTTTGTATATTCTTTAAAATTTTTGAATTCATGTTCTCAGTCGTTTTTTGTATATTCTTTAAAATTTTGAATCAGGATCTCACTAAGTTCCTTAGAGCCTTGCTAAGTTGCTGCGATTGACCTCCAACTTGTGAATCCTCCTGTCTCAGCCTCCTGAGTCACTCACTCACTGGGCTTATGAGCGTGCACCACCACATCCAGCCATTTTCCCAGTCTTTTATTAAATATTTTGCGTCTTTGTTCATTAGAGATGTTGACTTGAAATGTTTTCTTTTTGGAATAAACATCTGGCTTTGGTAACAGCAAAATGCTCACCCCATAAAGTAAGTTGGGAAGTCTTCCCTCTGATTAGAACTTTGGGAAGTTTGAAAAGGATTGGTGATCATTCTTTAAATGCTTGGTAGATTCACCTGTGAAGCCATCTGGTGCTGGAAATTGGTTCTGAGGGTTTTGTTTTTGTTTTTGTTGTTGTCGTCAATGTACCTTTATTTTATTTTATTTTTTATTTGTGGTGCTGAGAATTGAAACCAGTGTCTCACACAGGCTAGGCAAGTGCTCTGCCACTGAGCCACTATCCCAGCCCCTTTCTGAGGTTTTGATTATTGATGCAACCTTATTGATTTTGGTCTGCTCCGATTTTCTTTCCTCATTCGGAGTCTTAGTCAGTTTTTATGTTTCTAAGAATACCTGTTTCTTCTAAGCTGTCCAACTGATTGGTATATAATTGTTCACATTAATCTCTATCAATCACAATATCCTTGATCATAATGTTTTCTCTCTCTTTCTCTCTCTCTCTCCCTTCTTTTTGATGTGGGGATAATACCATAGCTGAAGTTTTGTCAGTTTTGTTTACCTTTTCATAAAACCCATAGCTTCATGGATCTTTGATTTTTTTGTTTGTTTGTTTGTTTGCTCTAGTTATTTTTGCTCCATTATTTCTTATTTCTTTCCTGATGCCAATTTTGGCCTCCTTTGCTATTTTTATTTTTCCTCCCTTGGGCTCTCCAGTTGTTTACTGGAGACATTTCTTTTCTCTTAAACTTGTATCACTACACATTTCCCCGTCAGAACTTCTTTGCTGTATCTCATGCGTTGTGGTAGTTTGTGTTTCTGATTCTGTCTGTCTTCGGGGACCTTTTGGATGGGTCCTGCATCCTTCCTCTTCCTCTGACCATCTGATGTTTCAGCCACGCACTGTTGAATCACTACTTGGGGGCTTCCTCATGTCCCTACCGTTGTTAATTTCTTAAGGCATACCCGTGTTATCTGAAGAGATACTGGATAGATTCTCATCCTACTTAAATTCTTTATAACTTATTTTGCGACCTAATACATGTTCTATCCTGCAGTGGGATGGAGAGGTGCTGAATCTGAGTCACAGGCTATTTCAGGTCCAAAGCCAAGGTCAGTGGGGCTCCCACCAGGCTCCCAGTGGGTACCCTGTGGGCCAGGGCTGCTCCAGAGCTGAAGCTGAGTTGGTCTGGAGCCAAATCATAATATTGCTGCAGGGTGCACGGTGAAAACCAACCTCCGTGGGCCATTTTCTGGAGTCTTGGAGGGGGGATTGGCTCCTCCCAAGTCCCTTGGTGTAAGGGGCTACTGGCAGGACTGTGGCCATTTGGGTTGGGGGCAAGTCTACAGAGGAGCGTAGCTGCCTTCACTCCACGTCGAGAGCTGAGGTTGGTGAGCCTGCCCTGGGCCTGTGTCTGCCTCCTCAGAGACACTGTCCTGAGTCTGGGGCTCCACCAGGGCATTACACTTCCCCCCTGAATTTCACCCACTGCCTGTAGAGACTCTGGCCTCATCTTCACCAGCTAGTACTCAACTTATAATGAGCTTATAGGCCATTTCAATTTTTGAATAATCGACTTAGATATCTTATAAAGTTGCTTATGGTTTTATGAATTATAGTTTTTTTTTTCTCCTAAATTGTGCGAGGATTCTTAGTACTCACCAGGGTGAATTCCAGAATGATTATTTACAATAGTCAGATTCTTAATTTAAAAACACACACTCCCGTTTTCCATGTATTTCATTTGCTTTAGGAAATTTTCTTAAACAGTGTTAGCCAGTATTTTTATTTTGGATATTGCTATATCGATGAGTCTGAAATACTTGGCTTAGTTTTTCGTGTTCGGGTGTTCTTAAAAACTTAATGCATCACCACCATGACTTCAATTAGACAACAACTGAGGGGAAAAAATGTAACATTTATTAGTAAATTCAAAAGGTAAGATAATTTAAAACTTATACTGAATGTAAGTTCTCTTAGAACTTGATGAATTCCCAAAAAGCAAAACTTGTTTAATGTGGTATTTTTCCCCCAGAAACAGTCCTATCAATATATCTGCATGAACGAGTGGTACTGCCCTTCAGTGCTACTCAGATATGTAACTTACTTTTTAAATTTACTTTTAAGAAAAGACAATGAGGGCTGGGGTTGTGGCTCAGAGGTAGAGTGCTAGCCTAGCATGCATGAGCCACTGGGTTTGATCCTCAGCACCATACAAAAATAAAATATATTGTGCCCACCTGCTAACCAAAAAATAAATAGTTTTTAAAAATTGAAAAAGAAAAGACAGTGATGTCCACCAACCTCTATGTACTCCATATGTTAGTGACACTAGATTCGGGAAACAGCAAGAAATGAGGAACAATAAAAGAAAACAGAGAGATTACATAAACTACAAGAGGAAACAAGATGAGTTTTCCCATTGGGTGATTAGATAGGAGAACTGTCTCTCAGCTTTGGCTTGGTTCTCCTGTTCCTCACAAATGACCCTCACTCTGACATTATCTGTTAGCTATTTTCACATCAGTTGCCATTCCAACATCATGTCGGGGTCTTTCATTGGGTTTATTGTTTCTATCCTTATTTCTTTAAAAACAAGGAGCTTATTATGTCTCACATGTGGGTTCCCATAGCTACCAACTCTGAGGACTCTGGTGAAGAACACCTTTCCCCTCTACTGAGCAAGGACTTTCTGCTCCCGAGCTTTTCAGTGAATGCAGGAATGGGATCTCCTTTGCCTTTCAAATGCCAGCAATGGGTCCTTGCAGCTGGGTGCCTGCCTTTCCTACCCCACTGAGCATCTGCAGGAAGGGTCCATTTTTTTTCTCACTTCCTGTGCTAAGGGAAGGTCATGGAGGTGAGCAGGTTTCCCATAGAAGCGTTTTATACTCTTGGATCCCAATACATTGCTCTCCCGGCATTTTCCAATTCTATATCATGTGGTTTTTCCTCTTCATTCTCTTCCTGGCGCGTCATTCCCTTAGGCTAACATCATCCTAATAACATAACCATTCATTTAGTTTCTAAATAGTCCAGAAATAAATTCAGCTCTATCTAAACATGACTTGGGATGAAGATGTCTGGCTATCTGAGGATATTTCTGGTGTCAAGTACACGTACCCTCTGTCTTGAGATTTCTCTTCTAAAGAAAAACCATATATGGATTTCACCTTCAGGTCTTTCTCTAGGCTCATTTAGATTTGTCTTCATAGGTTTTGCCCAAATTTGCTGTCTTCTTTCATAACAAAGGACCGCGTGTAGATTTCTTGCGTTCATATGTCTTTTCATCCCTCAAAACCAGTTAGTTTCTTTTATTAAGCAGAACCTTTTCCTTATATTGAGCTCTAGTTAGGTGCTAATGTAATGGAAGTGTCACAGCTTAATATTCAATATCTGCCAATCTCTCTCTTTAGAACAGGAACTTAAAAACAATTTTAAATTTATTTTTACATAATATCTTACCCAGAAAAAAAATGTGATCATATAATAAAGTTTCAGTCATTTGTTCGATTACCTTGCATTGGAGAAAGGATTTCAAAGATATCTTGGTTGAGATTTTCCTTGAGATCATGGTATCATCACAAACATTGGTAAAAAAAAAAAATAATATAAAAAGATCGCCTCAATAGATGAATGGATAAAGAAAATGTGGTATATATAATCAATTGACTATTACTCATCTTTAAAGAAGAGTGAAATTATGTCATTTGCCAGTAAATGATTGGGGTTGGAGAATATCATGCTAAGCAAAATAAGCCAATCCCACAAAACCAAAGGCCGAATGTTTTTCTCTAATATGTGGATGCTAATTCACAATAAGGCGGGGGAGGGGACACTAGGGAAAAATAGCGTTACCTTAGATTAGGTAGTGGGAAGTGAAGGGAGGGGAGGGAGGGGATGTGGGGATGGGAAAAATAGTATAATAAAACAGACATTATTACTGTATGTATATATGTGACTGCATGACCAATATGATCCTGCAACATGTACACTTAGAAAAAATGAGAAATTATATCCCATCTGTGTATGATAGATCACAGCGCATAAATGCATTCTACTGTCATGTGTAACTAATTAAAACAAATTAAAAAATACAAAGATTGTCTACACCTGTAGAAAGGCAAAATAAAATAAGTGTGTGTACCTTGCAGTCAGATATAAAATGTTTAGAAAGAATTCTATACTCTTACCTTTAAATTATGTACTTCTATCCTTATAATAAATCATAACTCAAAATCTAAAAAAAAAAAAGAGAGAGAGAGAGAAGATACTCTATTCACTTCAGGCAGTTTCCCCTAATGGTAATATATTTTTAAAAATATTTTTAGTTGTAGTTGGACACAATACCTTTAGTTTATTTATATGTGGTGCTGAGGATCGAACCCAGGGCTTCACCGGTGCTAGGCAAGCAGTCTACTACTGAGCCCCAGCCCCACATGGTAACATTTTTGTGAGTATAATATCATAAGCAGGATGTTGACATTAATGTGGTCCATTCCTCTTACTAGAATTACCCTAGTTTGACTTGGTGGTGTGTGTGTGTGTGTGTGTGTGTGTGTGTGTGTAGGTTCTGTGGACTTCTGTTGCCTGTGCAGTTCATATATCCACCATCACAGTTAAGATCCTGAGAAGTTCCATCCCAAGGACCTGTCCTGTCGCCCTTTGAGATCCACAGGAAAGCATTTTTAATAAATCTATTTTTTACATTGGGGAAGGGTCAAAAGCCTTTTTTGTCAGCCCAGTTTCTGTCCAGATAATTTAAATTAATTGTTTCCCTGTTCGTCTGCGGATGGCATCACTGCCTGAGTTATAGATCTCCAGGGCGCTCCTCCTCGGGCTCTTCCAGAGTCATGATCTATTGCACGTCGGTACATCCCCAAAGCAAATGGCTTCTTCAATGATGTGTAAGTATCATGCATCATGAAAATGGGACATGGTGATAATGCATTAGCCAGAAAAAAAAAAAAAAAAAATGCTCTCCAATTTGACAGACAAGGTCAAGGGGCAAATTCAGGCAGCTCTTGTACGTTTCATCAGCAGCCTTCTGGGTCTGGAAGATTGTTTGCTTAGCATGATCCTCTTGAAATGTGGACAGGCTAAATGCATGAGCATGTTCTGGTTGCTGCCTCTGGTAGGTTTAAAACAAGGTGGTTTGAGCTTCCATTAAAATGACACTTAGAGGATGCGCACATGGGTTTTCTGTCCGAAGAGTGTTTTGAATCATATGCATTTCTTTCTCCTATGGCTGTAAATTGTTTGCCACAGAAAGGGCATTGGTTAGCAAGACTGCAAGCTACTTTAGGGTGGTGACTGTCTCCTGCTCCCTTTCCTCTTCCTCTGTGTCTACAACATTGCTTGAGCATGTGCAAGGTGCTCTCTGAATACCTGGTTAATGGACTAGAATTTGCAAGCACCAGAGACTCTGTCTCTTCTTACAGCTTGACACTTGGCTGCACAGAAGTTTTGCATGCTGTGGTTAGGTTGCATTTGGAGAAATTTGTTGCCTTCCTATCTCATTCTCTCTCTCTCTCTCTCTTTTTAAAAATTATCTTCCTTTTTACTTTAACTAAAATCTTTTGGCCATGAGCTATTTTTGTAAAGGATTTTGTTGCTAGCTCATGTGGGATTAAAATTTTCAGTTGGCTGCAGGATGTGAGAAAAGTACAACTGGTAGAGGTTCCGCAGAGAGGAGAAGGACTGAGAGGACATTGGCTGAGCAGTATTTTCTGGCTCAATCCCTCAATGCTGCTAAATTAGCCTTGCTTTAAAACATGGAGTATTTATTTCTCTTGTCCTTGGCTCATAGCAATTTTATTTCAATGTCACCAGTGAAGGAGAAAGGAGCAATATTTTGACCAAGACGGGAATTTGAAAGTCAGTCTTCTGAGAGGCAACGTTAGAAGGGATCTCAGTGCTGTGTCCTGGGGAAATAGATAATTTCCTAGTGTTTTGGTGGGTTACAGCTCCATTGCAGAAATACAACTATTACAATAGTGTTAATATATCATGCATTTTAGACAGCTCTAAAAATAATCCCACCACATTTCTTACAACTGGTCCAAACAGTGGGTATTCACGATGAAACAAATGGATTTATTCCATGGGCTGATTCTGGTGTCAACACTGTGTTGATCCAAGTTGTTGGCCAGTGATCAGTTAGCATGATCTGCACGGGTCCAATTAAACACTAATGGGGTTCATATAGGTATGCATCAACTTTGGTGGACAGCAAAGAAGGAGAAACATAAGGCTTATGCCAAAAATGGCATTGTACCTAATCAAATTTTTGGACTGTGTTTAAGCAATTTATTAAAGAAATATCCTGGGATTGTTTTGAAATCACATTTTGAGGCACATGAAGTATAAGGCAGTTTGATTATACTAATTGCATATCTATTACCCCCAAAAAATCACTAAATATTTTGAAACAAAAAGAACAAAGAACTTAAGTAAAAATTATAATCCCATCTACACAGAGACAACAATTCATCCATATTTTTATATATACATATAAATGTCATTTTACTTAGATTTCACATTATAAACTATTTTAATGTCTTATATTTTTTCTAATAGTATAACAGGAGTATCTTAAAAGATAATTTCTGTAAAACTTTTAAAATATTTCCATGATAGTCAATGACATGGGCATAGCATAATTTATTGAATCAATCTGTATTTATACACTGAAGTAGGGTCTAAATTCTGTGTATTTGAGTTGCATTCATATTTACTATTTTTGAGATAAAACATTTCTAACTTCCTTAATAAAGTCCCAAAGGTTAATATATTGTTTCAAATGTTATTCAGATTTTATGGAGTTTATTTGATATCGAAAGGAAATATATTAAATCTGTGCCAACTTATGCAACTGTAAACCAAGTTATCTGATTTGAAGTTGGTACAATCAGCTCTACTCCAAGGTGTGTTTTTAAAAAGTGACGTAGTTCCAAACCTATTTATATTGTGATAAGAGAACTAAAGGGACTCCATTTTGTCCTTCAGCAGCCATCTTAGGAGTTCTGAGAAATAGTTCTGTTTCTCAGAAATAATAGAACACAGGAAGTCCTGCCTCTGTACCCATTAATCGTTACCTAGCATAACATACTTGGCAACACAAGAATAGCAATTCTTATACAATGTAAAATTGTTCTCTTTGGTTTCCATTTTTCTGTTTTTTTTTTGTTTTGTTTTTTAATTTTTTAATTTAATTTAATTTGTTATACATGCTTTTAGAGTGCAATTCCTTTCATATTACATATAAAGAGCACAGTTTTCCAAGTCATTGGTTTTACACAAAGTATTTTCACACCATTTGAGTTTTTATACATGCACTTAGTATATTGATGTCCAACTCCTTCTGCCATTGTTTCTATGCCCTTGCCCCTTTCCCTCCCCTCCCCCCTTTTATTCTATTTAACATTCCTTCATTCCTTTCATCCCCCCTCCCTTGTCACTATAATTCTGTGTCATCATAGCAAAGGAATCAATCGACCTTTGGTTTTCTGAGATTGGTTGACTTCACTTAGCATTATTTTCTTTATCTCCATCCATTTGCCTGCAAATGCCATGATTTTATTCTCTTTTAGTGCTGAGTAGTGTTCCATCGTGTATAGATACCAAAGTTTCCCTATCCATTCATCTATTGATGGGCGTCGGGATTGTTTCCATAATCTAGCTATTGTGAATCAAAACTACTCTAAGATTTCATCTCACGCCAGTCAGAATGGCAGCTATCAAAACCACAAACAACAATAAATGCTGGCAAGGATGTGGAGAAAAGGGCACACTCTTACATTGCTGGTGGGGCTGCAAATTGGTGCAGCCAATTGGAAAGCGGTATGGAGATTCCTAGGAAATCTTGGAATGGAACCACCATTTGGTTTCCATTTTTCTTGGGCAACGTACCTTGTCAGAGATGGATTGTCTAGACTAGACGTTAGTAACCACCCTCTGATGTGTACTCTACTAGGGTCATTTTGACACCCCCTTCCCTTCTACTTGCTTGCTGCTGTGCCAACCTGGAAAGTCCCATGAAAAATACCATCGCCCTCATTGCATTGTCTCGTCTCGCGAACTGCCCAAATTCAGCTTCTGTACTGTGGCTTGCTTGCATTGGCTGAGCAACCAAATATAAACCCTTGAAAATGACTGCCGGTGCGCCATCTTGTCACGCTGTGTGGTGCATGTGGATGGTAGCCGCTGATCAGCTTAATAAAGGCTTTTTTTTTTTTTTTTTTTTTTGGCTCAAGTGTGACATAGATTGGAGTTTTAATCCGTATTTTGCTGGGTACAACAATATATGACAGGAAGTTTGAGCATGACAGGGAATTTGCATTTGCTTATGGGCTGTTGTCTTGGAGAAGCACTAGCTGGACACGCAATATGGTATACCCAACTGAACCAAGTCATGCAGAAATACACACAACGCAAAAGTGCACAGATCTCAGACATAACAGCTCCCTTGCTTCAGCACATGTCTTGAAACTCTGTCCACCCAATTACAGATCTCAAATATATTAGCTACCTCAGTTTGGCCCAAGAAAGGACTTCCATCCATCTATTTCTGGTGTGTCTCAGGAAAATGTGTAGTTAACAAAAATATACAGCTCTCCAGAATCATTTTTCATTTTGGCCCTACATTTAGATATTTAATAATGACATTTAGGCTTCATGGGTGTGTAACCAATGTATACACAGCATCCCATACTAAGGTTTCCATGCTAAGTTTGATGTTCTGACATTCCTATCTTGAGAGTCTTAATATTATTTGATCAGGATACCCTAAGTTTTTATTTTCAAATAGGCTCATCAATTATACAGCCTGTCCTGCTAACAGAGAATCAGAAATTTCACAGGTAACCAATATTTTTTGTTTTCAGTTTTTTATTAATTGTTCAATGTATTTAATTATTAGATACACAAGTTCAAAATGATATATACATTTGTGTACAAAAACTAATTTTTAATTTTTTTAAATTAATGTTTTAAAAGCAAACAAATATACACACACGTATTTGTATATGCAAAATTGAAATGAGTTAACCATATTTAAAAGGGTAGAGAGAAGCCAGAGGCAACTCTGAATCTATTTTTTTTTAAGAAATTAACTCTTAACTTAAGCCAATCAACCTACTTGATTTTTAACTTAGGAGGCTATTAATTCACCAGATTTGTTGTATATTATTTGCTGCATCACAATAAATAGTGATATTTTAAAAATTCTTTCTCTCCTAGTTGGCTTACATATTTTCAAAGGCTTTATGGGTGAGTAAGGTACTGTTCACTTTGGGTTTTTGGAAAATACAACATGCTATATGTATGGTTCCATGAAGATTTGTCATAAATCATAAATTTGCAGTTGGTAGGCAAATGATCAAGAACTGCACTGCACTAAAAAAAAAAAAAAAAAAAGAAAGAAAAAAAGAAAAGAAAAGAAAAAGAAAAAAAAAGACCATGTTTTAAAGGTCAATAGAATACAAAATGAACCTTGAACTTTAAAAATTTGGCCAAACTGTGCAGGTACTGAACTTTATTAATTCAACAGTTTCTTTTTGCTTTCTTTATTCTTATATCATCCTTCTCTGGCTCCTGTGCCTCCTCTCTCTCTCTCTTTCCCCTCTCTCTCTTTGTCTCTCTATGTATTTCCATTTTGTTGAATAGTTAGTTTCAGAAATGTTTTTAAAAACCTGTAGGAGGTTCATGGTCTTCCACACTCTGCTTAGAGGAGTAAAATATATGTGCTATATTCAATTTTTATTAACATGCATTTTACTAAAAAATACCTTCACTTCTTTTACAGTTGAATAATAGAGTCTTTTTAATCTTAGAAATTTTCTGAATGCACCCTTCCAGACGTTGCTTACAAATCCTTTTTTTTTTTTTGCTGGAAGAATCAGAAGAATCAGAGTTATTTGGTGTTGTTGGATGAATGTAGAAAGATGTAATCCTGTTGTGATCCTTTAATGTTATTTGATGGTTTTTATTACATTCATTTGGTGGTTTATTAGGCTGCTTTTTTTTTTTTTTTTTTTTTTTTTTTTATCAAGGATTCTGTAGTTTCCAAATGATAGCAACCCTCCTTCAACAAGTTCAGTGATTCTTAAATCTAATTGTATTTTTTAATGACTAAGCGGAGCTTTCAAAAAGTACTGATTTCCAAGTCACAACATTTAAAAAAGAAACTCTGGAAGACGATTCCAGGTGACTCTGATGTACCAACAAACTTTGCTTTTGCTTAAGAAATTGAATTAGATTTTCATAACGAAAATGTACACTGGAGATGTCTGGTTTCAGATATAACTAGATTCCAGACTCTGATCATATTAGAAAATTCCATCCTTCATCACAATTATTCTTTCTTCAGCGTGGCTCCCTCCTACTGGTGGGCAAAAATTACATCACACAGTGTTCACGGGCATACAAAGATTCTTTGAATAATGTATTAATATCAGGTGGAAACTAGAACATCTTTTATGGCTCTCAGCTAACCGCAATAGCTATCTCCTTGATTAGGGCTCCTTCATTTCCCCCCTTTAGTTTTAAAAGAGGAGATGTTCTAGGACGTCCATGTGCAACCGACATTCTTACCCGTCATGGGAATCAAGGCTGCCCTTGACTCCTGGCTTAGGTTGACATGTCGGCCACATTAGACTGTCCCGTGCGACTGTGCCGTGTCTTAGGTTGTCCCCCTCTGGGGATCTTACCCGTCATAGGCTAACCATTCATCCAATCGAGCCCTTCAGGATTGACTGTGTGTTGACTAACAGCTGTCCAATTTTGAGGAGATGCTGCGGCTTTAAGGCGGCAAGCCTACTGCTGACGAGCCAAGTTTCCATAGGTATCAAGTTCTTTAAAGAAATCAGCTGCCCTAAGTTCCATCAAGTAACGCACTGAGTTCTCTAGTCAAATACCCACAAGGCATTGTCCCGAAAATGAAAATTCAAAATGTCCATTAATTATAACATGTTGATCCAGGAGGCCCCATGCATGCAGAGCAGAGGCCACACTGCTGGTGAGGTTATTTGATGCTTGAGCAGCAGGGATGCTTGCAGCGACTGTGATCCCTGCAGTTGTAGCAGCAGCCGTCTTCTTTATGTATTTTTACTTGAATCACTGTAATCAGTCATTATCTTTTTTGCTTATATTTTTTTCATCATTATGACTTTCTATCTCCTTTTTCTTTTTTAATTTCTTTTTGTTCTTTTTTGAGACTGAGCTCCCAGAATCACTTTTTAATTCCTTTTCACTACTACATTCATAGTTCTTATTACTATCACTTTTACTGGTATCCTAAGTTTCAGCTTCTAAGGAGGGTACATACTCCTCGGCTAATTTCAATAAATTTCTGATGGCTTTTGCAGCTTTTACTTTTGAATTTACATTACTACTCTTCTTGCTGGTCTTAACTGAGTCAGAGGCTATGCTTTCTTCCATTATAATTTTGATTACTGCTTGCTTACTTTTGAATTTACATTACTACTCTTCTTGCTGGTCTTAACTGAGTCAGAGGCTATGCTTTCTTGTTATCCACTGAGTCCGCGATTTTCTTATTTTTTATCTGCCGGCCGAATTCCCCGTACGGGCCACCACTTGTTGCTGCCTGAAGCAATCCACTTGGAGCAACGAACACCACGGGAGAAAATTCGGAGGCAGGATGAAAATGAAAATGGGTCTTTTATTCTTCTTCTCTCTCCGGCTTCAGCAACCTCTCGAACTCTAACCGCTCTGACTCCTTTCAACCAGCAACCTTCTTCTTCTTTTTCTCTCTAACCAACCTCACCCGGTTATATACATTTAGCTTAAACAAGGACAAGTGCTTACAGCTCGAGCTTACAGGTGCATCACACAGTGTTCACAGGCATACAAAAATTCTTTGAATAATGTATTAATATCAGGTGGAAACTAGAACATAATGTATCAATATCAGGTGGAAACTAGAACATCTTTTATGGCTCTCAGCTAACCGCAATAGCTATCTCCTTGATTAGGGCTTCTTCATGCTTGGAGATGCAGGAGCTAAGGTGCAGAGAGCACACCCAGCTGCTGGAGTGCTCACACTCCTCCTGGTTCTGCCCCTGGGGGTGGGGAAGGAAGCCCAGATGGGAACAGGTCTACAGCACTCTGAGCTTCCCTGCAGCTACAAAGGAGAAGGGAACTGGCAGCTCTTGACTGTTCACCTCTTCTCAGAATTCTTACAAAGTGCAAAAGCTCTTCTCTGACAAGACAGCTTCTTTTTCCTCCCTGGCAGTGCAATCTTTCGAGTCGGACTTGCCTGAGGATTTCAAAGGCTCCCTCCTGCAGGATTGAGCAGCGCTCCGACAGGGTGACTTCCCAGCCACTGCAACCCACCTCCTAGTCCCGCCTTCTCCCACCGTCCTTTGTCACAGAGGTCTCCAAACTGCAGAGCGTCCTCAGCCAATTGGCAGGGACCACAGACGCTTTACAGAATGTCAATTGAGCTGCTGTTTCTACAGTGGGATTTGCTTGTCTTAAGGAATGGCTTAGGAAGTTACCCCCCCCCCCCCCGGAAGCAAAACCCTCTTCTGAAAGCCCTGAAAGTTAAGAGGGGACAGTTTATTTCACAGAATCATGATATTCAGATCCGGGATGCCATCGGCACTGTGACCTGCATTTCCAAATCCCCAGGCTCACCTCTCTCCGCATACCTGGAGTTGGCTCTAAAAAGCAACAAGTGTATTCCTACTCATTTTCCTCTCCCCTTTGTAGGAATTAATTTTATAATCAAGGGAGTGGCTTCCATGGGCCAGAATCTGTTTTAAATCACTGGGAGAATCAAGGCAATATAACTGGCAAGGCTAATCTTCTAAAAGCAAAGTTTTCAGTTTGGAATTCCTTAGGCAGTTAGGGGATTAAGCCCCTTGTGGTAATTCTCTGCATCTGGGGCAGTTAGAAGGAAGGGGATTTGAGTTACCGCTTTTGTAAGTAAAATCTTTAAAGTGGATTTGCTATTTTTGTGGGGCACGGCCCTTGGGAGGTTTCTGTTGGCAAGATTTGGCTTTTTTTTTTTTTTTTCTTTTTGGAAAGAGAGGAAGATGGGCCTCACGTCTAAGTCCTCTTTTCCCCCAGATTATCAACATCTTTCAAAACATGAACAGATTCTTTTGGTTTAGGTGGCAGAATTGAAACTCTTGACTACTGACAGAAATAGGAAACCAAGTGGAAAATGAAAATTTAGTAAATTATGTTTAGCACGTTCAGGGCAGTCATAGGAGTGAAAGGAGGATGAAGAGATGATTATATAGAAGGAAGAATGTACCATTTTGAGGGTGGTTCGTTTGGATTTTTGTTTGTTTGTTTTCATTGTTGTTGTTCTTGTTTTCAGTACAGGGCATTGAACCCAGGGGTGATTTACTATTCAGGTACCCAGACCTTTCTTTTCTTTTTTTTTTTTTTTTTTTATTTTGAGATGGAGATTTGTCAGCCTCCTTGAATTTTGCAATCCTCCTGCCTCAGCCTCCTGAGTAGCAGGAATTACAAACCTACACCACTATACCAGGATCATTTTTAGACATTTTAAAAATGTTATTAACATTCTATATTGGTGTTGTATATTTATTATTATTAATAAGCTGTATTGAGTCATCAGCATTAACTGACGTCTACAGTTTGCTTACATTTCCTTAATTGCCCTTATTCTACTTATTCTGATTTTTCTTTTATCTTTCTTCTTGTTCTTTTCTTTTTTTTTTTTTTTTCCTTTTCTGTTCAAAGATCCCATCCAAGATGCCACAGTATGTTTAGTCGACATGTTCCTTTAATCGCCTGTATTTTTTTCTTCCTCTGTATTTGGGATTGAATCCAGGGGTGCTTTGCCACTGAGCTGCATCCCCACCCCTTTTGACTTGGAGACATGGTCTGGCTCAGTTGTCTAGTCTGGCCGTGAACTTGCAGCCCTCCTGCCTCATCCTCCCTAGTTGCTTGGGCCACTGAGTCTAATGCTCAGTCTTCTCTTTCCTGTGACTTTTCTTCCTACCCTGACGACCTTCACAGTTTTGAGAACTTATCAGGTACTTTGCAGAATACCCTCCACTGAGGTTTGTCTGGTGTTTTCCTACTGATTAAACTGGGACAGTGGTTCATGAGAGGAAATCGCCCAGGATGGAATGCCCTTTTTCTTTGGTCATCTCCAGGTACATGTTAGCAATCTGACTTTCCCTGTTGATGTTGACCTGGGACCACCCAGCTGAGGCTGTGAATGTTTTCCCACTGTGAAGTTAGGTGTCATCCTTTACACACTACATGCTTAGAAAAAATGTTTAAAGCACAGCTTGTCCTTAAGGAGTGGAGAATTATTCCATAATACCTTAAAAAGGTACAGTAGTATGTACATAAATTATTTAATATTCTTTGAGGAATTATTTATTCTGTTTATTTAACTATTAACTAAACGTAAATGAATCAGCAGTCATATCATTATGAACTCATGAGAATTTGTTACACTTTTGATTCTTTTTGTTGTTGTTGTTGTTTTCTAACATTGTTCTTGCTTTGGTCCTTTGAAGACTTCTCAGTTGGCTCCTGGTGTGCACCATTCTTAAAAGAAAAATGCAGCACAAATCAGAGACCAGAAGGGTACGAGGCAATAATTTATAAGCAACACCACGTAGGGAAAAAGAGCCTAGAATCTCCAAACAAAAGTCTAATTTAGACTTCCTAGCCAGCTAGGTTTTGTCAACCACTAGCTGTGGATCATGCCTCATTTTACTGTCTGTGTATTCCAAATAATATGAATGTCTGGCCTCACTAGAAGCAGATTAAAAATACCTCCTCCTTTTGTTAAAATAGAAAATGAAGCATTGTAGGAAACACACAGAGAATGGGAATTCACTATGCAAATGTGATATTTTCTAATTGTATCCAAAGACGAGTAAGCATGATTTATGGGAAGGTGGCTATCTCAACATAGCCCTGCTCATAGAAAAAAGCAACAAAAAGGAAGAAGAATTGAATGAGTCAACACAAAAGGAATCTTCCAAATGCCTCAGAGTCATGTTAATCGTGGGGAGAGACTGTTCAGATTGGCAGGATGCAACAGATGCCACTTTCAGATCAGTATGATAAAGCTGGGCCCTTGAGAGAACCAGAGTGGGTATAAGCCTTTCATACAAGAAGACTACAATTGAGTGGACAAGAAAAAGAAAATTAAGGACACCTAGAGAGACATTTTCATGACTGTATAGAATTCCTAAAGGGGTGCAGGTGCATGTTGGTTGATTTTTAGGCCCTGGTTATATATTTAATATAATTTGACAGAACTCAGCCAAAGAGTTTCCTATCTTTGCCTAATATGAGTAGTAACTTACTAGAGTGCATTTCTTCATGGGTACTCAGTGTTGATTTGGAGCTAGGTTGTACTGAACGGTGGTGTGCCACGTTATATAGCAGAAGTTTGCCATGCACAGAGTCCTGGGTTAGTGTAACACAGAGCGCGGAAGGGTGGGTTCTTTGTCTTGTGAATTTGAAGAATGAAATCCATGGACACGAGGGTAAGAGCAGAGTAACAGGATTTGTTAGAGTAACAGAAAAAAAAGCAGAGCTCCCGAGGAGGTAGAGGTCCTGAGAGTTGGCTGCCAATGGGTGTCTGCTGTCTAGGAGTTTTTAAAGGCATAGCTGATGGCCCAGCACAGGTGAGGTGAGGGACGCTAGCATGGACCAATCAAGCTCTTCACGCTCCCAGCTTAATAAGCCAATCAGAAGTGCATACATTGAATCCCTTATTTACATAATTAAAGGGACAGGTCCAAACTTGGGGTTTGGCATGTCTGTTGGGGAGAGGGAGGCTTTCAAGTGGGAGTCTACTTTGTGGCCAGCTGGTTGCTAGGGGTGGGGGTATGGGTAGCTAAGGAAGGACTACTTTGGTTGAAGCTGTTAGAACAATAACAGGTGTTCTAGCTTAACAAAAAGTTTTGGGGGGACCACGGCCAGCATCTCATTGGGGAATTTTTCTTCTGCCCAGGACCATCCTAGCCACCCTAAAACTTACACTCTTGAATAATTAGCAAATAACAAAGCACCAGTACTCAGAAGTATATTTATAAAATTTGAAACTCCTGATAGATCTAGTCCACATGGGTTCTGGAACTTGACAAAGGAAAAAGATGGCTCTGGTGGTTTATTTAAGGTGGGACATCAAAGGCAGGGTTTAGGTTTCAAGGGTGGAGTCTTGCTTCATGATGTCTTGAAGTCAGCAGGTTGATTGACATCTTGGCAGGTCACACCCATCTCAGGTGCTGTTGTGGCCCACAGCAGAGCAGGAAGGAGATTCACATTGTCCCTGGGCCATTAGCCAGAGAAAATGTCCACTGGCCATTCCCAGACACCAGATGTGTCTATGGCTTCCATGTGTGATGACCCACATGCAACCCATGAACGGCTCGTGACAAGGGAGATTGTGACTAAGGCTGTCAGGGGCAGCACCAGGATGTCCTCCAGATTCAGTGTCTCTTTCCAGGGTAGCATGATGTTCTCCTACCCCCTTTCACTTCTTGAGGTCCTCATCCTGTCTGCAGGTAGTCTACCTTCTGACTCCATTCCCTCCTTATATCACTTTGGCTAGTCAAGTCACTGTCATTGAAACTTTTAATCACCACACTGTAGTGGCATCCCCTCCTCCACAGAAAATCTTAACTAAGCTTCTCCAGAAATCTTCACCGTGGCTGATTTTAGGACTGTCAGCAAAAAAGTCTCTACAGAAGAGTTTAATGTAGATAAACTTCCCATTTTTCTGTTGTTCTATTACTTGGCTACTGCCCTGGAAGAAATCAGCACTCCAGGTGCTGGACGCCCCTTTACTTGTTTTTCACAAACATGTATCCAGTAGAGTAGTTGTAGAAGTGTGTTTGCAAATGCAAAATGTGATAATAAAAGGACAAATTCTTTAAATAAGGCCTCTGGCCTTGAGCTGGAGCTTCACAGAGATGTCTCAAATTCTAAAATAAGAGAAGTGACCAACTGGGCTCCATGGTAACAGCTGGCAGGGGAGGAAAGAAAGGGGAGAAGGAGCTCTCCCCTTCTCAGGTGTTGTCCTTGAAGGGTTAACTTGCCCAGAACAGGGAAAGAAAAAAAAAAAAAAAGCTGCTTTTATGTGAACTTCTGTAAACTGTGAACTTCTGAGCCCCTCCCCTTACACGGTGGGTATAAAATTCTGAAACTACCCGAGCTCGGGGTTCAGGGGAGTAATTGATTACAGCGAGAGCTGTACCCTCTGGATCTGGCTGCAGCCACATAAAATTGTTTCCTGCTATCTTTGGCGCCTTGTCTCAGCTGTCCCTACAACAACACAAGTGTGGTCATGAGGGTGGACGGGCCATGCAGGCTGCCTCCAGGAAACCACAGCATTCTTCTTTAAGATCTTTTGTCCATCAGCTACTTGGGCAGACTCGGAGCACATCTTCACCCCTATAAGCTCCGTTACTTCAGAAGGCATCTTGAGGTTGGTGCTTGTTCCACATTGTCCCATTCTCCACGTGGGGTGCCACCTTTAGGTCAATCCAGTCCCCATTCACTGTTTTCGACCAAGCTGAGATAGTAGGTAATGTGCAAGTAAATTAGGTCAGATCTGCACTTTGAATCCTGTTTACTGTCTTGTGCCTACGCAGCTTCTCCGATTGCTGTGACTCTAGCATTTGTACAGTGACAATAACAATAACAGCTAATTAGGTACCATAGTCCAAACAAGGTTCTAATTATACCCAACGTACCCATTTGATCATCATTTTGAAACAATCATTATTATTCAGTAGCAATTTGCAGTTTATAAAAATCTTTCACGTTTGAAGATACAAAGAATCTCAGCCCATATATATATATATATATATATATATATATATATATGTATAAAATTTTTTTAAACCATTTTTATTTTGACTTTACCAAGCACATGGAAAACTGAACCTTGGTTTGTTTTCTCAGAATTTTCCAAAACTTCAGCTGCGTTGTGGATACACCTGAAGTCTGATTCAAGACCCATAAAGAGCTTCAGGTTGTAGTCAAAGTGTCATCTGTGTCATCGGACTGTGCCCATTTTACACAATCACGTCCCTTTCTCTGCAGTTTCACTGTTTTCCGTGATTGTAGCAACCTGCAGTCCACCAGAATCGCCAGATAGTAAATGAAAACTTCCAGGAAGTAAATCAGGAGCTTCCAATATGTTTTGCTGCAATATATTATTTGAGTTGCTCTGTTTTTATTATTAGTTGTTCTTGGTGATCTCTTTGTGTGCCCAACTTTTAAATTAAACGGGCTGTGCAGAAATGGATGTGTGCACAGAAAAAGCCATATCCCAGGTAGGGCTCTGTGCTCTCCAGGTTTCAGGCATTCACTAGGAACCTTAGACCATGTGCATCTAGAGAAGTGGGGACTACTTGTCATGTTGACGGTCCACTTGGGGCAGGGCCCTGTGGTCGGTGGCAGCAAGGCCAAAGAGAATGCCTGCAGATTGTGCAGGACTGAAGATTTATTGGGCAAAGCTTCCATGAGGTCAGCAACTGTTCCAAATAGAGGAGGGACAGACTCCCAGCATCACTGTCCCTCAGGGTGATTTTTCCAAGCAGCACCTTCCCTCCTTTGGAGCACCTTGTCCAGTAGTGACAGTCTGCACAAGACTGTCCTCAGCTCCTCATCGGTCCCCACACTGAGGGGGGTTGTCTCTGTTAAGCTGCAGAAGCTGTGACATTAGCAGCACTGGCTTACTGTCCTGCTGTGCATGCAAGAGACAGCACTGACTTGCAGACAGCACTGACTTGCCCAAGTTCCTATTGCATGTGAGAGCAAGCCCGTGTCCTTTAAGAGAACAGGAACAGAAAGGGGAGCTTCAGAGAGGTGGTGTTTTCCTGTTTCCTTCTCTTCAGGGATGATACACCATTGAACTGAGACATAACACAGGGATCCCCCAGTCTATTGGGGGTGGTCTGCAGCCTCTCCTTGGTCTTTGTCATCATATGTCCTTTCCCTTGGGTCTGGGGGTCTCCTTAGCAGCTCAGCATACACATTCTGTCTCCTTCACTTTTATCACTTCCTGTCATCTCTACCCATCCCTGTGTCTGATATCAGCCCTTTGCAGGTGCCCAGAGCACTGTCTCTCTACACAGAGGCTTAGAAAAACAAAAAACAAACAAACAAACAAAAACAGAAAGCTTCTCTGGCTATTTCTGTTGTGCTTCCTGATATATCCATCCACCAATTTGTGAAGCCCAAACTCAGAGTAGAAAAAAAAACCATATGCAAAGACTGTAAAAGAAGTCTTAAAGTCCCACTCTAAATCACTTTATTTGGTGTGCACAGGTGAATGTGAATTAGTTCTCATTTTCAGTCCTACTTTACATACAAAGTGGGACTTGATTGATTTTGGGGGCCGACAAGTGTCTGTGGCAGATGGGAGACACATGCTTGTAGGTCCATTTTTATACCCTTTCCATCTTACCACCCTAGATCATGTAGTCCTGAAGTAAATTCATTCAACATTAAGGAAAAAAAATTATGAAAGCTAACTCTAGTAAAGGCATTATGTTTGCCACTGTGAAGTAGAAGAGGACCACACCATTATTTCTAAAAGAACCTCTACTTTAGACACCCCAAATTGACATTCACAATCATTAAACGTTTTAAAACTGGTCAATAGATTTATGATAGATTCATAGTCCCATGTAGGATTCAATAAATTCTGTCACTTCCTTGGCCTATTTCAGTCTGAGAAAACATCACCTTGAATTTTCAGGAAATGTGACTGTGTTTTCAAGAGAAAATAACTGTTGTTCTCTATCTGCAAGACCTGATGTGTGTAATACATTCTATATAGTGACAAGAAACTCAAGGGAGGATAAGAGATTCCTCCTCTAGGGGTGTCAAGGGCATCCATACTGAAGGTTGAATTGGATTTGATTCAGGGCTGAAAAAAAATATTTGGAATTTTTTTAATATTTATTTATTTGCTTTAGTTATACACAATTCGTTTATTTGTACGTGGTGCTGAGGATTGAACCTGGGCCGCGCACATTCTAGGCAAGCGCTCTACCGCTGAGCCACAACCCCAGCCCTATATTTGGAATTTTAACATGTGAAAGGTTCAGCCAAAGGCCCTCACGGCTAAGGAAGAGATGTGAATGGGCGGTCCCCCAAACCACTGGGAAGACTAGGAGAATCTGTTTACCATGAGCTACAGAGGAGACGTGCTGAACATTTTTGAACGTTGAAAAGTGACATGGAGGTCTGGGATATAGCTCAGTTGGTAGAGTGCTTACCTTGAGTGCACAAGACCCTGGGTTCAGTCCCCGGCACCACCCAAAAAGAAAAAAAAAAAAGAAAAGTGACATGGAAGGCAGTGGCCCGCTGTGGGCATGCGTGACCTCGGGATGTCAAGGGTCAGTGAGATGCCCCCTCTATCCAGACACACAGCCCATCCATGTGGATCTCCTGTTGAGCAGGTCTTCAGTAGGCATTTGGAGACTCTCCCTTCTGTTTTGTCAGAACACATTTCTTTAACATTGCAGGGTCTCTGCTGAGATCCCCTCTTACCTTCTCCAAGCTTTCTCATTCATTTTGTGTGTGTGTGTGTGTGTGTGTGTGTGTGTGTGTGTGTGTGTGTGTGGTCTCTCAATGCCGTTGAATGAAACGTGAAACACAGTGACCTATGCCTTTGGAGAGGAAAGTCGATTGTTCTGGCAGACGACCTGGTTCAGAGACATTGTACACTTCCAAGTCACTATCTTTTCTTTGGCAGGAAATAATTTGAATATGTTCATCAAATAAAATCGGAAATTAAAAGCTCCTTTGTCAACTTCGCTTGCAAATGAAATGTTTTTGTTGTTGTTTTTTTTTTTTTTTTTTTTTTTTTAACATGGAGTTCACCTGGACTTCCTGTGTTCCCTTTTGTTGTTCTCCTTTTACAAAAACCAAAATTACTAGAATAGAGGCTCCATGAGGACAGGCGTTTTATCTGCTTTGCTCACTGTTCTTCTTCTGGGGCCAAAAAAGGGTTCTCACACCCAGGCCAAGAAATAATTAAGCTGGCTGTTTGTCGCTCAGTCTGCTTTCTATGTCATGCTGTCTTGCTAAAGTCTAAATCTGGTTTTATAATCAATTGTTCAGACAGAGATTGCTTATATTAACTGAATTTGATCATCCCAACAGCATATCTTACATTAAATATTTTTTTTTAAATTGTACTGTATTACAGGTACTTCTGTGTCACAATAGAGTCTTAACCCATTTGTTTGTATTATGATTTTATCAGTTTCTGGAACTCAGTTAAATGTGGAAGCAAAACATGGTGTTTGATGGCTGTACGAGCCCTTTATTGTTGCAAATACACTCCGGCACCAGCCACATCATTCAGATTTTTTGTGACAAGATGCAGTAACCAGCCATCTGTGATGAGAGAATATATATATTTTTCAAATTAAGTTTTTTTTTTTTCTAGCAAGCTTTATTATACATGTTTCCTTTTTGGTCTTATGAAAGTAGCCAAGGATGTCACCAGCCAGCACTGATTCAAACAAATTCTTGAAAGCAGGGTTGCAAGACAGAGATTGCATCCCAAAGAAAGGATTGATGCTTCCGGGTATGGTGGCACATGTGTGTAATTCCCAGCAACTTGGGAGGCTGGGGCAGGAGGCTCACAAGTTGGAGGCCAGCCTCAGCAATTTAATGAGATTGTAAGCAACTTAATGAGAACCTGTCTCAAAATAATAAAAAAGACTGGAGATGGCCTTAGTAGTAAAGAGTCCCTGGGTTCAATCCCAGTTACCAAAAAAAAAAAAAAAAAAAAAAGAGAAAAGAAAAAAATGAAGCAATCAGTTCTGGTAAAGAACTATGCACCAAATTACTCTTAATCATTTATATTATGGCTTGGGTTAGAGAAGATGAGGAGAGAATATTATAGTTCAGTGACCAGTCGGAACAATCTAATTGCATGTACAGTAATCAAAATAAGTAGTTTCTATTTGGGCTGAAAATGCTCAGATAACATTGAGGTTTTATGAAATTAACTGAAAAATAACTCTAATTGCCTTAAATCTGTTTATGAGAAGACGAATATTTGTTAACAAATGAAAAGGTGGTAGAGAGATTTCTCATAAAATAACAGTAACTTCAGTCTCTCCACAATTTCTTTTCCTCCTCAGAAACAGAACCGTCTTTTGGTGATTTGCCATTTTTACAAAGTTAGGCAACTAGGGGATTACCTTAGCCCATCCGCTCCGGGTGCTTGTCTTGGACGCAGGCCAGGAGGGTCGCCCAAGCAGGGAGGGTTTCCAGTCAAACGGGAAGAAATTAATACTGACTCATGCAAAACAGGAGCCTGTGCAGTCTAATTGCATGTATAGTAATCCAACATTCCCCAAAGTCTCAGAGGACAAAGGACTCTAAGGCTGATGGTGTTTTATGTGACCAAGAGAGGACTCTTGAAGGAGGGACTCAGGGGTGGACAGTGGAGTGGAGCTTACCATAGGTTCTCCCATGTTCTGCTGCTGGGTGGGTATTTTAGCATTATGATCAGAGTGGGCTGTGCACCTGACCTCTCTGGTGGAGAGGGTACTGGGTTTTGCCCTCCTGCAACTACTCGCTATTCCGATTTCAGCAGGGTGCAGGATTGTGGTCAACTAGGTCCCTTTTAGTTTCCTATGGAGCCTATGTTTCTTAGGTTAAGCAACCTAAAGCCACCCCAAGAGGTTAGTGAGGAGCAAATTGCAAGTTTATAATGCATAGGTGGGCCCTAGCATCTCAGGCCCTTGGGGTAGATCTGCCATGTTTCATTTCTCTTCTTTCCACTTTCCTGTCTGAAATCTCTCTTCTTTCCTTCCTCCCTTCTTGGCTCATGACTTCTCTTCCTCCCTTCACAGTCACCCCAAATTTACAGGTGATCTGTCCATCTCCTTTTAACTTTCAATAGCAATAAGGAACCCCATGCTCTTTTCATTAGTAATGGACTCATTTCTCTCTCTTTGGGAGTTTCTTTTTATCTTTGAGTTTTTGAAGTTTCCTGGTGTTTACTGTTGCCTGGTATTTTCTGTTCATTTCTATTTAATTCCATTAATTGAATACCCATTGTGTCTTTCTTCATCTCTGAAAAATCATTCCCTGTTATTTATTTTATTGTCTTTTACATCTCCTCTGTTCTTCTCAGGGATATGGAACATCATCAATTTTTCCTATTGTTTATGTTACTTTGTTTTGTTTCCCCATAGTTGATTAACTTTTAAGTTGTCTTATTATAAATTTGTGGCTGTTGCATTTTGATTCTCTAAGGGACCTTTCTTGGTTTGGAAATTTTTATACCATACCACTCCTTTTCAGGAGTTGTAATAGGTTCTTGAATGATTGTGTAGATTATAGTAATATATTCTTGAATGATTCTGCAGATTGTAGCTTTTAAAATTATCTCCTTTCCGTAAATTGGTTCTTTTTCTTTTGAAACAAGCTTTTTCATGTATTTTCCTGTGTTCTCTCTTTGAAGTAGCTGTGATTCCTCTAGTGATACTGGGTTGTCAATTCGTATTTGAGAATCAAGTTGACGGCTCCCCAAATGCTGAGTTAAGTTGAGATCAGAACTGTATTGTAGTCACAGTCCACCATTTTCCCTAAAGCAAGAATCCAGTACTTTGGGGATATTATTTTCCTTGTGGTAAGCAACAATGCCTTTTACACTCTATTCTGCCTCAAGGAAGATATTGTCCCGATGTGGAATCAGTCCATGGAGATCTCTTTAGATATTTTTTTCTTTTCTGCCATGCTTGCGTTCTGAAAACTTTTTATTACCTCCTCACTTTGGTCACAGTTGGGCAGAAATTACTTTGGGAAGACTTTCCTACTTTGATGACAGGATTTTTTTCTACCTGTTTCATTTATTTTACAACTCCTAAAATTTTTTGAAAAATTTTTATACACCCTCTTTCCTTTGCACTAGTACGTGAATTCACAGTTTTGCCTTTTATATTAATCCACTCTCAATAACAAAGCAATTATGTATGCCTTGTCTACCCTGTTGAATTTGGGATTATGATTGTTAAAATAAATTCTGTGAAAATACTGTCTATAAATCTAAACATTCTCTTGTATTGTCCTTCCGTATTTTCCTACAAATTTTGATTGTCTTATATTTCCTGTAATAGTTGAAGTATCAAGAATAGTCTTTAGAAATGATGACATACCTACAGTGGATTTATTGGGATTAATTATATTTTTTAAATTGAGACTAATAAATTTTATTTGAAATCTGTTTGGGTTTTGGTAATAGTAGGCTACTTCCTACAGAATAATGCTTGCAATAAAAATCTCTAGAAAAATTAAAGTTGTTATATTAGAGTATTTGGGATCAGTAATTAGTTACCTGAGTTGTCTGTTCCAGGTCTCAAGTTGAATTTAAGGTTACAGTGGGGATGCCATCTCATCTGAGGCCTGGGGTCCTTTCCTAAGCATGTTTAAGATGTTTCTCCTGTGGCCACACAACTGGCCCCAGTTGCTGTTTTCTTGCAGGGTGTTGGCTGGGCCAGGGGCTCTAAGATCATAAACAAGGCTCACAGTTCTTTGTAATATGTTCCTAACCAAAAGAAAACTGGTAATACCAGAGAAAGTCGATTGAAAGGCAAAAAAGTCTGATGTAAAGGCTTACAACTCCTGGTCATGTGTCCCCCTTCAAAAGCCCTTTTACAATATCGACACTTACTTTGTCTCAAAAACTATAATAAGATATGCCTTTTTTCACTTTAAATCTCTCTAACATCTTTGATTCTTAACCTCTAAAAAGGCTTATAAGAGCAGATAATATTAGATCATACCTACACTGATTTAATCACGCGATTAATAAGGACGCATGAGGATAAGCTGCTTTTTCCTTAAGGTCAACCCAGTACGGACCTTAATCACATCTGTGCAGTCCCTTTGCTCGATAGAGTAACTACCTTGAGAATAAAATCCCATCATATTTGTAGTCCACTCTTAAAGGGAGAGAATTATATAGGACATAGTCACAAGGAATCAAGGATCTTGGGAGTTGAAGGGTAAAAGTCACACCCGAGACTACCATGCAGCCAAGAGATTTATTCACCAGACTTTATGCCTGGCCGGAGGCAGAAGAAGTACGGGGAGAGAGGAGTCAGGGAGAGGGGAGTGTGCAAGCTCTGGTGGGAGAGAGGAGTCAGGGAGAGGGGAGTGTGCGAGCTCTGGATGGAGGGTCGGTGACTGGTCGTGCTGGCTGTGGTCTCTGGAGCTATCTGCTGGGCAGGTGGCGTCGGGCTGGAGATGGTGAGTCTGGAGCTGTTGCAGCGGCTGCCTCCTCTCAGCAGGGACAAGCTGTTGTGTCTGAGCTCAGGGCAGGCAGGAGCTTTAAATAGGGATTTCTGGTGGGGGGTGTACCAGAACGACCTTTAATGCTATTGGCTCTTTGCCCAGGGAACAGGGCGACCTTTAAGCCTATTGGCTTCTGCCTGGGGAACAGAGCAACCTTTAAGCTGATTGGCTCCTGCCTGGGGAAAATGAAAACAGATTGCTCCTCATGTAAATTCCCATGGGGGAGGTGGCCCATCGGCCCAAGCCTCTATCGGGAGTCAACTTAGAATTCTAGTCTGCATGACCCAAACCACAAGAAAGAATAATAAAACAGTCCCCCAAGATCCATGTATTACAGCTATCTTAGACAGATTTTTAATGTCTTATACATTAAAAATTAGACAACTATGGAAATTTTTAGTGGAGCACTAAAAATAGGATTATCAGATTTAGCAAATTAAAAGTATACAATTCTAGGTTTGAGTTTCAAATAAGCAGTTTAATGAAATATTTGGAATATACTTATACCAAAAAACTATTTCTTTTTGTTGAAACTCAAATTTAAAGTAGCACCTTTTATTTTATTTGGTAACACTAATTGCAATCTATAAAATACAAATAAAATATTTGAACCGTAAAGTATAGTAAATGTAACCAAGGATTCAAGAGAACAACAGATTATATACAATTGGGGACAGGATATAGTGGAGTCCTGGATGAAATAGAGATGAAAATTTCAGATAAAAGCATAACCATCATGGTACATAACAAATATCTGAAATGTTCATTGTTGTGTTTTCAGATGGAGAACAGAGAGAAAATCAGGGAGATAACAGCTGGGGAAATTCTAAAGCTGAGAAAAAACATTAAGTCATAGATTCATGCAACACAGCAATTTCCAAGCAACATAAATTCACATAAGTCATACTTATCAAAATCTTAAGCAAGATTTAAAACAGTTATCCTAAATTTAAAAAGTTATCATGATAGTATCGTAATGCTTTTCATTGATTAATTATAAAGAAAGCCAATGTCTGAAAATGTAATCTCTTAAATTGCTCTTGAGAGGCAGGGATAGAAATGCTAACCTAGAATTTTATTCCCAGCAAAAATATCCATCAAAATAAAGGGACCAAAAAAAAAAAATAGAGAATAATTTTTAAATTTAAAAAAAGTCGGGTATCATAAATTTGATTTTTCTATTTGCAGAGGTTGGAGAACCAGAACCGATTCCATCTCCTCAATGTAAAACGAAGCAGTTTATGTCCACTTAAAAAAGTAAAGGCAATATCAAAGTTTTTTTTTTTTTCATTTAAAAATAAAAATCACCATAAATGGATGAAGTTGGAGAATATAGTGCTAAGTGAAATCAGCCGATCTCAAAAATCCAAATACCGAATATTTCCTCTGATATAAGGAGGCTGGTTCACAGTGTTGTTGGGTCGGGGTACATAGAGGATTAGAGGAACACTATAATGGTCAAAGGGAAGGGAGGGGAAAAAAGGAGGGAGGGAGCAAGGGGGGATGGAGGGGGAAAAAAGAAAAAGTGGTTGAATAAGATGGATATCATTATTCTAAATGCAGGATTGAAGACTTGAATGCTACGAATATACTTTGTATACAAACTGGTTTGTGTAAAAAGATGCTCCATATGTGCAGTATGAATTGTAATATATACTACTACTACTATAAATAAAAAAAATTAACAAAAATAGAAAAAAAAAATCAATTCCTCAGGGAAGCAACAAGCCATAACTATGTTTGTAATGGTGCTATGGTATGAATGTGTCCACCAGGGTTCAGGTGTTAAAAATGTCATCCCCAGTGCAACAGTGTTAAGAGGTAGGACCTTTAGGAAGTGATGAAACAAGGGCCCTCACGATGAATGCCAGTATCTTCCCCTTCCTTCCCAGCCCCCACTTACTCTCTCATTCTCTTGCCCTTTAACCTCTGCCACAGAATGATGCAGCAGGGAGGTCCTCCCAGAATGCTGGCATCTTGATATTGGACTTCGCCCAAACTGTGAGAAATTCATTTCTTTTCTTTATAAATTATCCAGTTCTGTGGTATTATTTTACAGCAACAGCAAACAGACTAAGATAAATGGTTTGACAAATGACTATCTTCTCACCTAGGCTGTAGGCTTCCCAAGAGTCAAGAGATCCAGGCTCTTCATCTCACTATGGCTTCTAGTGCTCCTGGTAGAACACTGGTGTCAGCCTCTTCTAGCTGTTTCACCTCTCTAAGCCTGTCTTCTCTTCTATAAAATGGGATAAAAAGTGTACTGCCTCTATTGGTGATTGTGAAGACTTAGTAAGATATTATATGTAAAGTATATGACTTAGTGTTTGACACACATTATTCACAAAATTGTCAGCATTGTTGTTGTGATTGGCATTCAGTATTTGCTGAATTGAATCAACAACAAAAGCATGGGGTGCTTACTATGTGCCAAGTTCTGTTAAAACAGTTTAACATTTATCATTTCATTTCATCACCCTAAGAGGAGGGTACCATTCCTTGTCTCTTCTAGTGATAAGTAAGCTGAAATACAGAAGTTAAGTAACTTGTCCGGAGTTGTACTATAATCAAAGTGGAGAAAACAAGTTAAGGAACTTTTCAGATCCCAACATATATTATTAGTTTTCAACAGGTTTATTGTACATGATTTCTTATCTTTAGCACTCTTTTTTTTTCCTGATCAAAACAAAATGGTTAGCAAACAGTATCATCTTATATTAAAACATTAATTTTGTATAGCTTTCTACTGAAAACAGATAATTCTTGAAAGCATGATCAAGTAATTGAGGGACCTTTATAATCATAGATATTGTTAACTTTAATTCAATAAAGTTTGTCATTTGTTATTTTCTTTTGAATTTTAAGATTTAAATTGATACAATATTGTACATATTTTTGGAGCAAAGTATTATAATTGGATACATGTATGCAAGGTATAAAGATCAAATCAGAGTAATCAACATTTCTATCTCCTAAAAAAAAAAAATCACCACTAGCAAAACTACACTAAAGAGCCTGTTAGCTGTAGTAAAAATATTTGAGGTCTAAACAAAATGGAACAAAAATCAACTAAAAGGACAATATGTGGATATATTGAAAACAAACTTTACCATGTAAAACAATATTGATAATAATATATTATAAGGTTTAAAATACACAGACAATAAAAATGCACAGCAAAAAGAGCATCATAGATGACGGGATCTGGAGTTAAGACAGTCTGAGTTCCTTGTGTATTTGAGGAAGATCGAAAGCACTAATTGATATTAGACAGGATTAACAATGCATCTTTTAATTTTGGAGAAAAACCACCAAAAGTAAAAGAATGTATAATGATAAGCTAGTAGATTAGGAGAACATAATCATGAGCTACTCCCATTTTGAAAGGAACAAAGTTAGCATTGTAACACAGATAGGGAAAATAAATTTAAAAAAAATACTAGGAGAATAACTAATTTCCATTCAAATGTTTCAGGTATTGCATTAAATGAAAGTGAAAAACATTCTTTGATTAATAGACAAAGGTTTTAAAGCTGAATATTAAAAGAAAATCTATGTGTTTCTTACGAGATATACCTTTAATATGAGGATGAGAAAATTTGATTTTAGAATTATGGAACACAATAAACATAAGAAAAAGAAAACTGGCAATATCAGACAAAGTAGACTAAAAGGCAGAGAACATCACTAGAGATCAAGGCAGATAAGGTATAATTCTGAAAAGATGAAACAGCAGAAAGAGATGACAAAAATAACTTTGTAAGCATCTAATGATAAAATCTTAAAATGCTTGAAGAAAAAAAATTGAAGAAAAATCAATAAATTTGGAATTCCACTGGAAGGAATTGATATCATGTTCTTAAAACGATAAGAATAAACAATAAAAGGACATATAAAATGTTTCCTATGCATGTAATAAAATCTTATTTGGCAATAAATGGATTAAATACTAATACAAGCTACCTGCAGCATGGATGCAATTAAAATGCATTATAGTGAAAGCTAAACTCCAATCCTTCTCCCTAAAATGTTAATGCATCCTTCCATTTGCATGCAATTTACAGAATAGAAACAGAAATTAGATGAGGGTTGCCTATGGCTGGAAGGTGGAGGGGAAATAATGAGAATCACTGATAATAGGGCCAAGACTTTCTTCTTTAGTGGGTACCAGGGATTGAACTCAGGGGATTGAACTCAACCACTGAGCCACATCCCCAGCCCTATTTTGTATTTTATTTAGAGACAGGGTCTCACTGAGTTGCTTAGTGCCTCACTTTTGCTGAGGCTGGCTTTGAACTCAGGATCCTCCTGCCTCAGCCTCCTGAGCCTCTAGGATGACAGGCGTGCACCACCATGCCCTGTGCTTTGTTGTAGTTGTTGTTTTTAATGGCAATATAATCATCTAGGTTTTTTTTTTATGTTTGCACAGTGTATTTTTGCTATACACTTCTGTGGATAAATTGTTTGGCATATTAACTATGTGTCTGTAAAGCTGTTTAAGGGCACTTTAAAAAGAGCATAAGAAAAATTCAAGTTTGCTTTCAACCACCTGAATATAGAATTATAATTATGATTACAATTATTATTTTTTGGTTCAGTACATTCTAGAGCAGTTGTTTTCAACCAGCTATAACTTTGCTATAAAGAAAACATGCTTGATGTCGGGGGCCCTATTCAATTGTAGCAAACAGAGTGGGGTTGCCATTCACAGTGAGTAGGTCAGTTCCAGAGATGCTGATAGACCTCTTCCAGTGCACAGAACAGCCCCCAACCAGACCAAACTTAATAGACCCCAATTGCCTGTCGTGACGAGGTTGAGATGCCTTGTTATATGGACAGTGACCCTTGTCCCTTTTCAATTCTTCAACTCCATGTTGATAGGACCTATCTTGGAATGCAAAAAAAGCATAACATGAATATTGGAAGCAGAAACATTATACATTTTTAGAATTCACATGGTTCATAATATCATCTGACATGAAAAGAACAATTTTGCACATTTTTCAAAACACGTAGGCTTAATTTGAATGATTCTTTTCTGGTGGGCCAAAAAAGTATAAAACTAAAGAAATGTCAGCTACCTGATTTTTTTTTTCAGTTTATACTTCTACTAATAACTGTATGAACATGTAGTAATTAGTAGTTGCTATGTATATAGTTTTTAACTCTATTACTTGATTAAACAGTTGTTTTTACCTGCTAAAATTAATGCCTAACAATAAGCAACATTGTTTTGTCTGCTAGCAAAATCAGTGATGAGTTTTTTTTTTTTCTTTTCAAATCACAGGAAGTAGAAGTTTAAACAGTAATGATTTTTTTTTCAGTAATTGTTTTTGATAAAAAGTGAAACCATTACATGATACCAAATTAATTAACATTCAGTTGGCTTAATATGGAAAGCACACAAGATAATTAGCAACCATTACAGAAAAAAAAAAGAGATTCTAATGTATGAAAGATTTAAAAATCCTTTAATACATTCAAAAAGTGATGAGTTCTTTGCTGAATCCATAGATGATATTTTTATTGATTTTGAAAATAGAATCAACATAGAATAAGAGAAACTTATAATTTAATAATTACCTACTCTGTATTCATTTTACACTTTGTACAGGAAACAGAAAAAGAAGACGGATACAATAATGTTATGTAAAGCTCTAAACACCATTGATTTTAAAGTTAGGACCAAAATTGTAATTCAGACTCATATCCCCTAAGGTCTAGCCTATTGTACACTACACATTTGTATTTGTGATACGTCCCCAGCTAATGATGACTGTGTGAAGTTACACTTCAAACTACAGATAGGTGGTGTGTTGGTCCATTTTGTGTTGCTGGTCCATTTTCTGTTGCTATAAGAAAATGCCTGAGGTTACGTAGTTTTATAAAAGAAAAGGGTTTTATTTAGCTCACTTCCGAAGATTCAGGAAAACCATGGTGGCATCGGCTCAGCCCTGGTGAGGACCTCATGTCAGATGGCATCCCATGGCAGGAGCTTGAGTGTGGGAGAGAAGTCACACGGGGACACAGATGCAGGGTGGGTTCCAGGCTCACATGGCCTGCCACTTAATGGTGTGAATTTGAAGCAGAAAAATAAAGTGAGTCAGAATGGAAGAGAATTCCTTGGCAACCTCAACATTCTGCTCATATGCAATTAGTAAAAGATTATAAGGCTTAATGAGAAGAAAGTAGTCGCCGATGGACATTTTATGGGAGAGAGCCGGGGGAGGCGAAAGAGATTATATTGTATATACACATAGCTGTGCCTAACAAAGATTTCATTTTCCCTTCCCTCTTTGATCCTTAAATACACACAAACTTACTCAGGGCAACAGTTTAATCTGCTGGTGATGTCCCTGTGGGTCAAATCAAATGTTGACCTTCCTTGAAAAAAAACTTGAAGAAGATGTCCTTGTCCTTGGATGTCTAGTGACATCTTTTTGTTCTGGAGGGTAGAGGCACTCTGCAGGAGGTTTTAGCAGCACTCAAAGGCATGATTATGACTCCGGGGGTGTCTCCAAAAGCAGCCTTCCATGTCTCTGGAGGACATGTCATCTGTCATCCCTACTTCAGAGAAAACACACAATTGCAACAAATTTAACTTCAGCGTTTTCACTTTTACTTGCAATTCCTAAACTGGGGCAACGTCCCATCCCATAACCTAGAACAGGGTGCTCTGATGTGCTGAGCAGAGCACGTTGGCGGGGTAGGCAGAAGAGGGCAGAAGAAATCAGAAATAAAGACAAAAAGCAAGTGGGACTTTTCAGAGTTGTTTTCCTTTTAGGCTTAAAGGGACAGAGTCTTTTTTTTTTTTTTTTTTTTTTTCTTTTTCCTTTTTTTTTTTTTTTTTTTCCGATATCCCCTCAGTTAGATAGGGCTCCTTCTGACTGATTGCTGTGAATCTCCTGGATTTTACTAGGTGGTGCTTAGTACATAGGTGGTTGTATTCTGGTTGGGTATGGTTCAGTCTGTAGGAACTGAATCCAAACTACGGGTCTCCCATGAATCTGCCTAACACCCCCCAGTGCTGGTATGCTCTAGTGCAGGTACCTGCACACATTTGCACAGAGCTCATGGAATGTTCCTGTCCTCACTTGACTCTACTGATTATGGATATAGATCACTATAATTGAGACTTCCTTTTCTCCTTGAGTTAAGAGATTTCTTATTGGCAGAATTGTGAACATTCAGAGACTCAATTTTATTTTTTCCCTTCTTTTTCTCTTTCTTCCCCCTTTAACATTTCCAAATTGCTGAACAGTAAGCTGTCCATTGCTATATATAAGAAGAATTTGCATAAATTGTGTGCCTGTGTGTGTGTGTGTGAGTGTGCTCAAGTGCACACACATGTGTGTATGGACTTGCTGGATGACCGAATTGGTTTAGTGAAACAAATTCACGTAACAGAGAGCTCATTCCAAACCAACATCATCAGGTTTCTTAACTCTGTACCCTGTATTTGCATTCCTTGGACTCTTCCAACATTTGCTTGCTAGAAATGCAAGCGTCTGTGGAACACAGAACCTAGCAGTATTTATCACTCATAAATTAGAAGCTCCGTTGGAGCCCTGTGAAGTATGAATGTTTAAAGTGAACCTTTATTGAACATTCTGTATGTCAACATTTTTCCAACTTGACCTGCCAAGTGGATTTCAGAGCAGATGACTCTGGAACCACCAGCAAGTGTTTGCTCTCATGTTTCAACCATTAGTGTTGAATTAAAGACTACAGGGTTTGGATCACATGGAAGCCTTCTTTGGTGCCGTCTGCTGCTGATGCTGGCCAAGAAGAGGAGCATCTGAGTATTTATCTGTTTATGCCTGTGGAATACTAAGAAATCCTTGGACATTCGACAAATATGTGCCTATACCACCAAGCCTAAGGGCGCATCCAAGTGGCTTGCAAATAACTTTTCATAGATGTGAAAACTACATCGATGCTCAAAAAATGTCGTAGGAACTGTTCAAAAATAACACTCCGGGAAACTCACAAAAAAAATTCTTTCTCAGTTCTCTCAATAATTATGCAAAATACAAGATTCTTCTGCAGAGTTATAAAGCCAGGATAAAGAATTAGTTGCATATCATCTGAACCCTAATGCACTCATTAATTCATTTATTGGTTCGTTCTCTGAATGTTTATGGAGTGTCTTGAACCTAGGCACCAAGGAAAGTTCTGGAAGCAAGGCATGAACTAAGAATTACATGTTTCCAGTCCTCATGAGGATGATACTCTATGGAAGCAAAGTACTAGGTAAGAAGTACAAAATAGGCAGATAAATAATTCAGGTGTAACTCAACGTCAGTGCCATAAAAGATACAAGATTATGTAGAAAGTGAGTGTGATAAATAGGACACTGACATTTGGACACTCTTTCCAAGCCCCGCTGTTGTTTTGCAATATGGAGACTAAATCACCCTCTCTCTCTCTCTTCTCTCTCTCTCTCTCTCTCTCTCTCTCTCTCTCTCTCACACACACACACACACACACACACACGCACGCACAGATTCAGTTAGTTTTTGCCACTTCACATGCAGAGAACAGGGCAAATGACATAATCCCTGATATCAAAAAGCAATTAAACTCTAAATAATCAGCATCTCAATAATGTCCCCTTTCAAAGGGTTTTTTACAACCATGTGTTAATTTATCGCATGCAATACAAATTGACTGAACACTTCTGGCCTGCCAAGCCTTGTGGCTGACATGGAAGATACAATGTCAAACAGAAGTGGAAAACCTAAAAGATTACTTAAGGGAAGAAAAGCTTTCTAAGCCATTTCCAATCTTGGGCACCTGATGTCGAGCAGTAGGAACATGGTATATTCCCGGGTGCACTGTCTTGATCTTCAGTGTATTTGAGTAGCTTTAGCTAATTAATCCTCATGACACCAAGCTGTGGGTAAAACTGATGATTAAACATTGCATGTTCTTTTCAAAGAAAGGACGGTCCTCACAAACAGCATGGCGATTGCCAAAAAAAAAATCCTTACCAACATTTTGGTTGTAAACTCTCTGCCTTGCAATCAGGCTGAAAGCTGACCCTTTCCCAGGTCTTGGAGAGCTCTTTTTACATGGAGAGCAGCTCATTCAAAGTGAACTTGGGCTCCTCTGCACACGCTGCTGGAGTCTATCTACTTGATCGACACGTGTGTGAATAAATGGCTGTTATTTTGGCCACTTACCTTAAGCTCTGTGTGTTTGGGCCTTCATGCACCAGGTGGGGTAACTCCTTTCAGTGTTTTTTAAGAAGATGACCTAAAATAATGACATCACTTTCTGCTAGCAACAGTGCCTTGACTGCCCCCCGGAACCTAAAACAAAATGCAAACTCCTCGAACCTTTCCCTGCAATACTGAAAATTCTTTGCGCTCCAAATGCCTTTCCTGCTTCTCCCCAGATTGAAGCCAGAATGAGGCAGTCAGTTTAGATAGGGAAAATGAGTCCGGTTGGATCAAGGAAGCCATTTTGAGTGAATCCAAGGAACTTGGAGACTGTCCCCTGAGGGATTGGAATGTTAATGCCTTCAGAGCCCTTCTTCCTCCACCCTTATCAAGAACCTGCCCCTGCTCCAACCTGCTGCTAAGGTCACCTGTCCCAGGAACTGCCCCAGAGAGCTATAAGGTAGTTAATTAATGTGTCCTGGGCTGCTCCCTCCTGCCCTTTCCCCTTCAGCCCACCTGGTTCCCACCTTTTGGCCAGCCCACCCAGCATTCCTGAGCCTGGTCACATACACAGGAAGGAGAACAAAGAAAGCCTAGGACATATAAAAAGGGCAGAACACATTGCTTCTGAGGATTCCAGGAGACCATCAATGGCCCCCTTCTCCCTCCTGGGAGAAGTCTACGTTACCCCTTTTAAATAAACCCTGCTTTCTATGCTTGCCTCGGCGTGCTTCTCTAACGTTCAGACTTCAACATGTGGGGGAGCAGGACTTGTCACCGGCAACTGGCAGTATCAACACCATTCCCGTCACCTCTCTGGACAATGCTCAGTTTTCAACTACATCATGACCACAAGTTCTGGAATATTGGTCCAGAGTATTCCACTTTTCACACAGAAAGCTCCTTCTATTTTCTGTATTTCTGCTTATGGTTCACATCATCAGAACTGAAGGACAAAAAAATCACACCGGGTACAGCCGTGCAGCCAAGAGATTTATTCCACAGCCTTTGTGGCTGGTTGGAGGTCGAAGAGGTGCTGGGAGAGGGGAGTCTGGGAGAGCGGAGTGTGCAAGCTCTGGTGGGAGAGGGGAGTCTGGGAGAGGGGAGTGTGCAAGCTCTGAACGGAAGGTAGATGCCTGGTCGCGCCTGGAGCTGTTGGCTAGGGTAGCTGCTGTCTGGCTGGAGGCTGGCGCTGTCGGCTGGGGAGCTGCCGTCGGGCTGAAGGCGGTGGGTCTAAGGCTGGTGCAGTGGCTTCCTCCTCTCCGCAGGGTCCAGCTGTTGTTTCTGAGTGGCTTCCTCCTCTCTGCAAGGACGAGTTATTGTTATGTGAGAGTCTCTCGAACGGGACCCTATATAGGGATTTCTGGTGGTGGTGGTGGGGGTGCACCAGAGTGACCCCAACGCCATTGGCTCTTTGCCTATGGAACAGAGCAACCTTTAAGCCTATTGGCTCCTGCCTGGAAAATGAAACAAGGTTGCTTTGCTCAGGATATGGAAACCTCTGGGGGGGGGGGCGGGGAGGGTAGCCCATCTATCAAGAACGACCTTTTCCCCTTGTGAGTACCACTTCAGATTAGACCTTCCCTTATTTATTCTCTATTAGCACCTGGTCACTTTTTCTAAAGTTTATGTCATATTGGTGGCATTTCTGGACTTACTGGTGATTTTTCTGCAGCCAACTGGGCTGTAGCCCCAGGGAGGAGAGAAGCATCTGTGGTCTGCGCACTCCCCCATCTCAGAACTAGGATAGGGTGGCTACGTGATGGGTCGCCATCATTAGTTAAGTGTTGCCGGATGGATCAGCAAGGTAAGTGCTGAGGATCTCTCTCTTTTTATATATATATAAATATATAAGTATATATATTTATAATATATATATATATTTAGTTGTAGATGCACACAATGCCTTTATTTTGTTTATGTATTTATACGTGGTGATGAAGATCGAACCCAGTGCTTCACACATGCTAGGCTAACGCTCTACCACTGAGCTACAACTTCAGCCCCAGCCTCTTTAACTAGTAACTTCTATTCAAGAAAAGATCAGGGATGCTGGATTAAAGGGCTATGACTTCGTTAGTTTTTTTTCATCAATTTTGTATTCGTTCATTTTAGTGATACGTAATATTGGGGTTCATTTTGACATAATTATACAGACAGACATGGAATATTTTACTCTGATTCAGTCCCTTTCCCTTTCCTCCTCCCTTCCCCTGTTTCCTTCCCTCTACTGATCTTTCTTGTGTTTATTTATCATTTTTCAATTAGTGTGTCATGGGTGTGCATAAAGGTGATACTCACTGTGGTATGTCCATACATGTGCATGGGAAATTTGGGTCTGATTCATTGACTTGGTCCTTGATCTTGCCAGTGTGGGTCTGTTTCCCTTTACCTGAGTTGTTTCACATTTCTGGAATTCATTCTTCATCTTTGAAACACAAACAGCAAAGATACGATGCATGTGGATACTTCATAATGCTGTCTTTTGTAAATGTGCAAATACCAGGTGCCATGACTTATAAGGATCTATAGTGTTTTTAACAGGCAAGTCAATCTATAGATCTCACATTTCTTCATAGACTTCTTTCTATTCATCCAGAAAGCAGGAAAGATAAAAAATAAAAATAAAAATAAAATCTTCATGACCTCTTTTGATTTTCTAGTTCCAATATTCTTCCCTCCCCCATAGTCTGGTAATGTTTTTCTTTCCATTCCTTTTAATCTGGACATTCTCCAAGGGTTTAAATCATACGAAACTGCAATAATAAACTTGATAAATTTGGTTAATTAATGAGAAGATTATGGAGCATGTAAAAATTACCAGTTATGCAGAGAAGTTTTATTTTTTTTGCCCTCATTTTCATTACTATTTTAGGAGATGCCTCCGAGGTAATAGAACAATAAAGTTGATCCTTGACAACAGAATTTTATTATGTGTCTGGTCACAGTGTCTGACCAACAAGCTCATTGCCGTAAAATAAGTTGCTTTTTGTTGTTGTTGTTGTTGTTTGAAATCTAAAGATCTTTGAGGGAAGAGAAAGAGAGAAGACATAGGTCTTCCAAAATTGCAGTGTTCTCTAGTTCATTTAGGTATTTATTCACAGGGAAATCTTAGGCAATTAAAAATTAGAGCTAGGAGGCTCTTTTGGGAGAATAGACACACCCTCTCCTGCTCCTTCACACTATCCTACAGGAGCGTGATTGACTTGGACACATGCATGTGCCAGCATTATTAAACCTTAGAGCTATAGTGTGCAGCCAAAGGTTCAGATGGCAATTTTGAAGTTTCCTTTTGCCACATGTTTGGATACCTCAGGGTCCTGCATGATGGCATGTGTTTCTTGAAGAAGTCTTGGAGCCTATCTCTTTATACTGGCATGAAATTGACTTTGGAAGTTTAAGATTTGGTATCAATTAAGTTTCAGTCCCCCCCCACACACACACACTAATTAAAAGAATGAAAACAGGCTTGGCTTGCTGTTTGTATTACATGTATGACCCTCAGTCTCATTACTAAAGAGAAGTGGTGGATTAATTGGAATGTACTGTTTCGAAGTTCTCCTGTGGCTGTGTGGGGTGATTGTGCTTCCAGCTGTCTTAGAACTGGTTGTCAACATAAAGGTAAGGGTTGCCGCTGGGCACAGTGGTGCACACCTATAATCCCAGTGGCTCAGGAGGCTGAGGCAGGAGGATCGTGAGTTCAAAGCCAACCTCAGCAAAAGCGAGGCCCTGAGCAACTCAGGGAGACCCTGCCTCTAAATAAAATACAAAATAGGGCTGGGGATGTGGCTCAGTGGTCGAGTGCCCCTGAGTTCAATCCCTGGCTTAAAAAAAAAAAAAAAAAAAAAAAAAAAAAAAAAAAAAAAGATGAGGGTTGCGAGGCCAGTTAGAGATTAGAACAAGAATCTCTGCAGGGAAACCAGGACCAAGCTTCCTGAACCCCAGCCAGGAAGCCAAACGCAGATGGAGATGGGCACGTGTGGTCAGCTCCAGCAACACATCGCAACTGGAAATATTTGAACAACATCAGCGCGGAACTCAAAACCATTTGGCCAGTTGGAAGTCAAAAGCTCAAGTATTGAATGCCAAGAAGGTTCTTCAGTGAGTGTGGGTGTCTGATTAATCTTCATTTCAGCCGATTTTCATAGTTCAGACCTTTAGGCATCAAGGTTCCCTCTTTATCAATGCACCCTCACTATGAAGTCTCTGAGCAGAGCTCTAACCCTCCGGCTGACCTCCGAGTTCCCTTCTGTCCTGGTTGCCAGCAGTTGCACAGGGGACTTCGCAGTTGTGACATGGAAACATGATCATTCAGACATCTTGGAAGAATTCCTGTAATAGTCTCTTAATTCTACAACAGGGTCAGATCCCATTCTTAGTATAGCTGTTAAACTCATTTCTTTTCAAAGTCTTGATTTGTAGGATTTGCCTATTTCTCTGTTTTATTTAAAAAAATTTTTTTTCCATATTTTTTACAGGTGCATTATAGTTGACAGAAGGGTAAGATTTGATGTTATGTATCACATATGCACATCATATAATAGCACCCCCTAATATTTCTCTTAAAAAATACAGCATGAGGGGCTGGGGTTGTGGCTCAGTGGTAGAGTGCTTGCCTAGCATGTGTGGGGCGCTGGGTTTGGTCCCCAGCGCCACATACTCTGCCCTGTGAAATTCCTGGTAGAGGCTTTAAAAAAAAAAATCTTCATCCTGTGATGCTAATTATTATATATCACAATAATGAGTACTGACAGTGTATATAGGTTTGGTGTTCATCTTCCTTTAGAAATAACTTGACTAGATAATCATTATCAGTTTTTAATCCAAAAATCATGAGCAATAATGTTAAAGAATCAAGTCTCATTAAAATGATACTTATTTCTCCTTTGCATTTTTCAGTAAAACATCCTTTTTTAAACAATGAATGAATGAATAACAACACAGCATGACCACGTACAAAGTACTGACGTTGAAAATGTTAGAACTTTTCATATATGTGTTCTTGCTGGTGTAAAATGTCTCCTGCACACCAGAGCTGGTTATCTGAGTCTTCTAGAAACAAGGGGAGAAATACATTCAAGCCCTCTGAGCTTAACTTGTGCCCTGGCACTGAGCCTGTCTTTTCTAGTTGGGGATTCATTCTTAGGCTTCTTCCTTCACCTTTGTTTGGTACATTGCCTGGTCTTTCTCTGCAGACTCATTCCCAGCAGTGAATAAACATGTTTGGCCATCATTCATTCTTCCATGAAAACTCACGTCTTGACCCTGCATCTTCCTGCGACCCAAATTTCCTACACTTTTTTCCCCAAGAAGTTTAAAAACAGCGTCACCAGTTGCTGTCTCCATCCCTCACATTTCACGGGACCCACCTCTGTCATTAGCAATGTCTGCATTCCCACATTCCATAATATCCTCTTTATTCTGATCTTAAACTTTGAGCTGCTTTTAACATGTTCGCTGGACCCTCTGTCTGGAAACCTATTCTTCCTTTGGTTTCAGGACACTAAACTATGTTGATTATTCTCTCTGACCTGATTCCAAATTTTCAAATGTTCCAGTATTTCAGGACATTATCCTTGAATTTCCTTTTCTTTGGGGTCTGAAAACTCAGAATGGTGATTCTCTTTGCTACCATTGAATTTCTGGTCAAGTCTTGACTTCTCTTCAGATCTCCAGAATTATCCACTGGGTTGTCTGACGGACATTTAAAACTTAATATGAACTGAAAAATATTTGGGTCTAAATGCCATAAATCAAGTTGCTAGTGCAGCGAGTCAGCTCTGACCCTCAGCGTGATTTTATTGGATAAAATTTTACTGGGACTCAACCACACCATTTGCTTCCATTTGTTTATAGCTTATTTCACATTGCAACAGAGACTCATTCAGCCTGCAAATACTAAAATATTTACTATATGGCCTTTTACAGAAAGTTTGTCAATAACTTCTGTGTGCACCCAAGCTGCCCGTCTCTGAGTAAGTCCTTATCTGAGTGTAAAACACTGTCTTCTATCTCATTTCCCAACCACAAATCCTCTGAATAATCTTAATTTTTTTCCTTAGCTACTATATCCACATGCATCAATAGCTCCTAAGAAAGTTACCATTAAAATAAACCTCAAATGTGCCCATTTAAAAAATCTGCATGAAACTACCATGGTTTATTATCTGAAGTACTGACATTGGTTACTAATGGTTTTCTTGTGACTAGTTTTTGCGTTTTCAATGCATACAGTCCTTTTTGAATTGTAACTTAAGTTTTCCTAAGTACAAGTTAGATACTACTTCCCCTGCTTAAAATCCCTCCAGTGGCTTATACCTTTGCAATGGCAGGTTTATCAGTTAGGATAACATCCTGGCTCCCCACCTTCTCCAATCACATCCTCTATGATGCCGTTTCTTACTCCTCTTCACACCCAATCTTTTCTCTCTCCGTCACCACTAAAGTACAGCCAAGCTGAGTGTTCTGTCATTGCAAGGTGCTAAGTTCCTATTTCTGGAATGTTCCATGAGCTGGTTTCTCTGCCTGGAATTCTTTCTGTGGACACCTCCTGTGAATGTCCCCATCTCCTGTGAACGTCCCCATGTCCTTGGTCAGAGGTCTTCCACATGCCACTGCCTTCAAGAGACTTTTCTTCAACTACCCATCTTAACAATATGATCCAGCCACAGAATAGGCTATTCTCCTATTTACCTTGTTTTTAATTTTCTGAAAAGCATTTCTCTCTGTGAAGTTGCTCTTTGACGTATTTCTATATTCATTTATTTGCCAGTTATTAGTCTGTCTCTCCAAAATAGAATACAAAAATTCCAAGAATAGGGAACTTTTCTGTCTTATTGATTGACACCTTCCTAAGATTTACAACAATGCTCAATAGTACCTGTTGAACAGGTGAATACTCAGCTTCTGTACCCTAGGGACGTTTCCCAGGGCCATTTTGAACAATGTGGGCCGAGTTGGCTTTCATAGGCTAAATACAAAAATGGAGCAATGCACTGTATGAATTTCAGTAGTGCAGCTACGCCTATTTATTTTGTTATGATTTTTCTTAAATATGCGTAAGTAAAACATTGGTTGTCATCTCCTATATCTGCTGCTTGCACAGATGAAAACCAAAAACAAGTAAAATAAATTAAGTAAATTAGGAAATTCGCTTATGGGGTTGTTTTGTTAATTCTGGTCCCCCTCAAATTCTCTGGGGACTAGATCCATATATGCATTTGCTCACTAAGGCTGCTTCTGCATTTAACAACAGTGTCTGGATGCAGTTGAAACTCAACAAAGATTTTTGGCACGTTAGTGTTGAAGAGTAAGAAAGGCCGGACCCTGTGATCACTGGGCCTGTGTCTATGGTACAGGCTTAAAGACACCAAGTAGCTGCTTTTCTACTTCTGGGTAACTCTGAGACCCACGCTGAGCCTCAGTATTGGCCCTTATTACCTCTAACTCTGGCATACTTGTAAAGAAATTACCCTAACTCACTTACCCCTCAAAACAAACTTAGAAAGTCTATGCAATTATTAGTCCATTATTACAGTACAAAAGTTGGGAGGAGCTGGAGTTTTGCCGCAGGTCATAAATAGCAGAGCCAGGCATGAAAACCAGTGAGGCTGTCTCCAGAGCCCAAGTTCGAGTGCCACCCAGCCCCGCAAGGAGTGAGGGATCCTTTGCCACCGGCAGCGGGCAGGGTCACAGCCTTACAGCTTAGCCCTCACTGGAGTAGACGAGAGATCAGGATCTCAGCATGAGGAGTTATGTCCCCGTGGTGTAGAACAGATTTGCATTTTCAATGAGAGAATCTGTTGTAGGCACTTGATACAGTACGTGCAGACAGTTACTTTTATCTAATTTATTCACCAAACTTTTGCAGATGAAAGGAACCATAGCAATACCCTGGTCTTACCTCTCCTTCATAACCGAGGAATCTCAAGTGGTGGAGAAATTAGTCACCGGCTAAGGAAACCAGGAGGAGAGACGAGAAGCCTTTTCCTGTAACATATGGCCTCCCCAATTTCTGCTTGTACTTATTGCCAGGAGGGATGAAAATATTTGCTTTTTCTTAGCAGAAAAGTAAAAACAGATAAACTAAGTATATATATATATATATATATTTTTTTTTTTCTTTTATTGTCCTACTTTTCTTTACCTCTAGCATCATTGCCAGAGGGTGGCAATCTGTTGAAGTCAGGTGTTGAAAATTTAATCCTTCTGCCTCTGTCAGACGATCCAACGTGCTTTGTCATATGCACAGACTCAGTCACCTGGCCACCCCTTTATTTCTCCACCAAGCACTACCCGTATGTCCATATGTTGCAGAGTAATACACTAGGTAACAGGAACGGGGAGGGTGAAGAGGAGTCAAATGTGATTTCGATATTGATTCTGTCCTCTCTTTTGCTTTATTTGCTCATTTGTCCCAAGACCCTTCAGAGGTAGACTGGTCGTCCATTTGTCAATGAAATGCATACAAAGCACCAAAAGCAACTCACAGCATCGACGTGGCAGTCTGTTCTTTACCACAATATCCAGCCATGAGGTTCAAGTTGCTTTGATTCTCCTTCCATCAATGTTACAAGCTAACATCATGGAGCAATTAACACACACCCAGCACTGCATTAAACATTTCATGAACATTAACTCATTTATACGCCCCTCAGTCGTTCCACCAAGAAATGTCATTGTTATCTGTATTTACAGTTTAAGGTCACACGAGTGAGTCAGTAGTGGAAGATCTAAAGGGACTTTCTCCAGAGAGAGTATGTGCTCAATTACTTCATCAAATTGTCTGCAAATGGTTAGCATCTGTAGAAAACATCCTGGAACTCTGGCAGAAGAATGTTCTGGAATCTGTGCATTATTCCACGTGGAGGCTGAGACCACACGTCGCTCTTCATTTCCTCCAAGAAATATACCTCCCTTTCCATGTGCCTGATGATCTACAGGACTCTGCCCCATTAATAACGTAGGCGTGATTTTGTCTAATCCAAACACTAATAAACAGTGATGGAAATTTTGGATAGCTTTGCATTGGAAAATATGTGCTTTTTTCTCTAAATGCAGTTTTCTTTCTAGAAGTAGTGCTGCAAATGTGAGCTCATTCAAGTTCAGGGTCATTTTTCATAGTCCTGCTTGGAAAAGGCATTAACAGTTGGAAAAATGGTATGAGTGAAAATGGTTATTCTCCTGAGCTTGGCAGAAGATTGGAGGAAGCATGAATAGCAATCCAGCCCCCTGATTTATACTGAGCACTCACACCACTGAGGTCCACATAAATTATAAAGTGGTTGGGTCCAGGGGTGTTATTAAATTCCTTGTAGGCTGCAAGCATTGATCACTGGCTACCCTTAGGTTTATGTTTCATTCAAATGGTGGAAGGATATATATTGTATGTCATTTCAACCTCATGAGTGAGACTTGGCACAAGTAACTTTCATTACCGCTAATAGGCAAAGTCTGTGAAGTGAATTGGAACTGCACTGTGCATCCAAGTGTAGGTGAGTGTCTTACATTTTGTATACCAAATTGTGTTAGGAGACCTGTGTTATAAAAGATGAGTGATTATGTATAAACACTAGATAAATGAGATTCCGAAATAATCACAGGCCAAGTCAGGCATAATGGTGCACAGCTGCAATTCCAGCGACTTGGGAGGCTGAAGAAGGAGGATCACAAGTTCAAGGCCAGCCTCAGCAACATAGTAAGACTCTCAGCAACTTAGCAAGATCCTCTCTTGAAATAAAGAATAAAAATGGCTGGGAATGTTAGCTTGGTGGTAAAGCACCCCTGGGTTCAATCCCCAGCACCACAAACAGAATCACAAACAGCATATGCTCAGGAATCCTCAAACGTGCGTTGGATTTCTTTTTAGAAAACGGAAGTAACAGGAATTTGGGCTGAAGATAGGGATGTCTTCCCGTACCACCAATTTTTTTTTTTTTTTTTTTTCAAATGCTTTCTGTACTTACATGCAGTCTTCCTATACTAGGTGAGAAACAATGTGATAGCATTTTAGTTATAATATACCTTTGGCATGAACTCCAAGATGAAACACAGCACAACTCCCTAATTTCCCACTTAGTGTTCAAGAGTCAGAGTTGTGGAGCTGTACCTGGGATTCTTGACCTCATTGCGTTCTTGTGTCTCATGACTTCTGACCCTCGGTTCCTTATTTGCATAGATGTTTGGTGTGCAGAGATTCATCAGTATGTGCTATATTCTGTAACGACCATACAATTAGCATCTCCATTACATCATTCCTGATCCCCTACAGAGCTCACAGATGCATTGTTCACCGTGAACTTGAGACTCTCGACTTTGGGAGCACCACAGAACAGATTGAAAAATGACTTCGTTCTGACGCCTACCTTTATTGTTCCTGTTTCCGGAAAGAGGAACTTCATTTCTTATTACTTGTTGACGGTATTCACTTATTTTTCAAAGCTTTTTGAAATTAGAGAACTAGTTAGCCATTCATGACATCTTTCCTGATTTTGTTTTCTCCTGGAGGAGAAAATAGTAGATGTTTGGAATTCATTGAAGAATACTTATCCTTTTATCTCTGTGTTGAATTAAATGTCACCATTAGCTTTATCCATATTAATTGTATTTTAGAGCCATGTTTTCTCAAATACTTCAGGTACTTTTGGATAAATAACTTTCTGAGGAATACACATTAATGCCTTCAAAATCAGGGATAGTATCTGGCAATTGCCTTAAGGGCACCTTTGAAGCATCTAATGTTTGCAAAGATTGATTTAGGTGAAGCATGAATACTCCTATCAACTGCTAATATGGACTAATTATTCTTTTTTTTAGGACTCGTGTATCTGCACGCTGTAGCTTTGCTGTCTTCATTGCTAGAGGTATTGCGATAGATAACAAAATAAGTGCAATCAGAATTCATTTCTACTTCCAAATTCTACATCTATCATCTCAAGTGCACTTGCTTCTTGTCATATTTGGCTATGAAATTATTAATGCCGGTGTGACTGAATAAAATATGTCATTTGTATCTGAAACAGCAATATGAAATCCCAGAGGAATGATGAGTTGCTGGAGAGATAATTGGAATGAGTAGAATATCTTAATTTATCATATTATGAAATTTATTTCTGGGCATTCAATCTCTATCCACATACGCTGACTCCAAATATAATGACATATCACCTCCAGCATTAGAAATTATGATTTCTTTCAAGAGAATGCATTTTCATGGGACTCTTGCTTTATGACTAAAGGAAGAATAAAATATATTTATATGTGCTTATGTACATATCTGTGTACATCAGTAGTTATTTATACATTTTTATATATATAATAATTCTGTGTAATACATGCATTTATTTATCATACTTACACATATATGTTTATAGTAACTGAAATTCAGTAACATCTCAGTTCCAGAGGACACTGCATGTTATATAATGAATTCTAAATGATAGGTGCATTGCAAATGGAGAACATACAAGGCAGGCAGAATTCTAAAAATGTTCCCCCAAAGATTTCTGTCTTCTGTTCATTCAAAGAACACCCAGCTAGGTACTGCTGAGAAAAAAAAAAAAAAAGATTGCAGATGCAATTAGCATGACTCAGCTGACCTTAATTTAGGGTTTTGCATTATCCAGGTAGGTCTAGTGAAATCTTGTGGCCCTTTCAAGGAGGAAGAGCGAGGCAGGATAGTCAGGCAGGAGAAATGTGTTGTGAGGAGCTGAGGCAGAGGGACCTGTCCAGGCCTGGATGACCCAGCAGGGCTGGGTTTGCAGGAGGTGGGCATGAATCAGCCTGGAATATGGCCACCAGGAGCCAGCAGGGAAATAGGAGCCTTGGCCGTTCACCTGCAGGACACTAATGGACCCACCTGTACCTGGACTTTCACACACTGAGGAACTGTGTGATAATGAATTTGTGTTGTTTTAACTTGCTAACCTTAGGTTGACTTGCTGTCACCATACTAGGACAATAATGCCACCCCATTTACCAGCAAAAGAGTGGTGGAAGACAACGCTCACTTTTCTCAACTTTTTTTTTTTTTTTTCATTTAGTTTTTGGAGACGTCATACCTCTTTGCTTCAGGGACATATGTCACCTTCTCAGCAATGTGCAAGGCAGGGATCGGGCTCCTGAGAAACACAAGAACTTTTAGGAGATTCCAAATGATTGTTTTCCTTGTGGAGACTGAGTCCTTGTAATATATTTTAGCACACATTACTATAACCGGAGTGGCCTTTTCAGAATCTACATGTCATTAATTTTACTCCTCCATCATTTCTTCCTGCTTGAATCCTTTCAGGGGCTTCCTGCTGCTATTAGAAAAACAAGGCATATTTCAAGTTCCCTGCCTGGCTTGCCCTTTACCTGCTATACCCCTCTTATCCATCATCCTCCCAGGATTTCCATTTCTCGGCTCCGTTCCCCGGCTGGACATCTGGAAGCCCCATGGAGTGTTAGGTAATAGGGTCAATCCTGGATTTATTCTGTCTTCATTTCAAATCCTGGCCTGGCCACTTCCTTACTGTGCAGCCTCAGGCAAAGTAGCAAACCTCTCTGTGCCCCAATTTCTTCCTCGGTTTGATGGGCAGAGGGACAGTACCTACTTTACAGGGTCGCCACACACCCAGAATGGCCTGATCTGTTTCCCTTCTGTTTTCTACATCCAGTACGTTTTATTCTCTGCCCTGTTTTAATAAGCAATCATGTCTATAAATAAACATCTGTGCAGCATTATGATCCCAGACATAATCAATAGGCACAGACAGGATTTCTATATTTTTTCCTCATAAGGCTGAGTAGCTGCGTAACTAGAGCTGCAGAATTAAACTAGATCCAGCTGCCTTTTTACTCATTCAGCAAACATTTATAATGTCCTTACTCAATTTCAGAAGCCAAGGATACATACATAAATGGGGTTTCATGTGTATTCTATTGCTAATCTTATATTTGGATGTAGTAAAAAGACACAATACATTTGACCATACAGCCACTTATTGATTGATGAGTCACTGGGAATATGTCAATCAATGAAGGTAGGTGAATACAAGTGGAATGTAAGCAAATCCCTGTTGGGAGAGAGTTTTGTTTTATTTGAACAAAATCATTTTTTATTGAATGCTTTTATAGGTGAAGTACATTAAATAACTGTAATCGAAACATATGCCAAGAAATTAGGACTTTTTAAAAACTAATAATATCCTAAATGCATGATTGAAGACTTGAATGGTACAAATATACTTTGTATACAAACAGTGTTATGTAAAAAGATGCTCTATATGTGTATTATGAATTGTAATGCATTCTATTATAAATATAACAACTTTGAATTAAAAAAACTAATAATAATGAACATAAACTATCCTGCCTCTGAGACTGCAGGCCAAAGACTTGTCCATCTGCTTGAAAAAAGCTCCTTTCTCTTCTGCGCTCCATTTTAAGTTTTTCTGCTCTACTGAAGCCAAGTCTGACAATTGTACTTCACAATTTGGCTTGGTATTAAGTGTACCAAACTTACCAGTTTGCACTAAAGTGCTTATGTTTTGTTATCATGTCTACTACAAAGGATAATGGAACCACCATTTGACCCAGCTACCCCACTCCTTGGTTTGTACCCAAAGGACTTAAAATCAGCATACTATAGTGACACAGCCACATCAATGTTTATAGCAGCTCAATTCACAATAGCTAGACTATGGAACCAACCTGGCGTCCCTCACAAGATGAATGAATAACGAAAATGTGGTATATATACTCAATGGAATATTACTCAGCTTTAAAGAAGGGTGAAATTATGGCATTTACCAGTAAGTAAATGGTTGGAGTTTAAGAATATCATGCTAAGCAAAATAAGCCAATCCTACAAGACCAAAGGCAGAATGTTTTCTCTAATATGTGGATGCTAATCCACAATAAGGCTAGGGGGACACTAGGGAAAAGTAGTGTTACCTTAGATTAGGTAGAGGGAAGTGATGGGAGGGGAGGGAGGGGATGTGGGGATGGGAAAGATACTGGAAAGAAACAGACATTATTACTGTATGTGTATATGTACATTTAGAAAAATGAGAAATAATATCACATCTATGTATGATATATCGTAGTGTATAAATGCATTCTACTGTCATGCATAACTAATTAAAACAAATAAATTTTTTTTTTTAAAAAAAGTTTCCCCTGGTGGGGCTGGGATGTGGCTCAGCGGTAGGGCGCTGGCCTAGCACGTGCACAACCCGGGTTCGATCCTCAGCACCACGTAAAAATACATGCATTGTGTACAACTAAAAGCAAATTAATAAATATTTTTTAAAAAAAAGTTTCCCCTGGTTATGATATTCTCTCTCTCTCTCTTCCTTTCTCACACACACTCACGCAACACCATTACCACCAACACTACAGTATGTATTTTTCTTTCTCCTTCCTTTCGCATTAATTGCCTATTTACTGTAAAACTCCAGCTAATTTTCACAGTACAAAAATTTGCAAGTGTTGCTTTTATGTGTTTAATTACATCAATTAATAATTTGCATGGTTTAACAGCCCACAGGCTACCAAAGAAACAATCATTTTAAAAGCTGGAAGTTGCTAACTACTTCTGAGGCAAAACTGGAAAAGCTTTAATGTGGAGGATGGTATGTTTTTGAGTGAGGTCTTTCTGTCCCAAACTTGGGGTGTTTGAGAGAGACGTTGTATAATTCGTCCGCAGTGTTGCCAAACACCAACATTTTAAAAGCTAGAAGATATTAAAGTAGATGAGTGTTTTAACGGGAAAACTTCACAAATGCCCTATGATTCGCATTTTAAATGCAATAACTTTGAATGGTCCCAGAGGTCAATGGGAATTCAAAGCTATTTTATTCCATGGTTGAGCCAACTGAAGAAAGTCTTATCTGCATTACAGGCAGACTATGTTTATGTAGAAAGGCTCTTGGAAAGTTTTAACATAGTGAGCATTCTCATGAAGACTGTGCAAATATGAAACAGCCACTACAATTATGTTCCTGTTGTCTTTTCAATATTGAATGTTTACATTCTTAAAGCATCCCCAATCGATAGCTTTTATTGACTTTGTTTTCTCCTTTCTCAGCGATCTCCTTCCTGGTTTTGCTTTTTGCCTTTCTTCACAGGGTGCTTTATTTGTTTATTTCAGGGTGGATGTGGGGAGAGGTTGCCCTCTTTTTATTAACAGCTTGAAGTACCAGCAGGCATGGAGGCTGAGTGCAAGCAAGGAACTTACAGATGAGCTTATTTTTTTTTCCCCAGTCCCATTTTTTAACCTTGAATTCAGACCTCTGGGTAATGTCACATTAGAGTCTTGCTTTCTATTGGCTAAGGATTGCATTTATGCTTATTTCTGCACTGGTTTCAAACAAGATCAGGACCAAGAAAAGCCAAGTTTGCCTTGGCAAAATTCTTTCTTCATTTTTGCCCCTTCTCCCTGGGACTCTTCTGATAACTCTGACTTTCATGAATGCTGATCTGTAACTTGGCTCTCTAGACCCTGTGGGTGTAAAGACAGGGTGATTTAACACTTTTAAGTTTTTAAAATTCAAATTCAGCATGACCCCATTCAAACCCATATTCTCTATGCATCAATCTTTAGACCTGGTTTCGTCTTATCATTGAAAGAAAAACCATCACTGTCCACCCTTTGCAAAGCTAGAAGCCCGGAGGTCAGCCTTCATAGCTCCTTCTTTCTCTCAAGGTGAAGTTCAACAAGAAATTCTTTTGCTATTCATTCCTACATATGCTACACAATTAACCCACTTCTCCCCACCTCCATCACTCTCTCCTCTGCTTAAGGCTGTGTTCTCTGTCTGGTCTGGAAAGGTGAGCTCCAAACTTGGTAATCCATGGCCAGTCTTATGACTCTGTAAATGGCTCTTGCATTGCACATTTCTAAATCAATTTATAACAATATCTCTTGCTGTATCTTATATGTGAAATACTTAATAGATAGTTCTATCAATACAACCAATAAAGTTCAAAATATTTCATCGGCTCAGCTTATGACACACTCACCTTGGACCTCTGTGCCAAAGTGTTTTAGCCAGCTGCTTCATTGCCATGAGTATAAGACTCAACAAGAACAATGGTAGAGGAGAAAAAGGCTATTTGGGGGTTCACAATTTCAGGGGTCTCAGTGCGTAGACAGCCAGCTCCATTCCTTGGGGATGGAGGTGAGGCAGGACATCATGGTGGAAGAGTGTGGTGGAGGGAAGCAGCTCACAGGGTGATCAGATAGCAAAGAAAGAGACTTCGCTTTCCAAATACAAAATATATACCCCAAAGTCACACCCCCAACGCCCCACCTCCTCCAGCTATACCCCACCTGCCTTTAGCTACAACTCAGTTAATCCCATCAGGGGACTAATTCACTGATTGAGTTAAGGCTCTCATGACCCAATTATTTCTCCTCTAACCCTTCTTGCATTGTCTCCCACATGAGCTTTTGGGGGACACCTAATATGTAAACCATGACACTCAGGCACCTGTTTAGTTTCTCAATCAAAACATGTTTCTAGTGTTCCAGGACCTTAGCACATGCTATTCCTTTTGCCTAGAAAACCTTCCCATTCATTCATACACTCAGATATGTGCATACTTGCAAACACACATACACACACACACACAAACACACAAAGTCATTTTTTACAAAGTTAATTTCTTCACTTGCTTTGATTTTTTTTTAAGTCCAGTTCAATGATTTTTTTTCCCTAAGAAATTCTTCCCGACCTCACTTACTAGACCAACTTCTCTTCTTCAAAGCACTTATTAGATTTGTAATTTTGCATTTGAGTTCTAAGATTCATTAGATTCTGAGCTAAAATTTCCATCCCAGAAAGTGCCCTCTACATACTTATTTGCTCGCTCTAAATCGGATCTATGGCATCTAGTTTATTGATAGACATAGGATGTACTTCATAAATTCTTAAGAATTAAATGAACTTCCTGAGTCCACATAAAAGAGACATGACTCGTTTTCTATGTAACTTTTCTTCAGGTATTTCTGGAGAAGTATCACGGTTTCTGCTCTGAACTAGACCTCCTCACTTCATTTCTTCAAACATCCTTCATCTTAAGTGTTTTAGGCACCTGTTAGTGCCCTGTCCAACCCTCCCTGGACAAAATTATCATTTTCTAGGTAAAATAGATGACCATGAAGATCATGTGCCCAGAAAGGAACCAAGTATTCTAACTAGCCAGTCCCTTTATTCCTATTTCTCTACAAAGGTCCCTTCATGCCCTTGTTCATTAATTATGTAGGAAGTAGAAGGTTAGCTACTAAAATAGCCATTGTGAAGCATTGCCTTCAATTTCCAGGCTGGCCATAGGAAAATAGTTTTTTTTTTTTTTTTTTTTCCTAACATACTACCCAACATGTTTTAGGGTAGCAATATGATAGTTCTATGCTGCCCACATGGCTCAGTTATAACTACAGTGAACTTAAAATCGTAAACCCAACCACAGCATATCTGAACACAGAGAGATTTTACTTTGATTTTTTTTTTTTTTTTGCTTTGTAAATGAGGAAAAGGAGACCAAGAAATCAAAATGATTTACCTTAAAGCTGTGAAAAAGGTCAAGGTTAGAATTGAAACCTATCTTTTCTGCTTCCTAGGCTAGGAATTTTAGAACTATCCAACAAGGTCGATAATCAACCTAAAAAATGCTAAAAAACCACTTATTACATTTTCCACAATAATTTCTCCCTATCTCCTATCCATCATCCTAAAGTCTCCAATTTATGTGAAGTAGGACTTCAGTATATCTGGAAAGAAAACAAAAACCCCTAAGGTAACTCTTTTAACCTGATAATGCATGGAACTGGTATACTGAACAGTGTTCATTTAGCTATCAAAATAATATTAAAACCCATATGATGAATGTCATTCAATAATGAGATACAAGTGGAAATATTTTCACATTTAAGAAAAACACTTTGAATGATAGCCAACGAGGTACATTTAGAAAAGCTCTGCTTGTACATTAAGCTGGGATCTCTCTGTATTAATACCTGCTGCAGAATTTTTCTTTTTTCTTTCTTTCTTTTTATTAATTAAGAGAAGAAATCAAACCTCTCCTTTCTATTTCTGAGCCTCCCAGCCGCCAATCCTGCAAATGTGTGCCACGCCACCCATATGCCCCTCTCCAGATGGCTAGCCTGCTTCTCTCAGCTGCCCACCTGCCGGGCCAAAGGCATGCTGGGCTCCGAACCCGAGAAGAACACGGGAGCGGCTGGTGCCTGCTGTCATCCACAGACTCTCCTGTCTACAGTGTCACTGGAGGACGAGTGAAGGAAGCAAGAGAGGCAGGGGAAGGAGAATTAAAGGAGAGAAAGAGGCTGGGGGTGCAGAAGGTCAGGAGTGGGGAGAGAGAGAGGGAGGAGAGGAAAAGATGATTCAAAACACACGCAGAGATGTTTTATGATGCTCAATCAGTACTTGGGTAATTTTAAGCAAATGAATATGGTGCAATTGAAAATAAAATAAATATCCCTTACTGCTGCTTCCTGAAGCGATTGCCGCTTGGAGTAACAACGCCACGGGAATAAGTTCAGAGGTGGACTGGAAACAAACAGGCTCTTTATTCTGCTAGGTTTTTTCTCTCCGGCTCCAACAGCAACTCCGACACCTTACACACTCCTACAACCACCACCACGCCACACACAAAAATGACATTGACCCCGTCCGTGCTGTCCCGGGCCAAGTCTCGTGAAACTATGCAAATGGCGCCCCCCTGATCCACAATGTCCTGGGCCAAGTCTCACGAGACCATGGAAGGTGGTAATGCTTATGGCTCACAGCTATCCGCAATCTTAGCTATCTCCTTAATTAGGGCTTCTGCACCTTACATCTAGTCACATGAAGGCAGATATACATTCTTCCTTGGTCTGCCATCAGAACGGATGCTATGAAGAACTGGCCCTGGAAGTGGACCACGGGGCAAGGAAAGCTGTCCTCCTAGGGAAGACACCCCACAGGTCTGTGTGAGGTGTGTCACATCTAGTCTTACTAAGCAGTGACATCTGGGGTAAATGCTTCTGCTGCTGATGGGTGTCAGAATCACGTGTCTGTGCTGCAACATATCCCGGGGCTCTTAGCAAAAGGAAGGATGTCCAAAGAATCTGCATAGGGGATTTCTTATCTTTTTAACATTTCCTCCCTGTCCTAGGCCTAGTGTATCACCAAGTCCCGCCCTCCAATAACGCACATCTGGATCAGCTTGGATAGTCAGAGAGACCCACAATCTAAACAATTAGCAATAGGGACATAATGAGCAAGACCTCAATATGAGACAGTTAATTCATTCACTAAATATTTACTGAGAATCAATTATAGGGCATATACTAAGTTTGATAGTTGGATAGATCAGTGTAAAAAAACACAATTCTTTTGTGTCTTTTTTTTTTAAATATAATTAAGCTGGTATTTATTGCAAAGCTAATGTGAACACAGCAATGTTCTAAGCTGTAAAAGTGAAATATTGAAAGTATAAAAAAATTTCCTCTCCTTGTATAAGTTACATTCTTGTCATTGGAAACCATAAAAACAATGAGTAAATAAGTAAATTGTACATGATGCAGACAGACAGAATGTGCTAGAGAGAAAGAAAATTAGGAGCAGGAAATACTCAGCTTTCAATGGGATAGCTAGTTGATGCTTTCCTGAGATGGTTATACTCGAGGAAGAACTTGAACAAGGGGAGGAATAAGCCATCTGGCTATGTGGCAGACTCCTGGCAGAACTAGCCAGGGAAAACAAAAGGGCGGGGAGAACATGAGAGTGTCAGTGCGTGTGACCAGGGAGCAGGAGATAGCAGATATTTGGTGTCTTGCAGGCCGTGGTAAAGGCCATATTATAACCTCTTCCAAGTCCCCCCTACTCACTCAGAGTAAAGGGCAAATACCACCTCTAAGAGAAGACTCTGAAGAGTAGTAAATTGGGATGAAGTGAAACAAATTGGGAGGGTGGGACAAGAAAGAGTGTGGACCAGGATGGACGTGAAGGAGCTGAAAAGCTGTGGGAACATTCTAGATATATTTCGAAGGTAGGAGTCACAGTTTTGCTGTCTGAAGCGACTGCCGCTTGGAGCAATGAAGTCGCGGGAAGAAGTTCAGAGGCAAACTGGAAACAAACAGGCTTTTTATTCTGATAACTTCTCTCTAACATGCACCACACACCACCAAAAAACCCACCCACAAAATGGCGCCCGCCGGATTCCAGCTCAATTTTCGCGAGATCCCGGGCCAAGACCTGTGAGACCACGGAAGGCGGCAATGTCCAAATATCTCTATGGCCCACAGCCAACCGCAATCTCAGCCATCTCCCCAATCAGGGCTCCTGCATCACAGAATTTCCTCATCATTCAGAACAGGAATGAGAGACCAAGAGGTAAGTTAAGGTTAACTCAAATATGTTTAGCCTGAAAAAAATAGAAGGATAGGTTTTCTATTATTTGACATTTGAAACAGTGTGGGTAGAGAAGACTTTGTGTGTGTGTGTGTGTGTGTGTGTGTGTGTGTGAGGGTGGGGGTGTTAATCAGCAGTTTTGTTTGAATGTGTTGGTTTTGAGATCCTACTGGGAATTTCCGTTAGTTTAGAGCTGAGAGGAAGATTCTGGATTGGATCTCCACAGATTATACCCAAAGAAACTAGACTGGATAAGATTTGACAGATACTGCATTCATATCAAGAAATTAAGACATACAAAGATTGTGAGGGGACAAGGAGCTGAAATGGACACGAGAGGAGACTGAGAAAGACAAATCATTCAGAGAGAAAAAACAAGATGGCGTCCTGGTGCCAAGGTGAGAAGCTATTTCAGGGAGGAGGAAGTGAAGAGTTCAGTCAGAGACCAGTGAGGGGAGCATGCTGTTAGTCAGACCATTAACAACAGACTGGTAAGGACCAGTTAAGTCACTGTTAATCATAGTACAGGTTAATGTAAAATCTAAAACTGAGGTCATGCTACTAAAGAAAGGGTACCATTTTGTAGCAATTTGCACTAAATAGGAGAGGATGCAGAAAGACACGGAGTCAAAACGTGCTTGCCCAAGGAAGCGAACATGAAATGAAAGATGGGTGTTACTTAACTTGTCAGGCAGAATGAGGAAGGTTTGTCCTGTTAAAGTTAAAGCATATCTCCTTTTCTTATGAAGGAAGCATCGTTCACTCAAACTAAAAGAAAAGGCCAGCCTGACTTTAGCACTAGGATATGAATGCAGCCATGGAGAGAAAATGTGTGTATATTTGGGGGAAAGGAATCATGAAAATCAGGGGCGATGTGAACCAAGATGAGAACTTCATTACAGTTACAAAATACTTAAGTGGTAGTAATAATAAAAAAGAAATAGGTTATTGAAAATGATAAAAAAAGGAAGAGGAGGAGGATGAGGAAGACTAAGGGAGGTGACTTCAGGGATGGTTTTTATGACTTATGGTAACAGGACTCCAGATCTTTCTGTATCTCTCTCTTAATATTACCCTCCTAGTCCCAAAACAGCTCCTGCACCTCATAGCATGGCATAAAACCATAAAAAATGTCCAAGAAAGCAAAGAAGAGTCAGGGAATTTCTTCTCACATCATTCTTCCTTTCTTCAAATTATTAAAATATTTCTTGGGCCTCCACCAAAATCACTTACTGTGATTGACCACAACTATAATAAATTGCCATCCCTATATGCAAAAGGAATCATGAAAGCTAGTGTCTCGTGATTTTAAATTCAATTCTGAAGGCAAAAATCAGTGATGTGCTGATAAATGTATAACAAACTGTTATCTAGAGTTCAGGAGAAGGTGTGTTACATATGTAAGTGTTTCACATATTTTATTCATGTAGGGCACCATTTATAAATGAAAGTAGCATATGCAAGGGTCTTCATTATACATTCCATATAGCCAATAGATTTACATAGAATATCCCATAGAATATTCCCACTGACTCTTTTACCCAGAACCAAACTATGGTTGCAATTCACAAGTGTAATCCTAACATGAAAATTGGTTGATAATTTCATCTGAATTAATGAGTGATATGCAAAGGAGACTATGAAGACATAGAATCTCCATTGAGTGACTTCTTTGCTGAATCTTCTGAACACTAGAAGAACATTGCCTCTGCTTTTAGGCCTTTTCATGATGTAGCAGCTATTTACGCGACACACATACATTTGATTTCCATTATTCACATTTTCTCCATGGCTGTCTTCTGTCTGAACAAGCAACAGAACAATACATCAAGCCTCAGTTTATATATAGCACTTGCATTTTTCCGTGGTGGGAACACTCTCAGTATAGATGATTCAATGGTCCTGGTCCAACATGACATTACTGAATGTGGATTTGAGATGGGAAATGAAGTAGCGAGTCATGCATCGTGCAGGGTGGCCTCTGCAAAGCAGTTCGGGAGCATAGATCCCAGTTGGAAATAGTGTCACCCTCAGGGGAGCTGGGTTCATTGTCTTTGTTCAGCAAAGAATTGAAGAACAGGACACAGAGACCCCAGCGAGGAAGCAGCAGGTGTACTGCGAAAGTGACAGAGACAGACTTCTCCAAAGACAAGGGGCTCCAGAGCTGGGAATCCAGAGGGGGAGAGTTGGCCTGTTCTTTTTATGGTCTCTGGAATGTCCTCCCTTTCTTTTCATTTCCCCTGTCCACGTGCTCCTCACTATTATTGATTGATGCCCTCCGTGTCCGTGGGTCCATTTTTTTTTCTATTGGGTCCCCCACTTAGGAGTATAAGGACAGAAGTTTCTGTCTGATGGGGTCTCCCACATATGTCCCCAGGCACTTTTGTCAAGCAGGAAGTTGACCTCATCCGAAGACCCTCTCCATGCTCCTCTGTGCTGACCCTGCCCTGACCTCCTCAGTCGCCATCTTGCCCTGGCTGCCTCCACCCTTCTGCATCTCCCTCAATAGTCAAGTGCTTGGCAGTAGTGGGTTTTGCAGTTTTAGTACTTTGCTCTTCGTGTAATTAATTTAATCGTGAGGTTGTTTTTTTTTTTTTTTTTTTTTTGTAACTTGATTCTCAAATAGTGTCTGCACTGCAAACTGGCTTTGACAATGCCTAGAAATTTAGCAGGCCTCTTTGGATCAGGTGACCAGCGAGATGTAACCTAAGCCAGGAAGGAGGACGTGGGTGGGTGCTGGCTTTGCAGGATTAAATATTCTCTTTCACACAAGTGCAGTTAGGAGCACTGAGAGTCCCAGTTTTGTTCCATAATGACAGATGTTTCTTAGATGCCGCCGTGACATGAATAGATTCATCTAAGCAGATAGGTATCTTTGAATCTCTTTCTCACCACTTCTGCTCCTTACTACACTTTCTAGCTTTTACTATCCCTAGATTAAGAACAATAAGCACACTGACTTCCACCATAGACAAAACGCCCACTGAAAGAAAGATTGAAGTTGGTTTGACTACTCTTGTGTTTAATGCCAAGTGGATTTTAAGATTCCAGATAAGGAACAGTGGAATACAATTTAGAATTCTCCTGAGCGGGAAGAACATAGTCCAAGCCTCTCCTTTTAGAGAGATGAATACAGAGATACCTTCAGGTTGGCCTAAAATCACCAAACCTGTTCATGGCAGAAGCCAGATGAAAATTCAAGGCTCCTGAATTCTGAAAGCCGGGCTTTTTCTATTTCTCAGTCCTCCATCTTAATTATAGGCCATGTTCATCGGGAGAATCTCTGGCACGTCCTTTGAGTGTGAAGAGAGAACACCATTTCCTCCATCAGGTTTCGTGCCTGGTTTGTTCAATCTAGCGCTGGCACAGGCTCAGTGAAGCTGAGCTCCAACTCATTGTTCTAGAAATAAACTGGGGTCTCATAGCAGCCATTGTAGTCTAATTACATGTGACAGCCAACCTGACAGGTTTTGTTTATTTGTTTGTTTATTCTTTCGTGCTCATGGCTTGAAAGAAACGAATCACACTGTCACAACTCTCTTGCCCTTCAGGAACGCCTTCCTGGCTTCAGTGAAGAGCTTGGGCAAGCATCTATTTATAACATGCATGGTGAAGACAGTAAGGATTGTGATTTTACGGAAAAGCGCATGTAAGTAGGCAAGCTGGTCCAACACCCATTGAGAGCCATGGGCGTCGTAGCGATGAGAAATCAGTAGAGTATCAGAAAGGGACTATGGGCAGGGAGGAGGAGAGGGAAAGGGGAAATACTAGAGAGTGATACTGGCCAAGTTATGTTGTTCTATTTTGTGCATGTACAGATAGGTAGCAGCAAATCCCACCATTATGTACAACTAAAATGCACCAATAAAAATATGGAAAAAAATAAATAAAATGGAGCTTTTGGGATACTGATTCAGAACTGTTAAAAAATATAAGAAAATCAGATTTGAAGTCTTTCAGGGGCAAATGCAAGGTAGACGATTACGTTCAATGCTCTGAGGATGAAGCAACAAGTATACCTAGAAATGCTGAGCAAAATAAGACACATGATTGTATAACGTTAATGATGAAACCATCTTTAGCAGATGATTGACAGATTATATTTAGCCCTATCTTAAAAGCCTCATCCCAGATCACATCGCTTTGAGAGCTGTCAATAGCACATCCTTACAAAGGTGATGTGATAAATAGGTTTTTTTATTTTTTTTAATTTATTTTTTAGTTGTAGTTGGACACGATACCTTTATTTTATTTATTTATTTTTACGTGGTGCTGAGAATTGGACCCAGGGCCGCGCATGTGCTAAGTGAGCGCTCTCCTGCTGAGCCACAGCCCCAGCCCCCGATAAACAGAACTTGATTACTCTAGGGTACAGTTGCAAGCTAAAGAATGTTGTTTTGCTTTTCTTGTTAGGTTTTGGTTTCACCAACAATTTGGCTAAGGACATTGACATACTCTAGAGCTGATAAAAACAAAGTAATAAAACCTTTGGTTGAGCTGGGCACGGTGGCACATGCCTGTAAATCTCAGCACTTGGGAGGCTGAGGCAGGAGGATCGCAAGTTCAAAGCCAGCCTCAGCAATGATGAGGCACTTAGCAACTCAGTGAGACCCTGTCTCTAATAAGATACAAAAAAAAGGGCTGGGGATGTGGCCCAGTGGTCGAGTGCCCCTGAGTTCAATGCCTTGTACCAAAATAATAATAATAATAAAATAAAAAGCTTTGGTTGGAGGTATTGAGGTCAATTCCATATTAACATATTGAAATGAATATTTGAAACCTAAAAGGAATAGTAAGGATCAGCATATTTAAATTAAGGGGTAAAGAGCATTTTAGAACAAACAGAAAGCCACAGACTCAAAGAGCAATCCCTCTGAGCAAAGGTTTAGCTGGCCGCACCTCTTCGTGAGTCAACAAGATTGCAAAGACCAAGAAAGTGAGCATATTGAATCCTGCCTAGCCATGAGAAGTGCAAATGAAAGCTTGTACCAGCCACGCTCCATTCCAGACTGGAGAGCGCCTACCTGCCGTGCAATCAGATTGAGCAGTAAATGTTTTCATTTTCCATGGTTTTGCGTAGGTTGGGTTTCACCTGCGTCCCACTGCAACTTGGCTTTGACAGTGTGGGCTTTATAGCATTTGCTCACTTGCCGAGCTTTCGAAGTTATACCTCTTGCTTTCTGTTCTAACTCAGCTACTGCTATTTTGTTAACATTGCTGTGTTTGCCGATGGGGAAAGAAGAAAAATATGTCGTACATATGTTCCATTTTCTACAGTCTTATATACATGGTGACTTCCAGAGCTACAGTTTTCTAGCTTCATGAGAGTAGATTATTTGGTTTTAGGCAGAGCATAAGTGGAATATTTTAAAATTGAGAAGGCTCACATGAAAAGACCCAGGAAGGTGAAGACGAGTGAAAAAAACTAGAGTATATGATTTATGTATAAGAACAAAAGGAATTAGAGAGAAATTAGTAGATGCTAACTAAAATAATAGCTTTAAAAATCCACCATAGTTGAATGGAATTCAATATGTTTTTGTAACTGTCAATGGATAGAATTAGCAAGATCACAGATTCAGGAGAGTTTGGAAATAATGCTTCAAAGCAATTGAGGTATTCAAAGTTTCTGCTTTATGACCAATTTCCCACTCATCAAGGTGTTCAAGAGGGATTGTCAAGCTTGAAAGACAAATATATTAGCAGTGATGTAAACGGGACTCATTTATTAGATAGAGACTTCTAATCAGTGAGTTCCAAGTTTCCTGTAAGCTCAGAGAATCTGTGATTCAATGTTGCCTTTTTTATCTAAGAACATTTGTTATGTAGCGCCCTTCCCGATGATGAAGAGGGAACCCTGTAACCTTGGTTTTGATTTCTGTGCAGTCGTTAAGTCTCATCTACAACCCAGCACTGATTGAGAAGTATTTTCAAGTTCCATGTTGTCCCCTTCCAATTGCTAATAGAGATCACTCAACTTGCAGGAGCCAATAATGGCTCTATCCAGACTTATCATCTTAATTCTTCCTATCTGGATTATCACATACTTAATTAGCTTACAGGCAACAGCTCATCTATCCAATCATAAAAGTTATGCATGGATTTAATATAGCATACCCTTTACAGAGGAAAGTTTAATAATGAGGAAGGGTGTTTAATCAAGGTATTGAATGTAAAGCCAGTTCAAAATTTGAAAGGCCAGCAAGAAAGGGGTATCATCAATCATGATGTAATCAGTCCCATTTTATTAAGAGCTACTCAGAAACAGGTGAGAACATTCATTCATCAAGCAATTAGTCCCAAATATTTAAGCCAGCATTTTTGAAGTATCTCTAACCATGGTTTACATGATATTAATTATACAATATCATGCCGGTTTTCTAAGGGAGAAGGACAACTTAAAAACTAACAAAACGAAGAATACCCTTTAGAAATGTAAAACCAAATCCAAACATCTTTGGAATTCAAATCTCTCAATGAGGATGTCAGGATGCTAAGAGGAATAACTGCTAAAAGATACTGTTAATCATCTCCAAATGATTCTTCCCAGATCTTGAGACTGTTATCACACTGTGTTATCCTGAGAGGAAGCATTTAAATGTTCTTTAATTACTCCCAATGCCGTCGATTGCCAAACAAAACTAGTGAAGATACCCTTTAAGCCAACTTTCTTGTTCATTCGTTCAATACATGTAATAAGCACCATCTTGGACCAGTTACCCTCTATTCTGCCACTGTTCCTGTTCCTGTCATTCACATTGGCTCACCCGCAATGGGTCCGATCAGAATGATGTCTGTGTCATGCAAAATTTCATTGGTTCATGTGTGATTTTTTTTTTCTTTTCTAGCCAAAGAAGCCAGACAAGTGCAAATAGAAGATAACCTACAGTGACAGAAGGAGAAACCATGATTGGCAGTGGGGACCCTTCCAGAACATTCCAACTGAGTGTGCACAGACCAGACATCCCCATCAGCTCCTTCAACCTTTCTTCCAGGTCCACATTCTCAGCAGTACCCCTCTCTGAGAACTGTTTTTTTATCTGTTGGGTCTCAGTCTCTGTCAGACCATCTCAACTGAAGTGTGTGTGTGTGTGTGTGTGTGTGTGTGTGTGTGTGAGATGATTACAGTATTCTGTGGCCACCTTTGGTTATTCAAACTATGTGCTTGGGCAGCTAACTTAGTTCTGTGGTCATTTATTACTGTTTTTATTTGTGCTTTTGTTAACATTTGTTTTTATTTGTGTGTGTGTGTGTGTGTGTGAGACCTACCTAAGGTTCTCCTCCTCATTGCCATTATTATGCAAAATAGGAGGTCACTGGATAGCATGGGACTCTGTAGAAATGGCTCCTCGCGATGGCAGAAGAAAGTGTATTGTCCACAGCAATGCCTTCGTATTGCCCAGAGTTTGACGCGAGTGACACGCAAGTTCTACCATCTTCACACACTGGGAGAGCATTGGTGCTACCCAAAGCCATAAGAGAGCTCAGAGGTCAGAAGGCCCAGAGAGCAGGAGGCGTGCATTCTTCCCTCCTGGCTTATTCTGTGGTAAGGAAGTTCTGATTGTCGGAAGCTCCTTCCATCCCGCCAGAATTCTCATTGATTTGTTCCATCAGCAGCGTCTACGAGGCAGGAATTTTTCTAGACACCTGGACGTAAAGTCCTGAACAAAATCGGGCCTGAGCTCGCCGTATGTGTCAGAGGCAAAGGTAGGAGCGTCCACAGGTGCCCAGAAAATCAGTGAACCAACAAGCATATAAAATCTTTTCAGATAACGAGGAGTTCTCTGAAATCAATCAGGGTAGAGGACAGAGAGTATGTGTCCAGGTTGGAGGTGTCAGGGCTCCGTGGGCTAGTGAAGGAAAGTTCTCTTGTGGAGGGGCATGGGGTTGAGCAATGAGAAGGTAAGGCAGAGATGGTTGCAGGCTGAAGAAACTAAATATGCAGGGATAGTATGTTTGAGGGACAGACATGGGGACGGGCTGAGAGGATCAGCAGAGGCCGGGCTATAACACTCAGTCCTTGGGAATTTGGGATGCCTCTGAGTGATCTCAAGAGGCACTAACATGTTTCAAGCACAGAGGGAGAAGAGGTGATTGATGTGCTGAGAGCATCAGTTGAATGGCCCTGTGAAGAAGCCATTCCTAGTTTGTGATTGTGGAAGCAGTCAAGTGAATTACCAGGCAGCTGTGTTGGGCTAGGTGAGGCATGGCGTGGTTTGACGGGCAAAGCAGGGGTCAGACCCAGTCGAGATGAAGAGGTGGACCAGGGTGTGATTTCATGGAGAATTCATAGAGCTTGCTGATGGATGGAGTATGTTGGGGGTGAAGTGACAACACAGAAGTCCATTTGGGGACCATTCACACCTCTGCTCCCTTTTATTCCATTCCCCCTTGATCATTGGAGATTTTGAAGCCATCCTTAGATGGCTAGGTTTTGTGGTTACTAGAGAAATCTTCCTGCTTCAATTTCAACATTGCAATCGCATCGCCTTTAGAGGAGCATCCCCTTTAAGGGACAAACATTTTGTAGCAAATACCATGCTTCCCATCATCTACAGGGCGAAGTCTAACGCTTTCCCTGATAGCTGAAGATGCACCTGCTCCAAGTTCAACTTCTTTCCCCCCTTCTCCTCCCACATCTCACTTCCCTTGCTAGCACGCATGCTCTCTTCAACCTTCAACCCCCCTTCAGCAAAACAAAATGATCAATAAGCCCTCTGATCCAAAAGTAATAGGCAATGAAACAAATATTGATTTACATTAAATCACCAAATGCAAATGTGGATAGAATGAGGATAAGAATGTATGGCAGGAGCTACAGTGTTATAAAATAAAAGATACGCTAGTCATGCTAGGCTCTTGTCCACGTAAGTGAGTAGAAATATATAGTATTTGCTTATTATCTCCAGCCCCAGCAGTAAATCATCCCTGAAATGGCAAAGACTGAAGTGGACATAAATTTGGGGTTTGCCGTGCTGAGGAGGTTGGAGCCTGGTGTGTATTTCAAAAGCCTTTGGAGGCTACTCATCATGGTGATATGCAGCCCAGTGCTGCAGATAAAGTATAAGGTGATTTCCTCCCGGAAACTTCACCAAGTCTCTCTTGCCTTCCAGGTAGGAAATGCTTTTTCCTCTGGTAGAAAGTTTACAGATGATCTTTTTATTTCTTGGTAGCTTCAGATCTATTGCCGAAACACCAAATTATGTGTACTTCGTTCTCCTCTGGGAAAGAAGTTAAACAATTAACCCATCCCTGAGTATTTTGATCTTGTTTACAGAATGATTGACATATTCATCAGAAATCCCTATCTTCCACCCCAGGGAAGACCCGGTTTTAGGTACTAGAAGGTGATTGACAAAAGAGTCATTGCTCTATCTATCTACCTTGAGAGTTTCTCACCCAGTGAGGGTTAGAAAGACAACAAAGCAAGTAAGGCCGTATACAATACATTAAAAAAATAAATAAAGAGTGGTAATAGAGAAATACAAATGTGGCCTGTTTTACATGAAAGCAAGTTTGCTTAGAGTAGCCACGTCATGGTTTAATGCGTTGGATGGATTTTAAGAAAAACACAGAGTGGTTAAATCACCAGATATCCCAGTTAGCATTTTAGCTAACAAATGGCTGTTGTTTAGTACAAAGAAGATGGATTATAGGTTTCCAGAGCTGACTCCAAAACCATCACCAATTCTGGTAAAGAACTCTCAAGTACCTGGCTTGCTGTCTTTGGCTGACTAGTGTGATCTTAGCTCTTTTGATTCTACCGTAGATGCAGCTCAGTATGTTTGCAAGCTTTTGATGAAGGCTACAAACAGGTCAAGGAGTTTGTTTTCTTTTAATGACGGTGAGTGGCCTCTTCCTCGGGGCAACACCTCAACGAGGCTTTCTCTGTCCTTCTGCTCTCTGAGATTCCTCCTGCCCCATGCAGAATTTCTGGCAAAGCAGACTTACTTGATTGCTTCCGGAAGCCAGCCTGGGTAATGTCACAGAGGCAAGATATTGTAGTCACCATGGTACTCTAAGGCACATGGGAGGGAAAGAGGACCGGAAACTGTATTTCCTGGCTGCTCCTAAGAACCTCACTTAGTTTTTCATGTCTTCCTGGGAATACTACAGAGTTTTTGGATAAAATACTTCTTTCTCCTTTTATAGTACACTTTCTGATTGCTAATGTTTGATTCTTTTGCAAACACTGAAATACACATTGATTTGGCGGACATAAAGTATACTCTGTATATGCTGATGAGGAATGAGCTTTTAGAGTTCTTGGACCGTTTTCCACTGTTCTTGGACCGTTTTCCAACGTGTAATGTTACTCCCTTACAGGCCTGCACCTTCTCTTTAGCATTCTGCCTCTCATTCCCAGGAACAAATTGCAGATTCTTTGTGTTTTAATCATCAATTATCCTACTCAATTGTTTTAAGTACTCTGCAAACAAAACCTGGCGTGTGCCTTGCCCAGTTTAATTATTGAAGAGTTTTTGAAAGCACCAGGATTTCATTAGTGATCCATATAGATCCAGCCGGTTGTCACCCACTTTGCGTTCATTACAAACATCTGAGGTTCCGATGAGAGCTTGGGGACAGAGGACTGATGAAGCCCGTTAAATAAGTGCCTAATGAGGCAGGTTAACTTCCTCTGATCTGAACCTACCTCTGGGGCTCTGAAAAATTCAAATGGACCCCATCAAAAAAAAGGATCACACTAGGAACCAACCATTGCCCACCTAATCACTACTTCCAGGAGAGCCCGGAGCCAAAAAAACAACACAAATGGTGAATTGTGCAGGACATGGAATTACAGTATTACAGGGAACTGTGGTCCTCGTCTTTGGAAGCATCTCATAAAACAAAGGTCAGAGGCAGAAGCAACCTCTCGTCCACAGTGCAATTTGTGGGACTCAATTGTAATTGGTCTGCAATTTCTGCAAAAGGGGTTGAGATTCCAAGAACATTAAGACAATTACAGTGGCTCAAGGGACACAGATTTCCTAGCAGAAGGTACCCATTAACCTTCTCATCAACACAGATAGAAGATGTAGGGGATGTGAACCACTGGAGTGAGGCTAGGTCAGCTTGGTTTTGCAGGGTACAGAGCTCTAAGGGAGCTGATGACCATTTTGTGTTAATATGGGTGAGTGATACCGAAGTCATCCATGGAGGAGTAGATACCTAGCCAGAGAGAAAGACAGAAGCATAATTAATCCCATCTCTGCTGAAGGAGACAACTTGATCTGTGCCCTTAATTTAGGGCAGAATTTGTGTCTTTATAAATCCTTATCACCTTTATAAATTCGTATTTGTGCCAAATAGATCCATGAAAGTCGGTTATGTATGTAGACAGTCTCATAATCTTTCCATATGCCAGTTTTGTGATCGCTAACATAGGCTGAGAGAGAAGATCTGATCAGAATTGTTATGCTTTCCTGATCTCTAAGATGGTGAGTTCAGGACTCCATGGCAAAATGGCAAGATAGACAGTGTTTATTGTATGTTAAGGTATCACGATTCTTCTTCAGCTCAGAGCTTACGTTCAAATCAGGTTCAAATACCATTTCCACAGCCCATTTGGACATTTCCATGGGTGACACCTTTAGCTAATTTGCAGCAAGGTCTTTCTTGCCTAAACACTCTGGTTAAGACTGTAGACCCTGGGGCTGGGGTTGTGGCTCAGCGGTGGAGTGCTCGCCTTGCACGCACGCGGCCTGGGTTCGATCCTCGGCACCACATAAAGATAAAGCATTGTGTACAACTAAAGCAAATAAATAAGTATTAAAAAAAAAAAAAAGACTGTAGACCCAGACATGGTGATAGACACACATGCTTCCCATTGTATTGATCTGAAGTCTTGAGTTTGCATGAGAATCCTAAAATCAGATAATTTGTAAGAAGGGATTTGATTACTCAGGAATAAACTTAGTTAAACTCAACAATATATCTTTTATTTAGGAAAAAAATCAATAAAATTCAAGTTCATACACTTATTGAGTACCTGTCAACAGCCAGGCGTTATGCTAGATTCTGTTAGAAATGCCACCCTGGATATAAGTCTTTGCCCTCAAGGATCTTTTAACTGGTAGAATAGACAGAAAAGCACTAGAAGATAATATAGACTATGGGGAAACAGTATAATTTTGAAGAGATTAATTGCAATGAGAGGGTTAGAGAGACTTTAAGGGAATATTTAGATGGGCATGGAAGGGTAGATGGAATTCCAATAGGTAGTTAATATAAGAAACCAAAGGGAGCACCATTTTTCATTAACATATATCTAGAACTCAAGTTACTCACCTTTCGTAAGAGTAAGTTGATGCTTCAATTTACCCATGGCATCAGAAATCTAATACAATTAAGACAGCTTTATTTTTCCATGTTGGCTGTGGTTTCTATGCAAGTTCAATAAAAAACGATTTTTTGGCCTTTGATAAGAGGTATTGGATGGTTGGAAAACCTAGCCAATGACTCTGATGAAAATTTAAATGATGTCGAGTCTCAGCTGAAAGCCAGAATATATTGATAGAGCCCACCTGACCCCAGGAGCCTAGATCAGCCACCTGACATAGCGACATAACTGGAATTCAAAACCCAGTTTTTTATCAGAAAATACATTGGTCAGCATTGGGGAAAATAGATCCATGAAAGAAGAGTTTGGACATTTCCACGTAAGCATTGATCAGTGGAGAGAGAGCCCCTTTGTCAGTGAGGTTCTGATACCACAGTGAGTCAAATACATTGAGGACTCTAGAGTCTGATGCCATTTGTGCAAATGTGAAGAATTTGCCTAACCCCCCCACCCCCAGGTGTCAGTTTCCTTAGTTATAATTTTGGGTTTTACAAAAAAAGCATAGATGTTCCTTTTTTTTTCCAAATTTATTTTTTATTCTAAGTTGTTAGAAATGACAGCAGAATGTATTACATTTCATATTGTACTTGTAGAACACATTTTTTCATATCTCTGGTTATATACAAAGTATATTCACACCATTCGTGACTTCATACATGCACTTAGGGTAAGGATGTCCATCTCATTCTACCATCTTTTTTTTGTTTCTTCACCCTTTTGTCCCCTCCCTTCCCCTCCCTCCCCATTGGCCATTCTAGTGTTCCTCTAATCCTCCTGTGCTCCCCGTCCCAACCTCACTGTGAATCGGCCTCCTTATATCAGAGAAAACATTTCTTACTGTGAGGGTCAGATTAAACAACTCATATGACACAGTGCTTGGTACACACGGGTTCATATAACATGTTATCAACTTTCTTACCCTTCTCAAGTTGGTAAAGTCATGCTATTATGGGAGAGGATCGTCAGCCCTAGGCCAGTGCCAGCCACAATCCAGTCATCTTACTCTCCTGGTCTCAGTTCTGTCTGAGCCCCTGAAGCAACCTTCTGCTGCTGACTGGCATTCCACAGAAGCCTCTCTGGAAGGAGGCAGCCTGCTCGGCTGAGGCCAGGGAGTCTGTAGGGGAGTTCTATTTTGATACAAAAACTGAGAGCTCGCTGTCTGTCCACTGAACTGGTGAGTTTGGCAAATCCAAGTCCAGACTTTCCCTCACACTAGGAGATGCAGGACAGGCTATGACAGACACACACCCTGGGGCCTTGTGGAGACAGAAGGAGCCAAGCCTTCAGGAGGTAACCAAGTCCAGAGAGTGATGAGGGTCTCCGTGCCAGGCCAGCGTGGAGAAGGCAGAAAGTTTAGTGCCAGGATATGGAAGCAGATGGTGTGTTAGAATTTGGTCGCTGCGACCAAAACACCTGATGTCAATAATTTAGAGGAGGAAAAAAAAATGTTTATTTTAGTTCATGGGTTTTAGAGGTTTCATACCCTGCCTGGCCAGCTCCGTTGCTCTCGAACTGAGATGGGCAGAACATTGTGATGGAGGAATGTGGCAGAGGGAAGCTGTTCAGCTCATTGCAACAGAGAGCAAGAGGTGAGAGGAGGAAAGGCCCCTGAAACAAGATATCTCCTTCCGGGGCATGCCCCTAGTGATCCACTTCCTCCACCTCTTACAGTTTCCCGTGATCCCAAGACCATTCGCCTGGGACTGCACCAACGGACCAATCCACTGATGAGGTCAGAGCCCTGCTGACCCCCATCGCCTCCCAGAGGCCCCCCATTCTGGATATGGTGGTACTAGGGAAGGAACCTTGGGGGAGATGCTTCTGTTTTAGTCAGCTTTCCTGTTGCGGTGACCAGGAGACCTGATAAGAACAACTTCAGAGGAAGAGAAGTTTCATTTGGCAAATGTTTTTTGACCTCCAGCCCCTGGTCAGCTGATGCCATGGCTCCGTGCCTACAGTAAGGCAGGACATCACGGAAGAAGGGTGTGGGGAAGGGAAGCAGCTCAGGACCTGCTCAGCTGGGACAAAATGCACGCCCCAAAGACGCACCTCCAGTGACCCGTGTCCTCCAGCCACACCTGACTGTTGCTAACCCTCTCACCATCTCTAACCATTTGATCTCTGAACCTTCTTGCATTATCTCACACATGAGCTTTTGGGGGACATGTCCTATCCAGACCCTACGGACCTATCTAAACCATGACAGATGGGAGAGCGGTGACATGATAGAAGGTGCCACAGGTGTTCAGGGGTCCCAGAGTAAAAGACGAAGGAGGAGAATTGTAAGACACTGAACAAGAGGCCAAGCTGCATTAGCATTAGGAGTTGACTCATGCTCCCCCCAAATGCATATGTGGAAGTCCTACACCCCAGCTCCTCAGAGTGTGACCATTTAATTGAAGAGAGGTTCTTCACAGAGGTCACCGACTTAAAGTAAGGTCATTAGAGTGATACAGCATGACTGATGTCCTGGTGAAAAGGGGAGACCTTTCTGATGCATGGATTTGGGGCTCCTAACCTCCATGAGTGTAAGTGAATGAGTTGTCTAATAGGCTGGGTGTGGTGGCACAAGCCTGGAATCCCAGCAGCTTGGGAGGCTGAGGCAGGAGGATCACAAATTCAAAGCCAGATTCAGCAACTTAGTGAGGTCCCAAGCAATGAAGTGAGGCCCTGTATCTAAATAATAAATTTTTGAAAAGAGCTGGGGATGCAGCTCAGTGTTTAAGCACCCCTGGGTTCAATCCCCAATCAATCAATCAATCAATCAATAAATATCTGATCCATGCAATCTGTGGTACAACCAGTGTTTACACCTGCATGTGTATGCTAAGAATGATAGGGAAGCATTAAGTACTTTTTTTGTTTTAATTATTTTTTTAGTTGTTGATTGACCTTTATTTTATTTATTTTAATGTGGTGCTGAGGATCGAACCTAGTGCCTCACACATACCAGGCAAGCGCTCTACCACTGAGCCCCAGCCCCAGCCCCAGCATTAAGTCTTTTTAATGGTGACTGCACTCTCTCTCTCTCTCTCTCTCTCTCTCTCTCTCTCTCTGTGTGTGTGTGTGTGTGTGTTTGCAGATCACTATAATAGCTTTGGTGACCATGGATTGGTAAAAATTGAATGTTCAAGTCAAAGATACCTGTTAAAAATTTTTTAATGTCATTCCAAGTGGTTTTATTGCTATTTGCACAGGGCTGAGATATTTTTAATAACAGAAGGCCTCCAGAATTAATTGCCCTATTAGGGGAGTGAAATAAAGTGCAAACGGACCACTTTGGGGACCGGACTCTCAGGGTGTAGATTCGACCTCTGTTACTGGCTAGCTGTATCACCCTGGGCAAGCAAGTTGACCATATCCTGATAACACTCTCATTTCTTTGAAACACGTCTGTACACTTAGTCCAACACAGTTTCTCAAGTGGAAGCTTGATTGCTATTTCCTTTTCTCTGTGGCCAAATCTTTTTCCCTGATATCTGGCCCTAAGGAGCTCAGGGGTTGGAAAGGTCTTCCCTTCCTCCTTCCTTCCTCTCTCCCTCCCTCTCTCTTCCTTCTTGGCTTCAGAAACTCAGCCCCATTTTACTTCCACCCCTGACAGGAGGTTTCCAATCATTATAGATTCTACTTTAAAAGCCTCTCACCTGCCTCTGTCTTTGACATCGTCATCTGTCTGATCACTTTGTCCTTCGAAGCTCCTGGAGTCCGCTGACTGATTTCCTCTATACAAAAATAGGCAGTGACTTCTCTGCGTCTATTGCATTAAATGCAGAATCTCTTTTATGGCCTTCTATGTCCTTTATGGTTCTAAAATACCTTTTAAGCTCATTTCATACTCTCTCCTTTTACATTCCATCTGCACCAACCAATAGGATTCCCCCACCATGGCCGGGCCCCCTGCCTGCTTCCACTAATTCAGGCCCCTTCCTTCCTGTTGAAACTCTACCCATTCAACAAGGCCCTTTCCTAAATGCCATTTCTGAACTAAAACTTTCCCTCCATTGACATATTTCTTCAGTGGGTGTAACACAGATTTACTCAGACTTGAATGGGGGCAAGGAATTTATTGGCTTACATAATTGGGAAGTCTGGGAATTATTTGGCTTCCTTTCCACGGTTCTTCATGCAGAAACTTCAGGGTACACTTTTTACAGTTCCATGGAAGCAGGGAGTCTTTATCATCTTTGTCAAAAGCAAAGAAGGAAAAAGAGAAAGAAAGGGAAGAAGAGAGGGAGGAAGGGGCCCAGAGAGGAAAAGAGTAGCATATTCAGTGGCCCTCCTCGTGTCAACTGATCACATGGGTCAGTCATTTTGTGCAGGGATTTGGGAAATCTGATTGGCTAGTTTGGGTGCTGGGAGTTGTATGATGTTTTTGATTGACAACCTAACCAAGAACACAAAATGAAGGGGCTTTTTTATAAATCAATACATAGAAAAGACAGAAAAGTGACAGATACCCAAAATAATATCCAGCCAAGACCGTGCAGTTGCAAACTTCATCTTTGTTGTAATTTAACTCTGATCATGTGCTTAAGGTGCCCTACTTCTTGTTATAGTGTTTTCAAGAACCTGTCAAATAGATTGTCCATTTCCTGAGTTCTCTATTCATGTGTGTGTGTGTGGGGGGGGGTTGTGTATGATTCCAGGGCCTCATGCATGCTAAGCAATCACCCTACCACTGAGCTACACCCTCAGCCTCATTTTCATAGCTTAGTGACTAGCCCGGTACCTGTGACGAGGACTTGAGGTACTACATATTCTGGGCTCAGTTATAAATAAAGGACTAGACAATTATCTGAGAGGATTAAAAAGATGATACTTGGCCATAGCTGATGCTGTAGCCATAGCTGACCTCGTCCATGACCACCTGTGAGTATATCTCCAAACCCAGGGGTGGTTTGGAATCAGGTACGGCTTCGTCAGTAGTGGAAGCGAACCCAGGGGTCTGAACACTGTCACAGAAGGAGGAGCGAGATTGTTTCTGGCCAAATATGTCTGATCTCTTTGTATGCACACATTTGCTGTGTGCTTTTCCTGGTACGTCGTGATGGAGAGCTCTTGGCAGCAGGCGTGTGGCCCACATCAGGCACCCTGTGTGATGGGGTAGGTTAAAAATACTTGACTTTCTCTGGTTGATCCTAGATTGGAAGGAAGAATACCAATGAGGGATGCTGTCTGTTGCTAAGCTGTGGCCCTCTGTTGAGGTATGGCTCTGGTCTGACTCTCTGGACTGGCTCTTGGAGAAATATAAAATCAGAATATTAAAATGTTGTCTGCTGCTTTCCTGAGCTGGTTGCAGGACAGATTGTTTGGATTTGTGGATCATTTGCTGCAGACTCTGGGTCAGAGTCCTATTTTTTTTGTATAAAGCTCTAATCAGAATCCATTTGCATATTTGATTTCTTCAACATTTTGCTCTTTTCAAAAAGGCATCTTCTGAATTGTTCAGACCATGCTGTCCAGGGTGGGTTTAACCAAGATAAATGAAAAATGGTGAGGAAAAGACCTTTGTAAGTGGTTCATAAAGAAGAAAAGAGACGGATCAGCAGAGCTGGGGTTTGAGTCCCCCTGGGCCCTGGGGTCATGTCATTTTGTGGGCAAAGCAGTGAAGACAAGTCCTCTAAAATGAGAGGCAGCAGAGCAAGAGAAAAAAAAATTGCAGCCCAAGTTATAACAGCTGTCAAAACTCCAAGGCAGTGTTACTAAGAAAGTTGTTTCTCAGCACAGATGCATGGAGTGAGAATAAAACATTAACTCATTAGCCTCCATTATCATAAACCAGGTTTATTAATTTCTTAATAGAGAAGGGAGCTCAGGGAGAGACTGGGACTTATCACAAATAAGTTTTGATGAGTCGAACAGAATTGAAAAAATGAAACTCTTCTCTAAATTCCCTTAGCAAGGGCTCCTGCAAGCTGGAGATCACTGCCTATCAGGGGGAGCAATGCAAAATGGAAGAGATTTGGATTTTTTTTTTTTCCACATTTCCAGGAAATTTGTAGTCTCATGGGCTCAGGAGCGCTAAAGTATGCTCATTGATCCCTGGGTTATGATGTAAAAAGTGGTAAGTTTGGTAACAGGCGGTAAACCATGGACAAACCGGAGACGGGAAGAGTCTCCTCTCTCCTTAGCAAGATATAGAATGATGTCACGGAGTATCTGGTACTGAGAGGAGGCTCAGAGCAGGATTGCGTAGAGGACAAGTTCCAAAGCAAAATGAGGGCTGTTGGAATCTGAGAATCTATTTAGTAAAGTTACAGGATGAGGCTAGAGTACTTGGCTAGTGTTGCCGCCTGAAGCGACGGCCGCTTGGAGCAATGAAGCCGAGGAAAGAAGTTCAGAGGCGAACTGGAAATAGGCTTTTTATTCTGATAACTTTTCTCTCTGGCTCTAACAACAACTTTAACACGCACCACACACACACCACCAAAACCAACACACCAAAAGGCGCCGACCCGATCAGCAATCTCGGCTCAAGTCTCTTGAGATCCCGGGGCCAAGTCCCGTGAGACTACGGAAGGCGGCAATGCCCAAACATCTCCATGGCCTGTAGTCAACCGCAGTCTTAGCCGTCTCCCCAAACAGGGCTCCTGCAGGCTAGAGTCTGATTAAATAAGCAAAAAAAAAAAAAAAAAAGAAGTGAGGAAGGAGATGGGAAGAAAAGTCAGGGCCAGCTAGATGGCGGGGGAGGGGGGTGACCTTGAACTTGAACATCTAGATAGGCATTTGGACAATAGTTTGAAACAAAATTGTTCATCAAGTTAACAAGCAGTATGATACAGTGACATATTCAGAGCATGGCTTCAGAATGGATAATCAAACAGTGGCTTCCATAAAGGAGAGTTTTGAGCTTGGGTATGAGAGCACAGATGTGAATACACTAGCCAAAATCTAATTGTGGAATCTTGGAAGATGACAGATAGCCTGGGCCAGACTTCTAAGCATTTGACCTGATAGGGCTGGGAGTTGAAAAAGGGGAAGGAGAAATATAAAATCAGAATATTAAAAAAGTTGTCTGTTGCTTCCTCTACACAAAGGGCCCAAAAGAAATCACCCCCATGCAATTTCAAATCCTTTTGTACCCTGGAAAATCATAAGGGGGCATACTGAAATGAATTTTGAAATGACAGGTCGCTCCATGATCCATTGTCACACCTGCAAATTGACACCAGAATTCTGTTTGTTTTGTTTTGTTTTCTCCGCATTGCTATTTCTTTGAAGAGATTCCTATCACTCAAATGTCATATCACTTTCTCAACGTATTTATGAAATGGTGATAATGATTTTGGCTACCCTCATGTGGATTTTGAGAAGGAGGGGGAAAAAATCGAATTTATTTCTACAACACACATTGAGATTTTTCTTCGACTTCAAGAAAAATACAAGCTTCCGAAACACTCGTCAGCGCTGAGGTTGGGCAACCGAAATTGCCTCCTGCTCTTTGGAGACTGCAGAATAGGAGCTGGAGGGAAAATAAACTAGGCTGGGCATGAAGTTTCATATCAACCACTGGGGGGGGAAATCTAGAACATAAATTGTCGTTTTCTTGCAGAATATTTATAACAGCTCACTTGCAGTCCTCCTGTCTCTGGCTGTACGGGGCCAATGGAAAACACTTTTCGATTCAGCCTTTCGTTTGATTCTTTCCTCCACGGTGATTGATCATAGCAATTTCTTTCCCATAAATGGAATCCTCCAGATAAGCTTGTTGGAGGCACTCAGGGCTATGAATACACTGCAGACCCAAAACTAATATTTTGCTTGCAGTGTTTAAACCCAGTGCCAATAGGGCTCCTACTCCTCGTATCATAAAAGCAAGAGTCTCTTAAGCATCCTGATTTAATCAGGTTGCAGGGAAAGGGCATGGCGTGAACAGCTTTCTCCTGGACAGAGGTATCTGTCTTTTCATTAGAGCCCCAACATACCGGCAACCAAACATATGGAGGAACACCCCAAGCATCTTTAATCATTAGGAAACTATCTAGCCGCTGCTCGGCTATCTCATTTTTGGAGAGCGGCGCGCTGAGTCGGAAAGTGAGAGAAATGGAGGACAGCATTTCTGGTGACCCTGAATGCTTCCTCATATCGATGATGGCCGTAGCTGTCGCCCGAGTAGCTGGCATCCTAATTGGAGAAGCGTGTCATTTTCCGCAGCGACAAGCCTGGTGTAATCCTCCCATTTAAATGACATGATCCTGCAGGCTGAGGGCTTCATGGCCTGCCATCAGTCACCTCTCCATGGCCGGGACAGAAACAGTAGCTAAATGACAATCGATAGCCGGGATTTTGTCATGCCTGCGTGATCACCTTGTTCCCACTAAGTTTTAGCTGTTAATTATGTTTTAATATACTCCCAAAGGGACAAGAGATCATGATTTTTCGAGAAAAGGAAAGGGATCGTGAACAGGATGAGAGGGTAGTTTAATTAGAATACATTACAGGAAATCCATAAAATCTCCCCCTGGACTACAGCATAACATCTGTAGGGTAATAAATAACCTATTTACATTTTAAAAGGGAGCTAAACTAATGGGTTTCTTTACGTAGTCTAGTTTAGGTGGTTTTTTTTTTTTTTTTTTTTTTTTTTTACCTAAATTCAAATGACTGTAATCCCATGTGTTCTAAAGAAGAGATTTTTGTACTTTTGACATAGATAAGTTGTTTTATTTTATTTATTTATTTATTTTTCTCAGAGAGCTTGGGTAAAGGCCCATCTTTTTGTTGATTGAGGTATCAGATGTTTTTCTTGGTAATATGTCTCTTCTATTTTAGAATTGATGAATGGGTTTAGAAAAAGAAAAGATTTAGAGTTTTTGAACATCAGGGGTTTGGGGATACAGACTGATCTTTAATATAAATAGACTTTACCAAAGTTTTGGGACGAAAGCTGAACTAAATATTGTTTTCAAGATCCTGAAATGGTGCAGATCATCATGGGTGACGAGAGGCTCCGTGGTAGAAGACCTATTCAGAATTTTCCATGGTGCACAGTAACAGAGCTGCCTTGGAGGATGGACTTACTGTGTTATATCTTTTCTTTCTTTTCTTTTTTTTGCCACCAGGGATTGAACTTGGGGGAACTGGACCACTGGGCCACATCCCCGGCCCCTTTTTGTATTTATTAGAGACAGGGTCTCAATGAGTTGCTAGCTGCCTTGCCATTGCTGAGGCTGGCTTTGAACTCGCGATCCTCCTGCCTCAGCCTCCAAAGTGCTGGGATTATAGGAGTGCACCACCGCGCCCGCTGTGTTATATCTCTTTGTAACTTTCTTTCTTCTTTTGGTATCTGAAGTCCAGTGTCTTGAAGGTAAACAAAATATTCATCATCCAAGCTCAGATGGCTTTGGGACTGAAGGAGAGTGCTATTAATTTACATTGCTAGACATATTGCCAAACACTGGAACACTGGGATGTATAGTCTCTTTATTTATTGTTTCGTTTTGGTACCGGGGATTGAACTTAGAGGCACTTAACCGTTAAGCCATTTCCCCAGCCCTTTTTTTTTTTTTTTTTGTATTTTATTTAGAGACAGGGTCTCACTGAGTTGTTTAGCACCTTGCTATGTTGCTGAGGCTCACTTTGAACTCACGATCCTCCTACCTCAGCCTCCTGAACCATTGGGATTACAGGCATGCGCCACCACCCTTGGTGTATGGTGTCTTTAAATACCTGTACTCGGGAGCCTCAAGGTGGTATGATAAGAAAATTCCCAGATGGCCCTACATAAAAGAATTGTGAAGGTGATTGGCTAGAATGTTTGGGTGTGTGGCGTCGGGTGGCAGAGGTGGCCGGGGGAAAATACAAGGTAGAGAAAGTGTAGGAGAAATCCTTTGTATGATAAAGCTGTCTAGATTTGATCGCTTAGGAAGGTCATGGGTTAAGAACTTCCTGGAACTGCATAAAATCAATGACCTCCACTGGAGAATGTTCCTGTCCCATTGAATGCCAAGTCTGTGCACCATTTTTTCTCCAGGTACTTATGAATTTCTCTCTAAACTGCAAATGAGAAAATGAGGTACGCATGTGGGCTGCGTGACTACTTACTTATTTAGAGTGTTGGTGTCATTTTGGACATTAGGGTGCTTCATGTTCTTCCCCTGTGGGGTTCTACCTTATTGGAATGCTACTTAAATAATTTGCACGTCTTCCCCTGGTTTTGCAAGAGGGTCAGCCAACCCGTGGAAGGGCTGATGAAGGAGCCTCGTGTCGCAGAGTGACAGGTTATCGTCAGATTGTGCAAACAGAGGAACTGACCGGCTCCAAACCCAGCTCCCACGTCTAAGGGCTAAGGGAGGACCCCAGTTTACAGAGAATCCCATCTACAAAATGAACTACTGCAAAAGCAAAATGAGTCCGAGGAAGTACCCTTGGCCTTATTCGCGTCATCAATTTCAGACTTAATTTTTACATATAATTAAAGCTATTTTTTCTTCTGTCGAAGAAACTTTTACGATTAAAAGCTCTAAATGTGTTGGTACATTTTAAGCTATAAAAGGTTAATGAACCACTAATAGAGAGAGAACATTTTTGCAATGTTACTATTGGCTTTAAAATATGTGTAGCCTTACATAGGGGATCCTCCCGTCTTTGCTTCTGATCTGTTCTTGCTTTTCTTGTTCTTGTTGCTTTTGTTGCTGGTTTTTTAAGGGGTGGCGGGGACAGAAGTAATTCCTTACATTGTTTCTTAGTTCCTTTCTTCCTTCACTCAATCAATGTTATGCATACATATATAGAGATTATTGTAAATTTATGTATTTATAAGTTATATATACATATATATGTATAAATATATATATGTATATATGTATGGAGAGGCTGTTTTTGGCATTTGAGTTATTATATTGGGGAATAGTGCTAATATAATTATCTGCTCTTGAGATGCTATTATTCTAGTGTGAAAAGACAGTAAATATGTCAGGTTAAGAAATAAGTGTTGTAAATGGAAAACAGAACAGCCTGAGGAATTTGGGAGTATGGGGTCAACATGAAGAACAGATTTCAGTTTTGAATATAAAACAATTCTCATTGACAAAGTGACCTCTGAGCCACGTGGCATTATATGAATGAAACCAGGAATTATTCTTCTATTCCAACCAGCCCTCTACTTTCACATAGAGAAAACTGGAAATTAAATGCCTTCATATTTTGGCGAGGTTAGCACCATAATAGAATAAAACAGGAACACATTCTATTGGGCGTCCTGATAATGATACCATGTGTCACTGTTTTGAAACTTCATGACAACTCGATGCAATTTGCCCTGAGTCACGTGGCTCGCAAGTGGCGACTCTAGAATCTGTAGCCAGGTAGTTTGATTTGAGACTCCAGGGCCTTAACCACTAGCCTGTGTTCTCTTGAAGTCTTTCATATCAAGGAAACGCTTGATGTAGCCTCCATAATTATTTGGCATTGTTTGGTGGCTCTGAGAAGGCGATAGGACAGTGGTTAATTCTTCAAGGAAAATATATGGGCTCAAATTGGTCCGACAAGAGAGTTTGGGATCAGGAATAAAGAGAAATGAGGCTTCCTCTGCTCACCCCAAATGTGTATGACTAGGTGCTTCTTGCTCCTACTTAAGAGAATACACATGCTAAGCAGGAAAGGGAGATTTTAAGTGTGTATAGCAAAGGGAGAAATCATCCCCTTGCATGGTAAAGATTGCGAATAAATAGAATTTAATCTTTTATACATAATGTATATGAGCAGTAACGACTTCAAAATTAGCATTGGCTAATATCAAGATTAGGAACTCCATCTCTTAAACAACGCTGCAGGCTGTTCTCACCGACATCAGTTAGTGCCTTCATGCCTGATGTCCCGAGGCTCACATTTTTGGTCTTCTCTAATGATTTATTAAGCTCTTTTTAGAAAGAGGTTTATAGGATAAGAAGGAAAAGTAAACCCTTGCGCAACCTGTTATATAGACTTTTTTTTTTTTTTTAATACACTGAACCATTGCCTAAAAATGGGAAAGATCCTGGAGGATTGAGACACCCTGAAGATTGATGGGATTCTTGTTTCTTCTCTCTCTTTTTTTTTTTTTTTTTTTTTTTTTTGGTGCAGTACCTGGGATTGAACTCAGGGGCACTCGACCACTGAGCCACATCCCAAGCCCATTTTTTGTATTTTATTTAGAGACAGGGTCTCACAGAGTTGCTTAGAGCCTCACTTTTGCTGAGGCTGGCTTTGAACTTGCCATCCTCCTGCCTCAGCCTCCTGAGCTGCTGGGATGACAGGCGTGCGCCACCTCACCTTTTCTTCTTGAAACTTGACTTCTTATTGTTGGGACACACTCCAAGTAAGGGCTGTTATTGTCATCCTCCACATGTATACTTTATTGCTTTGAGTATTGAGAAGATCGTAGAGCTCCTATTACATAATCACAGGAGGCAGGGAGACTTGGACGACTTGGACGTTCGACAATATTAAGCTTTTAATTTTGTGAGTGACTCTTTTCTGATATTAGGGATTATTTCATAATGGCAGATGAGAAGTTCAAAAAAGGGAGAGATAAGAATCTCAAATTCTTTTATCATAAGGGAAATGATGTCTTCCATTTTTGGTGGGGATGGGGTGGGGTGGGGTCCCAGGGATTGAATTCAGGGGCACTCGGAGCCACATCCCCAGCCCTATTTTATATTTTATTTAGAGACAGGGTCTCACTGAGTTGCTTAAGGCCTTGCTAAATTGCTGAGGCTGGCTTTGAACCCGTGATCCTCCTGCCTCAGCCTCCCAAGCCACTGGGAATACAGGCATGTGCCCCTGCACCCGGCCATGGTATCTTGACCTACACTGGTTGCCCCATGATGAGACATAGTGGAGGGTGGAGGATTTGGTCCAGAATGTTTTCAGGTAGATGTTTGCACAGCATTAGATGATAGACCCTTCTGTTAGCCTATTTCTGTAAGTCACCTCAACTCCTGATCCTATCTAAGCTGTAGAGTGAGGCATTTGAACAAGTTCATTGCAAACACCACCCCTCATCACCCATCTAATGCTGACCAACCATAATATTTGCCTATACAAATATTCTAGCTGATAACTCTAACTGGGCTCAAGAAGTCTCAGACCTCCACTCGGACTTCCTTTGAGACTTGGGTTTTCTGTGGTTGTCTGTGTAAAACACGATTCTGGAACATGGGAAGTACACTGTCCATCGTGTTTTTATTAGAGGAAGACACCAGAAAGCCCACACCCTGACCTCAGAGTTACCCACTCTTGTCCTCAGCAAGAGAGGAAATGAAAGTGCCCTTTGTGAATTCTCAAGATGAATTCTGTCGATCGTTTTGAAACATGGTAAAATCTCTGCGTTTCCCACCTTAAAAACCTGATAATTAGCAGTCTTCACACTTCTTTGGAAAATGTAATAGAAAGTAATGTTCTGAAGCTTCACGTCTCTAGGCCTTCTGCAATTATCCTTTGCAGGAAAATAAGGTCAGAGTATCATAAGTAATTAAAATTAAACTCTGCCTGAAAACATGTTAATAAAGAGCATGATGTGAGATGATACGGATTGCGAGAGACACTTCTTAGAACCATACAGAAATAAAAAGGACAGGTGAAAGTTAAAAAACAAAAAGAAATAAAGAAAAATCACGTCTGGAATACAACTGAACTTAAAACCTAAGGACAGTTGGTTCAATAGACTGTCAAAGGTTTGCAAAATTCATTTCATCGTATAGATGCAACTTATTATCTATCAGGTGAATCCTGACCAGTGATTCTTTATAGTCAAAGTTACTGAATTTAAGGTAATGTAAATTCTGAAGAAAGCAATAGATAATGGCCCTGTCTTCATGATGACTTTTCTGAATACTGCAAACCCATCTCATTTCTCATGCACACCATAGCTACAGAAAGTCAAACACAGGACTAGAGAAACCCTATATGGGCCCAAGCTTAAGCGTAAAAGGCAGAAATCCAATTAAAACATTATGAAGATTTTGAAATGCCATGCCGGAAACCTTTCTCAATTAATGAAAGGATGTACATGTGAAAAAGCTAGATATTATGGACTGCAGAAATCGACAAATAAAATCAAGTAATGTTTACTCATTCATTCATCAGAGAGTTGTACTTCCAAAGACCGTATGCAGGCATTCTTTTAAGAACCCTGGTGGAAAAGGGGGGGAAATATGATCTCAGCCCTACCTAAACCTGAGAAGTCAGTGATTTTTGAAAGGAAGCTAAAACGTGTTCTAAGATTATACGATGGTAGGTAGAATGTTTGAAATTCCGGGAGACAAAATAAAGTGAGATAGTTGTTTAAGGGAGGGAAGACTTCAGCTGTTGGAAGGGTGAGGACCCTATATGTTTGTGTAAGACCTGGAAAGTTCCCTCAGGTTCTGACCCTGCACAGCCTCCTTGGTATACACCAGTCACTCAGGAAATACTCTGCCCATTTGCTTTCCCGATATTGCTGAGATAGTCACTGTCTTCAAAGGGCATCATATCCAGATGCGGATAGAGAAGTTCTATTGAAAATAAAATTAAAATGTAAAGCTGATTTGCAAACTACAAAAGTACAAATATCTTTTAAACCAGATAGACAGGTACTGGTGAGTTAGAATCCAAATTGCCTGTGGGTTAATCATGGGGACTGGGAGTCAGGATTCCTGGGTTTGAATCGGGAAATCCATCGGTTCCTGGAGTGGCTGAATGTTCTCATCTGAGAAATAGTAATAATAAAATTAGTAGTTCTTTAAAAAAATTTTTTTAATTTATTCTAGTTTGTTGCACATGATAGCAGAATGCATTACAATTCGTGGTACACATATAAAGCACAATTTTTCATGTCTCTGGTTGTACACAAGTTAGAGTCACACCATTCGTGTCTTCATACATGTACTTAGGGTAATGATGTCCGTCTCATTCCACCGTCTTTCCTACCCCCATGCCTCCTCCCTTCCCCTCCCTCCCCTTTGCTCTATCTAGAGTTCTCTAATCTTCCCATGGTCCCTCCTCAACCCCATGATGAATCAGCATCCTTATATCAGAAAAGACACTTGGCATTTGGTGTTTTGGGATTGGCTAACTTTACTTAGCATTATATTCTCCAACTCCATCCATAAAATTAGTAGTTCTTACTTCACAATTACCGTGTGGATTATATAAGAGAGTCCCTGGTATTCTTTAGTGCAATTATTTTTTCCTTATGGTAGTGGGAATTATACCCAGGTGTACTTTCCTGTTAGGTTGTGTTGGTACATACTGACCCCTCAATTATTCTTCTTCGTCTTCTTCTTCTTCTTCTTCTTTTTTTTTTTTTTTAGTGAGATAAAAAATACCTTATTTATTTTTCAATGAATCTTTTGTCAGAAAAGTCAGACTAAAACAAGCATCATGTGACGATTGAAACCCTCCTACTTTGCCCAACCTAAAGTAAGCTATCCATTCTTGGCTGACATTCATTCAAATCAGCTAACGTGATTCAGATCTATCCAAGACAGGAAGAGCTTGGTAGAGCTTCTGCAGAAAGACTGGAACTCAGCTTGGAGCAACCCGTAGAATTTGATGGCACATCAGTGAAGAGCTCTGTCACCAGCAAGGACCCACCCCACGGAGCTGGGGACCATTGATGTCTAGAAATCACCTACTTAGAACTATTAGGGTCTCGCTCCTTTTCAAAATGCCTTTAGGTTGACCTACACTGGCATCCTGCCCATCTTCCCCTTGATGGAAGGTATGCTCAGAGAGTTTCAGAAGCTCAGGAACGTCGAAAGCAATCCGAAGTTTTTTTGTCTTAGCATTTGATGCCCCATAACCCAGCTAGAGGAATGCGATCTCAGTTTTAGTTTAGAAAGCAAACTCCAGTCTCTGTGATCTCACCTATGGACCTCGCTTTGCTAACTCTGTCACTAAGGGATAAAAATAAGTTTAAAAAAAAAAAAAAAGATAAACTACATGGTGGTATCTGTACCTTAATTTTGCCATAAACTCCATATTTCTAAGGAGCATTTGGTTGAACGTTAACCATGACATCTTAAATACAAATCTGAGAGAATAAATGATTTAATGAGTTCTTTGAAGGAAAGAGGTGTGATATACATTTGATGTATTCCCATTAATAGCCATAAACTGTAAGTCCCTGAGAGGATGAGGCTACCCTTTGATGAATTTTTGAAGGTGTAATTGGCCAATCACGTTTTCCACAATACAAATAAAACCCCAGCCTGTTTTCAAGTTAAATTAACGATAACGAGAAAAGGTGCTAGCCGAGCTTCATTCAGTGAATCGGTTCTGAGAATATCCTTCTCTTTCTGTTCAATCCCTTTTCTTACATGTTCTACTTTCTAGTGCCTTGGAGTAAACTCATCATGCCACCTTCTCCCTGAAGAAATCTACATCCACATATATATTGAATTCAATTAAGTCTGGATTTCATGTTGAATGCATTTTTTTAATTTTTTTTTTTTATTTTTTTTTTTTTTTTTTTGGTATCAGGGATTGAACCCAGAGGTGCAGAACTACTGAGCCACATCCCCAGCCCTTTTTATTTGTTATTTAGAGACAGGGTCTCCTAAGTTGAGGAGGCTGGCCTTGAACTTGTGATCCTCCTGCCTCAGCTTCCTGAATCACTGGGATTATAGCGCATACCACCACTCCCAGCTCCTCATATTTTAACTTTCTAAATATGTGAGATGTTCTAACCCATGATTTGAACACGTGTCACACACCGTTTAGCAATATATCAATTTATCTAAAACAATCTCACTCCTTGCATATGTATATATATATATATATATATATATATATATATATATATATTTGTGTGTGTGTGTGTACTTTATAAATAGTGCAAGAGAGAAAGTAGGGAGGTTTCAGGTGTTCAGTCAAGTATCTGATTAGCCTCAAATAATACACCTGGAAGAAACCCCAACAGATAATGTACTACACGGTGGGCTATTTTTTTTTTTTTTCTAGAAAAGACAGTAAATATTTTTGGCTTTGTGGGCCATCTGGTCTCTGTCACCAGTATTCAGCCCTGTCATTTTGCACAAAAGTAGGCAGAGACAATAGAAAATGAAGAAGCATGACATATTGCAATAAAACTTCATTTGCAAAAGCAGACATCCCACCCCATTTCACCCTTGAGCTGTCATTTGCCAACCTCTGGTCCAGCACACGTGACCTATTTAATCTGTAAGGACTTTAAGGTGCGATGGACTTAGATACTGTTATCAACTCTCATCACTCAGGTTTTCATGGGAAGAGACAGCACTACCTGCTTACAATTTTTTATGATGTTTTGTCCATGGGACCACCCTTCACGGGGGTTTCCGGAATGATCTGTTTGAAATGTAGACCAAGAAGTTTTTGTTCTGTTTCAATCCCTTTGACAGATCCCCTCTGATTTCCATGTGGAATTCAATTTCTCATCTGTCTTGTGGGGTCTGCATTTGAGAGGGCTCTGCCCCGCCTCGTCTCCTCCACATTCAACTGCATTTCTCAGGGATGCTCTCCTTGCCTCCCCGTCCTGTGTTGAGCTATAGGGCAGCAGGAAGTGGGCCTGTTTTCTGCATGCCCAGCGTGATGCTGGCTGCATGGTGGGCCCTGAATCAACAGCTTTGGAACGTGTGGAAAAATAAGAACTGAGATTCAAAATGGGACTTTGCGCAAATTCGACAGAATGCCACCCTGCTCAGACCCTGCTGAAGTGTCCCAGGTTTTACCAAGTGTACATTGATAGATAGGCTTGGGCCGATGGGCCACCTCCCCCATGGAAATTTCCATAACAAGCAACCTGGTTTCATTTTCCCCAGGCAGGAGCCAATCGGCTTAAAGGTCGCTCTGTTCCCCAGGCAGGAGCCAGTCAGCTTAAAGGTCACCCTGTTCCCTGGGCAAAGAGCCAATAGCATTAAAGGTCACTCTGTTACATCCCCCAGCAGAAATCCCTACTTAAAGCTCCTGCCTGCTCAGAGCTCAGACACAATAGCTCATCCCTGCTGAGAGGAGGCAGCCACTGCAACAGCTCCAGACCCACCGTCTCCAGCCTGACGGCAGCTGCCCCAGCCAACAGCGCCAGAGACCATAGCCAGCACTACCAGGCACCCACTTTCCGTTCAGAGCTCACACACTTCCCACTCCCTGACTCCTCTCTCCCCATACTTCTTCTACCTCTGACCAGTCATAAAGGCTGGTGAATAAATCTCTTGGCTGCACGGTTGTCTCTGGTGTGATTTTTGCCCTTCAGACATGGCCAAAGAAAAGTCCAGGATCAGAAAACTCTCTCCACGTGATCTTCATCCAAACGCCACATCATCCTCCTGTCTGCCTAGGAAACCATCTCTTATTAACATCTGGGAGCCCAGAGGCCCCTGTCTGTACTGCTCACTGTGCCAAGATATTCCACAAACTCACCTTCTGCAAGGATGTCGCTATTTTATTCTGTGCCATGGATTTCATTGGCTGGCCCCATTTCCCTGTGCTTCTTGGGTTTCTTGTAGGAACTGGATTCCCCAGATGTGGCTGGTAGGAGTTTGTATAACTTGGGTTTGCAGTTTGTATTCCTGAAGGCATTGCACTGACTCTCAGTGTGTGTGCGTGTGTGTGTGTGTGTGTTGGAGGATACTGTGGTAGCTAGATCATCAAACCCACGGGGATGATAAAATAAATTTCAGGATAATGTATGAAATTACCATCACCAAAAAGAGGAGCTCCCCACAATTCTGCTTTGTTATCACTTTAACTCCACACCAGGGACATCCCTTCAGGAAACACGTCACTGTCTCAGCTCAGAACGCATGCTGTTTTTATTAATGCAGGCAGTGTTTCTAAAATGGACCCAATATGAAGATTGTGCTTCCTTCTACTTTAAAAAAAAAAAAAAAAAAAAAAAAAAACATGATTTTTGTACTATCTCCACCATAAGTATCAAGTTAACTTGAGCTATTAAACGAACTAATTACATGTCTAGAGTCATCAAATATTTCCTAAGTAATGAATTTGATACAGAGAATGTTAGGGGCATAAAACTTTTTTTTTCTTTTATGCTTTTAGGTTCGGTGGTGTTTTAATTAGACCTGTGAATTAAAAGACAGATTAGCAGGAGAAAAAGCTTATCCGTGCTTCTACATAAGAGCTCACAGAAAATGTAGCTCAAGGAAATGATTGGACTTCAGGAGTTATGATGGTCTCAAGAAGGGGAGAGAGCTATGATTTCAAAGAACAATAAATGGGGGGGTATATATTGGAGGACGATTGGAGGGTGCGGTTTGTTTTAGGAAGGTGTGTTTGTGCAAATGTCTCACCTTGGCAATGTCTTCTCATCTCAGATGACAGGAGTCACTCATTCTTCCCAGTATAGGGAGCCTCTCTTACAGGGAGATCTATGTCAGTCCGGTCCATTTGGAAGTCTCTGTTCTTAGACAAGAGCTGTGGAAAGAAAACTTCTCCGTATGTCTTTGGATCCTCAATCATCAAATATCTTTAACTTGAAATAAGTCTCATGCCACAGTGGCATCATCTGGACCCCTTCAGGAACAGCGAGGTGTCTTAAAGAGAAAAATGAAGGAATTTTGAGAGACAAATTGTTGACTCAAGTTTCCGAAATATAAGCCAGGTTCAGTGACTGGGGAGGCTGAGAAAGGAGTCTAGCCAGTTTGAGGCCAGCCTCAGCAACTGAGCAAGGCCCTAAGCAACTTATTGAGACCCTGTCTCAAAATAAAAATGAAAAGTACTGGAGATGTGACTCAGGGGTAAAGTGCCCCTGGATCAAATCCCCAGTGCCAAAAACAAAAAGCAAAAAACTGAAAACCCCAAAATATGGTAGATGTACTTGAAGGACCTCAGCGAACGTCACCAAGTACCCACTAACTTTTTCACTTTAGCGATCTTCATACTGAATGCTAAAACCGGGAACTCTCACTGATTATTTCCTTCCAGAAGGATAAGTATTTTACATTAGCTTAAAAAAATATCTGAATGAATCAGCTTCTCAGCACAATCTGTGACTTTTTTGTTTTTAACAAAATCATATAATTTGGTAAATTCATTACCCAATTTATCAGAGTTGAACTCCGAAAAGAAAGGGTCCTAGATTGGTATAAGGAGATGTTCGTAACACAATAAGAAACTCAGAATCTTGGGGTTAAAGGATAACTTGGCCAGCTCAATCCATTGTCTCTTTCTTTGTAGGTACAAGAGGCTCAGAGTACTTAAGAGGTTTGCCCAAGGTCACCTTGTGAGCTAGTGCCTTTAACTGGGACTGGAGTCCTGGGCTCAGTCCCACGGAAATACTTGAAAAGAAGGGCATCTAATGAGTTGTAGGTTAATGAATAGAAGTACATTCATCAGGTTAATGCAGCAAAGCCCTGGGTATTGAGAAAACATAAAATGACTCTGAGCTAATTAAAACAGGGAGAAATTAGAAAATGAGGCTTAAGACAGAATATTAATAATTTCGGGCAGACCTCTCACCTCTTTATCTCTCTGTTCTCAACGCGTTCGTTCCCGTTTTCCAGCACAGCAGCACAGGGGCATCCTGTTTATTGATGATATTAAGGGTTAAAATCACCCCCACCATTGAAATGTGGAAATCAGGGGCCCCGCGTCCTCAGAATGTAACCCTGTCTGGAGTTCGGGGTCTTAAAAGAAGTCATCAAGTCACGGTGAGGTCATTGGACTGGCACTTCATCCTGTAGGATTGGGGTGCTTAGGGAAAGGGGGAACTTGGTCGCAGAGACACGCATAGAGGGGAGATGATAGATGAGACAGAGAGAAAACGGCCTGTGTAAGAGAGAGGTCCAGAAACAGATGTCTCCCTCCGAGCCTCAGGGAAACCCAAGCTCCCTGACACCTTGAGTCACTGGAGATGCGACTCAGGGGTTAAGGCTTCCGGCCTCCCGGACCTTGAGACAACCTTGTTGTTGAAGCCACCATTTGGGGGTGTGTTTTGGTGGCAGGCCTGGGAAATGAACATGCAGGATCGACGAGTCGGTGTACCAGTCCCCTGGCCCCAGCCTGGCACGGTGCTATTGTCATGTCTACACTCAGAAGCATCCACGGTCTCTAGCCTCTCCGGGTTCTCAGTTAATGCTTGTGACTGGGCCGTCCTCACACTCCAGGGAGTCCTTGAACTCGACAGGACTCAAACATGATGCACTGCCAACCCAGCGCCTTGGGTGGGTGGACACTGTCCTTCTCATTTAACTGGGGATCCTCAGGGAAGATACTGGCTTTCTCACTTAAAGGTCACACAGTGCTGTCAAAGAGGATTCCATCCCCTACTCTCCAGCTATGATAGTCCAGGTTTTAACACCCACTTCCTTCCTGTGGGATCTTACAGGGTCTTCACCTTGCCACACAAAAAGTCCAAGGGTCTTTTCAACTGAAAACTGTTTCCATCCGAGTTACAGAAACAAAAGAAAACAACAGAATCAGGTCGTTAAAAGTGATCACTTAATCAGCTCAGCTTATCAAAACAACATTAAATCCCTAATTAAAACAGAATCTCAAACAATGAATTCCATTTTCAAAATAAAACAAAACCCGACAAGTTCAATTTTAACTGACGATTGTGTTCACCAACAAATTGCTTAAAATATGGGATGGTTTTGAGTTTTCACTGAGAGAGCTTAGTCTGTGGAAATCCACAAATAAAATCATATTTACCAAGTTAGAGTTGTTTTTCAAGAGGGGCATCTGCAGACACTGATTAATAATATCATTAAGTGGATGATCATGTGGTGATTTTAGGTGTTATTTGGTTACACACGGAGACCTAATGCTTCTCAAATGCTGGCTCCGTGACAGGTATTTTGCTTGCACCTCAGTTAGTTCTCTGGCAGAGAAAAAGATCAAGCTAAAGGGCTGATGTGGAGAGAGGTTAGTGAAGGGGAGTTTCTTCTGTGTTGGGAAGGACAGGGTTCCATTGGAAGCTGGTGGGTGTAAGAAATAGAAAGTCTGATGGTCCATTTCCAGAACACAGTATTTAGCCTTATATGTAAAATTACTGGGGGTGTAAGACAAACAGGCAGAGGGAAATAGAGCAGAGTGGTTACCAGCAGTTAACTAGCACAGTAGCACAATATCCTGCAGCGGGGGCAGACAGAGTTCATGCACCTGAATAGCACCTTGGCCCACAGCAGGTGGGGAAGGGTCTGTCTAACTATCTCTGAAAAGATACAGTAACTTAAGCCTGGTGAGGTGGTGGTGGTGGCCACAGTGCACGCCTATAATCTCAGCATTTCTGGAGGCTGAGGCAGGAGGATTGTGAGTTCAAAGCCAGCCTCAGCAACTTAGCGAGGCCTTATGCAACTTATCAAGACCCTCCCCTGTCTCTAAATTTTTTTTTTTTTTTTTTAAAGGCTGGGGATGTGGCTCTGTGCTTAAGTGTCCCCGGGGTTCAATTTCAGGTACCAAAATAAATAAGAAAGAAAGAAAGAGAAAAGGAAGAAGAAATAGTAACTTAAATGGAGAATTAAAACCTGTGAACCTGCCAAAATGCACTCACCCCAAAAGGCCTTTCCCACCACAAGAGAACAGAGAGGTGGAGACAGCTAAAGTTGCCTTTCTTTAAAATAAGCCACTAGGAGACAGTAAACCATAGGTGACCTCAGGGAAGGTTGTGCACCCTATAGTAATCAGCCACCAGGGATCCGGGGTAGGGACCCTTTTCACCAGGGGATAGAATGCTGTTTGTAACCACTCTGGGTGTGTCTGACCACCCAATGAAGGGCAAAAATCACACCACCACCGGAGACAACCGTGCAGCCAAGAGATTTATTCAGCAGCCTTTATGGCTTGTCGGAGGTAGAAGAAGTACAGGGAGAGAGAAATCAGGGAGAGGGGAGTGTGCAAGTTCTGGTGGGAGAGAGGAGTCAGGGAGAGGGGAGTGTGCAAGTTCTGGTGGGAGAGAAGAGTCAGGGAGAGGGGAGTGTGCGAGCTCTGGACGGAGTGTGTGTGCCTGGTCGTGCCAGCTGTGGTCTCTGGAGCTGTCGGCTGGGGCAGCTGCCGTCAGGCTGGAGATGGTGGGTCTGGAGCTGTTGCAGTGGCTGCCTCCTCTCAGCAGGGACGAGCTGTTGTGTCTGAGCTCCGGGCAGGCAGGAGCTTTAAGTAGGGATTTCTGGTGGGGGGTGTGCCAGAGTGACCTTTAACACTATTGGCTCTTTTCCCAGGGAACAGGGCAAACTTTAAGCCGATTGGCTCCTGCCTAGGGAAAATGAAACCAGGTTGCTCTTCATGGAAATTTCCATGGGGGAGGTGGCCCATCAGCCCAAGCCTATCTATCACCAGACACCTAATCTTACAAGACCATTTTTAATGTCTTGCATATGCTGCACCCATGTCCCCAAGCCCATTCTTTGGGTTTGGGCAGGTGACCATGTTTCTCCCAGGAGGTTCCCAAGGCCTAGGGAGAGAGGGAAGCTTTACCACCCAGGCCTGAGGATGCAGGATGGATCATGGGGCCGAGAGGAGGGGTTCATGAGAGATGTTACCTGACAGGGACTTCAGCTGCCGAGGATTGTGGCCACTGCCAGGATCTTGGTGAGGCAGGGCTGCTCTCTGCTCAGATACCCTGACTTTTGCCAAACCTGCCCAGAGCGCCAGGGCCTGGGAGCCCAGCAGATTCCCTCTGCCTCTGTGCACTTGAATCTGCCAAGAACAGTGAGACAGGACCGTGGCTGTGGCTCTGTGGTGGCACACGTGCCTGGCACGTGTGAGGCACTGGGTTTGGTTCTCAACACCGCATATAAATAAATGAAATAAAGGTCTATCAACAATTTATATATATATAGATATATATATATATATATAGATATGTAGATAGATAGATAGATAGATAGATAGATAGATAGATCATACATCATTAAAAAAAATAATAAAGAACAGTGAGACAATAAATGGGAGCTGCGGTGACAGATAGAGAAAAACGGCCGTGCCCTTGGCCTTCCATACCTAGGGGTCTGTGAGTTACGGAACTGAAATACTCAGAAACAAATTCACCACGTACCGAACAAGCATGGACTCTCATCTCTTGTCATGATTCCCGGAACAATATGGCATAACGAGTATCTTCACTAATTTTACGTTCGTGTGTTACCGACATGCTCTAAGTCACCTGAAGATGGTTTCACGTACACAGGAAGATCGTGAGTGTGAAATGCAACTACGACAACGTTTTCCATAAGCGGCTTGAGGGGATTTGGGTATCTCCAGGGAGTCCTGGGACTGATTCTCCATGGGACCCTGAGAGATGACTGGATTGTGTATGCACCATCTCACTGAATCATCCCCAAATCCCACAGCACGTTTTTTTAACCACCTCGGAAGTAGAAGCACAGAGGACTGGAACTACGTCCATTTTTTTTTTTTTTTTTTTTTTTTTCCATGAGCAGGTAAAGTAGGAAGTAAGAAAAAAATCCAGCCTTCCTCTGGACCAACAGAATGTGGAGAAAGGAAAACTACGGTTTTCCTCTCAAAACAAAATATTTCTCTCAAATAAGGAAAAGAAAAGGCATTATACGAAGATTCCCGAGGAAGTTGTAGATAAGTGTTATTTTCAAAGCATTCATGTTTGGTTCGGAGATGGAGTGACTCTATTTAGGTTTTCAGAGGAGAGCTGAGCTGGAAGACCATTCCTGGTGAGACATGAAAACGTGGTCCTAGGTTTATGGTAATGTTCAAAGAAGCCGGGCCTGTAATCCCAGTGGCTCAGGAAGCTGAGGCAGGAGGATCGCGAGTTCAAAGCCAGCCTCAGCAAAAGTGAGGCGCTAAGCAACTCAGCGAGACTCTGTCTCTAAATAAAATACAAAATAGGGCTGGGGATGTGGCTCAGTGGTTGAGTGCCCCTGAGTTTGATCCCTGGTACCCGTAGGAAAATATATATATATATGTACCCTAAGGACTAAGGGAAGCAGGAAGTTAACATGACAGCTTACTTTTGCAGGGCCCTGTATAATTTAGTGGACATTTTAGTAGATATGGATGACATCCAAAAGTTCCTTTTCTTATTGTTGTCACTATGATTTTTCTCTTCCTCATTTAGCAGATGAAGGAAGGAACCCAAAGTAGTTAGATGTCTTATCTTAAGCAACCCAGAAAGGAGCAAAGATGAATTTAAGTGCTACGTTGAGGACTCTGTCTGGTGGACCAAGAACTGTCACTTATCTAAAATGTCCATGATGTGAAATGGAACCAACTGAATGCATCTCCATTGAGTACTGAAGTATAGTTGGTACTCAGGGTACTCTCTTGAGTACATTGTAGTATCGTTTTCATCATCATTTCTCAAATCCAATCTCTGTTGCTCCTTATGAAATGGTGCATATGCATGTATTCAATTTTTAGTAGACTCCTTGTGTCTACATCCAAAATAAGAACACTTCCAAACTTGAATGTAGCTCAGTGGTCTCATAACTCCCAGCAGTACCTTGGTTTAGCCAAGGCATTATCTGTTATATAAGTCTGACCTAAGGCTTTCCTACAAAGTAAACATTTTCCAACACAAGCAACTGTTGCTGCCAGAGATTAATTGCCCAACTTTTATATGCCCAACTAACAGTAGGTTGGCATTTAGCATCTTGGATTTATAGATTTCCCAGTATGCTATTGGACTGTTTGCTTTGGATGGATTCCCCAAGCATTTGAAATCGGATTTCTCCAAGGACAGGTCTGTGTAAGCAGATGAGTTAATCACATCATTTCACTTCAGTCTCTGCTCAGAGAGCTCTGTGTATTGCAGTCTTGAAAACTCCTGGGATGTTTCTGTGGCTCTGGATGTGTCTGAATGCACCAGGTAAAAATCCTGGCTCTTGTGCTCCATCCATTTGCTGAGTCTTATCTTTTATTCAATCTTGTGCATAACAGAATCTAAATAAACATGGCTATAAGAACCCTGTCCATGCATCTACAAGGTCAATTGCATGGTATTAAACTTCCTGTTTTCACCAAGGGTCGAATCCTTGTGCAGACTAGGAGTTTGAATGAAATTTGACGACATGGTGGTTTTTCGACTTTGAAGAACATTAATAAACTAGTCATTTAATTAATAGTTTAACATATGCTGATATCAGGTAAAGTTAAGTTAGTGGCTTTTAAAAGAGAAGATTAATTTTCTGACCTGAATTGAGTTGGGGGTTTTAGTCTAACCTGTTTTAGTTTCAAAAGATAGAAACCTCTCCAACTCAGTCAGTCAAGGAGATTGGGTGGAATCAACAGTAAGTTTTACAGATTGGGGTACACATTGATCCTTGCTTCAGTCAACTGCTACCAAGGCAACTTGGTTCCATAGCACGTCGATGACACTGGCTCTCCAAGAAAGATAGGCACACCTGTCCACTCCCCAACCATTTCTGCAGTGTGTACAATGGCCACTGTCACTAGAATTCCTCCTGCCTGTCCTCTTTATGCAGTACTATAAACAACCGAATAGTTAATGCTAGTCTTGGGCTGTGACACTCTGAAGCTAGTCAAAATGGCAGCATGCAACGAAGAATGGCTTGGATTCTCTCCAACTGCCCCCAAAGGTTTTTCTCACGCACCCTGCAGCAGAAAAAGGAGCAATCATAACCCATTGATTCCTATGTGCAAGAAGCCTAGAGAGTGTTATGATTTAGATGCTGGCATTTCTGAACTTATCCCATTCAGTTTCATCAATTGTATTGTTCCAATGGGATTTTCTTTCTTTGTTTATTTTGTTTATTTATTGGTGCTGGGGATTGATCACAGAGACACTCCACCACTAAGCTACATCCCCAGCCCTTTGTATTTCTATTTTATTCTAGTGTGTTATATATGACAGCAGAATGCATTACAATTATTATACATATAGAGCACAATTTTTCCTATCTCTGGTTGTACACAAAGTAGAGTCACACCATTCGTGTCTGCTTACCTGTACTTAGGGTAATGATGTCCATCTCATTCTACCATCTTTCCTACCCCCAAAAACACAGTGGTGGATTTTAGAGTCAAAAGTTTGAGGAGATGGCTCTTTTGCTACAAGAAGAAGACGGAGAGTGGGGTGAGCAATTTCTGTTTATGCTGCAAGATATCTTGAGTGACTCTCTTCTGTATTCTTCAACGAAAGACATTTGAACTTTTTCTCTTCTGCACCATCTTCTCACAACTCTAATGCTCGGTCTATGAACGTTTTCTGGCAAATGCAGGAGGGAACAAAAGACAGGTCAGATGAGCCAGTGATTCCATTTAGGAAACAGAAAAATGTATGTCTTAATGAGCAAGCACCTTTTGTTCCTAAAAACGGAATGAAGCCATCGTACCCAGTTAATGCTCATGCCGTTAGGGGAATGACTGCTTAAAGTTATTGAAAGGAAATGTCATATGACAAACTCCCCTTGGTTTACAAGGACTTCGGGTTAAGTAATTTCGTCTTCCATTATGGTTTTAAAATACTGACTTCACAACTTGTCAAATCAACCTGGCATGGTCCTTGTTACAAGTAAATAGGTTCCTTCTGGGAAGCCTCCAGCAATCAGCTCTCCCAGGGAGGAAGCACAGATATCAGAGGCCTGCCTCTCTCTCCGACCGAATCTATTTGTCTGTCTGTACATTTAGGCAGACGATGCAATACATCTATTTATCGCCACCACCCGTGTATCTGTCTAAAGTGATATCCAAAGGCGTGTGTTCTAATAAAGGCACTGAGGCACATTTGTCTGGTCTGATGCTGCAGACACAGGCTTTATCGTGTGAGTTATCTAGAGATAAGGGGCTTGATTGTTAGACACCGGAGAGAGTCATGACTGTAACTGCAAGAAGGCTGATGTCTCTACTGGGTGAAATTCCCAGCAAGTTACGCATCCAATCACAGAGCAGGAAAAGGGACAGAAGGTGGTATGTAGGGTGTGTGTAGTGGGGAGCGAGGGGGTCTTGGTTCTCTATTAAGTGTAAAATAAAATGTTTGCCACCAGACTGAGCTCCTTGAGGTTAATAACTAGAATTGTATTTAATGTTATATTCATCATTTTAAAGAGACAGATGATACTATGTGATAAATAAACGTTTATGAGCAACTATAGATGGAAATATGGATGTGTACGTGAATGCATGAATGCATGGAGAGGTTGCTGGCTGAGCTAGATCACTTTCTTACAGAGATTTCGTGAATAATACAGGATGCTGCATTTTTACAAATGCATGTGTTTTTTTTTTTTTTTTTTTGGGGGGGTGGGCGTTGCTAGGGATTGAATTCAGGGGCACTTGACCACTGAGCCACATCCCCAGTCCTAGTTTGTATTTTATTTAGAAACAGGGTCTCACTGAGTTCCTTAGCACCTCACCATTGCTATGGTTGGCTTTGAACTTGTGATCCTCCTCCCTCAGCCTCCAGAGCTGCTGGGATTACAGGTGTGTACCACCACACTGGGTTCAAACGCATGCTTTTAGTATAACCTGCATTTCGGTTCCTGTCTGCCTCTCTGTCTGCTTCTGACCTTGACTCCTAGCCAGAGGTCTATTTACATTGGGCTCCTCTCTGTCCTTCATGTCACTTTAATGCCAGGCCCATTGCCCAGCTGGTTTCCCTGCCCAGATGGTTTTACTTCAACATCTCTAGATTCATTTTTTTTTTTTTTTTTTTTTTTTTTTTTTTTTTTTTTTTTTTTTGTGGTACCGGGGATTGAACTCAGGGGCACTCGACCACTGGGCCACATCCCCAGCCCTTTTTTGTGTTTTTATTAGAGACAGGGTCTCACTGAGTTGCTCAGTGCCTCGCCATTGCTGAGGCTGGCTTTGAACTCGCGATCCTCCTGCCTCAGCCTCCCAAAGTGTTGGGATTACAGGCGTGCGCCACCGCGCCCGGCTTCCAGATTCATTTCTTTACTAATGTTCAGACATGATCTTACATGTTGTGTCATTGGAAACTATTCTTCTCACCATCCAGTACAAAGTAGCAACATGACTATCCTCCATCATGGTTCAATTTCTTTCTCTCCTTAGTGTTTCTTCTTCTTTATATATTTACTTGATGCTTTACTTTTTTTTTTTAAATTACCTTTGTGCTTTGATCTATCTTTCACCCTTCAATAAAATGTAAGCTTTAAGAGCCTTCCCTAGCCCACTGACCACTATATCCTTGGTGTAAGTCATTAATTATTTATGGCATGCATCAATGAATGGGGAAAATAAAATAATCTTCCATAGGCTTGATTAGTAGAACTTCCCTAAGTAATATGCTCCTGGAACAGATTTAGAAATCAAACATATGAGACTGCAGTTTGTGGCTCTGTGGCAGAGCGCTTGCCTAGCACAAGGTTCAATCCTCAGCACCGCATAAAGATAAATCAATAAATACATAAAAAGTTAAAAAGAAGTCAAACGTATGCAGGCCTAAAGAGAATCATGACTCCTATTTCAAAATGGTGACTATACTGTTTTCCAGTCTTGGAAGACAATTAACACATAAAATTGTGTTATTTAAAAACGTTGGTATGAAGTTACGTATATACATATACACAGATAGGTTATATCCAGGTGCACATGCAGTGATTTGTTAGTTCAGGCTAATGAAAGACACAGACTTGTAGGTGTGGACCACTTTCGGCACCTAGTTCTTTGCTTTGTACTGATTGATTTTTTTAGAGAAACAAAAAGGGCATGATGTATTCTGGTGCAGTTGCTTTCCTGCTTGTAGTTTGTCAGAAGTAGCAGGGTTGTTTAGGCAGCATTTGGGAATTTGGTGGGATATGCCGGTCATTGTAAGAAGTGGAAATACTAATGGCATTTGTTGACTACAGACCAGGGTACATCCCACAATGGAAAAGTGCTACATGGTCAAGAAAACATTTGTGTCTCCCATGATTTTTAAAATCCTGTTCATAATCACCTGAAATATGTGTGTGTGTGTGTGTGTGTGTGTGTGTGTGTGTGTATGTGTGTGTGTAATTCTGGTTTCCTTTTTAAAATATACAGTATTTTGCACTCACTCTTGCCAACTAGACCATTGCCCCAGGTACTCAGCTCTTGAATACGGATGAGGCCTATTGCATTTTATTCCTATTTTTGTGAAAATGTATGAAAATTCACGTATGAAGGCTGTCTTGGAAAATTTCAAAAGGGACCTCGGAAAGATGACCACAATGTAGAATCTTTTGAAGGACAGTCCTCTTGGCCAGCCATCCATCTTTCGGAGTTTATAGAAGCGTGTTAGAACTAAAATTCAGACTGAGGTAAGAGGAGATTTTTTTGTTGTTGTTGTTGTTGTTTTTTTTTTTTTAGCTTGGTCTCATTGTCTGAACTTGATAAATCCTGGTGTGATTTCCTTTATTTTTTAGACTACTAAAACTCAGGGGCGCTTAGCCACTGAGCCCCGTCCCCAGCCCTTTTTAAAAATATATACTTTATTTAGAGACAGGGTCTTGCTAAGTTGCTTAGGGCCTCGCTAAGTTGCTGAGGCTGGCCTTGAACTCACAGTCATCTTGCCCTAGCCTCTTGAACTACTGGGATTACAGGCATGTACCTCCACATGGGTGGAGGGTGATTTTCTTTTCTTTCCTCAATATTTCAGTATGAACTGTTTGCCATGGTGGGATATTGCATTCCTAAAAGCCAGGCCACTTTTGCTCTGTGTGGCTAGCAAATCCATGATAATACTGGATGAACCGATGCAAACAGGTGACTATTGTATTTTGCTTTATATTGTAGCCAATTAGACAAAAAAAAGACAAAAAAAAAATTGTCAATTGGTTTCCTTATGTTTCTTCAATGTATTAATTTAAAGCATCCTATAAATTTCCCATTTCTCTTGATTACATGTCGAGAGACAGCATGTTTGTGAATTTAACTTCCAGACAGTAAAGGTGGCATTATGAAACATTTGTCCTCAAAATGGGCTATACATCGTTTGAACTTGACAGCCATAATTCTACTACCAGATTACTATTTATCGATAATGACTCTGAAATTAAGAGAGGCTGAGAAACTTGCCCCTATATAGCTAAAAAGAATATCGAGATAATTGTACAATAAGAAGTGACAGAGATAGCAAACAAAAATCCCTAAAGAATGTCATTTTTGATAAGCACACTAAGCAACAAATACAAATTTTTCCTTACTGGACTTCTTGCTACGTTCAGGATACATGAAAAAGTGAAGAAAAAAAAAATCCTCTGGGATTTTATTTCTTAAAATCTGAAATGGGGATAAGGTGTGTAGCTCATATCACTGCGAGACTTCAACAAGATGAGGAATGAGGTCCATGACTTCCAAACACGAATGCTCTTCTGAACTAACTGAGGGTCTTATTCAATGTAGACTCCGATTCTGACCCTTGGCCTCAGGATTTGGCGTTTTGAGGACGTTCTCTAATAGTCACTAACGGTGACTATTAGATGGGAGGTCTCCTTGAAGAGCAAGGCTGTGAGCCTCAGGAGCATAGGAAGGGATCATTCTAGATGGCCTTCCTTTATTTTCATTCCTCTTCCTGTTCTTTTTTGAAGCTGTAGGAGGCACGGCGTTGTATCTCGAAAAACTCACCTGCTTGCTGAATTTTTAAATCGCCGTGGTTTCCCTCGTTTGTGAGTCATAAGATGGAGAATGTTTGGGCAATTGAGAATTAGTACCGGATGGAAAGAGGCTTTGAAATGTGCTTCTGCGTTCCTCCCACACTCCAAACACAATGCAATATCCTAGTCTCTTCCCAGGTTGCAAGCATCCTGTGTTCACAGAGCAACTGGTCAGAAGGAGAGAGAGGTTGCTGTTAGAACGAATGAGTCCATCCATCCAAAATTCATACCTTGACCAATTCCACAAGGTGATGGGATTCAGAGGTGGAGGCCGTGGGAGGTGATTAGGGCATGAAGAAGCTGCCTCACGAATGGCGTTGATGCCCTTTTAAAAACGATTTTTGGAGAGCTCCTTACGAGAGGACAGAGTACGCATGTTCCAGTGCCCTTCTGAGAAGGCAGGAACCAAGCAGCCATCTTGGGAGCAGAGACCAGCTTTCTCTGGACCCTGAATCTTCTGGCCCATTGACCTGTGCCTTCCTGACCTCCAGAACTATCAGACATGCATTTCTGTTCTTTATTCATTATCAGGGTCTCAGGTATTTTGCAATAGTATAGGAAGAGCAAGAAACAGAAGAGTTAGCACTATGGCCTTCCACCATGACAGCTGTGTTTACATGTCAGCTGACCCAACCCAGCCTCCCATTCCCAGCTTATTTTACCAAATGGCTTTGACCATTCCTCAACCAGGAGCTAAAAAAGCTCTATTTTTTTTTATGAAAAGAAATGATAAAATGGGGCAAAGAATAGTTCTATTAGCTTCTTACTCCCATAGATGTATCATCCTTGAATCTGAAAGTGAACGATATTTTTTTTCCTTAAATAAATACAATTCTGAGACACCTTGTACTTTCCAGTTTCACCGACAGATGACACTAGTGAGATATATATATATATATATATGTGTGTGTGTGTGTGTGTGTGTATACACATATATATTTTTATTTTATATATACATATATGTATATATGTCATTTCAAGAAAATTCTTTAATAAGTCTTCAGTTTTAAGGATGAACGCACAAGATAAGAGACATGACTAACATCACATTTTTAACATATTAAAATCGCTTTTAGGGGCTGGGGTCGCAGCTCAGTGGTAGAGAACTTGCCTAGCATGTGTGAGGCATTGGGTTCATATTATTTAGTCTCCAGGTGTTAGTGTAGCTTTTCTTTCTTTTTTTTTTTTTATCATTGATTTCTAATTTCATTCCATTATGATCTGATAGAATGCAGGGTAGTATCCCTACTTTTTTATATTTGCTTAGAGTTGCTTTATGGCATAAGATATGGTCTATTTTAGAGAAGGATCCATGTGCTGCTGAGAAGAAAGTGTATTGGCTCATCGATGGACGATGCACTCTATATATGTCAGTTAAGTCTAAGCTATTAATTGCATTAGTGAGTTCTATAGTTTCTTTGTTTAACTTTTGTTTGGAATATCTATCCAGTGCTGAAAGAGGTGTGTTAAGATCACCTAGAATTATTGTGTTGTGGTCTGTTTGATTCTTGATTGATGAATGTAGATGGGCCTATATATTTGGGGCCTATATATTTATAACAGTTATAACTTGTTGATCTATGATTCCCTTAAGCAGTATGAAATGTCCATCTTTATCTCTTTTGACTGACTTTGGCTTGAAGTCTACTTTATGTGATATGAGGATGGAGACCCCTGCTTGCTTACGTAGACCATGTGAGTGGTATATTTTATCCCATCCTTTCACCTTCAGTCGGTGGGCGTCTTTTCCTATGAGATGTGTCTCTTGAAGGCAACATATTGTTGGGTCTGTTTTTTTAATCCAAGGTTCAATTCTCAGCACCACATATAAAGAAATAAAGTAAAGATTCATTGACAACTCAAAAAAAAATTAAAATAAAAAATTTTTAAAAATCGCTGTTATAGGGTACTATTACTTTTGGTTATTATTTTCCATATGATTCAGAAAAGCATCATCCAAGATAGCAATTTTGTGGTCGATGACTGAACCTCTCAGTTCTTTCCACCAACCTGCAATTCTAACGCTAGTGCTGAAATAAGAAAGCATGTAAGACGTTCGTGAAGGGCGTGTGTGGATGTACGTCTCGTCTCGTGGAAACGGAGCTGGGTCCTGCATCTCGAGGGCACCTTTGTCAGCATCAGTTGGCGTTCAGCATCTTTCTCCTCCTTATTGGAGGCACTGGCTGGAGGAGAAGGGCACAGTATGGCAAAGCAGGACATCTCATCGGTCATCGAATAAAACTTGAGTCATGTAATCGCCGGCTTCACAGCGACTGCACAGGGATATTGATTTTGAGGGTTGCCTCCCCTTGCGGGCGGGGGGGATGTCAATCACCTCTAAGATAACACTCACATGCATGGTCCTTCTCTTTACTATCTCCAAAAGTGAGTCATGCTCTTGAGTCCATTCTGTAACTGGAGAAATTTGATTTTGGACACTTGAACCCTGAGCCTTACTGTGCCTGTTTGATATCTGCCCTTTTTCATTGCCCCTATCTGCTCCCAAACGGATCATTTTTAGCTTGATTTTAAATGGACTCGCTAACCAGATGCATTATGCTGCAGCCACCTGAGCCTGCCCCCCATAACTCCGTGTCAGACACAGATGTTCATCGATTTGCGGGGCGAAATTGACAAAAAGGAGACACAAATAAGCAACAGGTGTGTGGTGCCACTTGCTGTGATGTGCATTAAAAGGAAGATGCTGGGGATCAAAAGGGAGTTGTCAGCACCAGCAGGGCACGTTTTTCAAAGGGCACATTCAGAAGAATCCCAGGTAAAAGGTTGCTTGTCAAAGGAACTAATTCCATTTTCCCTAGATATTTGAGCATTTTATAGTGGAAAGGATTTCTTGTGGTTCATTTGTAAATAATGTAAATTTTTAGTAAAAACAAAAAAAAAGCAGAGTGCATGATCATCAGTATCCAGTTGTGAAATAAACAAAAAAAAAATGCACAAAGCATTATCATTCTTGATGAAACAAAAGAATATTTTGCACTGCTAATTATTACTTCATTCTTCCACAAACAAGTAAAAGTAAGTAGCTGATGGGATGATTGCTTGCAATGAAAGACAAAAGAAGCACTCCATATTTATTGTTCTATATTTAAATAAAGATTTCTCTTTTTGAGGCGGTACCAGGGATTGAACTCAGGGGCACTCGACCACTGAGCTACATCCCCAGCCCTGTTTTATATTTTATTTAGAGACAGGGTCTCACTGAGTTGCTTAGCACCTCGCTTTTGCTGAGGCTGGCTTTGAACTTGTGGTCCTCCTGCCTCAGCCTCCTGAGCCCGCTGGGATTGCAGGTTTGCGCCACCATGCCCGGCTTAAATAAAGATTTCTGTGTCTTTTTTTTTTCCAGCAGCAGGTTAAGCTGGTTACTAACCCATTCATCCATATCGAATAATCGTCAATTCACAATCCATGTGTTTATCAGCACCTTTCAGTATTGGCAGCCACCGATCTATCTTAGGATACAAAAAAAAAGAGTTGAGATGTGAAGACCTGATTGAAAAGTGCGTGCCCAGGTTGATATATGTGCCTGTGTATGTGGGCACTAATGGATTTTTCAATAATTCTATGCTTTTAGGCAAAACTGCCTTTAATAATTAACTCGTGTGAATAAATGTAGCATAACATTCTTACAGATTATTAAAAGACTTGTTTTTTCTTTTGAGAGAATTTGTCATGACGTGCACATGCTCAGAATATGTGGGTTAGAATGACAGTGGTGCAAGGTGCTCCGTAATATTGTTGCAGGGATAAAGAAATGCTTTAATTGTGTGGATCCCAGCTTTGCTCCTATTTTAAAGATTTGATTAGATTCTCTACATATCGTTGGTCATGTAGAAAATAACATATGAGTATACATACATAAGGCATAGGTATATGGAAGTTATAACACATTAATAAAATAGACACCTACCTGACAATTTTTTAAAACAAGATTCAAGAGAATTAAAGGGTTTAGTAAGATTAACAGCATTTTTTTTTTTTACAAATAATCAGGAAAATGTATAATCATTTTCAAGTTTTAGGTGGAAAAAGATTTTCCTTTTATAATCCCCATTAGAAAAGTAAATAAGTTCTAGTAGCTGTCAGTGGATAATCTGCATTCAGTTTAAAGTTCATAGTCTAAAAGTCTGTCCTTAACAGCTGTGAAATCTATAGAGTTTTGAGAAATTATTTTAGGCCATATTAAAATGCTTTAAAAAGAAACGTCTGGTAAATAGGCTATCATTCCCATTTTATAAGTAAAACAATAAACACAATATCAACGTGACCTCTCTGAAGCCATGTGGAATCACATACTAAGGAGATCATACAATTAGAACTGCTTAGTAATTGCAGGTTATGAGCATGATACCAAATTACACTGCTAAGTTTTGAAAATTGCTTTCAAGACTTTGTGTACTAGTCATATAGTCTGTAAGCCTCAGTTTCTTTTTGTCATATGGGAATAAAAGTAATAACCATCAAATTAGCTTGAAGTCTTAGTGGAAGTCTAGCACAGGGGGCGTTAATAAGCTTTTGCTCGTACTATCATCCCTAGAGATTAGCACTGTTGTAATTGCTTTCTGAAAGAAAAAAAACACCAAATGTCCTTTCTTGGAGTGAAATACTTATTGAGGTATAATTTACATAAAAAGTCACAAATTCCTGTAATTTGGGGTAGACTTATACACTTTTGTACCCTACGTGAAGATAAGGCACATTTCTATCATAGCAAAAATTTCCTTGTGCTCTCTTGAATTCAGTATTTAGTGCTGCCAATATCCAAATGATATTGACTGATTTCCATCAATATAGCTTAATTGTGCCTATTCACAATTTGGTATAAATAGAATCATACACATAGACTTCTCTGATATTGGGATAGAAGAAGAAATATATGTTTGGTCTCTGCTCCTGGTTCCTGGCACATCACAGCTAAAACTCTTGGGATGTCTCAAGCGTCCTTGGTATTGGTGGTGAGATGATTGGCAGGTGTCAGCTCCTAGGCAGCTTCAAGATGGAGGTCAGTTTTTAGAAAGATGAAGGCATGGTTATAGGGCTAGGGCTCTCAGCTCTCCCCCTCTTTGAACCTCCAGGGAGGTCTGAGAGACTGAAGGTAGAATTGATCACCAATGGCCAATAGTATCATCAACGCCTAGATAATGAAGCCTCCGTAGAAACCTTGAAAGGCAGGGCCTTGGAGACCTTCCAAGTTGTCAAACGCAGGGAGGTCCCTGAAGGGGGGGGCACACCCCCATATTTTGCCATATGCATCTTCCCTTTGACTGTTCATCTGTGTCCTATGTCATATCCTTTTGGATAACTGGAAAACATGACATGTCCCCCCGCCCCCGGTACTGTGAGCATTCTGAGGACATTCACCCAGCCCAAGGAAGGGGTGATGGAAAACTTCTGATCCATCAGTTTGTTCAGAAGTATTGGTGACAATTCAAGACCTGGATTTGGATTTAAAGTGGGAGGTAGTCTCATGGGTCTAAGTCCTTAACCTGTGGGATGTGATGCTAATTCCACGTAGATAGTGTCAGAAAGGAATCATAGGACCCTCTTGTATTCCTTTGATTGCTGAGTAGTATGGATGTATAGTTTCCAGGATAGAGCTATGAGGAATAAAGCTAGTATGAATATCTGGGCATAAAAATTTGGACATATGTTTTCATTTCTTTGTATAAATATTCAGGCATGCACTGATGAACTTGTATAGGTGATACAAGGTCAAGAGACTACCAAACTGTTAAAATTTTTATGCATTTTACAATTCCAACAGCAATGTGTAAGAGTTCCAGGTCTACTTCATTTTTCCACCAACAACTGCCAATTGAGTCCCACCCCCCCCCACCATTCCACAGGATGTGAGGATACATCTTAGTGCAGTTTTACTTTGAATTTCCTTGAAGACTTTTAATACTGAGCCTCTTGGCATTTGCTTGTTTTTTGTGTTTATATGAATTATATCATTAAATATTCTAGGTAGAAATATTCTCCCAGACAGGTTACAAATATTTTCTTCTAGTGTATGGGGTGACTGGAATTTTTTATAGGCGTCCTTCAGGATGAGAAGATTTTTATTCTCTTGAAGCTCAATTTATCTTTTATTCCTCACACTTTAATGTGTGCCATCTATGAACATTTTGCTTATCCAAGGTCACGAAGAATTTTTTTTTATATTATTCTCCCCAGAATTTTTATGACTTTAGCTTCTACATTTACATCTGCAATTAATTTCTAATTATTAGGTATTTTGTGCTTGGTATTTAGTAGGGTTATAGGGTGTTGGATTATGCACCCAAAAAATATGTCAGAGTCCTAATACCTGTGAGGGTGACCTTATTTGGCAGTAGAGTCTTTACATTATATAATGAAGGATCTAGGGATGAAATCATCCTAGATTGAGAGTGCAGTTGAAATCAAATAACTGGGGCCCACAGGGAGAAAAAGAAGAGGGGGATTTGAGACATAGACACACCAAGGTGAAGGCAGAGAAGCAGCCTGGTCAGCCACACCCCAAGGACTGGGACAAGTTGCCAGGCGATTCTATTTCCTGGGAGAGAGACAGGGAATGAACTCTTTCTCTGAGCTCCAGGAGGAACTGCTGAGGCCTTGATATCAGACTTCATGTCCCCATCATTGTGAGAAAGTAAGTTCTGCTTTTTAAGACACTTGTCTGTAGCAGCCTGATGCTGTTGCAGCTACAATACCGCGGGAGGAAATTCGGTGGCAGGAATCTTCTATCTTTTTCTCTTTGCTTCTATACTAAACTCATTTCCTTATATTATCTTTTTCTCTTTGGCTTTCTTTTTCTCTTTGGCTTTCTCTTTTTCTCTCTAGCTTCTCTGGCTTTTTCTAGCTTCAGCAACCTCTCGAACTCTTAACCGCTCTGCCTCTTTTTTTCTTCTGACGTCTAACCGCCCTGACTCTTTTCTTCTTCTGACTGCGTTCTTCTTCTGGCGACGTCTAACCTTCTTCTGATTCTTTCTAACCGAACTCACCCGGTTATATATCTTTAGCTTTACAGGTGCGTCACGTGCATACTTTGAATAATGTATTGATATCAGGTGGAAACTAGAACATCTTTTATGGCTCCTAGCTAACTGCAATAGCCATCTCCCTGATTAGGGCTTCTTCACTCGTTGATGGAGATTTGTTGCAGCTAATTTGGCTAACGGGGGGGGGGGGGGTGTCAAAGTTTATTTTCACATGAATATACAGTTGTTCTAGAATCATGTGTTAGAAAGATATCATTTCATTGTTACCTTAATCTGGTGCATTTATCAAAACTCACCTGACCTAGGGTCAGGTGTGGTGGTTGCATGCCTGTAATCCCAGTGACACAGGAGGCTGAGGCAGGAAAATTATAAATGTGAGGCCAGTGTCAGCAATTTAGCAAGGCCCTAACCAACTTAGCAAAATCCTATCTCAAAAATTGAAGAGGGGGCTGGGATTGTGACTCAGCGGTAGAGCGCTCGCCTAGCACGTGCGCAGCCCGGGTTCGATCCTCAGCAACACATAAAAATAAATGCATTGTGTACAACTAAGGCAAATAAATAAATATTTTAAAAAATTGAAGAGGCTGAGGATGTGGCTTAGTGGTAAAATATCTCTGGGTTCAATGCCTAGTACCAAACAAATGAACAAACAAAAACTCAGTTGACTACCTAAGTGCAGGTCATTTTTAGACTCAGATTCTGCTCCATGGATTTTTATGTCAATCCTTCACTGTGTTGATATCAGTCGCTTGACAGTATTTTTTGACATCAGATAATATAGGCAGTGGTCCTCCAGTTTTGTTTTCCTTTTTCAAATATGATTTTGTTGTTCCAGGTACTTTTTATTTCTGTGTAAATTTGGGAATCAGCTCATCAAGTTTTCTCGACATAAACAGCCTGGAGTCTTGATCGGGGTCAGTTGGAGTTTATAGGTCAATTTGTACAGAATGGAATTTTTAAAACATGAATCTTTTATTGAACCATGACTACGGTACAATTGCCTATGAATGCAGCTATTTTTTTTCTTACAAATTCTTAGCTCTATTTTCTAGTTTTTAAAGTTATTACACATCTTTTATTAAACCGTTTTCTAGTTGTTTTTATATTTTATACCGTGGTAAGTGGTATTTTAAATATTCATTTTTCAGTTATTTTGGTGCCAGTATATAGAAAAAGAGTTGGTTTGTATATATATTGACCTAATATCCTATGACTTGCAAAATTTTCTTCTGGTAAAGAATTTGTGCTTGTATTTAAGGATTATGTATTATATCGTATAATGTCATAATAAAGTAAGTTGTGTGTCACTTCTTTATGACTTTCATTCTATATTATTGCCTTATTTCACTGAAAATGATATTCAGTAAGATAGTAAAATTGGTTATATTTTTATGTAGTTTGCTGGTCTTCAAGGGAGAGTATCCTGTCTTTCATCAGTATGTGATGTCAGCTGTCAGTTTTTTGAAGATGTACTTTATCAGCATGAAAAAGCTGTTTTCATAATTTTAATCATAGATAGGCAGCAAATTTTTAACTGCTTTCTCTCCATTTGTTAATATAGTCAAGAAGTTTTTAATCATTAATGCTTAAGATGTAATTAATTCTATGGATTGCTTTTTATTAATATCAAGTCAATCTTGTATTCCTGAAATAAATCACCCTTTAGTCAAGATGTATTTTCCCTGTGTATTTCAGTGAACTTTATTTTCCAATATCCTACTGAGAACTGCTGTTGTCTGTTTGTGGAGGAGGCTAGATAGGAGTTAATGCTTGGTTGAAGTGGATTTGTTGCCTTTGACATCAAGGATCTTTTGGCCTACATAGAATTAGTTTCTTAATTGTTTCCTCTTCCATTTTCTAAAATAGCTTGTCTAATATTGGTACGAATTCTTCATTAAGTACTTGACAAGAATTCATCAATGAAAGCATTTGAGTGTGGTATTTTCCTCGTAGGAAGCTTTTTTTTTTTTTTTTTTGTAAATTGTCAATTCAGTGTCCAATAAGCATATGCCAATTTGGATTTTTCAATCCTTCATTAGTCACCTTTGGTATACTCTGCTTTTATTACATTTTCCACTTCATTGAATGTTTCCATATTTGGGCCTATGTCTTTATGCGTTTTATTTACTTTTCTATCAGTATTTGTAGGTTCTGTAAACGTAAATGGAACTAGGCCATTTATCCCTATGGATACTCACTTTTATTTCTGATATTAGCAACATGGGTTCTCATTTTCCTTTATTGTTTCTGATTGGATTTTATCAATAATATTGATGTTTCCAAAGAAGTAGCATTTGCTTTGTCAATTTGCTCCACTGTTTTCTATTTCATTGATTTTTTTTCTATTATTATTTTTGTTTATTTCTGTCTATTTTGGTAATTTTGCTCTACTTTTCTGGTTTCCATAGGTAAAATGTTTGATTGTTAATTTTAAGTCTTCTTCTCCTTCTTTTCTGTTATTGCTATTTAAAGTCCCAAGTTTCACTCTAAGCATCTTCTAGTCACAAAAGTTCACTTTGTCATAAGTTTTAGGCTACAAATTTTGACCCATTGTTTTGAATTTTTTTTTTTTTTTTGCTCAAAATATTTTTTTTTACTTCCTTTTGAATCTCTTTATCGACTTGGGGATTATTTAGAAAAAAAAAATAACCCAGCTTCCAAATTTGCAGAAGATTTTCTTCTCAATTTTATTTTTGCTGATCCAGAAGTTAATTATTTGATTCAGAGAATAAGCTCTGTGAGATTTCAAACTTTGGTTATGTATTGAGATGCATTGTATGATCTTGCATCTGATCAACCTTGGTAAGTGTTACCTATGTCCTTGAACATGAGGTATTCTGTACAGGTCTGGACACAGAGTTCCATACATATCAATTTGATCAATGGATTTGATTTTCTTGTTGAGATTGGTACAGGTACTGATTATTTTGCCTCCTTGTCCAATCACTTGCTGAGAGAGAGAGATTAATAATCTCAACTGTACTTGTGTATTTGTGTAGTTTTCTTCTTTGGGCTATTTGGGATCATACATTTGAATGATCTGTCATTAGATGCATACATATTATGTTAGAGGAATTGCTCTACCATCTAGCAGGTTGCTTTGCATGCAATGCAGGGTCCCTCATGATTTCTTGTAGTACTTTGGCCATGAAATACACGTCTGATATTTGGATACCCATGCCTCTTGTTTTCTTTCTTTTTTTTTTAATGCCACGATCTTCTTGGTATGCTGTACCTTTTCACTTTATTTTTTTAATTTTTTTATTCTAGTTTTTTTATGTATGACAGTAGAATGCATTACAATTTATATTGCATATGTAGAGTACAATTCTTCATATCTCTGGTTGTATACAAAGTATATTCACACCATTCGTGTCTTCATACATGCACTTAGGGTAATGATGTCCATCTCATTCCATCATAGTTTTTACCCCCCTGCCTCCTCCCTTTCCCTCACAGCCCTTTGTCCTATCTAGAGTTCCTCTATTCCTCCCATGTCCTCCCCTCCCCCGCAGAATAGGAAGTGCGGCCATGGGAGTTGGTGGAAAGCCACCATATTTTTATCAAGATCCACCAGGGAATGGAGCGAGTGTATGAGCATGTGAAAAGACACCACAAACAGTGACATGATTTCCAAGCAAGTAAGTCCTGTGGTTCTTGTTTTTCAGGTATCTTTAACTTAAAGCAGCCATCTCTGGGTTAGAGATAAAATAATAAAAATAATTCTAATAATAACAATATTTAATAATAATAAAAATAAAATAAAAACCAATCTCTTGAGTTAGACAAAGCTTGATTTGAATCACAAATCCCCTAGCCAGGTGCGGTGGCACATGCCTGTAATCCCAGTGGCTCAGGAGGCTGAGGCAGGAGGATCACAGGTTCAAAGCCAGACTCAGCAATTTAGCAAGGTGCTAAGCAACTCAGTGAGACCCTTTCTCTAAATAAAATACAAAATATAGGGCTGGGGATGTGGCTCATTGGTCCAGTGCCCCTGAGTTTAATTCCTAGTACTGCCCCCCCAAGAAAAGAAAAAAAAAATCCTCATACCAGTTGTACGAATCTCTCTTTCTCTTAAAATATTAGTTTTATCCATCCATGAATTTGAAAATAGTGAGGAATAATCATGCATATCTCATACCTTGTCTTGAGTGTTAAGTGAGGTATTTTTTACTTGAGTGTTAAGTGAGGTATTTTTTACTCGTAGAATATATCCAGGACTTCATCACCGTGAGAGATCATCATGACCATTAGCAGGAGCATGCATTATCATTACGGCTGCTTCGTTCTTAGAATGTTCATAAATCCTTTGTTCTGAGTAGATGGTTAGTGATCTAAAAATAAATGTATTTGTAAAATTTAAATCATTATAGAAGAACTAGGCTATACTGTCCATTGAGCCAACATGAAAATTCACATACAACATGAATGAGTTCGTATACCTTGAACTCCAACTCTTCATTCTCATAACTCAACATTTATAGGTGGAGGATGGTTTTTAACCTATAAACCAATATTCTTTCAATGTTTTTTATGGTAATAATATACAAAGGAATCATCATTTGGTTCAGTTTGTTTCCTTGTTCAGCTAATCCTTCAGGTGTGTTTCCGAAACACATTGAAGGCTGAGTTTGACAGACACATCAGTTAAATAAAGATTGGGTTAGAGCAAGGCTTTTCTGTCTTTCCCCAGCTGATCAGTCTTTAAAATAGTTCTCTGTGAAAAGTAAGAGCCAACTTAGCTGGATTCATCCATTAAAATAAAAGTCCAACATCATCAGCAGATAATGAAATTCCATTTCAAATTTCTGGGTGAATGATTCACTGTTGTACCCAGTGACTCCCGAAGTGAAAAGTGACAGCGTTCCTCAGAAAGGACAACAGAGGGTACAGTGCCATCCGTATCTGTCACATTGGTCTGGGGGGAATGGAAAGAGCTGACATCAAAGGTCTTCATGGGCTCAGATAGTTATTCTACAGAATTCTGATCGCTTACATAGGAGATTGAAACCGAAGGAGTTGGAATACAGCCTCTTTATCTTGTCAGATTCTTCCAGCGGATTCAAGGTTCACGCTAGAACAACCAAAGCAATATTTGCAAGAAATGGCTAAGTAATGAAAATTTACCCTGTCATGCCAACCAGAAATGAAAGTATCATCTCAGCACAATTCCCATCAGATGGTCTTTAGATTAAGAATCAGATCTTTTAACTTCATTTAATAGAAAAAAAAAAAAAAAAGACTGGATAATCAGTCTTGTAGTGCAAGGGAACTTTTATCTCCCTGTGTTAAGTAAATTATGGATGGAGGTATTCACTTAGGGGGTGACCTACATAGTACATTCAAGAGGCAAAATTAAAAGTGGTATTCAACCCAGAGTCAAACTTTGCACCTTTGCTAAGGATTCAGGAGATGGGCCTGGTAAAGGGCTGAATGAAAACATGCCAAAAAAAAAAAATGTATTTCTTGCCAGAACACTCCTGGGTGAAGCACCTTAGTTAACCTCTACTTTAGACTATATATATTTATATACACACACACACACACATATATATAAATCTTATAATATGATTTTTAAAGCATATGTGTATATATATAAATATATTTGCTAATGTAATAGTGATATATAATGTATATACATGCATTTATATATATATATATTTTATATTATGTGTATTTATAATAATATCTTTAAATATTCCTGGTATACAAATGTATATACATAAAATATATTGTATATATGCATATATGTGTGTATATATATATAGATGAATGAGATCAGTTCTAAAACTGCTTGAAATATCTTAATCTTGAAATATCTTAACCTTCTGGAGTTAGTAAAATATTTTTTGTATTTTTTTGGGGGGAGGGAGTACCAGGGATTGAACTCAGGGGCACTCAACCACTGAGCCACATTCCCAGCCCTATTTTGTATTTTCTTAGGGACAAGGTCTCACTGAGTTGCTTCTTAGCACCTTGCTAAATTGCTGAGGCTGGCTTTGGATTCACGATCCCCCTGCCTCCACCTCCTGCGCTGCTGGGATTGCAGGCGTAGTTAAATCCATTTTCAAGCCTCTGTTTAGATATGTAATTTCTTTGTGATATTGAATGACTGAGTTACATTTTTTGAGCCTTAATTCTTCTATGTAAGATAAGACTTGAACTTGCCTGACAGAGTTAATTTGATGAATTAGTAAAATAATGTTTAAAAAACAGTATCCTTATGCTTACCATACCTTCAGTACTCTAAGGTAGGTAATATTGTTGTTGAGTTTAGATGTGGACTTTTAGGCAAGTTATTTAATCTGTCTCCCGTTTTTTTTCCTCATATTTTCCATGAGTATGGTACTGGGCATTGAACCTAGAGGTGCTTAACCACTGAGCCACATCCCCATCCACTTTTTTTTTTTTTGAGACTGGCTCTCACTGAATTGCTGAGGTTGCCCTGGAACTTATGATCCTCCTACCATAGCCTCCATAGTCACTGGGATTGCAGGCATACACCACCATTCCCAGTGTTATGGTTTAGATGTGAGGAGTCCCCGCAAAGCTCATGCGTGAGACAATGCAAGAAGGTTTGGAGGAGAAATGACTGGGTTATAGCCTTAACCTAATTAGTGAATTAATACCTGATGGGATTAACTGAGTGACAAATAAAAGTAGTTAGGGTGTGGCTGGAGGAGGTGAGCATTGAGGGCGTGGCTTTGGGGTCTCTATTTGTATCTGGAGAGTAGAGTCTCTCGCTGCTTCCTGATCATCCTGTGAGCTGCTTCCCTCCACCACAATCTTCCACCATGATCTTCTGCCTCACCATGAGTCCCAAGGAATGGACTCTGCTGTCTATGGATTGAGACCTCTGAAACTGTGAGCCCTTAAACTTTTCCTCCCCTCCAATTGTTCTGATCAGGTCCTTTAGTCATAGCAGACAAAAAGCTGCGAAAACCACCCAGCAATATGGGAATATTTTCACTATCTCCGTAAAGTCGTAAAAATGATTGCATCCGGGTTACTGCATGCAACCCATGAGGGAAAGACTACTTGTTATCTTGTAATTGTTCCTTAAGTGCTGGTATTTGTCATTGGAAGTGAGAAAATCAGTATTGAAGAACACCATTTCTGCGACCTTGCTGTCAGGATCTGAGTACTAATGCTACCAGGTACTCAGTCTTTCTGTGCTTCAGTTTGCTTATTTCTAAGATTTGTGTTTTAGTAATAGCATCTGCCAAACAAGGGGTTCATGAGGATTAAATGGGGGTGATCAATATCATTAGCTCAGAACAACACCTGAGATATAGCAAGATTCACAGGAACTGTCTTGATCCTTTGTGTGTGTGTGTGTGTGTGTGTGTGTGTGTGTGTGTGTGTGAAGATTTTTTTTCAACAATTTATATAACAAACATCCACATGCTCACTACTACAATGTAATTAGCGCTAATGTGATGTAGCTGATGATATAAAAATATCCTAATACCACTTTCATGTGGAGTGAAATATTTAGGAAAGTTTTTCTTTTCCTTCTCTCACTTTATCACACTGAATTTCACAATGTGACGATACTGGATATTGGTTAAGAGCATATGCTCTTGGAGTTAGACTTCCTAAACCTGAGTCCTTGGTGCTAGCCATGTTTCTTTCCCTTCCTATATTCTGGTTTTTCCATTACTAGAATGATTCCAGAACTCTCCTCACAAAGGGGAAAAATCTTGGAAAAGTGCTTAGACTGGGGTTCCCTTCCATATGAAATGCTCATTTCATTGGAGAGCAAATTCCTGAAATAATATTTTCTTAAAATCACACAGATAGGATGGGATTTGAAGAGCCAATTCATGGGTCCTTTGTTGCTGTCATTTAAGCATCTTTAAGCACTTGGAGATGCTGTCCATTGGTGGTACATTCACTTGAACAATGCTTTTTGAACTATGGATTTTAATTTTTTATAGTTATAGTAATTGGTCACAAATTAAAAGTCACTCTGTGTGACTGTAATCCCTGGGAGGGTGGGATTCTGCCCACTTTAAGGTTCATATGTATTTGTAAATGTCCAGTTCCACTTACAAAGTGCTCAACAGATATTCATAGAATATGAAACGACTAAGCTCAGGATTGCTTCCATCAGATCATTATTTATATCTTTATTTTTCATACTGGGGATTGAATCCAGGGGCACTTTTTAAATTTTTATTGAATTTATTTGAGACAGGATCTCGCTAAGTTGCTTAGGGCCTTGTTATATCATTGAGGCTGACCTTGACCTTGAGTGAGCAATCCTCTTGCCTCAGCCTCCTAAATCACTGGGATTACAGGTGTGTGCTACCACCACTGACCCCAAATAGTTGTTGGGTTCTTTTATTTATTTATTTTTAACTACATAGGCTTGAAATGTTTTACTGTTTGAATGACATTTCCTTCTGACCCCAACCCATGCACGCTGATGAATATGTATAGGTTACAATAGCCCTCATTTATTTAGCATTTTGACTACAAAACACAATCCTCTGGGAAAGGCATTATTCCCCTATTTTAAAGATGGAAGTTGAGGCACAAAGAGCTAAGTGCATCTGGCTCTCTGTATGCAGGGGTTTAGCCGCCAGTTGCAGATTAAAGATGTAGTGAAAATAGTGGCATTCCTACTGAACGTGCCCTGACATTTTTCTGTCACTATTCCCAGAAGAGCATAGCACACCAACTCTCTGCATGTATTTACGTTATATCAGGTTTTGTTAGTCATCTACAGGTGATGTAAGTATGGAGAGGGGCAGGACTGGGTATGTTGTATACATAGACTACACCATGTTATGTAAGGGGCTGGAGCAACTGTGGATTTGGTATTCATGGGGATAGCTGGAGCTAATGTCCTGTGGATACTGAGGGTTAACTGTAATTCTCTCAGGACTGTGTACCAAGTAGATGGGAGAGCAGGTACTCAAACTTAGTCTTAAACCCAGTCTTATGGTTTAGATGGAAAAAAAAAAAAAAAGGTCATATGTGAGATAATCCAAGAACACTCAGAGGTAAAATGATTAGGAGAGCTTTAACCTAATTGGTGGATTAATCCATTAATGTGGATTAACTGGGTGGTAACTGTAGGCAGGTAGGATATGGCTGGAGGAGTTGCTAGGGACATGACTTTGGGGGTTACATTTTGTCTCAGTTGAACAGAGCTCTCTCTCCTTCCAGGTCGCCATGTTCGGAGCTGTCTTCCTCCATTATGCCCTTCCGCCATGATGTTCTGCCCCACCGTGGGCCTCGAGCAGAGGAGTTGGCCATCTATGGAGTGAGAAACTGAGCACACCCCCCAAAGTTTTTCTCCTCTGTATTGCTTTTCTCAGGTCCTTTGGTCCCAGCAACACAAAGCTGACTAAAACACCTAGATTCTAAAACTTTTGCTTCTGCCTAGAGTCTATAGGCATGCACCACGACACTTGGCCCCAAATAGTTATTATTTTTGTGTGTGGTGCTGGAGATCTAACCCAGGACCTTGTGCACGGGAGGCAAGCACTTTACCAGCCCCTAGTTATTATTTTTTTTTTGACTACATAAATTTGAAATGCTTTATTATTTGAATGACATTTCCTTCTGACCTCAACCCCAACCTGATTTTTTTTAATGTATAGATTGCCTAGTCAACATTTATTGAGCATAAAAACCAAACCCTATTATTTTTCATGTTATAGACAAAAAGTAGGTGCTTTCAAAATTGATCATTCTTATAAGAAAAAAAAAAAAAAAAAAAAAAAAAAAACCTTTCTGGTGGTAAATTCACTTTTCCTAAAATCTTGCCAGCTGACTCAGTCTTCCCCATCTAAGAATCCTACAGACTCCAAGAGGAGAAAAGACGCGATGTGCCCTCCCTCAGGCAGGATAAATGGGTAGGAGAGGCACTTGCATGTAGTCTTTATTTGGAACACAATCTAAAAAAGCAACATGTGTGGTGGAGTGTGATTTTTAACTAATATTGGATCTGAATCCCACTGGAGAGCCAGAGATAGAATGGAATCAGTAGGGGCTGCTTTTTCCTCAAAGTCTTTTATTTATTTATTTATTTTTCCTTTTGGCATTGCTGAGGATCACACTCAGGGCGGGGCCTCATCCTCCACCCTTTAAAGTCTTTCCTTAAGGATAGACCCGTCCCCACACCTGCCACATTTCCTTGCTAAGCCAGTGTGCATTTAACCTCATTTGATGCTGTTTTCTACACACGTGTGTTACTGTGGCTCCTCCCTGTCCACAGGGTCAGCTTTTGTGATTTCAGTTACTCAGGGTCAACCACCATCGACAGATATTAACAGAGAGCCGGGCGCCGCCGTGGCGCAGGCCTGTCATCCCAGCACTTGGGAGGCTGAGGCAGGAGGATCACGAGTTCAAAGCCAGCCTCAGCAATGGCGAGGCACTTAGCAACTCAGTGAGACCCTGTCTCTAATAAAAATACAAAAAAAGGGCTGGGGATGTGGCCCACTGGTTGAGTGCCCCTGAGTTCAATCCCTGGTACGAAAAAAAAAAAAAAAAAAAAAAGAAAAAAGAAAAAGAAACCCCAAACCAAATATTAATATAAAATCCCAGAAATAAGCAGTTCATAAATTTAAACTTACATTCTGAAGAGCACGATGAAATGGGACACTGTCCCACTCTGTCCTGCCTGGGGTTGCCAATCATTCCTTCCTCCACACTGCCCACACTGGTCTCTCTCAGGGCAGCTGAGAGAGACCACCTTCACGTGATTTTATTACCAGGTATCATTACAGTTGTGCTATTATATGATTGTTAAATTTTACTGTCCCACATCTATTCATTTTTTTTTTTTTCCAGAGTGAATCCAGGGGTGCTTAACCACTGAACCACATCCCCATCCCTATTTTGTACTTTTTTGCGCAGAGAAAGGGTCTCACTGAGTTGCTTAGTGCCTCACCATTGCTGAGGCTGGCTTTGAACTTGCAATCCTCCTGCCTCAGCATCTCAAGCCGCTGAGATTCCAGGCATGTGCCACGGCACCCGGCTATTGATTAATTTTTGTAATAGGCATGCATATGTAGGAAGCAAAAATAGTACGAGTAGGGTTTGCTACCAGCCAAGTTGCAGGCATTCACTACAGGTATGGAACAGGTCCCCCTGGATAAGGGGAGGCTGGTGTCTTGGTCTTGTCATGCATTTCTGTCTCTCCCACTGGTCCAAGGAATCCTCAAGACTGGATTGTGGATTGTTTTCTCCGTCACTAGTACCGTGCAGACGTCTTGGGCCTTCCGTAAACATTTGTTTAGCCACTGAGTGAGGATGAGGAGGGTGCTGGCTGAGGAACCCAGTCTGTCCCCCTCCCTACCAGGCGTACTATGCTGCTCAACATTGACTGAGGTAGGCGGACAATCAGAAAAGTGTGTTCTCTGTTCACCACAGGTTTAAGCTTTCAAGTGAGTTACAAATGACCTTCACCCGCATTAAAGGAAGCCGTTTCATTATTACTATTAAGACGCATTAACACCCTGTAGGACTTGATCGAGGTATTCTTTCCTGGAGACGACCACTGAAAGCCTTTAAGCTTGAGCACTGCTAAATAGCAGAAGAAACACAAAAGATTAAGGGCTGAGTTTTCTTTGATCTGCTCGGGGTGTCTGATTGCCTTTCTCTCTCTTCACAAATTGTATCAGATTGAGCCTTAACTTAGGGAAGAGCAATTGGAGAGAGAGACTGCTCCTTTGGAGATTTTCATGTTATTTTATGGAAGGAAAGTAGTAATAAGACGGATACCGAGTTTATTCAATTTTGGATTTAAGCTACTTGGGTTTAAAAATGCCTTTCTGTTGAAGTACAGCCCCTACCACCACCACACATACATACGTATTATCTCTCTCCTTCTTCCTTCCCATTTTATGTCCCATGTAATATGTTCTTTCCCCCCACCTTTTGGTTCTTTTTAGTTATCCATGACAATAGAATCTATTTTGATGTAATTATACAAACATGGACTATATCTTATTCTACTTATATTTTCCTAGTGTGTTGTTGCTTTACCAGAAAAGAATGTGTGATGAGCATGGACTCCCACGGGAACAAGCTATTTTGTGTACTTCTCTACCATGCCTGTTCTGGGAGCTTCCACTGGCTCAGCCTTCTGACATAAGCTTCCTGTAAATTAAGAATCTGAAACTCAGTTGATCATGATGACCCATACCTCGAATCCCAGTGCCTCAGGAGGCTGAAGGAGGAGGATTGCAAGTTCAAGGCCAGCCTCAGCAATGTAGTGAGGTTCTAAGCAACTTAGGGAGACCCTGCCTCACAATACAAAAAAAAAAAAAAAAAAAAAAAATGAAAAAGGCTGGGAATGTGGTTGAGTGGTAGAGTCCTGCCTGGGTTCAATCCCCAGTACAAAACAAAACAAGCAAAATTGAGATTTGGGTGAATTAAGTAAATTACTTCAAAGAAGAATCTATCATAGGTTTCTTCACTGGCTGCCACCTAGAAATGGGCATATATGTTTTTCTCTGTGTGTGAAATGGGAAGAGTTCACTTTGAACTTACTGGCATCCATAGAATGAAGGAGTCCAATCACATGCATATTAAATGCATTTTATGCCAAGTTTCAGTTGAATATTGACCAATCTGTACAGTATTGAAATCTGAAATAGAAGATGCATATAGTATTTTGGGGTGGGATTTTTTAAAATTTATTTTCCCATATAGATTGGAAAAAGATAAACAAGGTAATAGGAATAGTGAAAAAAATTAGCTTGGGGCTACCTTCTAACTAAAAATTACTACAATAATTTTGTTTGTTTAAATATCTATGACTAAGTTACTTCTTCCTAGCCCTGTAGCGACCCAACCATTTTTTATACCAAAGCAATTTTTAAGTAGTAAAGTTGTGCATTTTCCCTATCTGTTTTCTTTCCCCCAAAAAAGTTTCTCCTAAACAACTTGGGCATAAGAATGAAAAATCTCCAATGTTTAAGTCATTCAGGAGGTAGGGAATAAATTGCTTCATTTTTGTACACACATAGAGGGAAGTAATTAGGGAACCATTATGTGGAAGAATATGGTCAATATATCTACAGAGCCAATCTGCTTCCACTCAGCTCTATTGACCTGCCCAGTAAATCCCACAGAAGGTGATGGTGGACTGAGTCTATTCCAGAAAAGACATTTAGATACAATACTAGCCAGATCCTTGGAGGTAGAAGCCAATGAACACATTCCCCTTAGTCTTGAGATGTTCCTATTTGGGAATCTAACTCATCCCAGGGAGAGGATGACCGGAAACCTGAATAGCTTAGAAGGATGAAACCTTTCCTGGGATCTTAGCTTCCTTCTCTAAAGCTCATACAGGTTTTTCTGTGACAGTGCTGTAAATTCATGTTTGTGAGAAAAAATTTGCCCCTTTAGTGAATCTTTTTGAATTGGCCAAGTAAGTACTTCTTAGTGTTCAAATTTTCTTTTGGTGATACAGTAACATTTCCATGAACCAAAATATAAAAAGACTGCTTGTAGGATATAGATACTGCTTGTAGGATATTATGTTGGACCATAAGTGATTCTCTGCAATTTTGCTTTGTTGGGAATCATGTTATTGCAAAATAATGATGGATGGCGATGGTCACATTTTAAGTGCCCTGTGGTTTCTCAACTGATCACTTAAGAAATTCTATTTATCAGTGATACCATTGTTTTACATATTTTAAGAAAATGTGAATACATAAATATTTTTATATACATCAATTATCTATTACTCAAAACTTAACATCTGCCATAATTTTCCATCCTTGGTTTTCCAAGAATGGAAATAGCTAGGTTTCAAAGTCACACGAAACCTGATAAAGACCAGTTTGAAAAGAGAACATCTCTCCAGCTTTGAACCAGCTGGTTCTATCAAGAGGGTACTGGTTAGCTGGGCACGGTGGCGCACGCCTGTAATCCCAGCACTTGGAAGGCTGAGGCAGGAGGATCACGAGTTCAAAGCTAGCCTCAGCAATGGCGAGGCACTTAGCAACTCAGTGAGACCCTGTCTCTAATAAAATACAAAAAAAAGGGCTGGGGATGTGGCCCAGTGGTTGAGTGCCCCTGAGTTCAATCCCTGGTACCAAAAAAAAAAAAAAAAAAAAAAAGGGTACTGTTTACCTTGGAATTTCTCCCAATTTTCTCTCTGCCAGGAATTCTCAAGAACCACGAGGTACAATGTGAAAACTACTGGAGACGTTTCATGGACTGAATTATTCTGGATCACACAGAGAAGTGGAGGCAAAATTTAAAACAGAAATTGGCTCACTTTGAGAATAGCCTTCTCCAGGAAAACATGCTTGAAAAAGTTCCCCCTCGTTGTTTACGCATTCTTCCCATCTTCTCAGTGGTCTTGTCACTTTTTAAGCTGTGACGTGATGTGATTTGTGAAATATCCTGTGTCAGTGAAGTTATCTGACTCCTAGAGGAGATGAAAACTCTTTGAAGTTAGAAAGTGCCACCGCAGAGGACTTCAAATCCCAGAGAGTGCTTTTGGTCTATAAAAACAACCACCATCGACCAAGGTGAAAGCAAAGGTTAAGACAGACAGTCAAATCCAATACAGTATTTCTCTTTGGGCAGTACTTCATAGAACACTTTCCCAGTAAACATGAATATTGGATTCATGAAAAGGATTCCAGCAGAAATGAATAGGAGTAAGGCCTCATTATACAAGTTCAACAGTGTCCATGGACTTCTTAGCATGTTGAACATAATAACATACACTGTGAATCTCCAGTAATTGGAAATTTTGTAATTTATTTTTCATAGAGTCTTTGAAAAAAAAAAAAAAAAAACGTGTTTGGTATTGTAGTTCTCGTGATAGCAGTCTGTAGGACCTATTTAGTAAAATGTGAGAAAAGAAGAAGACTAAAGTCAGAAGTTTAGGAATTCTAACTCAATGCTGCTATGTCACAAATGTTTTGGAAATTAATATCTCAGTTTTCTCTGTCTCTTCATCTGTAAGACAGCATACTCAAAAGTCTTGCTTCTTTAAGAGTTAAATATCAAGTATGATATCAAACACTTTGCAAAAGTTAAAGTCAGCCTTTGCTTTAGGTTTGTAATTATAGCTACAAGAATTGACTTCAATAGAGACATAAGCTTGAATTCACAATTAGGAATGAAAACAATAATATTTCTAGACAGTTAAGTCTCACATAATAAACCACAAATTTTTTTTTCCAAAGGACTGGCAATCATGAATGGCATACTTAAATTATTCCTAGTGACAAAAAATTTGGATAATTAACTTTAATGTCTATTTATCCTATGGAGAAACTAATTGAAAAAAACAATTGTTATGTTGGTAAATATCACAGATATTATGTTGGTAAACATAACAGATACATTAAGCAAATACATCAAATTCACTTGAACCATTTGGAAGATTTTATCTATGAGATTTACTAAAATAAAATAATCAAGCTTCCATTTTAACAAAAGAATATATCCAGTTAGTGGCTGGGGATATAACTCAGTGATAGAATCCTTGCCCAACTTGTACAAGGCCCTGGGTTCTATCCGCAGCACTACAATAAATAAATTAATTAATTTATTTGTAATTCGATATTAAATGTGAAAGGACAAATTCAAACTATTACTCACTTAAAAAATTATTGCTTACAATGCTTTTTTTTTTTTTTTAGGAAATAAAGCTCTTTTTGATGTAACTCAGATTTTAATTAACTGTATTCCAATTTGCCCTGCCTAGCTCCTCAAAATACTTTCATTACTGGAGGGCTACAAAGGAAATTATCATTAGGAAAAAAAATTAATGGATAGAAGCAGTCACTTAAAAAGAAATCATAGACATTTTTATACCAAAAGAGTGTGAAGTTGATATAAACACCAAAAAGTGGAACAAGGCTTACATCTATGTTAGTGTTGATAAATTCCAAGTGGACAATGTCTCCCATCCGGGTAAGCACTGTTTACTTTAGTACTCTATCCAACAGCTCAGAAGAACAGTTAGCATAAATTAGTTGCTCTATGGAACATTTATACTGTGTCAGCTCCTCTGATCAACATAGGTTTGAAAAGCAACTTTTTTAGTGTCAGGAAGTAAGTCACATTTCATCTAGGCTCTGCAAGTTGAATCTGATGGTTATCAAGAAAGCCTAACAATTGTCAAAGAGGGACATTGTTCATTGGTTTCCAAGACACCCATGAGCTCATTTGTGTTTCCATAGATTCCGATTCCTGAAGAATAAACACGAGAGAGACAGCCCAATGGCAGACCCCCATGTGTTCCAAATGATCACAAACATGTACTCTGTCCACGGAAACTTTGCCAAGCTTGGCTAATTATGCTGGTTTTAAACCAAGTTCAGTGTTCCAAATAAGTGCTCCAGAATTGTAAGAGCCAGACATTTGCTTTAAAAAAAAAAAAAAAAAAATAGCCATGGAAGTATTTTTCTTGCTAAGAGATTTGTAATGGAGTTCCACAGATAGTTCACTGTTCATGAAATCCATCACTTGTATTGGCAATCTGCTATTTAAATCCATCTATATGTATATAATTATTTGCAATCTGCAAAGAGTTATAATTAAATGTAGCCAAGCAAAAGCATGATGAGCTTTGTGACACCTGCGTATTTCTCTAAAAAACTGAGTATAATTGCCACTGATTAGCTAGTTATTGGGTGATGGTTTTTTTTACTTGCTTTATATCAGTAATTTTAATATCCTCATATGCATATTTTGAACATCCACAAAAGAGTATATTTCTTTCAGTTAAAGTTCACTGTCGTTTTTAGCCTTTGGATAGAATCACTGAGTGAAATTGCCCAGGAATGTTAGCACATGTTCAACATGACAAGAGGCAACATTTAAGTATGCTGTTAGGACCAGGTTTGCAATTAGTGTATTATTGTTATTATTATTATTATTTACATTCCTGTCCAAAAACATTAAGTTCCTTTAAATTTCTATCCTGTTCAGCTTACTGGCAAAAGCAAGAGCTGTTGGAGAGAATGATGATTTGAAATGCTAATGTGGTACGAAGGGATAGAGTTGTCCAAGAACATTTGGAAAGAGTTAGGTTTTCAAATATGGCTGGTAATGGGGAATGGAAAAAAAAAAAAAAAAAAAAAGTGCATCTTCTCTGGCTTTGTCACTAAAGTAGGAGGATAGTGTGGAGATGCTACTCTCTCCAATAGCATGGTGAAGTGGCTTGACATTGAGAAGGTCACAGAGGGTAAGAGAATATCCCAAGGTCACCAAGGTAAAAGAAGCAAGACCTTCAGTTAGCCTAGTGGATGTTTATTCCAACCTCCTTTCCTTTATCCTATGAAGTCTGCCACTACATAGGTGCTTTGTGGGTATTATAAATATATTTTTAAAGCGCTTAGTAAAACAGTCCACACGTAATTCTTCTTAGGTGGTCATGAATTTACTTGAGGCGTCACCATACACATGACTGAAATGATAAGCAGTGTTCTTTTGTGATGGAAAAAGGCAAAAGCCCTTGACATTAACAAAGGAAGTTCTGCCATCTTTAATTGCATAAAAAGCCACCCCCAAGCTTCAGGGTTTAAACTAACAGGCATTTATCATTGCTGTTACATCTCTGGGTCAGCTGGGTGCTGTTGATCTGGGCCAGGTCTTGGCGGGGCTCTCGCATGCATCTGTGCCCAGCTGGCAGGTGAGCTGGAGGTGGGTGGACCTCGCTTACATCTGGTACTTGGCACCATGGTGCTGCCTAGGTCTTGTGCTTTCATTGTCTGGTAGTGCACCTCCTGAGCTTGTTTTCAAGGTGACAGGGAATCAGGAGATGAAGGACAGCATGCAGAGTCTCAGACCTTGCAGGTGCAAATTCATTGCATTCCATTCCCCAAAGCAGTCCACATGGCCCACCTAGATTCAGAGTGCTAAAGAAAACATACTTTAATTATGGTAGGAATTACTGTAAAGCCACGTTGCAAAATACTTGAAGAGGGAAACTTCAAGGAACATATTTTTAACCATACTGTCAGAGCATGAATTAGAATGTTTTGAAGGTATCAGGAAAAAAAAAAAAAAATCTCTTGAAAAAGGTCACAGTTAAGCTTAGACTGAGGTAGGTGAATATCATAGTATATGAAACTAAAAATATTTAGTTTGTCTTAGACTAAAAATGTGTTAGTCTACTTGGAGAGGAAGGGGCTAAGTAATAATAGTATAAATAATTGAATTTTTGTGATGTTAATTTTGTGAAGAAACATTCTGATTCTTATTTATATGAGGTATTAATCGTTGAAAAATTAGGTAAAGAAGAAATCGTACTTCTTAAATGAAATGATGATATCTAAAATGTAATTTTAATGTAGTTTGTTTTCTGTTTATAAAAATGTTATTTAGCTATGACTGACCCCAAGTATTTAAATGTGAATTCAACCTGAAAAAGTTCAGACAGACACAATTAGGAAAATCACAGGGAATGTATCTTCATGTAGTAGTTTATTACAACCCCCCCCAAAAAAATGTTGATATAACCACTGTTTAAGTTTTATCTTCTTGCTAAAAAATTTTAGAAGCAAGAACAAAAAAAACTTTAACTTCCAAATGCATAAGAAAAATAACAAAAAGACTGATTACATCAATACAAAGATAAAAATAAATGACCATGAACTTTTACTTAGAATTATTCAATAACCTTAGGAAATTTTAAAGATCATTTGGCTGGCTTGAAAGTATATGAAAGGTCATCTGGTTTATCTTTCTGACTTGGGATGGAATATTCTTCTCTTTAAGAGTTCTATATTTAGCATCCATATTTCTTGGACTGTATACAAAACAGCAAGACACTCCATTTGGGAAAAAAAAATAACAACAGAGTTGAAAAGGCAAGACTGCTAGTGAATACAACGAATGCCCTCCTGTTGTTGAACTCATTTGGCATCTACACATAAGAATCTCCATTTTTTTTTTTTTTTTTTTTTTACTGTATCATAGTTTGTGGTTATGTCTCCAGGGACAAATCATTTGACTTCAATGGACACATTTTCTACTTGTCTGAGCAGGAGACATACAGTGTGAAAGTTGGGCGCCATATGCAATGACCGTCAAAACCAACACATTGTAAACATTAAGTGAAGAGCTTGCCACCGGACACACTGGCCTTTAAATCCTTGTTCTGCACTTCCTGGTTATGAGTTCATTGGCCAGTCCTTTCATTTTTCTCAACCTCAGTTTTTTTTTTATATGCAGAAAGTAGATAATATCTTTACCCACTTTAATTCCTGTGCAGATTAACTTAGAAAATATACAGGAAATGCTTCCTTATCAACCATACAGTGAATGAACAAATGGTGAGATGCCTCAGTTCTCTCTAAATTATTAGGAATAATTGAGAGTCCAAATATTATGAATAAAGGAGATGAAGGAGAGTGGTACTGAGCTGTGAACTGAATCCAAAGTGTCACCTGAGCACTGTATGTACCTGACTGCAGGTCTTACAAGTTTGGGATCAAAATGGGGCTTGATATTATTCAGTAATTACAAAGGAAAACACACAAAATCCTCCTGGATGTATTTGTTGGTTAACTAATTTAGCATTTTCCTTACTCTTACAATGAATTAATTATTAATGATTTGCCCAACTGACCTCAAAAACTTCAATTAAAATCTTCCATTCTTTTGTACTAACAGTCTAGAGTCCACTGTTTTATTTTATTTTTTATGTCTGGACTGGTGCATTATAATTAAACATAATAGTGGATCTCATGGTGAACTATTCATACAGGGACACAACATAATTTGCTCATTTTCATACCCCAGCATTTCCCTTTTCTTTCTTCTCCTCTCTCCCCCTAATGTACTTCCTCTATTCAACTGGTCTCCTTTCTATTTATTTTTTTAATTGGTGCCTTATGATTAGACATACAAGTGAGAATAATTGTGAGATATTTTTCTCTCTCCCTTTTTTTCCAAGTAATTGAATTCTTCAATCTCTCCTTAATGTCAACCACTCCTTAAGCTAGCTTTTGCTATTTTCACTCTAAACATGTAGACCAAAGTGACATAGTTTATATTTGCTTGAAAATAATTAAAAATATGGAAAATTGGTGTTTCCCATAAAATTGTTTCATCTCCACTTGGAATCAGTAACTTGCATTCAATTTTTCCATAGTTTTTTTTTTTTTTTGTTTGTTTGTTTGTTTAATGTGTAGTCCAGAACAGTAAAACTGAATTCTTAAGGCAGATTTGGTGGTATTTCGTTTATCAAAACTGAAGTAAACAACGAAACACTGAATTGTGTAAAGGAAGATGGTGGGTTCTGTTGGTTCAATCCCACATGCTTACCTGAGGGAGTGATGACATTATCGTTTTCTCTACTCACTTCCCAGGAAGCTTCTAGTAAAAGGCTAGCAAAGGCACAGATCAACTTTTTTAGACTTGCAAACAACCTGAAAAGTTCTCTGGGCCACTCTCTTTCTATGTGATTGAAAAAACTGAGCCATAGTGTGATGGTCCAAGGTCACCCTACTATGGAAACCCATAAAAGTGCACAGGACAAACCGTGTGAATTCCAAATCCAGTACTCTCTTCTCTACACCAGGATGAGAGGAAGGGAAAGAGATCCAAGGAAAACTGTGGTCCCTGGATTCTTACACAGTCAGGCATCAACTGACAGACTTGGGACTACGGTGGCCTAAATTGGAAGAATAGTGAACACAGAGTGTATCAGAGTATGGATGCCTAGCACCTGTGAGCACTTTCACAGTTGTTCCAGGATTGGAACCAACTAAAACAGCAGAAATGAATGGCATCTCCTTTATCTACACCTTCTGTATCTCATGGAAGTTCTCTTTGGGCCAAATCTAACCTGTACTATGTAGTGAAGGGGATTCTGGGTAATATAATTTCAAATTGAATCGTGCTCCATAGGAAAATCGCTCCAAGTGGCATCATCTCATCCATTCTAATCATTCTTGTCATCATTCTAAATTATTTTTAGAACAGCAAAGTTCATAGGAGAATAGAGTGAAATATGTTTACCAAACATCTTTAATTGCCATGTTATGGTATCACTGGGAGTCTCAGTGAATCTCAGTTCCTTTCTTCAACCTCTTCCATCAACCAAGCCTTTGAAAAGTGTGCATTAGATCTTCCTGTTAAGGTTTTCATAAAACAGCCATCTGGAACTTTCTCTCTCTTCCAATTTTGCTCTAAGTAGTTTCCCAAGTAGCTAGAGAGGGTGGATAGGTGAAGATAGGCAGATAGAAAGAATGAATTAATTTTAGGTATGTGGGGGCTGGCGATATAGCTCAGTTGGTAGTGCTGGCCTTACATGCACAAGGCCCTGGGTTCAATCCCCACCACAAAAAAAAAAAAAAAAAAAAAAAAAAAAAAAAAAAAAATGAGGTGTTTCACTTTATAATAAAAATATTGGCTTCTGAAACTAGATATTCTCTAGTAGTAAATGTTAAAAAATATTCAGACATTTCTTTGCCTTAATGCCAATCTTTGGTGCATTCTTGACAACTATTCCGGCTTCTATGCTGAAAGGGTGGTCACAGAGGCCATGTTGTTTGGTCTGCCTGTATTTTCTCATAAGTGTTGGATTTTCCCAGGGAGGAAATCAATTTTTCAAGGCTAGGCATGGTGTGTCCCACCACCCAGAGAGAAGTTTCCTTCATGAAACACTAATGTTTCTCAAACAAATTCAGCACCACACACACACACACACACACACACACAAATGGATGAGGGGATAGAAACAATTATACTGGTCATCCATGAAAAGACCCACTGGGTGCTTCAGCGAAAAAGCAGGCTCTGGCCTCAATGACACAATAATTGCCTCCTAGCTCCACAGTGGACATGGTTGGAATGTCCACTTAAGTTAAGGTCTCTCTTCACTTTTCCCTCTGTCCAAATACAATATTGAGATCATCCCAGATGATGCTTTATTATACTCTGTTTTGGGTCTTCTGGGGAGTCCATTCCTGGTGGAACCAAGGGGCACCTGTCAGGGCAAAAGAAGCCTCTGCTTCCAATGCTTCCAATTATTTCTGCCCTGCAGGCACTTCTTGTAAAGAAGCTTTCTTTGCCAAGTTCTAGTTATTATTTCTTGAGGCTTTTTTTTTTTTTTCCTTCCCCTTTCCAAGATACCTCTTGAGACCAAAACTTCTGACAGAATTGCAACTTTGTGACACTGGATATTACAAGAATCTCTCATTATTTTGGCCTTTTCACTTCCTGACTTTTTACACACTTATAATTGCATGCGTTGCAGTCTTTCCATTCAGATTAAAGCAGTAGTCTTTTAAGAGATTTTCCTCCTTACCTTTATTACTGGAAAGAAGGGCTTTCAGGAACCTTGTTGAAAGCAAAGTATCAAGGTTATTTGGTGCGTTTCTCATGTTGTCTTCAAGTCCATCTTTCAACTTGTTATGTTTGGAATAGCATAAAGGTCTTTAAAGATAATATGGCCACACTTTCTTCGTTGCACGTTCATAGACGGTTGCATTTAATAGGACACTTTTCAGGCATGATAGAGTGGGTGAGGAATCACACTTTGTCTGATCTTCCTTAAAAGTCTAGACAAAGGAAGAAATACTGCTTAGGAAGAGAATCTTCAAAGGGAGGTAAGTTCCAGATGTGGCAACATTTTTGCATGATTATGAAAATGCTTTCCAGTTGTGTGTCTCAAGACATATCAGTCAAAAAGTTCATCATGCTGCAAAACAAGCCGTGAATCCCATACTCCTCTTTGGGTCACAGAGGAATATATATCGAATTGGTATGCAGGTAATAATCTGATTAGTTCTGAGACTTTCATGATTGAGAATCTACTCTGTCTTAAAACCGAGGGATAAGTCTAGCTTGCTAACATTCAGACCAGAAATATAATTGTAAAACATAAAAAATTCACCCAGTTGAAGCTTCAGATCTGGGCAATTTGTATTCCCTAATACTACACTAGTGCATTTGTCTGCATGCATACATTTGTGCAATAAAAAAAAAAAAAAAAAACACCCAATTACAAAAAAACTAAAAATTGACTACATTAATTATGCATAAATAAATTCTGGGAAATTATACTGCTTCAAGTCAATTGAACAGACCATGGGGACATTAAAAATAAGAGCATGGATTTAGAAGTTTTATTCACGACTTATGCTACTTCAATATCATTTCCTTTTAACATGAAATAAAGAAAGATTTCTTGACAATTAAAGAACAAAATGAAACTCTTTCTTGGGGGGGCATTGGGGTTTGACCTTGGGGGCACTCAACCACTGAGCCACATCCCCAGCCCTATTTTGTATTTTATTTAGAGACAGGGTCTCACTCAGTACCTCAGCATCTCGCTTTTGCAAAGGCTGGCTCTGAACTCACGATCCTCCTGCTTCAGCCTCTCCAGCCGCTGGATTATAGGCGTGCACCACCGTACCCAGCCAAAATGGAATTCTTGATGTTAACTAACACCATCTATTCTGAACCAGATTTTCCTAATATATTCTTTTTGGAAGACAATATGAGATGGACATGATAGCAAAAGGTGGAAGAAGGTGGTCACAGCCAGAGAGTTTGAAACTAGAAATCAGAAAATGATGTTGTTTGCTAGAAGGCTTTTCTCATAGAAGCCCTCATATGCCTAGCCGGGCGCGGTGGCGCACGCCTGTAATCCCAGCACTTTGGGAGGCTGAGGCAGGAGGATCGCAAGTTCAAAGCCAGCCTCAGCAATGGCGAGGCACTTAGCAACTCAGTGAGACCCTGTCTCTAATAAAATACAAAAAAAGGGCTGGGGATGTGACCCAGTGGTCGAGTGCCCCTGAGTTCAATCCCCGGTACCACAAAAAAAAAAAAAAAAAAAAAAAAAAGAAGCCCTCATATGCCTAAACACATATCTATTCCTACTCAATTCACAGGCAACTCCAATAATAAGTAACAAGTGTACACATCGCCCCTTACATTAGTAGTGTTTTTTTTTTTTTTTTTTTGTACTGGGGATTGAACTCAGGAACACTCGACCACCACGCCACATCCCCAGCCCTTTTTTATATTTTATTTAAACAGGGTGACAGGGTCTCACTGAGTTGCTTAGTGCCTCGCCATTGCTGAGGCTGACTTTGAACTCGCGATCCTTCTGCCTCAGCCTCCCAAGTGCTGGGATTAAAGGCGTGCGCCACCGCGCCAGGTTATATTAGTTTTTAATGTTGCAAAGTTTACATACATTTGAATTCCATCATCCATTTGCAAATGAGACAGAATCAATGGTCACCTGGCTGACCACAAAGTCTATGCTACAATATAATCCAAAAATTCACTAAATACAAGCCCCATTAGTGAGCAGAATGTTAGGGGGTTATACCGTGGTGGTCTTTGGAAACCCAAATCATCAGTATTCTTGGGTCCAGCTCTGTCATAACTTAGGTGACAACACTTATTTGTGTCTTAGTTTGCATGTTTGTAAAAATAAAGAGAACTGCATGTAACATCTGATAAAACTTAAGAGAGGTCTCCTAGGTTTAAGACTTCAGGGAACACGACAGGTGGAAGTTTATGCTTTGGTTGATATCATTACATTTTAAACCTCTATTACCCCGGGGTGATATGTAACACAATCTGGAATCATACTTGTTATAGCATCACTGAGTCTGAAAGTGATTCCTCTTAATCATTCTTACTGACGATGTTGGAGAAATGAAACAAATTCTGAGAACTACCTTTGTTGCCACGTTATAACCTAAAAGATGTCTAGATTCATGGAGAAGTGAACTGTAGGAATACGAGTCTCATAACACTGTCCCCATCTGGGTAAGTGATTCTGGTGGGTAAACTCCTCCCTGCCAGCTCTTTATGATCTCTTAGTCTCACGAATGAATTGGCACACACGGTTCCCAGTAACAATGAGCTAGCCCTGCCCCTTGATGGACTTCATTTCAAATCCCACCAAAGACATCTTCTTCCCATGACCATAAGATCCAGTGTGGTTCATAAAGAGCCAATTTTCAGTTTTCAGCCTCAACATACAAGAGTTCTGTCACACTGACACATATCCCACAGCATCTCTTGATAGATACAATTCAGCTCCTGCACCAATTTTGCCATTTGACCAGAGCTGAATCTCATAGAGACATACAGACCATCACTAAGAGCTGGTTCTGCCAACCAACGATTCAGGAATGCTGTGTGGAGAGATTTTTCTCTTTAGTAAAATCAATATCAACTAAGCTGCCTGATACATGATATTGCTTGATGCATTATAAACACCACAATCAAGAGAGTCAGTTGGAGCCTCTTCTATCAGGATCACTAACAACCTCTTTCATAGCTTGAAGCTGAACTGAACAGAGGAGAATGTATAAGACAGTGATGTTGAGACATTGCTGCCTACTGTTCACATTCCTTTTTTTTTTTAGCATTTTTTATTTGTTTTAATTATACATGAGAGTAGAATGCATTTATGCAGTGTGATATATCATACATAGATGGGATATTATTTCTCATTTTTCTGAGTGTACATGTTGCAGAATCATATTGGTCATAAAGTCACATATATACATACAGTAATAATGTCTGTTTCATTCCACTATCTTTCCCATCCCCACATCCCGTCCCTCCCCTCCCTTCACTTCCCTCTACCTAATCTAAGGTGATGCTATTTTTCCCTAGTTCCCCCAACCACTGCCCCCTTACATTCTTTTTATTTTTTCTTTTGGTACTGGGGATTGAACTCAGGGGCACTGGACCACTGAGCCACATCCCCAGCCCTATTTTGTATTTTATTTAGAGACAGGGTCTCACTGAGTTGCTTAGTGCCTCCTTAAGTTGCTGAGGCTGGCTTTGAACTTGCCATCCTCTTGTCTCAGCCTCCAGAGCTGCTGGGATTACAGGCGTGCGCCACCACACCCGGCTTACATTCTTATTCTGTAAATATAGCAATCCTGAGCCGGGCGTGTGGCCCACGCCTGTAATCCCAGCACTTGGGAGGCTGAGGCAGGAGGATCACGAGTTCAAAGCCAGCCTCAGCAATGGCGAGGCACTTAGCAACTCAGTGAGACCCTGTCTCTAATAAAAATACAAAAAGGGCTGGGGGTGTGGCCCAATGGTTGAGTGCCTCTGAGTTCAATCTCTGGTACCAAAAAAAATAAAATAATAATAATAAATAAAAAATAGCAATCCTGCTTGGCTGTAGGTGAGGAATGAAGTGAAATTATCTTCATCACACCTGGAAACTGTTGGTTCCAGCGCTAGAGAAGTTCCTGTTCAGCTAGGTGCATGACCACCCTCAGTGTATCCCAGCAGGATTTAGCAATTGCAAAATGAGGGGAGTCAGATTAAATTACTTTTAAGTGTGCTTTCATTTAGGTGATAAAATTTTCCTTCTCTACCCTCAGAGTAGAAACTCAGGTATCTCAAATTTCCATGTGCAATACAATAATAAAGTTACTCGGTGTTTTGTTTTGTTTTTAATGTTTATCTGTTATTCAAGAAACTTGCTTAGTACACCCAATATCTCCCAGGCACAGTGCAAAATTCTGGGAAGAAAACGATTGTCCGTGGTATTAAGAACTTTACATAATAGCTATAACTCAAGCTCTAAATGTCTGATTTATTTATTTATTTTGGGGGGGTATGTGTGTCTTATTCAGATTGCTGCTCTCAGTTTTCTGAGGTGACAGTGAATTACTCAGGAGACCAATTCATGACGATGCTGGCTACTTATTCTAGCCCTTTGTTCCTTATGATGTGAAATTCTTGGCAGGCTATGGGTATGGCCTGGCTTTCATAATTTCCAAACCATTTACCTTTAATAAAGAAATACAAACTGAACCAAGTACAAATAAGCAAGTTTCCATGCTTTAGGGTAGAACTACATTAATTTTTTAATGTTCCAATACTTATTAAATATTGATCAGAATTTCCGAATGTTCGGTAAAATATGACTTTAGTGTAAAAAAAAAATCTAGGAAATACCTGAACGTTTAGTTTTAAAAATTGTAGTTGATATGGTAGAGATGATATAGCAAGGTATAGGATCAAATTGGAATTGTACAGTTAATCAAAGAGATGCTTACAATTCTTTTGACCTTAAAAGGATAAGATACTTTTCAATTTCTGAATAACTTCCTATTTTTGGACCCATATCGGACTTCATTTCATATATGATCCTAAGGGCATATTTTTAGAATTATTTTTATAATTAAGAAATAATGTGCAAAAGAGCCTTTAACTTAAATAATAAAGAAACATCTCTGGACACTCAAGGCCATAGAGGTTCAAGTAATCAGTATCACATATTATAAATTGCCATAACAAAATAATTAATCACTTCCTTTAAAACCATATGACACTTAAAGACTGCAATTTCGAACGCAGCTCCCTACAGAAAGCAGCCAAAATGCTACCATAAAACTCCTTAATGTTCAAATTAAACTTGAAGTATTTTATACCAGACTGAAAGAACTGTAATTACAAAAATAACAAAAAATAGAAAAACTTGGGCAAAGCATTATTAATAAAATTCAAATGCTGAGTTATATAGCATCAGTCAGCTTAGAAATCAGCCAGGTGTTAATTTTAGCTACAAAAAAATTACATAAGAAGCACATTGGTTCCCAGAAGTACATAAACAAAGCATTTTTTCTGTTCTCTATTATTTTTAAGGGAGTACCACAAATTCATTGCTGGTTTGCAACACCATCTAACAGGTTTAATTAGCCAACTTGAATGACTAAGGCCCTGAGAAAGCTGTTTAAAATATTACTAAACTGGGGGGAAATTTAGTTGTTTATTATATGTGCCTATTTATAACCCAATTATCTAGAGGCTACAAGAGGAATTAATATACCAGTAAAATACTGCCTGAAAGGTGTTATATTTTCTATGTAAATTCTAATTTATAGTTTACTACACCAGAGTACTTTTAGCTGTATTGAGCAGTGGTCTTTAAATAAATAGACTAGAAAATTGTCTGATGGGAACTTACAACATGGAAGTAATTGGGAAATAGAGACAGAGACCTTCAGACTACTATCAGCAGGGGACAAAAAGAGTCAGCTAGAAATGAACAACTCGGTATCTTTCTGAGAAATTCCCGAGAGAAGTGAGATTTGTTGGTAAAATTGAGAGTTTGAATCTTAGCTTACCAAATACATAAGCATTCAATTAATTTCTTTTCAAAATGTATTTTCTGTTGCCTAAATCAGTAATGTCCTAAGAGGTATTTCAATACGTTGTGTGGTCAGGAAGCATGAAAATCTTGTACCAATCAAATGACTTTTTTCCTAGAACGAAAATGCTAAAAGAGAAAAATATGTTATTGTTTAGATAAGAGGTGTTCCCCAAAGCTCATGTGTGAGATAATGCAATAACTTTCAGAGGTGAAATGATTGGGTTAGGAGAGGCTTAACCCAATCAGTGGATTAATCCACTGATATGTATTAACTGGGTGGTACCTGTAGGCTTGTGGGGTATGGCTGGAACACATGGGCCACTGGGAGTTTTATATATATGCCTCTGGGGTTTATATTTTGTCCCTGGTGAAAAGAACTCTGTCTGCTTCCCTTCACTACAATGTCTGCCTCACGTTGTTCCCAGAGCTATGCAATCAGCCATCTCTGGACTGAGACCTCTGGAACCATGAGCCAAAATAAACTTTGCCTCTTCTACACTATTCTTGTTAGGTGTTTTGATTACACCAAAGCAAAACAAAATGAAAAAAAAATCACTAAAATAATATGAAACCAAGATCTATAGCTATTGTTTTGTGTTGTTTCAGTATTTAGTTGGAAAGTGGAATTCCTAAAAATGTACTAATTTCCTCCTGCAGTATGGGAAAGAAAATAATAAGAGATAGCTCTATATCCAAAGAAACTCATGGAAAAAAAATAACTCACAGTTTGGATTTTTCTTTATTTTAATTGTAAAATATTACCAGGGGGCATGAATACCAAGCACCAACCTCATTTTATATAAGAGGAAATGGATATCCAAGTATGCAGAATAACTGAAAAGATGAGACATATGTTTGGCTTGGAGAACTCCCATCCTTTCCAACCTTGGAAACAATCAAAGCTAGATCAGAAATGCCACCCAAGAGCAGTAACTGTCTTTACACTTAGTCATGTTCATGGGCTCCAAAAAAAAAAAAAAAAAATGCATCTGACAATACCTGACTGTAATGGTTGTTTTGATTTCATCAGACCACATCGTTTCAGCAAACCTTGTAACACAACGTGTCTTGGAATTATGTGCCAAAAAATTTCCGAACATGCATTTTTAAAATCATTCATCACTGCATTCAACTTTGAAGTCTTAAACACCTTCCAGTCTAGAAAACCTAAGAGCTGGAGGTACTGAGGGAACCTGGGTAACACGGTTGTCCTCAGAGACCTTAGAAGCTAGTGGACAAGGCAGATGTTAAGCATGCAACTGCCAAGAATTATGAAACACGCTATGCCCATGCATTATGTAAGCATATAGCCTAACCCAATTACCAGGCTCACAGGTTTCCTGTAAGAAGTGGTGTGGAGGCTAAGTTCTGCAAGATGGTTTATTCAAAACCAGAAGGCAATGATTGAACCTGATTGGCAACACTGAACTCAGTGAAATGGGAATGTGGGCAAGTGCCACACACATTTGCTACAGTGTGAAAATATAGTTAACACTTGACCTGCTTTATGTACTGAATAGTTCAACTCAGAATCAATCAAAATTGGTCCTCTAACATAATTGTTTTCAAAGCTTTAGGGGAATTGTTGCCATTTCCACATGTCAGTAATTTGGGGAAAGTACAAAATGAAATTCTACTCAATTACAGAGTAAATCACCTTTGACAGGAAAACACATTACATAAGTAAATGAAAAGAATTATGTACACTTAAATGGGGTTGTGCATTTCTTACTTGACAGATTCTTAAATATTTAGATTTTTAAAAAATATTACATGCCAACATACAAGTAAAAGTAGAGTACTGTGATCAATACTTCTATGTATTTTAAAAATCTTCTAGATGAATAGACCAGATATGATTTTATATTGAAATCTGGTAATTGAAATAAGTGAAAACTTGATTTAGTGACGAAATATGTCCATTTCCTGGTAGAGATACAACCCTAATCTCATGTTGTGTTGTATAAATCTGAAAAATCTTAGTGATATGGATGACTCCTGTGGAATGACTGCACTACCCCCCAAAATCCCCCAACTATCCAATAATGTTAATAAAATATAACAAAAGCAAATTAGCATCAACAACATCCATCCAAAAGAAAGGAAGGAAGAGTGGGAGAAAAGTTAAAAAAGAAAATCTGAAGGTATCAGCAGCAAAGACATTTTTCCCTCTGATAAAAATTTGCTGATCCTCTGGCTCTTTTGTGGGGAAGGGGATGGGGTGGAACTCACTCAAGATGAACTTAAATTATAAAGATGAGTGAAAAGTATAAGGCAGAACATGGCCTACCATGAGACATGGCGGAGTCAAAAAGTAGGAGGTTTAGCACACCAAAATCTGCATGTAGCTGGGCACCGTGGTACACACCTGTAATCCCAGCACTTTGGGGAGCTGAGGCAGGAGGATTGTGAGTTCAAAGCCAGCCTCAGCCATGGTGAGGCACTTAGCAACTCAGTGAAACCCTGTCTCTAAATAAAATACAAAAAAGGGCTGGGGATGAGGCCCAGTGGTCAAGTGCCCCTAAGTTCAATAATCCCCGGTACCCACACACACACACAAAAAAATCTGCATGTAGAAAAATTAAAAATGATATTTTAGATATGATGAAGTTTATGAAAAGAGAATGTTTTGTTACTTGCAATGACAAAACCATAAGATATTAGAATTGGAATGGGCAATCATTTTTAAGAGGGAACTGCAGCTCAGGATGATAAAGTGAAACAAATAAGTTCAGAATGGGAACAAATGATAACCCCAAACTAACAACAACTTCCTGTTTTATGACAGTGTCTGGTCCACTGCATTTCATATCCTTTTTTTCTCGTTTCCATGTTTGTCTATACATTTAATAAGTTTTTCTTTGTAATCTGACTCCATCGGCATTCTTCCAATTTATTTTAAAAGAAATTTGTGTATCAGTAGAACATGAGAAAATCCTAATTGTTTGCTATAAATAAAAGGTCAATGTAAAAACATATGTAAGGATAACAAAATAATAGTATTTTAATAACAATTTAGTAAGTAAATAAATATCATAAAGTAAATTCCTCAATGGAAAGGGGTCAATACCTTTGATGGACTGCCCTCAGTTTAAGAAAATGATGAAACCATAATCAATGGAATGAGGTGATTCCATTTTTTAATTTTGATCTTCACCAAAGCCCCCCACCCCCACCATCAATCTTTATCTTTATCTATCTGTCTACCTATCTACATTTTATTTTAGTGTGACTGACACTTAGGAATAAATTTCTAACCAAAATAGTTTGATTTTATTCCACAGTACTTTCTTACAAAAGCTGTTTGAAGCAATGCAGAATCTAAGTTTTCTCTGAAGATGTCAAGTTTTGGAAGAATATTTTTAGAATGATAAGGAAAAAAGTTGATGTGTTTGCTGCTGTCATATTGATTTGAAAAAGAACTTCCATGGAGTTATATAGGACTTTACAAGAGGCATACATTCAGGAGGCTAATTGAATGAATTAATAATAAAATTTTCAGACAATCTGATGAACTCAGTTCTCTATGATATAACCATGAAAAGTTTGTAGCTCCAGTTTTTCTATTTGCTGTGTCCTTTATGTAGAATATTGATGTAGGCTTGCTTTGCACAGGTGAATTTTTTTTTTTTTTTTTTTTTTTTTTGGTGATGCTGGGGATCGAACCCAGGGTCTTGTGCATGCAAGGGAAGCACTCTACCAACTGAGCTCTATCCCCAGCCCCAATCTTTTTTTTTTTTTTTTTAAATGAGCAAATAAATAAGCAATATATAAAAATTTGAAAATGTCATTCCAAAAGTGAATATCAGCTTTTTAAAATCAAAATAAGAATTAATGAGACCCTTGACATGAGGAAATCAGTTACTTTCATTATGAAATAGCCTTGCTCATTCATGGTCACACTGGTTCCAAAGCTATATTCAATAGGTTTGGTCTTAGAATATTAGTAGCTTCCCTTAGTACTTGTTCAGGCAGATTTTCTTTTCTTTTTTTTTTTTTTTTTTTTTTTTTTTTTTGCCACTGTGACCAAAACACCTAACCAGAATAATTTTAGAAGAGGAAAAATTCATTTGGGGCTCATATTTTCAGAAATCTCAGTCCATAGACTGCCAGCTCCATTGCTCTAGGCCCAAGGTAAGGCAGAACATCATGGTGGTAGGTATGATGGCAGGAAGCCACTCAGAACTGGGCAATAGGAAGCTGAGAAAGAGCTCTGCTCACTAGGGACAAAATAGAAACTCCAAAGCTATGCACACACACTCCCCCCCCCCCCATGACCCACCTCCTCCAGCTACACCCTACCTGCCTACAGTTAACACCCAGTTAATCCGAGTCTTCCCCATGATGCAGAAGTAAAGATCTGTTGAAAATATTTATGCGAGGAGTAATTGTGCATAGGTCTGCATATCTTAAGAAAGATGACTCTGCATACATGGGCTCTACTTTGTCCTTGGAAGCAGACCCTGGGATGTTAACAAGGATAGTTTATTTGGCTGGTATAGAGAACATTGGTAGAGTTATAGGAAACAGAGGCAGGGAAGAGAAGAAACAACAGAGTATAGAATCAAGCCAGCCACCACCTGAGGCTCTGAGCTCCACTCCACAGGAAATCTCTTTAATGTGGCACAAGACCCGGACCTCGGAATCATTGCACCTGGGGACCACAGGAGCCAGGAATTTATGCATGAAAGTTTCATACCTGTTGGTTGAGAATTGGTCTCAGAGGGTGTTAGGACCCTGACACTTCCCTCCAATAACATAAACATGATTGAGCAGCTTTTCATGGTTTTTACAAAATGCCCCAGGCTTCAAGATGCATTTACCAGTGGTTGGAAATTGCTGGAAGCATACCAAAAGAGTGAGGCCTGAGGAGTATGGATGGAGTTCTGGTAGCAGGTGCTGCAACTTACAACGACTTAGGTAATTAAATAGTGCATTTTTAGTAACTGATCTGTGTTTGATTCCAAAGGAAAAAAAACTAGCATATAGGTGACATCAATTCACAATGATCTTTTATGTTATGTGTTGTGGAATCCCCCTTCTAGCCCCACGCCTCCTTCTAGTTTAACGGCTTCTTTTTGCTTCTGTAAAAAGCTTGGCTTTAGGATAATAGGAGTCAAACTGCTGTGACTCCATTTTGTAATCAGCTGCTTCTATTTTATCAGCCTCAAGCCATTGCAAGTCTCCGGTCACAGGGACAAGGAGGGAACAACCCCGGGCATGTTAAGCCAGCCTGCGCACAATAAGACCTTATAAGGTAAGAGCAGGACCCTGCAGTGAGCTTGAGTAACAGTCAGCACATTCCATTGCTCTGAGGACAGCCTCCACCAATGAGAACCCCCTTAGTCATTCCCCAAGCAATTTAAAATGTGCTTGGTGCGCCCGAGGTCCCCTGGCCAATTGCAATGTGACAAGACACCCTAACTGTGAAGGTGGCCAATCATGTGAACCCCCTCCCTTTCCTTTCTTCTACTCCAATGAAAAACTTGCCCTTCCTGGGTTCGGGACACTTGGTACAGATCCACTGTGTTGGTGAGCTCTGAGAGTCCGAGCTTAAGCCCAAATAAAGGCTCTTTGTCTTTGTATACACTCTGGGTTCCTTGGTGGTCTTTGGGGGGTCCATTCTCTGGGCACAACAGTATCATTCTGCTGGCTACCAGGCTTGTGATATATGGAGTTGAAAAAACTGTTATGATGTACACAGCCAACCTGCAGATTAGGATGGATAATAGTAGCCCATACAGTGAGGCTTATCTGTCCTTCTTCACACAGACAAGATGCTTTTGGACTGCAAGGAATCACAAGCCCAACTAACAGGGTTTAAAACAAGATGCACACTCAGTATGGCCCCTAGCAAGTATTCCTGGCACATGGTTGATACGTGGGGGTGGCTGGTTTAGCAGCTAGTATTAGCAAGATTGGTGAGATTTGTTGCTTCTGCAGTAGGTGAATACTGCCCGGGGACCAGGCACACCATGATTGTAGTCTAGCTGCAGAAATCCCAACACTTGGAACTGAATCAACGGAATCATCAGTGCCCACTGGAAGAAACATTGTGTCTCTCTTTTGAAAAAAAAATTTTTTTACTTGTTTTAATTAATTAGACATGACAGTAGAATGCATTTATGCACTGTGATATATCATACATAGATGGGATATAATTTTTCAGTTTTCTAAGTGTACATGTACATTGGTCATGTAGCCATATATATATATATATATATATATATATATATATATATATGGTAATAATGTCTGTTTCATTCCATTATCTTTCCCAACTCCACATCCCCTCCTTCCCCTCCCTTCACTTCCCTCTACCTAATCTAAGATGATGCTCTTTTTCCCTAATGCCCCTCACTCTGTCTTACTGGGAATTTGCATCTGCATAGTAGAGAAAACATTATGCCTTTGGTTTTGTGGGATTGGCTTATTTCTATTAGCATGATATTCTCCAACTCCAACCATTTGCTGGCAAATGCCATAATTTTACTCTTCTTTAAAGCTGAGTAATAGTCCATTAAGTATATCTACCACATTTTCTTTATCCATTCATCTATTGAGGGACACCTAGGTTGGTTCCATAGTCTAGCTATTATTGTGAATTGAGCTGCTATAAACATTGATGTGGCTACATCAACTATAGTATGCTGATTTTAAGTCCTTTGGATATAAACCAATGAGTGGGATAGCTGGGTCAAATGGTGGTTCCATTCCCAGTTTTCTGAGGAATCTCCATACTGCTTTCCAGAGTGGTTGCACCAATTTGCAGTCCCACCAGCAATGTATGAGTGTGCCTTTTTCCCCACATCCTCACAAATACTTATTGTTACTTGTAATTTTGATGATTGCCATTCTGACAGGCGTGAGATGAAATCTTAGTTTTGATTTGTATTTCTCTAATTGCTAGAGATGTTGAACTTTACACAACAAATGATCTTGGCATCCTTATTGAAAGTGAGTTGGTCAAAGATGTATAACTTGATTTGTGGACTCTGAATTGTATTATTGGAATTCATATGGATGTCTATCTTTTGCTTAGCAAATACTGTGTGGTCTCCATCATACATTTTTTTTGTGTGTGGTGAGGTACGAGGAGTTGAACTCTGAGGCACTCTGCCACTGAGCCACATCCCAGCCCAATATTTTTTTGTGTTTTATTTAGAGACAAGGTCCCACTGAGTTGCTTAGCACCTTGCTTTTTCTGAGACTGGCTTTGAACACTGGATCCTCCTGCCTCAGCCTCCCAAGCTGCTGGGATTACAGTTGTGCACCACCACTCCTGGCTGGCATCACACCTTTCTAGTAGGTTTTGAAATTAGGAAGTGTTCACCCACCCAACCGATTGTTCTTTCAAGATTGTCCTGACTATTCTGAGATCTTGGATTTTCATGTGAAGCTTATAATCTTGTTGCTAATTGCTTCAAAAATCGACAGGGAATTTTAATGAGAATTGCTCTGAATCTATAGGTCAATTCAGAGAACATTGCCATCTTAATAAGAGTCAATTTTCAGGCCCATGAACAGAGGGTGAGTGAGTTGCCACTTTTTAAGATTTCTTCAGTTTCAACCTACAATACTTTGTAGCTTTCACTGTAAGATTATTTCTTTTGATAAATTGATTTTTATTTATCTTTATGCTATTGTAACTGGAATTCTTCATGATTTCTTGTTCAAATTGTTCATTGTTGACTTAAGTTCAGCAGTTCTGTATCTAGCACCTTGCTGAACTTCTCTGGGTTTGGTTCAGATTATCTATGTTCTGGTTTCATCATCTGCAAATGAAGGGAAATTTAATCAATTTTTTTTTGTGTTTGAGAATTGTTTTTAAAATTTAGTTTTCCTTCTCCATAGTCCTGGCTACAATCACCAGTATAATGCTACAGAGAAGTCACAGAATAGACTTCTTTGTTTTTTTAATGTTTTTTTTAAAATATTTATTTATTTGCTTTAGTTGTACACAATGCAATGCATTTATGTTTACGTGGTGCTAAGGATCGAACCCCGGGCCGCGCACGTGCTAGGCGAGCGCTCTACCGCTGAGCTCCAACCCTAGCCCCAGAATAGACTTCTTTGTCTCATTCTTTCTTTTAGAGAAAAAAAAAAATCAGTCTTTCACAATTAAGAAAAATGTTAGATGTAGGTTTCAGTAGAGACGTAGGTTTCAGTAGATACCTTTTATCACGTTGAAAACGTTTCCTTCGATTCCAAGTTTACTGAGTGGTTTCATCTTGAAGTGGCATTGGATTTGTGTGTGTGTGTGTGTGTGTGTGTGTGTGTGTGTAGTGTTTTCTTCAACTGTATAATGTTCTGTTTCAAAATATGTTTTCTGCTTTTGTTATTGTGGTATTTTATTAATACAACATATGACATTGTTTTTAAAAATTACTTTATTTATTGATTTATTTTTGATGATGCTGGTGACTGAACCCAGGCTTCGAGCATACAAGGCAAGTCCTCTACCACTGAATTACAGTCAGGCCACATTGGCTGCTTTTTTTTTTTTTTTTTCTTTAATATATATGTGTACATGGTTGAACTCTTCTTGCATTCCAGAATGAATTTTGCTTGATTATTGTGATCATCTCTTTTCATATGCTCCCCCTGGATCTAGTTGCTATTTTTTTTTTTGCTTGAGTCTATGATTTGTGGGATGTTGATCTATATGGTTTTTTAATCTTGTGGTATTTTTGTCTGGTTTGAGTATTAGAGTAAAATGATAACCCCCAAGGTTACTGAAAATCTGATCCCTCCTTTGCAAACATTTGGAAAAGTGTGAGAGGGATTGGTCTTAATTATATAAAACTTGGTAAACGTTTTTGAACATCAATGCCTTCTCTATATTGTAGGTATTTTCAGACCTGTTATTTCTTCTGCATTCAATTTTGGGGTTTTTGTCATTATAGAATTTCTCCTGTTCAATCTAACTTGTTTGTCTTCGGTACCAGGAATTCAACTCAGGGGCACTTGACCACTGAGCTACATCCCCAGCCCTATTTTGTATTTTATTTAGAGACAGAGTCTCACTGAGTTGCTTAGTGCCTTGTTTTTGCTGAGCTGGCTTTGAACTCGCGATCCTCCTGCCTCGACCTCCTGAGCCACTGGGATTACAGGTGTGTGCAGTTGGGCCTGGCTAGGTTCTGTGGTCGGCATACAGGTTTTCATAACGTTCCCTTGTGCTCACTTTGATTTAAGGCCATAGTTATAGTCCTTCTTTCTTTCTTGATTTTGGTAGTTTGAGTTTTCTCCCCATTCCCCCATTTTTAAAAATAGCCTGGGTGGAATTTTATCAATATTATTGATCTTTTAGGAAGATTAGCTCTTATGTTGCTTATTATTATCTTTCTACTATTTCTCTTATGCCTCTCTGACCTGATCTTTATTGTTTCTTTCCTTATACTAGCTATGAGTTTAGTTTCATCTACTATTTCCACTTTCTCAGTTTTTTTTTTTTTTTTTCTTGTAGTTTCTTGAAGGATAAAGTTAGGGTGTTGTTTTGAAATAATTTCTATTGTTTACTGCAGGTGTTCACAGATATATATTGTTCCCTTGAGCACAGCTGGTAATCCTTCCCCTAAGTGATGATTCACTTCTAAGAATAAGAATGTTCTAGTTTCCCTGTTATTTTTCTTGTTGTTGTTGTTGTTTTTGTCTCTTTCTTTCTGTCTTTTTCCTCTCTCTCTCTCTTATTTTTTTGTTATTGTTGTTGTTACTGGGGATTGAACCCAAGGATGCTTAACCACTGAGCCACATCCCCAGCCCTTTATATTATTATTATTTTAATTTTGAGACAGGATCTTGTGAAGTCGCTTGAAGCTGACTTCAAACTTGTCATTCTCCTTCTTTGGTCTCCAAAGTCATTTTTTTTTTTTTTTTCTTTGATCCATTGACTCTTTAGAAGTGTTTTTTTGTTTGTTTGTTTGTTTTCCTAATTTCCACATCTTTGAGAATTTTCCACTTTTCCTCTATTGCTTATTCTTATCTTCAATCTGTTATGGCTTCAGAAATACTTTGTAAGATTTCACTCTTTTAAAATTGGGCCTAGCACATGGTCTATTCTGGAGAAGGCTGTGCATGCCCTTGAACAGTTAGATATGTTCTCCAGGTTTAGTGTACAGTGTGGTCGCATGTTTCTAAGGTCTTGTTGGTTTTGTGTTCTTGGATTAGAGTTCCACATTCTGGTTGATCTTCTGTACAGATATTCTCTACATTATTGAACATTGTGTGTTTCAGTCTCCAATTATTATTGTTTGACTACATTTTTCTTCCTTAATCCTGGTAAAATTTTAAAGATAAATGTAGCTAAGACTACTTGAGTCACATTGCTTTTATGTTTAGGAAACCTTGCCCAGGAAGGAAAAGAATTCATATATCTTAGGTTAAAATGTCTTAGTTTTGTTTTACAACACAAACACAAGAAGGAGGAGGAGGAAGGGGAGGAGGAGGAGGAAGAGACATTTACTCAAGACAATATAAAACTACATACAAGAAGTCTTTTCTTCAGGGAATTTTCAAAAATGAAGTCTGTCTAGATAAGTGTTTACAATTGATTTATCAAGGATTAAAGACTCTTGTCTCACTAAGTCCTTCCAGTCTAAATTATCATCTTAAATTTGGTCCTATTCCAGTCATTTTCCTTCCCTAAAAAACCTGACATAAAATATTTGAAGTCAGATCCCCATGAACTTCTAATTTCCAGCTTCTGACTTTTATTTCCAAAAAATTAGTACAACTTATACAAGGTAGTGTGTGTGTGTGTGTGTGTGTGTGTGTGCACGCATGCACCTGCATGTGTGTTATAAAATGTTAATTTTGACTTACAGATTGTCTCACAATGTTTTGGTAAGTCTTTTTCCCTCTTTCCCAGTTTTTGAAAACTTGATGCCAGATTCTGTTATTAGCAATTGTGTTCGGTTAGTAAATGTCCTTGTCTCATTTGCCAAAAGTTGTCAAGAAAAATTCCTAAAGAGTGGGATATAGATTTGAAAAGAGGCAGATCTATACGGACCAATGGAATCATTTATTTACTGGTGGGTGTCTTGTAAGTAGTGTCATCCCTATGCTGTGTGAGTAACTGGTTCGATAGAGGTGGCTGAGATGCTTGGGGTACTTAACATTAATAGCTGAGCTCTTGAGTACACTTAAATTTAAGCACTATATTTACTTAGTCATCAATTTCCTTTATTTAAAATTTCCGGTTGAAGCTTATCACATGTGCTGGTTCCTTTAGCATCTCCTATAAAGTTAGAAAGGAGGGAAGCTTTGTTGCAAAGGAAGAAAAGTAACTATTTGTTTTTGTTGTTGTATTGTGGTTTTATGTCTTGTTGCCAGCACAGTGTTTGAAGCACTACAGTGATCACCAAATCAACAATTCCACTGATCCTTATAACCATCAATCTATTGATTGATTAATTGAAAGAAGCTATTTCATATTCATCAGAGTTTTAGTTTTAAGGTGGTAGAGAAAATATTTTGCGTTCTTTCACTTCCTGTATTGCAAGAAGAACGTTAAACAGAATGCAGACTCTGGCCTTGGTGAATCCAAGAGAAATGAATATCTCCAATTCACGGTATGAAAAAATGGAGTTATAAAGACATGGTAACACACTAACCAGAGAGGGAAGAAAAGAGTTGGATCTTCATGGCCACATAAGGGAAATGATATTGAAGGGCAAAAATCACACCGGGAGACAACCGTTCAACCAAGAGATTTATTCACCAGCCTTTGTGGCTGGTCGGAGGATGAGGAGGTGCTGGGAGAGAGGAGGCAGGGAGAGGGGAGTGTGCAAGCTCTGAACAGAAGGTGGGTGCCTGGTTGCGCTGGCTGTGGTCTCTGGAGCTGTCAGCTAAGGCAGCTGCCTTTGGGCTGGAGGCTGGAGCTGTCGGCTGGGGCAGCTGCTGTCGGGCTGGGGACGGGACGATGGGTCTGGAGCTGGTGCAGTGGCTGCCACCTCTCAGCAGGGACGAGCTGTTGTGTGTATGTTTCTCAAACTCCGAACTAACAGGACCCTACATGGGGATTTCTGGTGGGGGGTGCACCAGAGCAACCCTTAATGCTATTGACTCTTTGCCCATGGAACAGAGCGACCTTTAAGCCCATTGGCTCCTGCCCAGAAAATGAAACAAGGTTGCTTTGCACAGGATACAGAAACTTCCCTTGGGGTGGGGCGGGTAGCCCATCTATCAGATATGGAGGTCAAACCATCTTGCTTCACAGGACTCAAGGGAGGCTGGAAGGCTGATTGGAATTACACATGGCTGATAAAAGTATTGCTGAGTTTAATGGTAGATAAGCTCAAAGAGGGTATTGTGTGCCTATGCAGTCAGAGCTCAAGATCGTCTCAGCCACATGGATAGTCCTCCTACTTTCAAAGAGATGAGAAAGCTGAAGCAATTGGATTAGCTGCTCCTAACTCCAAGATCCCAGGAAGGCAGAATAATGCTGATGGAAGTGTGTCATTGAGACCTTCTCCTTCCTTGCTTTGTGGGAAACTGGTTGACCATCTGGTTATCTTCAAGGTAGGACTTGGAGCACCATTCTCCAGCTACACCAAACCACCCCAGTGAAGACACACACGTGCATATTGGGGAGAATCAAATGAAGTACAACCGAGTAGCCAATGTCGACTGCAGACTTGAGGAAACTCTTCCACGTGCGAGATGAGCACATGATCAAACTTAAACACAAAGCAAAAAGAGCAGCCGGGCGCGGTGGCACACGCCTGTCATCGCAGCACTTGGGAGGCTGAGGCAGGAGGATCGCAAGTTCAAAGCCAGCCTCAGCAATGGCAAGGCACTTAGCAACTCAGTGAGACCCTGTCTCTAATAAAATACAAAAAAGGGCTGGGGATGTGGCCCAGTGGTCAAGTGCCCCTGAGTTCAATCCCCGGTACCAAAAAAAAAAAAAAAGAAGAAGAAGCAAAAGGAAGGAGAATAGAATAGAGCAACTACAAACAAGGTTTTGCAGAAATTAGAACATTTACAATACAATTAGTGTCCTTAGGAAAATGCCAAAATAAGAGCAGAGAAAGTTAGAAAAATTACATCTGAAGAGCAAGCTAAGGATTTAAAAAAACATAAAAGATTAGACTAAAATTTAAAAATTCTGTACATTTTTTATTTAAGTCAGGAATTCTCTTGACAATTAGGGGGATATAAAATGAGATACCATGATGGAACGTGTAAGAAAATTGAGTTAATGAGTCATACAGTCATTATGCCCATAAGAGATGTTCCAGAAGGAGTCAAGAGAGAAAATAATAGAAAATTAGATAAGAAACAATATAGGAATAAACAACGATCCAAAAACTGTAAAGAGCAAGTCTTTATCATAGAAGAATCCACTAAGTATCTGAGAAAATAGATGCAAATAAATAAAGAAAACGCAAAAAAAAAATAAATAAATAAAAACCCCACCCTGTGGTATGTTGTCATGATTATTTTTCAAAATAAAGTCTGTAAAAAGAAGGCTCTGAAATCTTCCATACTAGCAATAGGAAATTTTCACAAAAATAATCAAAAGTTAGTTTTATCAGGTACATTGAAAGACTCCTAGAAGATCATGGATAGAATGATTTCAATATTTAAAGAAAGGTCATTTTCTTATACATATGTTCATTTACTTTTTCTACTGAATGAGTGGGTATAGGTATGATGATAAAGGTAGGATAGTAAAGTCAATGTAGGACAACAATATATCTGGAGAGCTGAGCAAGGGCATGATATAGAGTTAACTACTGACAAAACATTTCTAATGCTAATAACAAACATGGCGGACTGGAGTTGTAGCTCAGTGGTAGAGTGATCATCTTACAAGTGTGAGGTTCTGGGTTCGATCCTCACCACCACATAAAAATAAATAAAATAAAGGTATTTAAAGAAACAAAACCAAAAAAATGGGTCAAGTTGTTATAAGCATGTTATGAATATGGCATACTGAATCCCACTATTATGTATAATTATAATGCACCAATGCAAATTATAAAATGAAAATAAAAACCAGTTGTTCTGGTGGTGATCATAACAATTTACCCAGAGAAACATTATACTTTAAGCATCCTTAAATTTTTTTAAAAGTTCCCTATCTCTTCAATAGCCTTCTTTATCCCTTTCACAAAATTGCATAATATGATATCATTTGCTGGTCATCAAACCGGCTGATAAGTTGAGAACGAAGCAATCTTGCAAAGACATACAATTTGGAAATTGAGGCTATTTGAGTGTGTATGTTTTCATCAGCTTTTCTTAACTTTGGCTCCACTTTACGCTGAATTCAGTGTGCCTCTCTCTATAACACCCAAGGAGTCTTCATCCATAGATGATGTGGAAGAGTGTAAGTGGGGCAAAGGAAAGATGGCCCTAGAGGGTAGATTGTTGGCTGAAGAGTGTTTCAGAATGGGCAGAAGAATTGTCTAGTACTGTCATGTTTTTCTGCAAAACATAAAAGAAGAGGAAACACTTTGAAAGTCAATGGTACTTCATCTAGTGAGGTCCCACCTTGTTGGTTTGAATAGTTTTCTTTAAAAGACAATTTCTATGAAAGCTGTGGATTTACAGGAAAATGGCTGTTGATAAGCTGTATCCCATTTCTAGGTACTAATTACCTAGAGAGGTATGAGAAACATTGATTATTGTTTTACATTATCTTTCTAGTTTACATTTTAAAAAAAATCAGTATTACTGATTTATAGAAGAAAATGAGTTACTTTAGTGCAGTACGCCAATTGAAAATAGAATTTTATTCTCCAGTTATTTTATTCACTTTTTTTTCACTGCTGTGATTAAAAGATCTGACAAGAATAATTTCAGGGTAGGAAAAGTTTATTTGGGGGCTCACGGTGTTAGAGGTCACAGTTTATATCCAGGTGACTCCATTCCTCGGGGCTCAAGGTGAGGCAGAACATCATGGTGGGAGAGTGTGGTAGCGGGAAGCAGCTCACGTGATGATCAGAAAGTAGAGCGAGACTCCACTCTCCAGATATAAAATAGATATCCCAAAGCCATGCCCCCAATGCCCACCTCCTCCAGCCACACCCTACCCACCTCAGTTTCCACTCAGTTAATCCCATCGTAATATTAACTCAGGGGTTGGGTTCAGGCTCTCATAACCCAATCATTTCTCCTCTAAACCTTCTTGCATTGTCTCATACCTGAGCTCTGGGGGACACCTCACCTGCAAGCCATAACAATAGTCATGGTTTGAAGCGACTTCGTGCTCTTGACATGACTACCTGTGTTTGGAAGGTGAGGGATATCACGTGCTGAGTATGTCAGAAACTTCTTTTTCTACACATTGCTTATGCAGCACTTGAGAAAATTAAAGCATGTGACTGCACAAAGCCTAATGGATCCTCAGTCTCTTCAGTGAGTCCCTCTTGTCTTGACCTCCAGAAGGTCACTCCATTGTTGAGGAGCCTTACAGGCAGCTGGATAAACCCACTGACTACAATGCAAGCATCCATCGAGGTACTTCTGCAATACTCTGAAGGACTTTCAGTTCACTGTGTCAATAGTCTCTTCTAGAACGTTACTCCATGAGTATCTCATAGCTCCTGAACAGTCTTCTTTTCCTTTCATCACTCTAAAAAGGAATAAAGAGATAAATACTCAAAATGCATCTGACTATTTGACAGTGTAACTGCAATTTACCATAAAAATTAATCATATAATATTGAAACTGGAGTTTGATGGGAGACCTAATTCTCTGCTGCTGTTCGCGGGCGGGTCTCTGCCAGCCAAGAAAGCCTGTTATAGTGCTAGCAGCTAGTCACTGCAGAGGATGCCTACTGGTGTCCACTGCGAGGATTGTGGCTGGCATTCTCTGCTACCATGGAGTGGCGTCTTACAGCTCTCAGTGTGCAGTTCTGAATGCCAGTCATGCCCTAGAGTGTTGCTACAGCTCCAGCAGCTCACCACCTACTTCTTTCCATGTTCTTGTCCTTCACATCCAAAGAATGAAATTCGTGGGACAATGGAAGGCAAGAGGGAAAGGAGCAGAATGTATTCAAGTGTGAGAAATAGAAACAGAACTCTTATAGGAAGCAAGAGGGGTCCCTTTGGGGGTTGCTACCTGAGTGTGCTTGTTGTAGGGACAGACAAGACAGGGCACCGAAGATAGCAGGAAACAGTTTTATTTGGCTGCAGCTGGGTTCAGAGGGTACAGCTCTCACTGTAATCAATTAATCCCGTGAACCCCGAGTTCGGGTAGTTTCAGAACTTTATACCCAGCATGTCAGGGGAGAAGCTCAGAAGTTCACATAAAAGCAGCTTTTTCTTTCACTGTTCTGGGCAAATTAACCCTTCAAGGACAACACCTGAGAAGGGGAGAGCTCCTTCTCCCCTTTCTTTCCTCCCCCTGCCAGCTGTTACCATGGAGCCCAGTTGGTAACCTCTCTTATCTTAGAAATGTAGATATCTCTGTGAAGCTGCAGCTCAGGGCCAGAGGCCTTGTTAAAGAATTTGTCCTTTTATCACACTTTGCATTTGCAAACACACTTTTACAAACTGCTATACTGGATACATGTTTGTGAAAAACAAGTAAAGGGGCCTCTAGCACCTGGAGTGATGATTTCTTCCAGGCCAGTGGCCAAGTAATAGAGCAACAGGAAAATAGGAAGTTTATCTATATTGAACTTTTTTTTTTTTCTTTTATAGAGACTCTTTTGCTGACAGTCCTAAAATCAGCCATGGTGAAGATTTCTAGAGAAGCTTAGTTAAGATTTTCTGTGGAGGAGTGGTTGCTACTACAGGCTAATCTAGAGGTTTATATATAGCACTTGGGTCAACACTATTGGTCAAAATTTATGCAAATTGGGGTTTGAAAAAATACCAATGATATTGGTTGACCCTTGAGTCTGAACTTCCATTCAGTTTTGACCAACTTTCTTTTCTTGTCTTTCTTTTCTTGGGCCTGCAGTCCCAGCTCCCAGGAGGCCAAGGTTGGTGGGTGGTGGATGCTCAGGGGTCCAGGGCTGTGGTACTATGTGGAGTTGGCATCTGCACCAGAGCCTGGCCGGGCTGCCCTGGAGAGAGATGCCGGTGCACCCTAGCCTGCCACAGCCCTGGTTCCCCGAGTGATCCAGGCCCACATTCCAGCCCACCTGGGCTGCAGCTCCTTGGCAGGGATTAGTAGGCTGGCTCTGTGGCTCAGTGACCAGGGAGCCATGTCAATATCATTACATGCATTGCATTATTATATACTAATGGCTTTTATTGCCCCAAGTGACACTTTTTACACTATATAACTTTATTTTCAGATAGGTATGTTAAGTAACGTAGAAATAGCAGCATGCAATTGAATTTGAATTCAGTTAAATTTTAATGATTTTATATGCAATGAGCATGCCACAATTGTATTTTAAGGTATATTGTCACTGTGAGCTCTGGTTTTGGTTGTTGGCTGTTTCCTGACGAATTGCTGATCGTCAGCCTGGCCACAAATTGTACTTCAAAGTAGCTGAATATTCTGAACAGGAAATCTTGTAATGATGTTGAAAGGCTTATAGTTTTTGGCTGTGTTGACCGTTGACTTTAGAATTTTAAAGACGTGTTTCCAAGAAGCAGCAAGAGAATTTACGACCGAATTTCAGGCACGATATATGACCATGTCAGCTCCCATGTGTACGTGATAATAAATAAATGTTTGGGAGGACATCACCTGGTTCACAAGGTCACAAAGAGTTTTCTTTGTTGAAAAATGAAGACTTTTTCTTTTTTAATAAAATGCTTCATTCAAATATATCTTTTTAGCGGTGCTTAGATATCTGGCTATAATACTTTCAGTTCCCTGTGTTGAGGGAGGGTCTCGAGCCTTCTCAGAGTGTCTCCAGGGGGTCTCTGAGTGATTGATGTGTTGGAGTTACAGGCACTGGGGGTGAATGGCTGGACATGGGACCTATGGAGATTATTGACTCAGAGTGACCAAGAATGGAAAGACACCACAGGGAAAAAGGACAGCCTTTCCATCTTCTGAGGCTAATCCTCTGTCAGTTTCCAGAAACTTAAGCCCAATTCCAACTAAGCAAAGGAAAAACACAAATTAGTCGACTTGCATCATGAAGGATGGATATGGGTGGGGGCAGTTCACAGAATCGAATCAACAACCAAACACCTGATCGAGCTAAGGGTTCAAAGGCACCGGGATTTTCTTTGACTTTCTCTCATTTCTTTTCTTGAGTGCAGGATCATTTTCCTGGTGTTGGAAATAAGTTAGGAACAGTCATATTGTAGTAAGTTAACAACAACTCTCTTTTCGTAACTCCAGTGGGAAAGCATATGTGGCCTCTAAATATCTGTGGATTAGCATCAACAGATACTCTGATTTGACCGTCGTTGGACCAGTTGTTACAGAAAGAGGTTTAACATTCGCCATGTGTCATTGCTCTCAGTCTTATGACTAGAGGACTAGCTAACCTCAGTTACTTGGAGAAGGATAAGGAAGCTAGCAGACCAGGCATGGACAGTGGCTAACACACGTCCTCCCCCTCCTTGCTCACAGACCTCTCCAATGTCCTTCTAGATACTTCTCTGGCATCAAGGAGGAAAATCAGGCCATGGGGCAGAAGAGCTCACTGGGTGGGCACCAGTCTCATCTCTGCCCCTGGCCAGCTTCGTGAGGACAGGAAAGTCATCCTGCAGCTGTGGACGTCCTTCCTCGTCCCTAATATAACTGTGCACTTGTTCCTGTACCAAGTTCAGTCTTACCATGACGAGCACTGACCGGCAAGTTGATTCCACTGTTGGAAACCTCAGAAAAGACTCCACTCGGCTGTGCTGGGACTGGTCTCATGCACCAAGTAGCCTTCGGTCTGGATCCTGCTATATGACATTGAGCAATTTCTTTTCCTGTTTCTCAGTTTCTTTAGAAAGAAAGGGTAATGATTGTACCTAAGTGTTAAGGTTGCTCAAGGAATTTAATTAGAAAAAAAATATATAACGCATTTGGCAAAGTGCCTAGTATATACAAATGCTGAATACATATTAGTTATTTCTTTTATTATGATTACTGTTTTCATTGTTTTTCAATTTTTTTTCCTCTTCTTTAATTTGTTCTCATTAATTATACATGACAGTAGAATGCATTGTGACACGTCGTTCATACATGGATATAACTTCTAATTCTTCTGGTTGTACATGAGATAGAATCACACCAGTCGTGTAATCATATATGTGCATAAAGCAATAATGTCCAATTCATTCTATTATCCTTCCTACCCCCATAGACCTCCCTGCCCTTCACTCCCCTCTGCCTAATCCAAAGTACCTCTATTTTTCCCTAGCTGCATTAGTATCCACATATCAGAGAAAGCATTCAACCTTTGGTTTTGGGGGGATTGGCTTATTTCACTTTCACTTAGCGTGATATTCTCCAGCTCCATCTGTTTTGCTGCAAATGTCATAATTCCATTCTTCTTTAAGGCTGAGTAACATTCCCTTGTGAATCTATACCACATTTTCTTTATCTATTCATATGTTGAAGGGCCTCTAGTTTGGTTCCATAGCTTAGCTGTTGTGAACTGAGATGGTATAAACATTGATGTGGTTACATCTCTGTAGTATGCTGCTTTTAAGTCCTTTGGGTATAGATCAAGGAGTGGGATAGCTGGGTCAAATGGTGGTTCCATTCTAAGTTTTCTGAGGAATCTCCATATTGCTTTCCATAATGGTTGCACCAATTTGCAGTTCCACCAGCAATGTATGAGTGTGCCTTTTCCCACACCCTTGCCAACATTTATTTTTGCCTGCATTCTTTATAATTGCCATTCTGACTAGAATGAGATAAAAATCTTAGTTCTGATTTGCATTTCTCTGATTGCTAGACATGTTTGGCATTTTTTCATGTATTTGTTGATGGATTGTATTTCATCTTCTGTGAAGGGTCTGCTCAGTTCCTTAGCCCATTTATTGATTGGGTTATTTGTTTTCCAAAAAGTGCTAGTCCTGTCTTCTAGACCTGTGCAGATTGAAAACCTCTTTTTCATGGAGCAGTTTCAGTTTTTTCCTTCCTACTTCACCCTAAGACTTACTCTTGGACCTTTCAACAGTTTCTTACAGGGTGCAGAAGACAGCCTCCTCTTTTGTGATTGTCCAGGATGACAGACTAGTCCCATGTGAGTGGTCCTGTTATTTTGATTGCATTTTGAATAATTTCCAATACAGAGATGCAGCAACATTGAAAAATTTTAAGAGTGGTGTGAAAAATGAAAGTGGTTGGAACATGATTTAAGGATTATAAGAGCAGGTAACTGAATACAGATGATTCACTTAAATACTTAGATCATACAGAAGTATGTGTTAGGAAACTGACCTGACTCATTTGATCTCCTTTACTTGCATGATAAAAACTACTTCAGATAATTAGTTTTCTGGCATGTACTGTTTCCTGAAGAAGGTGAGAAAAGGTGAGATAATAATTTCTATTTAAAAAGATGTCTTAGGGATGCTCAAACATCCTATCATTTGAGTTAAAAAAAAAATCAGTCAAACCACTTCAAAACCATGTAGATAAAGGGGTATTTATGGTCTGGCCATGTTTTAACCAAGGTGCAAAATAAGTTGGTGTCATCTCTATTGTTTTCTTATTTTCTGTGTTGAAATTATATTCTTTGATAAATAGTGATATCTTGAATAAATGTTAGTGTGGGAAATTCAGAACCTTCTTATTGCATCATCCTTGTATGACAAGTCCCTAGGGTGGGAATTAGAGCTATCACTTTCCTTTTACTGAAAGAATGTGCCAAGGTATTTACCCAGCTAGTATGGGGCCAAAAGAGACTTGCACAAAAATTTTATTATAACTTCAAGGAAGTGTTCTTATTCATAGCAAATCAGGCAACGCATCTGTGACGTTCTCCTAATGTTGTCTGAGATTTTTTAAATGAATCGCCTAAGTTCATGTTGCCATAAATGAACTGGAAGATCAATGGAATGAAAGGGGGGTGGTGCGATTCTAAAATGAAAAATCAAGTGATAACATCCCCCGGAGTTCAATTAGCTGAGCTGAAAGTGTTTGTAAGTCTACGCTTCCTGGTACACAAGTGGTACAATCCTCTGTTGTGTTTTTACACTTTCTGTCAACTTTCAGTTTCTGTGACAACCCCCTGAGGGGTATTACTAGTAAATTAATTACTGTAAAGCATATATAGCCTCAAGGTTCATGTACCACTAGCCATTAACCACAATATCCCTAGAATGGAGTGCCATCTCCTGTCCATATGCCAATCAAAGGAACAGAATGGTCAATGTTCAGAAAAAGAGGGCCATCCTGCTTATTCCTGCTTAGTTGGGTCTTTTTATTCCTTAAAGCCTGCTTGCATAAAAAGGAATGAATTTTGCACAAATTGCACACAGTCAGTCATCAAAGCCACAATGCAAAGAAATTGGGAATTGTTTTCTACGAATCTGTCCCAGGTTAGGCGCAGCCTCTCTTAGTAGCAGCCTCCTTTTAATGGCGATGTCTTAGGCACTTGATCCACAGAGGGAAGTAATTAAATTTAATAGACGCAATCCTCATTTTGAGGACATCCTCAATTTAAAGTAGCAGGGGGGCATAATTAAGTCTAATGGAAACCGTGGCCTCAGAATGACGCGACACTATCAAGGAACAAAGACAGACCCTGTCTACACTGCACCCATTTCCTGGCTAATCAGGACTACAAGCTGTGTTTATGTCATATTAGTCAACCAAAGCAAAGCTCGAGGGCTGAGACTTGTTTATTTAGTTAGTTTGAATTACATTTATAATTGGATTTGAGTGACTGTACAGCACAATTTTGGATGCGCCCAAGTTCCACATCTATCCACAGATGAAGTAAAACGAAGAACTGAAATAATTAGCTGGGTGCTTCTAGCCAGAATAATTTATGCTGAAATCCATAGCTATTTGAATCAGAAAATGCATAGCCTAAACTGTCAGAAAAATTGCCAGTGATTCTTGGGATCCATCTCTAGACTCCCTTTCCTCTGCTCAGGACACCTATTTTGTTGTTGTTGTTTTTATTGATTGATTGGTTGGTTGGTTGGTTGATTGATAAGCAAGTGCTGGAAGATCTATAAGGAGAATAGTAGGCAGTGCTACTCGGCCAGTCTTGCACAGTTTATCGTAAGTTAACTGCAGTTGGAGGAAGTAATGTTGGCTTGTGGTGAAACCATGGGATATCTGTCATCCCATCTGTCATGGGTAACGTCAGTTGGTATGATGCAAAGTCCCTGGTGTAGGAGTGACGAGTTCTGCTTTTTATCCATTCAATTAATGTATGCTTTTATTGATTGATTGAATAGATGAAGAGCTTACAGGGTGCCAGTTTGCTAGGAAGACGTGAATCAAATCATGAAATGGCCAAGTTTTTGTGCTTAACATTGGTGAACTGGTAGAAGGTGGTGAAAGACAAATAAATGAAAATAATTGTGGTCAATAAATAATAGTAAATAGTAGAGATACTAAAATGGATGTTGGTAGAAAGAGATGTATGAGACAAAGGAGGGAGATATAAATATGTCTGCGTCTACTCACAAAAGGGTCATGAGGGAGTGAATATTTTTTTCTGAGGCTTTTTATAATTTCCTCATTTTTTATTGGTGCATTATGGTACATATTGATAGGGCTTGTTGTTTCATATTGGTACCTGCACACAGTATAACAATATGCTGTGGCCGATATGGCTCCCAGTTCTTACCCTCTCCCTCCCCGCCTCTCACCCATGGGTTCCTTTCCTCTACTGATCTCCCTTTGAGTTTTAGGAGGTCCTCCCCCACTTTTGTTTTCCTTCTTCCTTTCTAGCTTCCATATATGAAAAAAAAAAAAAAAGACCCTTGCTCTTCTGAGTCAGACTTATTTACTTAACATGATGGTCTCCAGTTCCATCCATTTTCCTGCAAATGACATCATTCTGTTCTTCTTTATGCATAAATAAAATTCCGTTGTTGTGTTTGTAGACCACGTTTCCTTTTCCCATGCATCTGTGGATGGATGCCTAGGCTGGTTCTATAGTTTGCTGATGGTGAATTGTGCTGCTGAAAACATGGGTGTGCATGTATCACTGTAGTACCAAGACTTTAATTCTTTAGAATAAATACCGAGGAGTGGTCCAGCTGGGTCCTGTGGGGATTCCATGCCTGGTCTTTTGAGGAACCTCCATACTGATTTCCATAGTGGTTAAACTAACGCACGGGCCCATCAACAGTGTAAAAGTGTTTATTTTCCTCTACATCCTCTCCAGCATTTTTTTTTTTTTTTCTGATTCGTTAAGGATGGTAATGAAAGGTCCAGGTGAAGGCATTACAAGTGGGACAAACAGTATGTGCAAGGTTTTGGGTGATGCCCAGTTTCCTTTGAGATTCTGGGCCACAGGAGGATCTGCAGGAAATGGGTGGGGGGGCTGGGGAGCCTGGTTATGTAGGGCAAAAGGGACCCGAAGGTGAAAAAGGAAAAGTGAGGCAGATGGTGGGTAGCTTTGTAGGATACATTTAAAAGTTTAACTTCACCCTTTAGAAAGCCATTTTTATGCCAAGAAATTATTTATGTTCTATCTATATCCCTACCTAATTTTTTTTTTTTTTTTTCCTTCATGGCGCCTGGTATGCTACATGTTGGACCAATATGAATGAGAAAATAATCGGTCACAATCAGTGTTCAATTTTGTATCATAAATGTTGATGTATTATTTTACGGATGATGCCTGAGGACATAAATGGATGATTCATAAATGAGATAGCGAGGGCCTTCCTGGAAGACGTTCATGCTGAGATGAGGCAGGAGGAGTACAGGGACAGCGTTTTACAGAAATGGCACGTGTGTCAAGAAAGAGCAATGTAAGCAACTGTGCCTTCAGCAAAGCCAGGGCAGGGCACATAGAATTTGAGAAAAAGCTGTGTGTTGCGAAGAAATAATGGAAGGAAGAAACCAAGCAAAGATTAACCTCTAACTCAGGCACTCCAGCCGTCTGACCGGGAGCCGATGTGCACTCCATTTCTCTGAGGTCCATTCATTAATTATACAAATGTATTTGGAGCATTTGCATTGCTTCAAACATGAGGGCATGGAGCAATCGCTGACACAGTTCCTGTCCCAATTGGGCATGCCTTTAATGGGCTGTCCTCAGCCAGGATTCCTCCAGAGCACACAGCCACCAGCTTGTGTTGTCACCAGTCAAGAAAAACGTATTCGAAGGACCTCTGGTGCCTTAGAGACTTAAAAAGAAATATAGAAAACCTGGTTAAAGACCAGTGATCTCCAGAACATTCTATAGCTGGAACAAATACAAAATGGATTATGTATAATAGACGGTCAGACAGAGGGATCCCTCTTGCAGAAAAGAATGGAATTTTCGTGAACAGAAGAGAGAGTGGATCCTGGACAGGGAAAGAACATATTTGTCCAAAAAATCAAAAAAAAATAAAAAAGCATCTGCTTTTCCTTAGGTGACTATAAGACCTTTCCTAGTTGTCAAAGTTCTAGAAGTTGGCATAAAATCATGGGTTGGTATTTCACATTTTCTGAGGCATATTTTCTTTCCTTGAAAATACAACCTTGCCTTTTGCGAACAGAATTTCATAAATAAAGGAAGACAGCTTTCATCTCAAAAGTGGAATGAAAAAAATTTTAGTTAAAGCATTTTTTTTTCCCTCCAAAAGAAATGGCCATGATTGTATTGAAAGTAGTTCTATAAATAAGCGTTTGGAGTCTGCAACACACTTTAGGCAAAGAGCAAAGTTCAGTTCTATAGCTCATTTAAAAATATACTTCTTCAGTGGAGATGGCCCCAGAGAGATTTTATTTTCACGAATTTATAAGCTCTTCAAAACTGCAGAGAAAACACAGGCTGGCTCAAAGATGTTTAATTACTGACTTTGGTCGTTGCAACACTGACTTTAGCCTTCTAGTTAACAAAAATGGCAGTATTATCAAAACTAACCTGCAACACTTTGTTCAAACTATCTTTGGTGATAATCTCCTTTAAAGTGCATTGTTTTTAATTAAGCCATAGGTTTGAAAGCAAGAAGGGTCAGAGCAAAAAAAAAAAAAAAAAAAAAAAAAATTAATCATATCAACACGACAGTGCTACATCTTTACAAAATTCAATTATTTCTAGCCAGTGTGGCACAAGGAACATTCACCAACTGATTAAAACAATTCTTAAAGCAAATTATAGTACTGTCAGAAAACAAGAAATCACAATGTCAAAACACAAGGACATTTCTATGCAAAATGTCTTGCAAGTGTCTTTGACAGATGATTTCTGTCTGCTTGTTATATTACTTGCATTAATTTGGTCCACATCAAGCAAAAGGAAAAAAAAAACTTTGCTTTAATATATTTGCTATTTGAAATAAAAATCCTCAAATGAATAATATTCCCAGAGATAACCAAGGTAAGCCATGTGGGAAAATTTTATGTGTTAGTTTTATCCAAGATTACTCAGCACCTTAACAATATGTGTACAGTTTTATGACTATATAGAGATTCAAAAATAACCTCATTTAAAAAAAATAAAGTGACACCTACAAAATTTACTACTAATATGTAAATGCCATGAGACAGAGATTTTATTTATTACTTTCTAGATACAGCATAGCATAATGATATATAATTTATAACATACCTGATGTATACTTTTAAAAATGAATGTGTAAGCTATATAGGTCTGAGCCAGGTATCCTAAAATATATAGTTCTTTCAACTTCAGTATGAATGATATTTATGCTTTGTTCGTAGAAGAATACAGATATTTCTTCTCTTTTAAAGCCTAAAAGAAATTCAAAGATAAGCATTACAGAAAGGTTGTATTCTTGGTTAATAGTAAAATAAGTTTATCCAAAATAAATATGCCTTCTTAGTATTATATATCCTGTCCCACGTCAACATTAGAGCTTTAGCACCTTGTATTCAGGTTTATGACTTCAGCTGATTCTGTGCCTTGTGTATATGGGATTGCCTATTTCAGTGAAGCCAAGCCTTGTCTCCAATAGCTATGAAAAAAAAAAATATGTTGAAGCCTGTTAAAACAAAGAGGTATAAGAGCCACCCGCAAGTATTTGTTGAGTCAATTTGAATTGTTTGGCAAATAATTCCAGATTCTAGGTTCACGACTTTATGGTCAAAGTACAGAAAGCATTTGAATCATGAGATTTGTAATTATATGTACTAGATTGACAAGCAGAATATAGTCTATGTCAAGTTCTCTTTCAGGCAACAAAATTCCAGTTGAAACTGGTTCAAGAGATAGATGATAAATACATAGACAAATTGGTATGGTTTTTTGGCTCAAAAAATAAAGTTCCAGAAGTACTTTGTATTTTTTTCAGGAACTCAGATATTGTCATCTGGATTCATTCTCTCTTTCAATGTATACAATCATCCAAAATAAATACGCCTTCTTAGTAATATATGCCCTTTCCCATGTCAACACTAGAGCTTTTGCACCTTGTATTCAGACACGTGCACACACACACACACACACACACACACACACACACTTCATTCTTTGTTGCTGATTTCATTCTCCAATAGTTGACTCACTCTATGTAGTAGTCCCCCAATTTCTAGGCTTGTGCACTTATTTGTCCCCAAGGAAGAGAGATTATGTGTCTCTGTAGTTACAAAAAGGTTCCAGAACTGAGGTTCCTTCTTTTAACTCATCTGCGCTAACTGTGGCCTTGGGGAAGAACTGAGAGGCCTGTCACAATGGGTCTCTGTCTTCTTCCAGATATATAATAAATCCCTTCTGAAGGGAAAAGAACAGATAGCTCACCAAGAACCGTCAGAGCGCTGGTTTCAGAAGAACAGGCAGAAGTGTTAAAAACCATCAAGGACAGACAATGTCCAACAGCCGTTAAGAAACATAGTAGTGAAAAAAATCACGTATGGGCAAATTATACATTATAGCATCCCACTTAGCTCTTACCTTCATCATTCACATCTGTGGACCTCACACAATTTTCAACTTCACTGACATTCATTCATTCCCATCTCAGGCAGCAGGAGAAATCAGGGCATCTGAGCTAGACTGGCATTCTCAATAATGATGTCTACAAAAATATTCCTTTTTAAATTTAAATTTTGAGTCGGTAATTCATTTGCTTGTGTAACAGTGAAAAGTTTCTATTTCATTTTTTATCTGCGGTTCTCTAGATTTTAGTGTAGTTAAATACTACAGTGAATGTCTTATAAGTTATCCTTCTAAAACTACATATGTACTACCAGGGCATACCTGTGATGGTAGTGACTAGGGAGACTGAGGCAGGAGGATCACAAGTTTGAGGCCAGCCTCAGCAACTTGGCAAGACCCTGATTCAAAAAAAAAAAAAAAAAGAACTGGAGATGTAGCTCAGTGGCCGTGCACCACAGAGTTCAATCCTCAGTAATGCGCACGCACACACAAACACAAACACACATACACACAAATACATGTGTACCATACACAAAAATGTGTTCTTAGGTTACTGGAAGATAAGTTCTTTCCTAAGTTCTACCTTTACAATATATCTCTTAGAATGTTTTTACGATAGTTTAAAAGAAACAATATCATTTTAAATAAATGCACAATATGGCATAGTATTGATTTTTTTTAAGGGATGCTGTTTTACCTACCAAACAAAATGAGACATAAACAAAAACAGGCCATAAAATAGGTTGCCTTGACTCTAGAAGTCATTCTGTCCTTCCTCATATCATGTCTTTTGTTATGTTTGCTTTTATTGGTGCATTAAAATTGTACACAACAATTTCATTCATTTTGACATAATCATGCATGCATGGAATTTAGTTTACAGTCTTTTTTGTATTTTTTTCACAAACATTAATTTCCAATTTTTTTTTTTGCTATTATAAGCAGTGTGACAATGAGTGACAGCATATGTGTTTTATATATCTTTTTCCACAATGTGTTTTTAAAACTCTTTGTACATAACAGAAACTGGACTCTGGTGTATAAGTTCTAAATAGGTTTATTCAAGCAAGCATTTTGCTTTTAACTTTCTCTTGGTCATGCAGAACTTATTTTTAGGTAGCTGAATGTATCAATTTTTCTTTGGTGGCTCTTGGATTGGATATTATAATTAGAAAGATCATTCCTTTTATGTTATATAAGACTTTTATAAAAACCCTGTAGTAATACTTGACGAATTTTATTACAGCTCACTCTTTATCCTTTATCTTTGCTCCCCTGAGGATTGGTGGCTGCACAGTATTTGGTGTTTTCCCTAGCAATGTCACTCATTAAATATTTACCCAACAGAAATAAGTCACAAAAACTGGCCTTTTCAAAAATCTTTGAAAGTGTGCCTATTGCAGATATTTAATTAACTGGCTTTCTTTATAGAATCACTCCTAGGTAAAAATTAATACTTCAGCATAGGGCTCTTTTCTATTCAGGATTAGGAAAGAATTTTTAAAAATTATCATATAGGCACATTGACCTACTTCCAAGTGGAAGGAAAATGTGACATTTTGAAGACAGGAAAGGGATTCTCAATTAAGAGTTGGGTACTAAATTCAGTCAATCCTAGTTGAGTCTTCTATATGTTATATATGCTACACAGAACATATGTAAATTAAGGCCAGCTTCTATGTAATGTGTGGCTTATGAATGTGTCTCTAAGACTCAATTTCTCATCTGTCGCTGACTGCAGCAACAAAGCTGCAGGAATAAGTTCAGAGGCAGACTGGAAACGAACAGGCTCTTTATTCTGCTAGCTTCTCTCTCCGGCTCCAAGAACAACTCCTACCCGCAAATCACACTCCTCCAACCACCACAAAATGGTGGTGCCGACCCGATCCGCAAATGTCCCGGGGCCAAGTCTCGCGAGATCATGGAAGGTGGAGAGGCTTGAACATCTTTATGGCTCGCAGCTAACCGCAATCTTAGCTATCTCCCCATTTAGGGCTCCTACACTCGTCTGTGATGGGACCCACTGGACTTATTCAGATGCTGTGTGGATAACCTGATGTGTTCAAACCACTGTGGTTATTGTGTGTGTGTGTTGAAATTATTCTACTTTTCATTATCAATAGACTGAACCTCCTATATAACATTGGATACACAACCTGCTTTACAAGACAATCTTACTGTACCAGAAAATTGCATGCATGATATTATTTTTTTAAATTTTTAATGCATTTTAATTATACATTAGCCATGTGTAATATTTAAGGGATCAATATGACCCACACTTGTGACTTGAGGATAAAGCCTTTTCAGGATTTGAACTGCTTTGTGAAGCAATACCTACCAGAAGACAGATGCATGGGAGGAAATTCCAAGTGAATATTAAGAATTTGGGCAGTTCTCAAGAAAAGAAATGGATGGTATACACCTTCAAAGTATCAGAGATTTAAGGAGATGGCTGGAATGCTTCCAATAGTTTTGCTTGAATATGATTGACCTTTGGAACAGTTTCAGCTGAATTTTGGCCTCATTTTCTCTTTTCCTGGACATACACATCTTCCAGATGACTGCAAAGGAACTATATATATGTTTTACAGTATCTAATAAAGGGAACCACCAAGCTTGGACAATCAGAGTAAAAACCCCCACAATATGGGGTAATTATCTTTGAATTTTATCAAATTAGTTAAAAAGTACCAGGGGTTCATTTCTGGTAGTTTCTGGTTAATGCTTGCTGTATTTTTTTTTTCATTGTTGTTGTTCTTTTTATATATACATGAAAGTAGAATGCATGTTGACACATTATACATACATGAAGTATAACTCATTTTAATTAGGATCCCATTCTTGTGATTGTACATAATGTGGTGTTTCACTGGTCATGTATTCATTCACATAAGGATAGGAAATTATGTGCAATTTATTCTACTATATTTCTTATTCCTATCCCCCCTCCCTTCCATTCCTTCTCCTTCATAATCCAATGAACTTCTATTCTTCCCCTCCCTATCCTCCCTTGTTATTGGTTAGCATCCACATATCAGAGAGAATATTTGGCCTTTAGTTTTGGGGAGTGGCTTATTTCACTTAACATGATATTCTCCAATTTCATCCAGTAACCTGCAAATGCCATAATTTCATTCTTCTTTATGGCTGAGTAATAGCCCACTGTGTAGATATACCACATTTGCTTTATCCATTCATCTGTTGAAGGATACCTAGGCTGGTTCCATGGCTTGGCTATTGTGAAATTGAGCTGCTATAAGCATTGATGTGGCTGTGTCCCTCTCTTATGCTGATTTTAAGGCCTTTGGGTCTAAACTGAGGAGTGGGATAGCTGGGTCAAATGGTGGTTCCATTCCAAGTTTTCTGAGGAATCTCCATACTGCTTTCCATAGTAGTTGCACATGCTTGCTATCTTGTTCCTGGTAGCCAGATTCAGGGAATGAGATCTGACATCCTACTTGTGAAATCCCTTAGGGAAAATATTGCCTCTCCACTTCCAAATCACTTACAAACAAAACACAACCCAGCAGCTTTGAGGTGCTGGTCCTTTCAGAAATCTCCCTTTTGGGTGGATCTGGTTGGACCCTTCCTTAAAAAAAAAATGAGCAGTCTTCACCGAGCAGGCACATGAGCTGGGACTGTCTAATGTGTTCGTCAACCTTTCTGAAGAGCATTAAATGGAAGCACTGGGTCCACCCGGAGAAGGTCATTTCTTCCTCTCAGAGTACACCGAGACAAAAGAAAGCAAGTCTATTTCAAACAATCCTGGGGAGGGGGGGATTTAACACGTGGGGCAGGGAGACCGGGCTTTGTTTCTTTGCTCTGCTTCTGAATACTCTTTCCAGCAATTTCCATTCAGCAACCTTTGAAATTAGCTGGGGGGAAAAAAAAAATGCTGGGAACGATGCTGTAGGGTCAGATGGCTGAATCCACTGCCTGCTTTCCCGTGGGTAACCGAGCTTGCTGTCACAGCTAAGGATTCGGTGTGCAGGGGAGGTGTGGACGCTGAAGAAATAAATCTCAGCCTTAGAAACAATCAAATGGGTTAGTGCCGCTCGGCGGGGGGGCATGTCCGTTCATGCCCTCTGACCCCTTCCCAAAGTATAACGTATCCCTTGAGTTTTCAAAGTCAGGCGCAAAATCCTCCGTTCAGAACGTGCCCAGTGACCCCGATGTTACTGACTGAATGAAGAATTTCATTCTGTGCTGCCCGTTGATATTGGAGAGCATGTCCCCGGGTGACTCTATTTGGTTGCCCCATGTGGCTGCGCTCGTGGTTCTCAGTCAGGCATAAATCTGGCCCCCTCTTCGCCAGGGGACATCTGGCAGCCTCTGGAGACCTTGTTCATGACCACACCTGGCATCTGGAGATTGGAGGCTCCACCTGGGACCCTGTGCCACCATCCCCATATCAAGTGTCACTGACAAGGTTGAGACACCCCGGTCGTAGTTTTTAGGTGAGCACAAATTCAGGTAAAAATTTAACCTAGGACCTTCAGTAAAAACTTGATGATGTGTTCATTCACTAAGTGCATGTATGCAAACTCAAATGGTGTGAAAATATTTTTTGTGTGAAACCAGTGACTTGAACAACTGTGCTCTTTATATGTACTATGAAAGGAATTGCACTCTGCAAGCATGTGTAACAAATTAGAATAAGTAAATAATTAAAAAAAAACTTGATGAAGGAAAAGTAATAGCGAATATACTGAAGTTCCATTTTAAGGACACTGGGTTTATGTCATGTGAACACCTGTGCACTTCATTTCTATTGGACTGAATTTTAGGTCTCTTCTAATAGGTAGATTTTGCTAGTTGAATAATGAGTTGCAATGATCTTCTCTAGGGAGACACAAAATAATGGAAAAAGAAAGAAAAATTAGTTGTTTTCACTGTGGGAGCTCAATTGTGAATAATCTGTAATTGTCCAACCCCTGAGAAAGGCCTGTTAGATATATTGTTTCTTCACTTAGAAAATATAAAACTAAAATGGTTTTCATTCCTGAAACTTTCTACTTTGAGAAACACATAAATATTAATTTGAAATAAAAAAACAGATAAAATGGATTGGTCAATTCAATGCTTAATATAATATCTAAAATAAATAAATAAAATAAACCTCAGGCATTAGTGTTTATAATTGAGGGAGGCTCACCCTCCAAATCAGAAATATAGACTATTACTTAATTAAATAATTAATTTTCTAACACAAATGACTGAGTAGAAGTCATCACTGAATTTCAGGTTTTACACATACATTGTATCTGTTTTACAGATCCCAATGATGTGCTTTGTTTCTCTATACTGCCATCATTTTTATGAGTAATATAAGAGTATATAACCTATGTCAAGGTCATTATTGTCATATGAAATACTTCCAAAATAAAACCCTTTGTTCTTCTTATCTATTTAAGTATTTAAGGTTTGTAACCCAACTGAACGGGTTTACATAAAATGCAATATTGTTTTATGGGTATGTGAAAAACATAATGAAAATCACAAGAAAAAATAAAAAGATGGTGAAATGTAATGCAACATAAACCCCTAGCAATTACTTTCAAGATTTCTGCAAGACTCACATTTCTTCATTTCTTCATTTTTTTTCCATCCTATCAGAAATTGTCTAAGTAATAGTTCTGGGATTTTAGTCTTTAAGCAATCTCTTCTTGCACCCGAGTGTCCTAGGCTATGATTGTGCAATTTTTATTTTTATTTTTTGGTTTTTGCTTGTTTGTTTTATTTATATTTTTAACTTTCCTAATAATTTAAAGATGGTGTTTATTCTTATCCAGCATTGTCTTCCTAGAAAAGAATAAAAAAGTCAGTTTTAGCATAAAAAATCAATGTATTAATTTCTATGTACTATAGAGTATAATAGGTAGGTAATAACAAATGTAAAGTCTGGCCATTTTTATATTATGAGATACTTGAAGATCTTTATTCACCCTAGAACCCTAACTGCTGCTTGAAAATAAGTGTATCCTTAAAGCCCAATAAAACAGGTGTATGAGTGATATAAGAGATTGAAAGTAATGGCAAAAGGCCTTTAGTGAGCAAAGTTACAGAGTTATAAAAACGTCAACTATTTTATGTTGTTGTGTGAAAATAATTTGCTAAATCCATTTCCAAAACAATCATCGAACACTGGTAACTTTCTTGGTTTTATTTTCATGTAAATTAAGTTCTCCTATGATTTTTTTTTGTAATATGTATAGTTCTTTAATTGCATAGAAATCGTTCACTATCCCATTTAAATCGTTTTCCACAACACTCATCTCTTTCTAGGATATTACATTAGGTACTGATTTCTTTCTTTCTTTCTTTCTTTTGTATTTTTTAATTCAAAGTTGTATTAATAATAGTAGTACGGATTACAGTTCGTAGCACACATATAAAGCATCTTTTACATATCACTGCTTGTATACAAAGATGCAAAATATATTCGTACCTTTCATGTCTTCAATCATGCATTTAGATTGTGCCATTTTTAAGCCAGCTAGACAGGGCTGCCCTTCCCTGAGCTTGCATCGCAGAGGTAAAGAACAAGAGGTAATTCAGTCTGCTCACCGGACAAGTGACACAGGGCAGGGTTGAGAAATAGCATGGAAGCCTAGCCATCTAATGGTGCCCATGGGTGAGAGTCAGGGGCCAACCTCTTAGAGAACAGTGTGTGGCAACAACTTTGACGAGAACACAGCGGGATGTAATATAAATATAAATCGAAAACCATTTTAGTTTTATATTTTCTTTTTCTTTTAATTAATTATTTTTTTTTAATTTTTAATTTTTTTACAAATCTCTGGTTGTATGCAAAGTATAGTCACACCATTCTGCAAAGTATAGTCACACCATTCATGACTTCATACATGCACTTAGGGTAATGATATCCATCTCATTCTACCATCTTTTTTTTTTTTTCTTTACCCTTTTGCCCCCTCCCTTCCCCTCCCTCCCCACTGGCTATTATAGTGTTCCTCTAATCCTCCTATGCTCCCCATCCCAACCCGACTGTGAATTGACCTCCTTATATCAGAGAAAACATTTGGCATTTGGCTTTTTGGCATTGGCTAACTTCACTTAGCATTATATTCTCTAACTCCATCCATTTACCTGCAAATGCCATGATTTTATTCTCTCTTATTGCTGAGTAATACTCCATTGTGTGTATATACCACATTTTCTTTATCCAGGTTTTATATTTTCTAAGTGAAGCAACAAGGGCAGATGACCACAAGGGCCCATGGTGTGTCTCTCAACATTATGCTGTTTTCCATGTATTACGACCTTCCTTTACTAAGCTCATTTAGAGACTGAGGGGAAAAGTGTTCATTTGTAATGGAACCCAGAAACCAGTGTAGAGTACGTGCAAGAGGAATTTTTTTTTTTTTTTTTAGATAACCATTCTCTCTAAAATCACATCAATCGTAAAAGCTGCAGAATAAATTCAGCTATTGTTTCTAATTGACAGAGTCCATCTTTTTTTTTTTTTTTTTTTTTTTTTTTTTTTGTGGTACCGGGGATTGAACTCAGGGGCACTCAACCACTGGGCCACATCCCCAGCCCTTTTTTGTATTTTATTTAGAGACAGGTTCTCACTGAGTTGCTAAGTGCCTCGCCATTGCTGAGGCTGGCTTTGAACTCGCGATTCTCCTGCCTCAGCCTCCCAAAGTGCTGGGATTACAGGCGTGCGCCACCGCGCCCGGCTCAGAGTCCATCTTTTGATGGACTAGTCTAATTCAAACAGTGAGTCCATCATGCAGTTGTGGAAAATTGACCAGTTCACTGTGAGCTTCAGTCTTGTCTTCAAATGGGCATACTAGGCTGGGTGCAGTGGTGCACCCCTGTAATCCCAGAGGCTTGGGAGGCTGAAGAAGGAGGATCTGGAGTTCAAAGCCAGCCTCAGCAACAGTGAGGCGCTAAACAACTCAGTGAGACCCTGTCTCTAAATAAAATACCAAAAAGGGCTGGGTATGTGGCTCAGTGGTCAAGTGTCCCCAAGTTTAATCCCTGGCGCACCCCCCCCAAAAAAAATGGGAACACTGGTATCTGCCTTTAGAATTTAGTCCTGAGAATTCATTGTCTCTATCTATTAATTGCTAGCCCTGCACACAGTAGGGACACATAAAATGGTAGTTTAATTTTTTTTCTTTGAAGTCAAAAAAATTGGTCATTGTGTATGGAAAACAGTTCCCAGTAAAAAAAAATTTACTTTTTTAAAGATAAATTATAAATTATATATGGTATATGATACTTCCACAAGAAATATGTAGGATATGTATATTATAAACTATATATATATATTAATTATACACACACTAATTATAATATATTGTACATACGTTATAATTTACATGAATACATTAAATATCACATAAAAATTATATATGATCTGTATATTATACTATGTATTATTATTATAATTATAAACTATATATAATTATAAATTATGCTATATGATACATAATTATAAATTTTAGAAGATATAATAATAATATAATTATAAATTATATATCCTATATATTCCCTGTGAAAGCATCATATAATAATTCATAAACTTTCGTAAGATTTTTTTTTAAATGACCACTTGGTGAGATGGACTTACCAGCCCTGGGTTTTTATTATCACCTTACCGGGACAAAAAGTGCTTCGTTGTAAAAATGGTTAAGCATTCCAAGATGAGCCAGGAGCCAAGAGGACAGTAATATTTACATAAAACCCTGTGATATGGAAGGAGATCTGCTGATGTGGAAGAGAGTCCATTTATCCTTAAATCGTTAGTAGCTGAGTGATGGGTCTCCCCCCACCCCAGGATACCCACGTCCTCATCGCTAGAACCTGTGAATGTGTGAGCTGAGACAGTCAGAGGGGCTTTGTGGAAACGGCTAAGCCAATGATCTAGAGGTTAGGAGATGATCGTGG